>CM060249.1:81939254-82539254 GCA_030684275.1 Acipenser oxyrinchus oxyrinchus
CTATCCCTCCAGACATTCCAGCTGTGGTCTGAAAGGAACCAGAGGCTAAGTACTGCAGAGAACACAGCACTAGCATGTGCAGGGATAGCAGTCCCTAGATTGACGCTGGGGTTTAGCTCATCCCTCAATTCAACTATTAGGTCTAGGATGACCTGCAGAGTGAGATGATAATGTTTTAGCACCGTATCCTCCGGAATCCCAAACAAAGTGACCCTGGGTTTGAATATGCAGGGTCTTCTTCATCTTGCCCTTCTCCCCCGAATGTGTCCCTGCCTCTCCTCAACAACAGCCAAGTGTCGCCGCATTAGGAAGTATACCACAGCAACCACCCTGAAGCTAATGACAGGTCTCTGTAGGTGTGTGCTTTTATACAGCTCTTAATTACTCGCTTCTACAATGGTTTGCACCTTGTAGAAGAGGTTTTTGGAGGGTCAGCAATTGCCTAAGTGCAAGGCAAAATCCTTACATCACATTATAATGTTTGCACCCGCTTAGTATCCAGATCCTGCCCAATTCTATGTTTTGTTCTTCATTTGAATGCATTTCAATATAAATTTGATAGCGGGTGCAGAACATCAGGTGAACACCATTCTTTACATACGCCACATTTTTAGCAACAGGTAAAATCAGACTTTACTGCTGCTAAACATGATTTATGGCAGCATTATGGGGATTTTGTACCTGCAAATCACTTAGCGCGTATCCTTTCATCAACCCCTAAACCTCTAACTATAAACTGTTAAGACCTATTTTTGCATATTTAAACATAGTTTAGTTTGTTTAAAATGGTGACCTGTTTCCAATAAAATGCTAATGATCTTCATATGTATTATTATTGCCCCAATAACGAATGACACAGATCATCCATTATCCAAAATACATAGATCTACATTTCAATTTTGAAGGTTGAACTTCACATTCTTATTGCCCATGAATTGACCATTGTTAATTGCAGGACAAACAAACCTCAAGGAATTGTGGCCAAGAACATTTCAGATTACTTGGCAGGTGCTTACTAAGCGAAAGCAGTGAAGTTCTGTGCACAGTAATTTGATACTATCACCCTGTTCACCAACCAGAACCATCAGCAAACAGTTATACAAGGCTATACAATATTGACATTGCAATAACATAAATAAAGTAAAATAAATAAAGTAAAATAACCTCAAGACTGTTACTGAACTCAGAGCTGGCAAACTGACAACTTGGAAAGGCTATTAAGGACTGTCCTGATCAGAACCCAACTGACCCACTGTTTAAGAGCTCATCAGGCTCAGATCTTCAGACACTCCAAACCTTTCACTAGTATCCAGTTATCTACAGCAGGGGTCGGCAACCTATGCAAAGAGATTTCATCTGGTCTGCCAAACTGATTTTTCTGTGAAGGAGCCACCCTCTGCCATTTCGCTGTCGAAGCCATCGAAGAAAAGGAAAGTTGATAGCGAATGCTGAGTGTTCAGCAATCAGTGGACCAATGATTACTTTTTTGCGCAATTATTATTATTATTATTATTTCTTAGCAGATGCCCTTGTCCAGGGCGACTTACAGTCGTAAACAAAAATACATTTCAAGAATCACAGTACAAGTAATAATACAATTAAGAGCAAGATAAATACAATGACTTTGGTTCTAGCAAGTACAAGTATGACAAAATCCGATTCAGTAACGGAGCAGATAACAGTGTCAGTGATAGTTACATCAGGATATAATTAAATACAAAATACTACAGATTAAATAACACTTGACAGATTACAGTATTCTAAAGTACAGGATTAAATGTAGTAAAATAGGGGGCAGATAAGAGCAAGTAAAGTGCATTTAAGGAAGAGTGTCCATAAGGAAAAAAAGAGGAGCTCTACAGGTGCTGTCTGGAGAGGTGAGTCTTGAGGAGGCGCTGGAAGGTGGTCAGGGACTGGGCAGTCCTGACATCTGTAGGAAGGTCATTCCACCACTGCGGAGTGAGGGTGGAGAAGGAGCGGGCTCTGGAGGCAGGGGAGCGTAGAGGAGGTAGAGGAGGTAGAGCCAGTCTTCTAGTGCAGGGGGAGCGGAGTGGGGGTGTAGGGAGAGATGAGGGTCTGGAGGTAGCTGGGTGCAGTCTGGCCAAGGCATCTGTAGGCTAGTACAAGTCTTGAACTGGATGCGAGCAGTGATCGGGAGCCAGTGGAGTGAGCGGAGCAGTGGTGTTGCATGGGAGAAGCAAGGCAGAGAGAACACCAGGTGAGCAGTGGAGTTCTGGATGAGCTGGAGCGGACGGGTGGCGGACGCAGGGAGGCCAGCCAGGAGGGAGTTGCAGTAGTCTAGGCGGGAGAGTACCAGGGCCTGGACCAGGAGCTGGGTGGCGTAGTTGGTGAGGAAGGGTTGGATTCTTCGTATGTTGCTCAGGAAGAATCAGCAAGTGTGTGCCGTGCAATGACAAGGCAATATGCCTTATTTGCAAAGAGAGTGTTTCAATGTTCAAAGAATACACTATCAGGCGCCATTTCGACACGCATCATAAAGACAAGTATGACTGCTTGGAAGGACAACTTAGCAGTGACAAAATAGAAGCTCTGAGAAAAGGCTTGTCTAAGCCGCAGAATATTTTTAATAGGCGCATTGAGCAAAACCTAGCAAAAGTTGATCACTGATGGTGGAAGACCTTTTACAGATGGAGAATTCATAAAAGTGTGTATGATGAAAGTAATTGAGGAGGTATGTCCTGAAAAGAAAAACTTGATCAATGATCAATAAACTGAACAAAAGTTCAACTGCTGCATTTGTGTCAGATGTTGTGTAGTTATATACAGTACATTATAAACATTATATTTCATGCCTTTCTTCTTTTCAAAACCTCATACAACCACCTCCTCCGGGCAGATCAGGACCAAGCCATGTTAATTCGGCCCGCTGTTAGTGAAAGGTTGCCACTGATCTACAGTGCAATAGGAATGGGAGGTAATACCACCTGAAAGTAACTAAATCCTTGTGTTTGAGGTTGAAGGGTAACAATAGTTGTATGTGCAGGCTGTTGTGCCTAAAGCATGTTGCTGTTGATTTTCAGTCACAGAATGTAATGAGAATTGAAACTGACAACAACATCAAAAGCAGCACTAAAAAAAAATTTAAAAAAAACACCACCATGCTATTAAACAGCACTCGGGGGCTCTATCAAAGATCCATGTGTAACGTGTGTGCACTTCTGACACATACTTCAATGTCTGAAGTTTTGGCATTGATAGCAATGAAGATAACAGCCTTTAATATAAACTTCAAGCTTGTGGGCTTGAGCTGCTGAGTTAAGAACCAGGTTGCTGCAAGTTAGATACTACTTTACCAACTTATAACAACACTTACATGGTGTTATGTTCCTTTTTTAAAAGCAATTGATAAATTAGTGTCCATTCAATTGATCTACACAGTGGCAGATCTAAATACTGCTGCTGTTGCTTTTTGAAAAATGTACATGTTGTTGTTATTTTCAAGATATTGCAAGATAGAGTTTGTTGTTTTAGTGACAAGAATACTACAGGGCTTTCTGATTGTTAACTATGCAGACCAATCTTCTTATGAAGCCAAACGCAAGTATCCAGAAAATATAACATGTTCAGACACATGCTGGTTACATAACAATCCTGGACATTTCTAATACTGAATAATAACAATTAAATGTGATTAACACATTACAGATTTTATTTTACAACAGTTTGTTTTTAAGAAAAGCGGCCATTGAATTTCCAGACTTAGGCACGGTGTCTGAGTTTCGGTTGTGGTTTACCGATTTTCGACAAAACCACACCAACTTAATCCCTGTTTTCGCGTTACATTTTTGGGTAGGTATTTCAAAACAAAATAAATTCCTAACTCTAAAAAATTACATAATTTGTTAATGCTATGTGTCCGGAAGACATATCTATTTGAATTATTATCCTATCAGGTGGGGTTTGGAAGATATGCAGGTTGGATTAAGTGACGCGCATTCAGGTTTGTCGAAGTTTAACTCTCTGCTCTCTGAGACAATGGCCCTGTCCACACTATGCCTTTAAACTGTATTAGTTGCATTTAAGCCGACTTAAAAGTGCCAAATACGGTTTGCATCCACTCTACGCAGCACTTAATACCGTACTCGCGAACCGGACTCGAGACCACCTCAGGAGGTAGTCTCGAGTCCGGTTCTAATTAGATCGCATCAGGTAGTGCGGTTTATCAGAAGTGTGGACGCTGTAATACCAAACTACATTTTTTTGTGTATCCTCCAGTATCCCAAAATGCTTTGTGGTATGTTTGGCGAAATACTCAGAGCAGGCGCCTGAAGGACTTGCTATCAGTGTACTCTCCGCACTAGGTATTCATTTTTATGCTACAAAAAATCTGTCAGGACATCTCTGTTAAACTAGTGGGGAAAATAACAAAAACACAACGTTAAATTAGGCGACTGCAAAAATGAAATGCGATTTAAAAGTAGGATCGGGGATGAACAAATTACGTAATTTGTCAGCTCTGTTTGAAATAAAATTAAGAGGACCAGAATTTGGCGCAGGCAAGATATGAAGGTAAAAACAAAATTGTTTTGTAATTAACAGCTTTTTCTGAGTTTAATTATAAAACAGAATCAGATCAATTTGTTTAAAGGGACCTGATTAAAAATAAAACCTGAAAACTTCAAGCCCTACTTGTGTGTGTGTGTGTGCTCAGATTTACTTTTTCGACAATGCTTGTTATATTTCTTTTTAGCAATATGGACCTCTGTTAATAATGGGCCATAACACATTAAAATAAAATACAGTGCATGGTGGGATACTATCGTATTAATTTCCACTGTTCATTGCGCTGCTGGGAATTGTAACTGAACTATTCTAATGGTGTGTGGACACATTAAGCCTGACTAAACATGAAACGGTACTTCAGTGTGGACGCTTTGAGCTGGATTAATTAGAGCGGTTTCGAGATCGGTTATGTAGTGTGGACAGGGCCAATGACAACAGCTGTGTGCTACTGCATTGGCTGTCTCACCGTCACACCCTCCTGACAGTCTTGGAGTCACAGATGTGTTTTTAGGGGCAGGCTGTAGTGTGTTTTTTCTTTTTTTTTTTTTTTTAAAGATCTTTCAATTTAAAATCACAAACTAGTTGGAGTGAATTTTCCATTTGAAAAGTTTTAATATTGGAGAACAACAAAGAAGACCTTCTAATCAGTTACAGTATTTATCGTATGGCCCTTAATTTTAAGGTACCGGTAAATTTTGTCAGATGCAATATATATATATATATATATATATATTGGGGGGACGGAGGGGGGTGATGCTGGGACGCCAGAATCACCGTCGAGCTCTCTTGAGGTGTCGTGGGCTAGTCGACGAAACACCAAGGATGGAAGGTGCCCACTTGAAGACCCCAGAGATGTACCCTACTTAGCTCAATCCAGACGGTTGTCATGCTGATGCGCTGGGGAGACCGCACTATGGTTGATCCCCGGAGCCAGCATCGCAGCCGTGTGTGTGCTGATGCTAGGGAGGCAAAATAAGCTGATCCCTGGAGCCAGCATTACACTTCAGCCATCAACACCAGACAGAAGGATATCTACATCATCATATGGAAGGAAGCGCCAAATGGATGGAGACACATATGGATCACAGTAGTTTACTGTGAAGCTACGTCTTAGTTGGTGCTTATCTTGGCGAGAGCCAAGTTCAAATCAACATGAAGTTTTAACATCTACTCTCATGTAATGGAAATCATATATATATATATATATATATATATATATATATATATATATATATATATATATATATATATATATTGCATATATATATATATATATATATATATATATATATATATATATATATATATATATATATATATATATATACACACACACACACACACCGGCATAGATTTAGCTAGGGACGGTAGGGAAATGTCCCTACCAATGTCAAGGGACCGTTGAATTGTCCCTACCAATAATTTTGATAAATCTGAAACGTCTTTTGTCAAGTCATTTTATCCGCTCCACAAAGGGTTAACTCTCTCAAGTCGATCCCCTCGTTGCTCCTCCCTCCTCCAAAAAAACAAACAAAAAAAAAAAACGCTAATTTGATTGGCTTAGGCCCTAGGTTCTCAACCGGGGGGCGCGTGATACCTTCCAGGGGGGCGCAGTGAACATTTGAATAATAACGTACTAGTAATAATAACAGTATAACAGTGACGTGCCAAACGATACTCCCGATTTCGCCCTTTGAGTGCAGCGAGTTATTATTGAGAGAAAAAGAGATACCGGTAGCTTTGAAAAGAATGGCACCCTGGGATTTGTAGGTGTTTGGTGGGGTTTTGGGGTGTAATCAGCAGACAAGAAAACTACAAATTCCATAATGCATTACTGTAACACGGATTTAGAGCGTGGCTGACGTCAGGGACCAAGCAGATTGTGTTGTTTTCATTGAGGCGCGAAAGTGCACAAGGACTCGGGAGTGAAAGGTAATTCTCTGGGTTTAAAATATATTTTTTAAAAATCTAGTCATTCTTAAACGGTGTATATTGTGCCACAATTTTCACATTTATTTAAAAAAATAATAATAAATATAATCAGTTTAATTCGATATTTAGTTTGTGTTTGTTGGTTAATGCGTTGTCACATTATTTCTATCCTCCTCCTTCCTCCCTTTGTAACTAACTTACCCCTTGCTTGATATTTTTGTGTGGTGTGTGTAAAAAGCGAACACGAACATATGTATTTGATTGAATGGACAGTGTGACTATCCAGGCGGCTAAATAAACGCACTATATTATATAGGCAGTAATAAAAAAAAAAAAAATCAAATTAAACGGGGAGGGGGGGGAGCCGGATGCCGGATGCCGGGCTGAAGGTATTATCAGGTCGTCAGCAACATAGTTTGAGTGAATCAACCTACCTCCCTACCTACCTAATGGGTAGGTAAGTAGGTCTATTACGTTAGCGACCCATTGCTAGCTGCTTGGTGGCTAGCTAGCTTGTTTCACAGCTAAATCATTGTGTGTGTGTGAGTGAGCATGTTTTGATATCGTCAACCAACTAACGTTAGCTAATCACTTCAAGTTTAGGTGACTAAAGCATAATGGCAGCCAAAAAAATAAAGATGGACATAAGCAAGTTTTTTTTTACAAAAAGTCAAAATGTAAGTAGGAAGATGTCGTTAGTAATAAACACAACTGATAATGGTTCTCATAGCAAATGTAAAAATGATTTACTAATGAAGTTAGCAGAGTCATACTTTCTCTCTAAACAGCATGCATCAATTTATCATTTTATCAGGCGAATGAAGCAGTGCAACCTGGTAAAAGCAGTACAGAGGCAGGTGGAGCAACAGGGTCCCAGGTGAGGTCTGTAATGGCTTAGTGATTATAACAGTGAAAGTGTAAAGGGGCGATCACACCGGACGCGGCGCGCATGCTGCCTGCTTGCGCGCCGCTCTGCAGTACTGTTCACACCAAACGCGGCAGGGTAAAGTCAGTGGGCGGTCCGTTGTTACGTCACGGCTGCAGGTACAGTGGCTTTTGGTTACCGAGCAACAAACAGTAAATGTCAGCGGGAAAATAAAACAATTTTGACAGAACTGAAGACACTGACACAAGACAAAACTGAGGAGCTAAACATTATAAATATTTTTTTATAAAACCCTCACACCACCACAATCCCCCTCAGTTTGTATAAATTGTTAAAAACTGTTAAAATATGATAAATGTACACCAAATAAAACGTTTTGCTTTATCTTTTAGAAGCCTGTCTGCAGTTAATTTATCCAAAAAAAATGCTTACGTTATGTAGCACCACAATCACCCGAAAGACCGACCCACCTAAGTTGCTTTATATATATATATATATATATATATATATATATATATATATATATATATATATATATATATATATATAAATATTACACACACACAATACTTAGAAGAATGCACAGCAAACAAACAAAAATTGCGATCGCTCTGCTCTACCGGAGAAAGAAAGAAACTGTATGTAAGATCGTTGTGGGTACATGACATCCTGAAGAAAAGAAAACAGTACAGCGAATACCATCGGCTGCTCTAGGTGAAGTGGCATGGCAGCACAGCATTGTTTAAATAAATAAATACAGCAGGTCTTTTTACTATCCCATTTTTTACATTTTTACTTATGGGTCATTCCGTGTCAATACATCATTGTCACCCACAGGTCTCAGATTTGGATAAAACGTTTTTCTTTATCTTTTAAAAGTTTGTCTGCAGTTAATTTATCCAAAAACAAAAAAAATGCTTTCGTTATAGTAGCAGGTGCATAATTGTCTTCAATGTGGAGTTTAGCACAAAAATTTGTACACCCACAGACCACCATTCTACATCTTTTTTTTTATTAATATCTCGGTAACTATTAATTGTTATATTACACATCGCCGGGAAATCTAAAATTAAAGCGAGCAGCTTTTCCTCCATTTTATTTTTTTATTTCTTCCTCGCAAAGGAACCTCCTACTTTTCTCTGATTGGCTGTTGGTAGTTTACGTCATGATGTGGCGCGGCAAAAGTTGAAAATATTCTGTGGTGCCGCGTCCCTCTGCCGCTGCTCGTAACCGCCTTCATTGGAAACCATTGCTAGTGCCGCACCGCGTCCTGTGTGATGCCCCTTTAGACTCAGTTTTGAGATATATTATTGTTTGAGGCACATTGTGATATGATAGTAGGCTAATGCTGTATAGTAATACTCAGCAAATAAAGTTAGCATAGCCATATATTTTCTCTCTATATGGCATGCATCAATTTATTATTTTGTCAGGTGAATGAAGCAATGCACCCAGGTACGAGCAGCAGCACAGACACAGGAGAGGCAGGCAGAGCACGTAGGCGTGCATGTGCTCATGCTTGTAGCGGCAGGGGTATTGGTAGCTTATAGTAAGGCTGGGATAGGTTATAATTCAGGTTGTTAGTAATTCTATAGCAAGGATGTCAAACCAGCTTCCAGGCCACTTTATCATAGTGTTTTAAGTGTATACCAGCCAACTTCATGTCAATCAGATTGTCCTCGATTCATGTCCAGCATTCATTTCAAGCCACCAGAAGTGACCATTTAACAGCTGTCTCCTAACAAATTTCTTCCCGGGGGCATGCCCCAAACCCCTAGCGACCGCGACTCCGCCCCCTAAAAAATTGTGTCCCCACCAATGTTCAAACCAAACCCTACGCCCTTGTGTTATATATATGTAGTGATATAGAGCAATGTGTGTATATGTGCAGAATATCTAGATGGATTTATCGTTTAAATCGTTGACAATTTGACTTTAATACCGTCTGCAGCAAATTTACGTCTTGACCTTTGTCACAAGTATTTCTGGGGAAAATCAGTAGTATTTCCTGCCCAGCTAACGTGATAACTTGGAAAAGCACGGAAACGTCGCATTTTTCACCATGTTCTGGGAGAATTCACGCAAATTTGAGCGCACTCAAGTTGGCTGGCCATGTAAACAAGGTATTAGTTGTTCTTGTACTACAGACAACAAAACATCAACAAATGAAACCCGTCAGTTTCGTCGGCGTACTCTTTTATAAATTCAGGATTGCTGAAAGCCTATGAATTTAGCTAAATTCAGGATCGCTGCACACCCATGAACCAAAGTACAAACCAGTGCTGTTGCAAAGTCGATAGCTACTGACTGCAGACCCATTAACGTTATAGCTTTGTTTTATTTAAATAACCAGATTTATTTTAAACAATATCAATTTATGAGTAAGGAAACTGTAAAAAAAATGGATCATTTTAAATGCAGTAAGGTGAGTAATAAACTGACTCCGTTGTGATTTTGCATTTGGTTCAAACAATTTAACAACAGGGTTGTTATGCTTGGTTGTGTTTTGGATAATAATAATAATAATAATAATAATAATAATAATAATAATAATAATAATAATAATAAAAAAGATAGCATCAGTGATAAAACAAAAACTTAAATGAGATGGATGCAGTAATTGTATCAATGAAATATGCAATTAAAACCAAGATTAACTGAGAATATTTTTTTAAATCTCAAGATTAATTGTGATTCATTTTTTTAATCGCTTGACAGCCCTAAAATTAACACATAATATTGAAACATTTTGATGGTGAATGAATGAGAATTAATATATACTGATTTTGGAAGTTATTTCATTCATTTCGTATTGCAACAGCACATTATGAAAACTAAATGATTGATTTGCAAGTCAATACAGAGCTCTCAAATATCACTTTATATGACCAACCAAAATAAATTGTACACTGAAGCTATATGTGCCAGTCAGAGAATGCTCCAAGTTGGTATGAATGAGAGGCTCACACAGTACTGTATTTCATGAACTAGTAACAATACCATTCCTGCTTTTCTTTACAAAATATGCATGTTAAATCATTGACATCACAAATCAGTAGAAATGAACCACTCCCTCTTTCACTGAATGAAAAAGAGGTGTCTCCCAGCTGTACAAGCTCTGCTGTAAAACAATTAGAACTGTATTTGGAACTGGTAAACAGCGCCTGAAAACAGAAATTGAAAGGGTAAGTGATGTTCTTTGTTGGGCAAGTAACATATTAATTGATCCTAATTTCAATAAATGTTTCCTGCAAAAAATATGTACACTTCTTCAGTTTGGAAATGAAAATAAAGTATACGGCAACTATAATGGCAAGCATTAAAGAGAACTAGCATTGTCACATTCACCTTTAAACGGGATTATTCTATCTGTGTGCTCTATTGAAAGGAACAAGCTATCACACTAGATTGTAGTGAGTCAGGGATACTCACATATAATTAATAGGTGTGGGGTGGGTTAGTTTTGCTAGTACCTGTATTCAGGGACCAGCTATACTGTATGCCATTACGTTTAATATTAAATATAAATAAAAATCTGATAATGGTAACTGGATTGAAAATATTTTGTTGTTGCTTACTTTGCTGATACCAAGAAAGGTAAATACTATTTGCAATGTACTTCTTTCTTAGCTTGTTTATATATAAAATAACCATACCGATAAAACATTCTTGGCATTTAAGAGGCTGCTGTTTTTGACTGTCAACATCTATATCAAACTACAGCTCAAACCTGAAATACTAGTTCAAGAAGTAAGACACACAACTGCTCAGTTTGCGTTCAGGGTAAATTTCCATAACAAAAACAACAACAAAAAAACCTTGTTAGAAAAGGATTTTTAAAAAAAGGCCTGGTGTACAAAGTTTTTGTTTCTGTACAACTTGTGTTTCGTTTTTTGTCTACTGCATTTAGGCCATTATTGTGCAAGAAACCAGGGGAATGGGAGACCAAAAGGAACCAGTGGCTCTTCTCCGTAAATGGAAAGTCGCGCTTATTGAAGTTCTAAGCATGGATCCCAGCCCGGTTCTGCAACACTCTGACTCAAGGGGTCTCCTCTCTCGGCTGCAGTACAACAAGATCAAAGCAATCCAAGACCCTGCTGAGAAGATTGAGAGCCTTCTCGACCTTATCATTGACAAAGGAAATGGGATGGCTCAAGTCTTCCTGGAATTGCTAAAAATTGTGCAGAAGGATTACCCCAGACTGCCTTCAGAGCTCATTGGGGGTTCTGATGTGTTATGTGACCTACAAAGTAGGTAAATATAGTGGTACCCATACATATAAATACACAGTCATCTAAATGTATGAATACTAAATGTTACAACATCGAAAACATTATTCTCAAGATAAAACTATAATAACTTACAATGATAAACTTTTTATCAAAGCCATAACAATTATCCAAAGCGACTGGGTCTAACTTTCTATCGCTTTACACTTTCTGTAGAATCTCTGGTGTTTTCTTCCATTGTTTTTCGTTTGCAAGTAAGACATTTTTCATTTTGTCGCCAGAAAAGATAGAAAAGATAATCTGGATGTACTCTATCAAACACAGAGAGCAATTCAACCAGCCGTTGTTGCTGTTAATAAAATGCAGTCACGCCTAATATCAGAGGAAACCCTTTCAATCAAAATCACGCATTCGTACAGGTGGATGATCATTTTGAAACTATAGTCAGACTGTAAACTTTGAGCTGCTTAACAAAAATGTAATATTTATGTACTGTGGTTTCGAGAATCTATTCACGGTCATTACAGTCGGCGCTGCTTTATCTGGATGCTTTGGGAGAAGGAAAAATATCTCGAATAAGCGGCTATCCCAATTAAACGAGAGGCAGTTGAGATGACCTTAGTCACACTTTTTTGATTCTTAATGAAAAGAAAAAGAATGAAATCACATCACATTATGATTAAATGTTAAATACATAATTTAAAATATGATTCAATGTTTTTTATTACTAAACAAAATTACTCACACCTGCAATGTTGACACACCAACTTTCTTTGTCACAGAAAGGAATGTGAAAAATATTTGGTGGTCCTTGGTGACTTGTTGTTATAAGCAGCCTTTAATAAAGTACAATAGGTGCCCAAAATGGAATGCAGTACAATAAGTAAGGGATGGAGATTTTTACCCTCTAATAATCCCACAGTTAAATGGTAGAATTTAGAGTAAACAATTAAGGTCAATTTAGGGGGAAAGAATCCTTAACCTTTCCCTTAAAATTTGTATGAAGGTCATTTGAGTTTGATTTCATGGTGATTATAATTCCTTTAATTTATGTTATACTATACAATATGTATTGTTTTTAATCTTATAATTCTGTGTTACAGCCGCCAAAAAGAAGCACAAACATTGTGTCATCAGAGACAATGGAAAGATTGTTGAGTATAACAGTTTACCATGGGAAAGTGTCTTGATTTCAGAGCGTTATACACCCCTGCTAATGGTAGAGTACCAAAAGCCATTTGAAGACACTGTACAGGAGTTGATGGGAAGAGGCAGCTATCAAGCTAAAGCCATGGTTAGAAATAAGTCTAAAGTGAGCCTGGAGCATCTTTTCCAAACCAAAGGAGATTTTCAAAATCCCAAGCTCCTCATACTGCTTGGAGTAGCAGGTGTAGGGAAGACAACTCTAGTGCAAAAACTCATGATGGACTGGGCCCTGGGGAAACTGTACCAAGATAACTTTGACTTTGTTTTCTGTTTGAAGTGTAGAGAGTTGAACCTCCTTACTGGGAAGCAAAGTCTCGTTGATGTACTTTTGCTGAATCATAACTATCTTCTGCCCTCAATAGGGCAGATACTGAAGCATCCAGAAAAAATTCTCATTGTCATTGATGGCTTTGATGAGTTCAGATTTCCTATTTGTCAACCTCAACATCAGCTGTGTACAAAGACAGATGAACCAAGAAATACTGATAACTTGCTTGCTAGTTTGCTGAGAAGGGGGCTGCTGCCAGAAGCCTGTTTGATCCTCACCACTCGGCCATCTGCCTTAGAACAGATGAAGGTCATCAAGGCAGATGGTTGCTTTGAGATCCTTGGCTTTCCTGAAGAGCACCGTGAAGAATACTTCCAGCATTTCTTTGCTGATGAAGCAGTGGCGGCCCAGGCTTTCCAACACATTAAGGAAAACGAGGTTGTGTACACCATGTGCTACATCCCCATCTTCTGTTGGATTGTTTGCACGGTACTGAAGGAGCAAGGGAAATTTGGAAATAATTACCCTCAGACAGCAACAGAGATATTTGTACATTTCATAATCATTTCAGTGAAGTATCACAACTTTTCAGGACAAACAGGACTGAGGGCATGTCTCCAAAAGCTCTCTAAGCTAGCCTTTTGTGGAGTCCAAGAAAACCGCATCATCTTCTACCCTGAAGAGTTCAAAGCTGCTGGCCTGGAACTCCAGGACATGACCTCCCTCTTCTGCACCGAGATCCTTATGAAGGAAGTAGTGGGGACTTTCAGTGTTTATTCCTTCATCCATCTTACTGTCCAAGAGTTTCTGGCTGCCCTTTCCTTTTTTATTTGTGACAACTGCACTTTGGAAAGTTTCTATGACCTTGATATTACTTTAAGGTTTCTCTTTGGGCTTACCAATCCTTCATCCCAAAATCAACTAGCACACCATATAGGACCCTTTAGCCCAGCAGCGACAGCACAAGCAAATCACTGGCTGCAAGGAAATATTGCATTATATACCACAGGCGCCTGGAGTGGGGAGTTCTTTATGAAACTTTTGTATGCTCTTTTTGAGAAAAATGATGCAAGAGTGACAAAAGAAGCTCTAGCCACAGCAACCAGCATTGGATTACCCAGCACACCCCTGAGTAAAGTGGACTGTCTAGTTATCAGAAATGTTTTTCAACAAGGGAATGTGCCCTCTAATATGGAATTCAATTTGGAAGGAGGAGATCTATCGGATGGACTACATGTCTTGGCTCCAGTTTTACACAAGTTTGGACGGCTTTTGTAAGTACGGTTCATAATTTTATTGGTAAAGTAAAATTCCTTGGAGATTACAGAAAACAAAAACTAGTGTTCTTTTGCTTTTTTTAATTAAAATAATACAATTGTACATTGTATTCTTGTACAATTGTACAATACAACTAACAACCAAACGAGCAAGGTGGGCCGAATGGCCTCCTCGTTTGTAAATTTTCTTATGTAATAAAAACTGAAATAAAAAAGTGATAATCAAAGCAATCAATTTGTTTACCCCCTCCCTCCTTACTTGAAGTGAAAGTTCTTTGTGTTTATTTAAATTGTTCACTTGTTTTTTGCAACCCAGTTAGATTGATCAGCGATTTTGCCCTCTTATCGAAACCATTCTCTTATGATAGATTTAACCCAATGGTCAGTGATTAGATATCAGGAACCAGGAATGCAAACTTTTACCTAACCTATCGATCCACAGAGCACCTAAAGGAACATTTCAAGTCTATTGATAACACAATAACAATAGTATTGCTGTACTATTGTTCATGACAAAAAATAATAAAAAAATACAATGACCAATATGAGAAATTATATGCACATACATCTGTATGTCAACTAAGAATAGTCCATTGTAATGTACCCTGGAGTCACAGGATTAGGAGCTCACTTTCAGATATTAGTTGTGCTGAAGTGACTTGTGAGTGGGGCAATTTATCTGAATTTTGTAGCCTTTCATAGAAATTATTTTTACATGATTTGGACACAATCAAAACCTTAAACGTCAAACTATTGGTCTGGATATATATTTTAACAACAGTATTATGTTAGAGTTCATTTTCCTCTTTGTATCTTATAATTCATTGTATTCCCATCTCTACATTTGTAACTCTCTGCACTGAATTTACACATGACTACATTAATGATTTAGTAAACTAAATGTGTAGGACACTTATTGTTTATTTGCTTTCTTTTAGTTTTCACGAGAATCCCATTGGAGACAAGAGCGTTGTCCATCTGTATCCTGTGCTACAGCGGACTGACTGTCAGATCTCGTTTTTAGAGTACGTTATATTTGTTTATATTTGTTTATTTAGCAGACGCCTTTATCCAAGGCGACTTACAGAGACTAGGGTGTGTGAACTATGCATCAGCTGCAGAGTCACTTTACAACTACGTCTCACCAGAAAGCCGGAGCACAAGGAGGTTAAGTGACTTGCTCAGGGTCACACAATGAGTCAGTGGCTGAGATGGGATTTGAACCGGGGACTTCCTGGTTACAAGCCCATTTCTTTAACCACTGGACCACACAGCCTCTATTGTAATTTATGTTGGACATAACTATCTTTTTGAAACCACATGCTCACATATTTCCCCGAATATTGAACTTGCTATATCAGTAATAAAGTAAGTTATAAGTAGGTAGGGCTTCTGTTTTTTGGGTTTTATTAATTGTATTTTTCAGTGCTTATTTTTACCTATTTTCGAGTTTTATGTAAATCGTTTTTTTCGGGGCTTTCGTTTTTGATATAATGTATGAAATTAGTGTTTTCGGTTACTTCCCAAAATTCTTGAGCGTTTTTTTTTTTTTGTGTCATGATTTCCATTACATGAGAGTAGATGTTAAAACTTCATGCTGATTTGAACTTGGCTCTCGCCAAGATAAGCACCAACTAAGACGTAGCTTCACAGTAAACTAATGTGATCCATATGTGTCTCCATCCATTTGCGCTTCCTTCCATATGATGATGTAGATATCCTTCTGTCTGGTGTTGATGGCTGAAGTGTAATGCTGGCTCCAGGGATCAGCTTATTTTGCCTCCCTAGCGCATCAGCACACACAACGGCTGCGATGCTGGCCCGGGATCAACCATAGTGCGGTCTCCCCAGCGCATCAGCATGACAACCGCCTGGATTGAGCTAAGTAGGGTACATCTCTGGGGTCTTCAAGTGGGCACCTTCCATCCTCGGTGTTTCGTCGACTAGCCCACGACACCTCAAGAGGGCTCGACGGTGATTCTGGCGTCCCAGCATCACCCTCCGTCCCCACTCAACTCAGCCCAGCTTACTTACCTGTACATCAGCCTTTCTTTCTTTCTATTGTGCTTGAGATCCCCAGCCAGAATCTTTCCGTCTCAACCACAGCCAGTTGCTGCTCCTCTCTGCTGCTTCAGATAAGTTCTTCACTGTGCGACGCAACTCTTGGCCATTGAATCCGACATCTCTGAGAAACCGGGTTGTAGAGTGTGCCACAAATCCTCGACATCCCACTTCCACTGGGTAAACCCAGACTCTCCATCCTCGCTGTTCCGCTTCAGTGGCTAGTTGAGCATACCGCAGTTTCTTCCTCTCATACGCCTCATCTACAGCATCCTCCCATGGCACTGTTAACTCTACCAGGTGAACAAGGCGTGCTGATTCAGACCACAAGACAATATCTGGTCGAAGGTTTGTGGTGGCACTCTCAGGTGGAAAATAAGCCGTTGACCAACATCTGCCAGCATTTTCCAGTCTCTAGCAGCTTCCAGCTGTCCTGGGCAGGATTGGTTTTAACACCTTTTCTTGGTGGTTGCTCTCCTGGGCGGAGGAATGTTGTCTTTGTGTGTAATGTTTTGATGGAACAGGTGGCAACTTATTGGTCATGTTACGCTTGTCTTCCAATGCTAAGGCCAAACATCGCAGCACCTGGTCATGGCGCCAAGTAAACCGTCCTTGGCTAAGAGCCACCTTACATCCTGTCAAAATGTGCCTTAATGTTGCAGGTGATGAACACAAAGGACATGAGGGATCCTCTCCTACCCAGAGGTTTAGGTTCTGTGGTGATGGGAGAACATCATATGTTGACCTAATAAGGAAACTGATCCTGCTCTGTTCCATTGACCATAGGTCTTGCCAGCCAATCTTGCGTTGTTCCACACTCTCCCATCTCATCCATTCTCCCTGCTTGCCCTGGGAAATGGCCTTTATACACCTCATCCTCTCCTCCTGCTTTTGCACCTCGTTGACTACAAGCTTCCTCCGCTATGCTTGGGGCTGCCTTTGTGCCATGTAGGAGGAGCTGAACTGAGACCCCTCTTCCATGCTGAACTTGCCCCATGATATCACCAATTCGAAGGGCAGCCTTTGCATCCTCCACAGCTTTCTTTGCCACCCACTTTCTTCCAGTTTTCAACACAGGTGCTGCCTCCCTTACGCATTTGTCGCGTGACTCTACTAATGTCATTTCCAGTCGGACCTTGGCGCACTTAAACTCCTCGGTTAGAGCGGAGACAGGTAGCTGCAGTATTCCTTTACCATAAAGTCCCACTCTGCTGAGGCAGCGTGGAACTCCCAACCATTTCCTGATGTGTGAACTGATTAAAGCTTCCAGCTTTCTACTGTTGTCAAAGAAACCTCGTACACAGTCAGTGGCCACAGCAACCTTGGCAGTAAGCCAAACTGAAAGCACCAGAGTTTTAATTTGCCTGGTAAAGCGCTGCTGTCTATGCTCTTCAACCCTTCCACAGCTTGTTGTGTAACTTCTCCCACACGAACTGTGTCCTTTAGATCCCCATCGTACCATCTCCCAAGGCTCTTCACTGGCTTCTCAGACACTGTTGGTATTGCCTCACCATTAATGAAGAACGTTTTATCTACTACTTTACCTTTAATTATAGAGATGCTCCTTGATTTAGTGGGCTTGAATTGCATTCGTGCCCATTCAATGTTATTGGTTAATTTGCCCAATAACCGATTAGTGCAGGCTACTGTTGTAGTCATGGTTGTCATGTCATCCATGTATGCTCGAATTGGTGGTAGTCGATTCCAGAAGCCAAGCCCTCCTCCCACTACCCATTTTGATGCCCTAATGATTACTTCCATTGCCATGGTAAAAGCCAGTGGAGAAATGGTGCATCCTGCCATTATTCCAACTTCTAGGCATTGCCATGTAGTGCTGAATTCTGAAGTTGAAAACTAAATTGCAAATCTCCAAAGTAGGCTTTGACTAGATTTGTTATTGTCATTGGTACACTGAAAAATCAAATGCTGCCCAAAGAAGTTCATGTGGCACTGAATCATATGCATTAGCCAAATCCAGGAATGTCACATGGAGCTCCTTCCTCTCCTTTTTAGCTGATTGAATTTGTTGCCAGATCACATTGATGTGTTCTAAGCATCCTGGGAAACCTGGAATGCCCGCTTTTGTATTGAAGTGTCAATGAAGCAGTTCTTTAATAGGTAAGTTGACAATCTCTGAGCAATAATGCTGAAGAAAATCTTGCCTTCTACGCTTAATAGGGAAATAGGCGAAACTGACTGATGCTGCTAGAATCTTTTCTTTAGGTATAAAGACTCCACCTGCTCGGCGCCATGCTCTTGGTACAACCTGTTTTTCCCATGCTACTTTCATCAGTTTCCACAGGATTCGTAGAACTCCTGAAGCACTCTTGTACACTCTGTAATGGAACTCCATTAGGCCCTGGAGATGATGAAGCCCTTGCTTTTTCACAGCTTGCTCTACTTCTTTCCACTTAGGTGCACAGTCCTCCATTTGGTATTCTGGTGGATTGATAGGTGGGATGTCTGAAGGAATTGACATAGGCTCCTGCCGAAGTTTTTTGTAGCGCTCCGTAGGCGCCAGCTCTGCTAATGTTGCAAGCTTATCTTTTATGACCCTTTGTAAGAGATTGAGTCCCTCCTTCTGACTTTCTTCTGCTCTTCTCCATTGCTTCCTCAGCTGTCTCCTTTCTCTAACTAAGCATTCAATCTCCTGCTGCCGTCTAGACTTTCCAGGAATAGTTTGTACTTTTTCCTTCCTTTTTTCAACTCCAAACCTCTCGCTTCCATATGTAGATGATGTCCCCAAATTTATCCAGTTTCTTTTCAACTGTTCCACTTAACCTTTCCAATGCAAAGCAGAGATCTGTGTTTACTGTGTCCCATGCAGTTTTCTCACAAGCTCTTGGACATTTAACTCCAGGCTTGTGCCCGTTCAGGTTCTTTTTCTCTTACGCTGGTTTGTCTGACCGGGTTCACAAGGATCATTAGGTTCATCACTAACTGTGTCCATGCAAGTCCTCCTCACATCTATGACAGGGTGCTGATATCCTGCGAACTGTGGTTTGCTTCCTGTCGCTGGATTTCATTCGACTGACTTGACTGACTTCGTAAGAAGTACTGATCAATGCGAGGCCCTTGTCCCGTCTCCCTCAAGCATTTCATTCTCCCTTGATGAATCTTCAAACCCTGACCGTTGTCGCTTTGCTCCAGCCGCAGACACAAACCTGGAGTTCCATGTCTTTGCTAACTGCAGATCTTGAATTAGTCTTTTGTGAAGTACTCTCCATACTCATATCCGCTTCCGTTCCTAAGTCCTTAACCGTGTTGTCCAACGTTGAGTCATCTTCCGCCCGCCTCGCAGACTCTAGGGTATTTTTCTCTTTAATTTCTTTGAAGCCTTGGGCGGGTGTCTCCAGCATCCTGTAAACACAGAGCTGGATACTGCCGACAAGGGTAGCTAACCCTTGCCAGCCCCAATGGGGTCTCTTTCCTCCAGTCAGCTGTCTCTCCAGGCTGTCACGAGGTCTTTCCCTTGTTGCCAGCTGCACTATTCACAGCAGTCACTGGACGTATCCAGATCTTCATGATTTCCATTACATGAGAGTAGATGTTAAAACTTCATGCTGATTTGAACTTAGCTCTCGCCAAGATAAGCACCAACTAAGACGTAGCTTCACAGTAAACTAATGTGATCCATATGTGTCTCCATCCATTTGCGCTTCCTTCCATATGATGATGTAGATATCCTTCTGTCTGGTGTTGATGGCTGAAGTGTAATGCTGGCTCCAGGGATCAGCTTATTTTGCCTCCCTAGCGCATCAGCACACACAACGGCTGCGATGCTGGCTCCGGGGATCAACCATAGTGCGGTCTCCCCAGCGCATCAGCATGACAACCGTCTGGATTGAGCTAAGAAGGGTACATCTCTGGGGTCTTCAAGTGGGCACCTTCCATCAAAATATGTATAGTAACTCGACAGTACTTGCACACTTAAGTTGTACCTTCTTTACTTTGCTGTCTTCCACAACGAAATTCCTATGGTCATGGGCACATTCTTCTGGGGTTTTTGTGTAGGCATTTTTGTACACTTCACCACAATTCTGTTTTAAATCCTCCGTATCTTAACTGTAATACAGCTTGAAATCCCGCTAACAAGCCTCCATCCTGATTGTAATCTCGTTTTAAATCTTGCAAGCGGAGTCTGCAATAGAAATGTAGGAATGTGTGTCACTCAGTAGTTGGGGCGGGTTTAAAGTATTCAGAACTAATCAATGATAGATACAAGTCAGGAAGGCGGGACATTGCCCAGCAGCACAGGGAAATGTATTTATTATTATTTTTGTAGTAGGTTTGATTTTTTTTTAATGTGAAAAGGGGAAAGTCAACGTGAATAGATTAACCATTTCCACAGTTTTTCCAGTGTTTTCCGGTGTTTATTGGCTATCCACCGATTTAATTTATCCGAAAATCAGAAGCCCTATAAGTAGGCAAAGGGCTCTAATGGGAGGTCAGAAGTAATTGCATTTGTAAAAACCTACCGAGGAATAACCTAGAATCAGAGTTATTTATGTGTACATAAGTAATCTCCAAAATTAAGAAATATGTTTATAAAACTACAATGTATGCATTTTTTACTTTGAAGAGGCTGGTTAATGTTAACGTTTACTGCATTTAAAAATGGAAGTTCCCCAGAAGATAGTGGTGTTTGGCCTATTAAGGGTCAACACTATTTTTCTTGTTTGCAGTGATACATGAAAATGCATTAAAAAACAAAAACAAAAAAAAAAAACAGCGTTATGGTTTTGCCCCCAAATGCAAAGACTAGAACATGCAGCCGCAGAACACTATACATTTCCTGGCCATGGCCTTTTATAGTAATGCTTGACACATTATTCAATTGACACTTAAAAGAATGTTATCTAAATTGTTGGAATAATGATTTGTTAAAATATTGTTTTAGCTTGTACTTGTCCAAAGTAATTTGATAATTGTATTTGAGTATTTGTTTTATATATCATCTTTAATTGGCAAAACTGTACATTAATAACATTTTTAATATGTTCAGCCTTATGGATACAGGAATAACAGATGAAGGAATGCCAGGACTATCAGCTGCAATAGCACAAAATAATTCCATTAAAGAACTGGATTTGTGGGGCAATGGAATCACAGACAAATCAATACAACACATTCATCATATGGCACTAAACTGTCCAACACTGGAGACAATTGCGTAAGTACCATTTTGAGGAAACCAAAATCTTAAATGTGATCCTTGAATGAGGTAATCCTACAACAAACCTGCTGATGTAACTTCTGATTGTGGTACCCAATGGGTTAAAATATGTTTTTAAAGCAGTGGTTGTTACAGTACCTAC
Organism: Acipenser oxyrinchus oxyrinchus; assembly: GCA_030684275.1. NCBI lineage: Eukaryota > Metazoa > Chordata > Actinopteri > Acipenseriformes > Acipenseridae > Acipenser > Acipenser oxyrinchus. The sequence goes on from CM060249.1 coordinate 81,960,956, forward strand.
CTAGTTGACTTATTGTGTGCCTTATTTAGCTAATTCGTACAATCTATTAAGACAAATAGAAAGTACAGTAAGATTTGGACAGCCCTAACTCTTCTTTTGCACCAATTAATCTCATTCAAATGGGGCAGCACATACTAACTAAACTTCTACATATGCAGTTATACATGCTTCCTATGGATGGTCAGTCGTGTAGTGAAGTCAATGTAACCAAATTGTAACCGACATAAAAGTCACGAATGGTTAAGAACTTAATGCACTGTCCATCATGCAGTGCCTTCAGATATTTCTTCAAGCTTTTTGTGGATACAAATCTAGACAGGCTAACAGGGATTACAAACTGTTTGGAAGTTTAAATACAATAAAAGATGAATTGTTTTGTTGCAGATTGCATGATGAAAAGTTTTCTAAAACAGGAAGACAACGGCTGGACAATTTGACATCTGTGAAACCTAGTTTTAAAGTGCAGTGGTCGATGAATGATTACTGCTGGTAAAACCCATGTGGGTTAGTTTGTTTTATAAAATGGCATTGGGAAATACAGATCAGTGATTAGCTGTAAAAGCATTCTAACAATGTAGGAATTTCACAGGTCAGACCTTTTTGCCTCATCACATTCTTAAATTAACTGGTTTTTATGCGTTTGGATCAACATGCTTAAAAAAAAAAATTGCTGCCATTACTGGTGTTCAAGAACAAAAATGATTCATTATTCAAACACAGAAAGTGAAGGGAATCATATACAATTAAAATGTAAAATTCCTTGAGTGTCATTTCTTTAAAATCTCGATCTGTTCTTCCTCGGCAGGAGTGCCTGTGAAGCCCCAGGCTTTTTTAAAATCTAATGTTTTTAACAAAAAGTTTTTTGTTTTCTGTTTTATAAAACTTACATAAAGCAGTTTCATTAGTGCAATAACACACTCCAGGGTATGCAGATGTCATACTATGCCACTTCTGTGTATAAAAGGCACTTGGCTTCACCTTCAGAGGTCTGGTATATTGCACATTCTGTCATGTGTTATTGATTTCATGTGTTCAATCTAAATAGGATTTTGAGCAACCAATTTGTTTCAGATATTGGGAAAATAATAGTTATGGTGGGGGAATTCAAATAGCCTTTAACTCCAAAGTGTATGCTCCAATTAATGCAATTTTTCTGAAAAGAGAAATACACAAATATAGTAATATGTAATTTTTGTCAATGAAGCAAATTGAAACTTTTTTGTTACCTTAATTTTACTTATTGCTGTGAAATAGACTTGCGATAATAGTATGTGTCCCTGTGTGTTAAAGCATTATGTATATATAAATGTAAATAGATTAATACAAGTGTTGTCCTTAACAGATTAATACAAGTGTGTTTACTTAATATAAACACATTAAAATATACAGTACTGTGCAAAAGTTTTAGGCAGGTGTGAAAAAATGCTGTAAAGTAAGAATGCTTTCAAAAGTAGACATGTTAATAGATTATATTTATCAATTAACTAAATGCAAAGTGAGTGAACAGAAGAAAAATCTAAATCAAATCCATATTTGGTGTGACAACCCTTTGCCTTCAAAACAGCATCAATTCTTCTAGGTACACTTGCACAAAGTCAGGGATTTTGTAGGCATATAGTCAGGTGTATGATTAAACAATTATACCAAACAGGTGCTAATGATCATCAATTCAATATGTAGGTTGAAACACAATCATTAACTGAAACAGAAACAGCTGTGTAGGAGGAATAAAACTGGGTGAGGAACAGCCAAACTCAGCTAACAAGGTGAGGTTGCTGAAGACAGTTTACTGTCAAAAGTCATACACCATGGCAAGACTGAGCACAGCAACAAGACACAAGGTAGTTATACTGCATCAGCAAGGTCTCTCCCAGGCAGAAATTTCAAGGCAGACAGGGTTTCCAGATGTGCTGTCCAAGCTCTTTTGAAGAAGCACAAAGAAACGGGCAACGTTGAGGACCGTAGACGCAGTGGTCGGCCAAGGAAACTTACTGCAGCAGATGAAAGACACATCATGCTTACTTCCCTTCGCAATCGGAAGATGCCCAGCAGTGCCATCAGCTCAGAACAGGCAGAAAACAGTGGGACCCTGGTACACCCATCTACTGTCCGGAGAAGTCTGGTCAGAAGTGGCCTTCATGGAAGACTTGCGGCCAAAAAGCCATACCTCCGACGTGGAAACAAGGCCAAGCGACTCAACTATGCACGAAAACACAGGAACTGGGGTGCAGAAAAATGGCAGCAGGTGCTCTGGACTGATGAGTCAAAATTTGAAATATTTGGCTGTAGCAGAAGGCAGTTTGTTCTCCATAGGGCTGGAGAGCGTACACGAATGAGTGTCTGCAGGCAACAGTGAAGCATGGTGGAGATTCCTTGCAAGTTTGGGGCTGCATTTCTGCAAATGGAGTTGGGGATTTGGTCAGAATTAATGGTCTCCTCAATGCTTAGAAGTACAGGCAGATACTTATCCATCATGCAATACCATCAGGGAGGCATCTGATTGGCCCCAAATTTATTCTGCAGCATGACAGCGACCCCAAACATACAGCGAAAGTCATTAAGAACTATCTTCAGCGTAAAGAACAACAAGTCCTGGAAATGATGGTATGGCCCCCACAGAGCCCTGATCTCAACATCATCGAGTCTGTCTGGGATTACATGAAGAGAGAGAAGCAACTGAGGCTGCCTAAATCCACAGAAGAACTGTGGTTAGTTCTCCAAGATGTTTGGGCCAACCTACCTGCCGAGTTCCTTCAAAAACTGTGCAAGTGTACCTAGAAGAATTGATGCTTGATGCTGTTTTGAAGGCAAAGGGTGGTCACACCAATTATGGATTTGATGTAGATTTTTCTTCTGTTCACTCACTTTGCATTTAGTTAATTGATAAATATAATCTATTAACATGTCTATTTTTTAAAGCATTCTTACTTTACAGCATTTTTTCACACCTGCCTAAAACTTTTGTACAGTACTATATATATATATATATATATATTTTATTTTAAAGTATTTTTTTTAAAATAACCTGCTTGTGTATTTTATGTGCATTTGAATTTTATTTTTTCCGCATGGACTTTTTAATGGCAAATAAAGAGTTTGATACAGCTTTTAAATCAGATGTCAGCTTTTAAATCAACGCTTATCATGTATTTTTTGTTCTCTGCTGCCATCTGCTGGCTTTGTCAATCTACAGCATGTATTACCTGGTAATTATCTGAACTGTCAGATCTTACTATAGCCATCTTAAAATTAATAACATTGATTTGTATTTGTATTTTATATACAGTTTTAATGGTTAAAAGTTGGTCAGCACATCTCCCTGGTGGGATACACCATAAGAGTTAATCAAGATTTTAAGAGGTACCAGTGTTTTAAAATCCATTATTTGTTAAAGATCCAGTATCATAGTTTATGTTTCAGTTGTAAACAATTTGACCATACCTGAAAACCTGTTCATGCTGTGTTTTGCCATTCTCCCGTTTTCCCATTTCGGAGAGACCTGCTTTATTGTGGGGTTACCTGAATGAATCCTTTGTGCATTTTTCAATCCCAGAATTCAAATTCCAGTCATCAAACTGCAACTTAAAATAACACTGACTTGTTTTTTTATAAAAATAAAAGTGAAATGCAGTGCTGTTTTATTTCTTGCTGCCACAATATACAGAAGGATACTTTTAGGAACATTTCTCAGAGTTGGTTGATATTTTATTAACCCTGTGACAGGACGGCTTCGTGGATGATTAGCAAACACATTCTGCGCGAGTATTTTTAACCTGCGTGGTCAACAGCCAATTTGTCAATAATAATTAGCTGCAGACCACGCATTCTCACAAGATGTCTGGCAGAGACGAGCTGCTAATATTGCTTCTGCCAGACCACATTTAAACTAGATCACCCGTTCTTAAACCCCAAACACTGCATTTAAATGAATCAACAATGATACATTTTTATCAGCAGGGCTTTGTCCTGCCCCAGTGATGCAGGGCTCTTCTGCCTTGCCACAAACTCAAACAGGTTTTTTTTTCTCTAATATTACAGTACTTTTACCATAGCATAAAAAAAATGCCGGACAGAGTTCAGAATGACCAGGCTTCTGGTTAGGAAAAGGGCACGAGATAGCAACTAAACACTGGTTATAACCTTAGCTCCCAACCACAGCAATCTTGTTATTTAATTTACAGTATACAATTACTGTTGGAGTAGGCATTTTATGAAAATGTAAAAACGACATTGCAAAGATGTCTAAAATACAATCATGAAACATGTCTAAAACTGATAGGCCATTGAATTTATTCTACCCAGATGAGTGAGAATAATTGGTGCATATACCTACTGACTTTTATTGTGATGTATCTGCTACTACCTGACTGGAAAGAATGAAGATGCTAATTCCGGGACTGCAGCCAAAAAAGTAAACCTATGATCACGCTTTGGGATAGATGGTAGTTGCCCAAAGCAGTTCATAACACTGAAAAAGTACTAAAAGTTATTTCAAGTGATATTGAACGATAGGAAACAGCACATGGTCCAATACATCTTACAGGTATTTTTATTAGTTATAGGGATGTGATACTGGCTCTTTCAGATTATTTTTGATCCCCATTGTGCTGACTTCTGGCACCCAGAATGGAATGTTTTTTTTTTTATGTTATCAAACCTTCATCATATCCCCTGGAGGGGGTAGGTCAGTGCCAGTTTAGTATGATTAATATCATTCCATGGGTCAAATGCGTCGAATTCAAGGGACAAAGAATCATAATCTTACCGAGAGAGAAATGTACTTCCTTATATTCTGTAATCCTGTTTCAAATTGTGTTCAAAACTGAATATTACACTACAAGGGACTGCTGTTTGTCTGAAAATAATTGCTATTTCCAGTGGTTATTATAAGTCTGTTTGCTTCTGTAAAGAAAATTGTCAGTTTGGAGGTTAACAGCATTTATTTATTTATTTATTTATTGCATTTATATAGCGCTTTTTTTTATACAAAAGTATTGCAAAGCACTGTACAGTACATAGCAGAAAAAAGAACAAACCAGCATGTCACACATACAACTGCCACAGTCAGACCATTTAAATAACAGTATACACATAATAATACAAAAGCAGCAATTTTAAAGTTACATTAAAACCCACTAAGATAAGAAAGCCATTTTATAAAAGTGTGTTTTTAGTCTTGACTTGAAAACTGTAATGGTCCCAGCTTCCCTGATAAACGAAGGCAGAGCGTTCCATAATTTAGGAGCTTTACAAGAAAAAGCCCTACCTCCCGTATTGCTTTTGTTGACCCTAGGAATAACCAGCAGTCCCGCATCCTGTGATCTCAGAGTGTGGTTTGGAAGATACAGGGTCAGTAAGTCCTGCAAATAATTAGGTGGTAATCCATTCAGGGCCTTGTAAGTTCACAGCAAAATCTTAAAATCAATTCTATATTGCACAGGGAGCCAGTGTAAAGAGGCCAAACCAGGGGTAATATGTTCCCTTATTCTGGTTTTAGTCAAAATTCTAGCGGCAGTATTCTGAACAAGCTGCAAGCGGGATACCACTCGTTTTGGGACATCAGAAAAAGTGCATTACAATAATCAATTCTAGATGAAACAAAGGCATGCATTTGTCTCTCGGCATCAGATACAGAAATAATTGGTCTAAGTTTGGCTATATTTCTCAAATGGTAAAAAGATACTTTAGTAACTTCCCTAATATTAGTCTCAAATGAGAGATCAGGAACAACGATGACCCCCAAACTCTTAATTTGTAGTTTAAGTTTTGATGAGCGACTGCAAGGGTCGAGCTCATGTAATCCCACATTTCCTTTTAGTTGGTTCTGTGATCCCACTAGCATAACCTCTGTTTTATCTGAATTCAACATAAGAAAATTCTGTGACATCCAATGCTTGATGTCTGTAAGGCAAGTAGCTAATAACACAGAGGCAGAAGAAATTCCTGGCTTTAGGGTCAAATATAGCTGGGTATCATCAGGATAGCAATTGAAGTTCACTCTGTGTCTACGGATAATTTCACCTAACGGTAGCATGTATAATGAAAACAGCAAGAGACCTAGAATGGAGCCCTGTGGAACACTGATGAAGCAAGCGGCAAGCAAGTCAACGACCACAAGCAAAGAGACTGAGGCCCGGCTGAAGGACTGCCTTAAAACTTACAGAGACTTATCAGACAAACCAGTCTAGGTCTGCTGTGCACCTAAAACCACAGTATCCAAAAGAAACTGTGCCCTGCTACCGGCGTAGCTAAAGATTCAGCAAAGAGGAAAGAGCGGACGGGCACTGTTGTGGATCCTATACCGAGGACTGAAGGCTTTGTTGCAGCTGTTTGTTGATTTTATCGAGAATTGAAAGCTTTGTTGCCGAGTTTGATCCAGTGTAGAATTGAAGACTTTGTTGCGGAGAGGAGAGTTTTTGTACTCGATCTTTGTAACACGTCAATTAAATATTATTAATAAGAGAACTAATCAACCCAGATAAACATTAAATGATCAATTATTGAATTGTTCCTACACTAATGACTCAAATTGACTCGAGCCAGATAGGTGACTCGACTCGATTCGAGCAAACTCTGTGACTCGACTCGAGCTTGGCGTGTCAAAGACTCGAGTCGACTCGAGCAAACTCTGTGACTCGACTCGTCTCAACTCGACTCGAGCTTGGCGTGTCAAAGACTCGACTCAACTGAACTTGTACAGGGCTCAGATAAGTAATGAAAGAGGATAGGGTGAACTATTGTTGCTATCGGTAAATAGCAGTGGGGTTGGTATCTTTCAAAAAGCACACCCTCAACTGTTTTATATCAAAGAAGAAACTGAGTCTGATTTACAGAAATCGGTTAATATTTAACTTATTTAACTTATTCCCCCAATTAGAATACCCAATTACCACAGCAACTCCCAATGACAGTTCCAGAGATGAAGGTCAGTTGGTGTCCCACTGATCTTCAAATGAAGTGATTCTTTCTACAATACAATTACTTGTACATTTTATAATGTTATTGTTCTTTTTTTTTTTTTTTTTTTTTTTTTTACAGATGACAATAATACATACAGAAATAAAATAAAAAAGGAAGCAAAGCAGTTCAAATTCCATACATTCTAAAAGATCGGCTATTGTAATCAGTGAAGCACAATATTTCTGCATTATTTTGAAGTATAAATACTCCTGTAAACATAAATAAAAATCACAATACTTTTTTTAAAATTATTATTTCCCTTTAAGAAAACGACCAATTCAGAAATATCATCATTAAAAGTAGACAGTCTAGGCTTTCAGACTGTATAGGCCCTTGATAGTAGGACAATCGGAAAGGTGAAAAAGTGCATTTCTTTCCTTTACTCTCGAATTAAGATTTACACTATTTGCTCTTGAAGTTGTTTAGATAGTATCGTAATTTAAACCATGTTTGGCATTTTAGACATGTGGATGGAAATATGATCTGGGCTTGAAAAAATCAGTGTTGCCTGTATGATACAAGGGTTTGTTAACCTCAAATGTATATATTTTAAAAAGTATTGCAGCACAGGGATAATACTGTTTTTTAATAGACTAATACATCACATTTTAAACAAGGCTTTAGTAATTGTTTTTTGATATACAAAACGCTTGCCTTTAAAAGTGACACATACACATATATCTGCAGTAAGGACATGGGCACTGGCAGAACTGCTGTGTCTGTTCCATGCCGTTTTTGCCCACAGTGAGAGGTGTATTTTTGGAAAGCTTGCTTGTACACTTAAAACTTCTATCTTTCAATTGAATGCCAACATATAGCTTAGAAATATTGTTGATCTTTTTGGATACCTAGTCAGTAGAGGCCATAAATCAAATCCAAACACATTTTGGGGGAATTTTGATTTCAGATATGTTTAAGTTAGTTACAAATGAAATGTAATAATCTATTTTGGATTTTCTTTATACACTTAGCTCCACCCCCATATGTGAATCAGTTTAAAAAATGTTTGAAACTGATTTCTTACAATCTGTTAGTTAATTTTGTGAGACACACACACTCGGGCACATTCAGCTTGCTCGATATGGAAGTGGAATTGGTTTTAGCCTTTTTGCTAAATCATTTAGTTCCATATTCTAGCATCATGGCTGAGAGCGATTTGGGGATGCTGTTTGTGCATTGTGATGTTTTTTTTTCAGACAGAAAGTTCCAAGCAGTAGTTTATATCATATGTAATAAACTATATAACATTAATATTATGGTCAAATATATAAAAACATCTCGCTATTCACACAGTACCGATCGAGGCTCTGTTTATTTTATTTTGCCAGTATTGCATGTACAGTAGTGTAATTTATCTATAGAATACAGTGAATTAGCAGTGCAGCAATGGCAAAAAGTTTTGCATCTCCCTTATAATTAAACAATTTTGCTTCATAGCTGAAGGAAGCCTGCTGAACAATGTTACGTTAACATATTGAATTACAATAATACCGCTTTGTAGTTTTCCCTACTTAATGAAAAACGGACAACAATTAAAAAATGTGGCATTTCGAAATCCAACATGCAATACTGTACTACTATTATTTCTGCCTTCCGTTATACTTTTGTGATATCGTTCTGTTTGATTACATGTTAAATAAAACATATACATTTTTTTTTAATTGTCTCAATCCAACAAAAAGAAAATGTAGGTGATGCAAAACTTTTGGCCATATCTGTACCTGCGGGGCTTCACCATGTTTCACCGTGTGCAGACCGGCTGTTCGACCGAACAACATGTTCCACAGCAGGAAGGTGGAACAAGTTCACCAAATCAGGTTGTCTCACGAAATTTTGCCTTTAGGACCACATCTCCCAACAGAACAATCACGTGACTTTAACACTGACCTATTGCCAGAGCGCTTGCTGCGTCCCGCCTCCTGATAAATCTATCAGCTGTGATTTGCGAATTTGAGTTTTGATTGACAGTCCACCAATACTACCTTGCTACGGTTTGTTTTTCTAATCACAGTAGATTAGACAGCAACTCATAACAGTGGGCTCAGAAAAATAAAAAAAATTATTGACTCCCAAAGGCTGGGCCAGGGTGCAGTTGCACCTCTTGCACCCCCCACCCCACCCCACCCCACCCCCGCCCTGATTTGAACACGCACAGACGGGAACAATCACAGGGGAAACACAGAACGCTACATTGTTGCAAAAAAAGGCTGCAGGCCGCAAAACCTGAAAGTCCAGCTCTACTCTAGTCCCGCTGGCGGCACTCCAATTCAGTTCATGGCTTGCAGGTAGCTGCTCTCGATCAACAACAGTGGTGGAACAGAGTCAGGTTGCTGCTGGGGAGCAATGCAATGCGATCCCTGAACCAGAAATGCACATGTTTTCTATACCAGTACAGCACACTACCAAAATGATGTATTTCTTGAAGCTGCTGATGACTGTAGTAGCTGAATTTTATATAAACTTTACTGTCCTACTTAGATTGACCCTCCTACTTTCAGTGTCTATGTCCCTGTGACAGGATGACTGGGTGTACAGAGACTCAGACAGTAAAACTGCAGTTTAAGTGCTGCTGTGCATTTTTAATAAAAACATAAAATAAAAAGGTCTAACAAAACAAGTCATGAACACAATAAACAGAAATAAAATAACCAGCGCAAGGGCCAAAACAAAAGATTTACACAAAATACAAAAACCGTAAGCTGGACATTCGCCTTCACTACCTTAAGAAAAGAAATAATAAACATCAACAAACAGCCCTTCCATGTGCTCTCCCCTCTCCCAGGCAATTTTTCCCCTTATGGAGCTGTGTAGGTCCCTTATATAACATGTGGCCAGGGTTGATTGACAATTAATCATTCAATCAACGCCTGGCCACATTTTCACATGTACAGTGCCTTGCGAAAGTATTCGGCCCCCTTGAACTTTGCGACCTTTTGCCACATTTCAGGCTTCAAACATAAAGATATGAAACTGTAATTTTTTGTGAAGAATCAACAACAAGTGGGACACAATCATGAAGTGGAACGAAATTTATTGGATATTTCAAACTTTTTTAACAAATAAAAACTGAAAAATTGGGCTGCAAAATTATTCAGCCCCTTAAGTTAATACTTTGTAGCCACCTTTTGCTGCGATTACAGCTGTAAGTCGCTTGGGGTATGTCTCTATCAGTTTTGCACATCGAGAGACTGAAATTTTTGCCCATTCCTCCTTGCAAAACAGCTCGAGCTCAGTGAGGTTGGATGGAGAGCATTTGTGAACAGCAGTTTTCAGTTCTTTCCACAGATTCTCGATTGATTCAGGTCTGGACTTTGACTTGGCCATTCTAACACCTGGATATGTTTATTTGTGAACCATTCCATTGTAGATTTTGCTTTATGTTTTGGATCATTGTCTTGTTGGAAGACAAATCTCCGTCCCAGTCTCAGGTCTTTGCAGACTCCATCAGGTTTTCTTCCAGAATGGTCCTGTATTTGGCTCCATCCATCTTCCCATCAATTTTAACCATCTTCCCTGTCCCTGCTGAAGAAAAGCAGGCCCAAACCATGATGCTGCCACCACCATGTTTGACAGTGGGGATGGTGTGTTCAGGGTGATGAGCTGTGTTGCTTTTACGCCAAACATAACGTTTTGCATTGTTGCCAAAAGTTCGATTTTGGTTTCATCTGACCAGAGCACCTTCTTCCACATGTTTGGTGTGTCTCCCAGGTGGCTTGTGGCAAACTGTAAACGACACTTTTATGGATATCTTTAAGAAATGGCTTTCTTCTTGCCACTCTTCCATAAAGGCCAGATTTGTGCAGTATTCGACTGATTGTTGTCCTATGGACAGAGTCTCCCACCTCAGCTGTAGATCTCTGCAGTTCATCCAGAGTGATCATGGGCCTCTTGGCTGCATCTCTGATCAGTCTTCTCCTTGTATGAGCTGAAAGTTTAGAGGGACGGCCAGGTCTTGGTAGATTTGCAGTGGTCTGATACTCCTTCCATTTCAATATTATCGCTTGCACAGTGCTCCTTGGGATGTTTAAAGCTTGGGAAATCTTTTGTATCCAAATCCGCTTTAAACTTCTCCACAACAGTATCTCGGACCTGCCTGGTGTGTTCCTTGTTCTTCATGATGCTCTCTGCTTTTAAACGGACCTCTGAGACTATCACAGTGCAGGTGCATTTATACGGAGACTTGATTACACACAGGTGGATTCTATTTATCATCATTAGTCATTTAGGTCAACATTGGATCATTCAGAGATCCTCACTGAACTTCTGGAGAGAGTTTGCTGCACTGAAAGTAAAGGGGCTGAATAATTTTGCACCCAATTTTTCAGTTTTTTATTTGTTAAAAAGTTTGAAATATCCAATAAATTTCGCTCCACTTCATGATTGTGTCCCACTTGTTGTTGATTCTTCACAAAAATTACAGTTTCATATCTTTATGTTTGAAGCCTGAAATGTGGCAAAAGGTCGCAAAGTTCAAGGGGCCAATACTTTCAAGAAGGCACTGTATCTGGCAGGGATATGAATTAACCCTATCCCTGCCAATCACCACCACAAACACACCCAAAACAACCAGGGCTGGAATCTCAACTTCCAGCCCTGCCATATCTAACAAACACTTTTTCATATAATATTTACACATACACATTTATTTACCCGTGCAGGGCTTCTGCCCTGCCACAGTCCCTAATAAACATTTTATGACTTTTTATTCCTGTCTGTGTGACTTTTTCTCCTCTGATTACATCCCAGTTATGTGCCACTGCCCAATAAAACAAACCTGTGAGAAACTTTGAATTATAAGCTTAATTGGGTGTGTTAATCAAATTTACTCAAATTCTGAGGGCACAATTCCCTCAGTGGCATAGTCAGGCTACTGATTTTGATCCTATGCCATTTACTGTAGGCGCTTTCTCCTGTTTCGGCTGCCAAGAAGGCGTCACAATAAAATGCATTTTATTTTACGGCAAAGCAACATGTAACAGAGTCTAAATAAATACTTATTTGTATAATTTTAACCAAGGCCCGTGCCTTGGGTGCCTTATAGCTGGCTACGGCCTTGTGTAAACCTTTTATAGGATTTTATATAGTCGCTTGGTGCCCAGTAAGAAAAACTCTGTTTGGATATCCACAGGAATTCAATGAGGATATATTGAACCTTTTTTATTTATTTATTTATTTTTTTTATAGAATAAGCCCAAATTAATAAAATGAAGTGTGTAGTGACTTTTACATTACTGTACATTAGCAATGCTATAATCATTTTTAGACACTAGATGGTGTAGTAGTATCATATTGTTTTCAATGGCCTGTTTTGCGATTGCACTATTTTTCATTTTGAAAGTTCTACAAGTGATCCATTACTGATAGCATGTTGTATAATATGACTATAAATATGGTAAATGTGGTTATGGAGCTCAGATATATCATGGGAAAACTACTGAAATGTTACTGAAACTATGTTTTCATTTAGCATTTGTTGTAGCTTTTCTTAAGAAAGCAAAGGAAAAAGCAATTTCACAGTATTTTTTTTTTTTTCTTGCAGCAGTGTGACGTGAGCACATTAGAGGTCAGATACATTGCTATGAATATGTATCATTGATATGAATGGTTGAGAAGTGCATGTACTGCTGCTATATTCTTGCTACAAATATGTATGTGCCATTGTAAAAAACTTCTGTGGCTATAATGTTATTCCGTTATTCTGAGAATTAAGATTTCTTAATTCTCAGAACAACTGTCACATTTTATAAATTCATAGCATTTTTGTGCTTTATTATATGAAACATTGTAGTATCCTGTATATACTGTTGATATGTGTCATGGTTGTGAACTTTTTCATCAGACTAGCTGGAGTAAATTTCCAGAATTTGGTTTATTCTGCCATGGCTGCCACAGTAGAGCAGAGTTGCACACACTTTTCAAAAACAGACTATACCACAGATCAGTTTGACAAGTCACTACCACAGTGATACAATGTCAGGAATATAGAGCTGTCAAACTAAATTTTCTGGAGGCACATTTTGCATTCCATTACTGAAATGTGTGCTCTGTGATTGTAGCGGAAATCCATGTCTGGACTTTTAGTACTGCCTTCTCAATATTAATTTTGTTGTGTAACTGTTATTTGGCAGAAACTATGACATCTAAAAAGAGACAGAAGAGCCCGAACAAAAAAAAAAAAAAGTTCCTGTGCCTTAAATTATGTAGAAGTAGGGTTCAAACTGATTTTGAATAGAGATTTTCCAATTCTTAACACCATTTTCACAGATTTACAGCAGATTTTTGTGTTGCACACCCCCTAGTGGTCATTTCTAAAACCATTTTACTGGAATAGTAAGACTGGCACGATCAGACAAAAGATGGCGAGATTCAATATTTTTTGTGTTTTACGTAAAACCTTCCCAGTTCAATTTTCACATTCTTGCCAGCAAACCATGAAGACAATAAAATCTAGGAAATTTTGAAGAATTGAATTAATAACATGGTGTTGGTGTGGAGGAAATTATACATACGGAATGGTTTACATTTTAGTATTCATGAGCTATGCCTGTGATCTTTTGTCTATTCCAAGAGCAGGTTAGCATCTACGGTGTAGGATTACACAGTGAGTTAAAATCCTCCCTGCAAAAACACGTGGGAATGTGGCTGGAGCCATGAATTGATGTGATTAAAGAATCCACATTTAAATGGTGAATACTGATTGCAGATTGAAATGCAGTGTAATTACAGATCCATAATTCCTGATGTCTTTGTCAAATCCCACTTAAGAATAAGACCAGTCAATACCATGTATTTAATTACTTGAAATTAAAACTGTAATTTCTCATTAGTGGCAAGATCATTTATTTTATTGTGTCATTTATTCATGCCCATCCTATAGTTTAGAGGAATTCAGAGGAACTTGTATTAACTTTATATATAAAACAGTACTTGCTGATAACTGAAATCAGAAATGGTTTGATTTAGCATTTGCTTTGCTGAAAGAGGGTATCTAGCAATCTTATCTGTTTAGCTTGCATTTATGTAGCATACTTCATGTGTTCACATCACAGAGCGCTTCACATAAAAAGAACAAGGGACAGTTCTAACAGTTAAAGGCAGCTCTTTACAGATGGGTTTTCAGTAGCCGAACAAAAGAAAGAGTTGAGTCTGCATGTCGGATTTCGTCTGCGAGGGCATTCCAGGCTTTTGGGGCATAGCAGCAGAAAGCTCTCGAGCTGAATGTTTTGAGATTAGCTCTAGGGAACTGCACCATTCCTGTGCTAAACGATCGCAAAGTGCGCTTTGGAGCATGAGGGGCAATTAGGTCGGACAGATAGGTTGGGGTCAGATCATACAATGATTTATACATCAGTAGAAGAATTTTATAGTCAATGCAGAACTTCACAGGGAGCCAGTGTAGAGACTTTGTCCTTGTAAGAACTCAGGAGCAGTGCATAAATCCACAATAAAATAGAAAGACCAGGGTAATCAATTTGCATAAAAAGATATGCTGAATAATTTATTTTTGCATAGCTAGATAGATTTATTTTCAACGGGGTGTTGGGTGGCAGGGGGATAAAATCCTCCCTGCAAAACATGTTGGAATGTGGCGGAGCCATGAATTGAATAAGTGATTAAATAAGTAATTAAGGCTCCAGCCACAGGTGTATAAATAGGGTGATCACGGGTGTTCGAGAGAATGGTTTAGGTAAATGTCGTTAGAGGTGAAGGTTTGTGTTTGTGTTCCATACTACCTCCAACACCTCCCACAGCAGTCTGATATACAGTCAACCCTCTTTATACCACCTGGTAAGGGCCATGGGCAAAAATGGGCAATAAGCGAGGGTGGCGTTATACTGAGGGTCAAAAAAAAAACAAAAAAAAAAAACACACACACACACACACAACCTTCTATGTTTGCAATAAAGTCAAACTTTTTTTTTTCTTGTTATACAATTACAGTATCTCCAGGCCATTTTAATAAAACATTCATTTTTTTTTTTTAAATTACAGTACTAGTTGTTAACACAACAGTAGGTGACAGTAGTGATGTTTTATCATCTTTTCCCATCTGTATGAAACATACATGGTTACTTTTGAGGAACAGTTTATACTTAAAAATAAATATATATATATATATATATATATATATATATATATATATATATATATATATATATATATATATATATATATATATATATACACACATACAGTACTGTGCAAAAGTTTTAGGCAGGTGTGAAAAATGTTGTAAAGTAAGAATGCTTTCAAAAATAGACATGTTAATAGATTATATTTATCAATTAACTAAATGCAAAGTCAGTGAACAGAAGAAAAATCTAAATCAAATCTATATTTGGTGTGACCACCCTTTGCCTTCAAAACAGCATCAATTCTTCTAGGTACACTTGCACAAAGTCAGGGATTTTGTAGGCATATAGTCAGGTGTATGATTAAACAATTATACCAAACAGGTGCTAATGATCATCAATTCAATATGTAGGTTGAAACACAATCATTAACTGAAACAGAAACAGCTGTGTAGGAGGAATAAAACTGGGTGAGGAACAGCCAAACTCAGCTAACAAGGTGAGGATGCTGAAGACAGTTTGCTGTCAAAAGTCATACACCATAGCAAGACTGAGCACAGCAACAAAACACAAGGTAATTATACTGCATCAGCAAGGTCTCTCCCAGGCAGAAATTTCAAGGCAGACAGGGGTTTTCAGATGTGCTGTCCAAGCTCTTTTGAAGAAGCACAAAGAAACGGGCAACGTTGAGGACCGTAGACGCAGTGGTCGGCCAAGGAAACTTACTGTAGCAGATGAAAGATACATCATGCTTACTTCCCTTCGCAATCGGAAGATGTCCAGCAGTGCCATCAGCTCAGAATTGGCAGAAAACAGTGGGACCCTGGTACACCCATCTACTGCCCGGAGAAGTCTGGTCAGAAGTGGCCTTCATGGAAGACTTGCGGCCAAAAAGCCATACCTCCGACGTGGAAACAAGGCCAAGCGACTCAACTATGCACGAAAACACAGGAACTGGGGTGCAGAAAAATGGCAGCAGGTGCTCTGGACTGATGAGTCAAAATTTGAAATATTTGGCTGTAGCAGAAGGCAGTTTGTTCGCTGAAGGGCTGGAGAGCGGTACACGAATGAGTGTCTGCAGGCAACAGTGAAGCATGGTGGAGGTTCCTTGCAAGTTTGGGGCTGCATTTCTGCAAATGGAGTTGGGGATTTGGTCAGAATTAATGGTCTCCTCAATGCTGAGAAGTACAGGCAGATACTTATCCATCATGCAATACCATCAGGGAGGCATCTGATTGGCCCCAAATTTATTCTGCAGCATGACAACGACCCCAAACATACAGCGAAAGTCATTAAGAACTATCTTCAACATAAAGAAGAACAAGGAGTCCTGGAAGTGATGGTATGGCCGCCACAGAGCCCTGATCTCAACATCATCGAGTCTGCCTGGGATTACATGAAGAGAGAGAAGCAACTGAGGGTGCCTAAATCCACAGAAGAACTGTGGTTAGTTCTCCAAGATGTTTGGGCCAACCTACCTGCCGAGTTCCTTCAAAAACTGTGTGCAAGTGTACCTAGAAGAATTGATGCTGTTTTGAAGGCAAAGGGTGGTCACACCAAATATTGATTTGATGTAGATTTTTCTTCTGTTCACTCACTTTGCATTTTGTTAATTGATAAATATAAACTATTAACATGTCTATTTTTGAAAGCATTCTTACTTTACAGCATTTTTTCACACCTGCCTAAAACTTTTGCACAGTACTATATATATATATATATATATATATATATATATATATATATATATATATATATATATATATATATATATATATATAAAAACACTCATTTAGTGTCAAATCACCCAAACACAATTCCATATAAACAAAGCATAACATTTTTTTTTTTTTTTTACTGTACTATCATTTGAACTTTTCTGTTTGTGGCACGACTGTAATCCTGCCGAATGCTATCCCCCATTATTATTTGTTTATTTAGCAGACACCTTTATCTAAGGCAACTTACAGAGACTAGGGTGTGTGGACTATGCATCAGCTGCAGAGTCACTTACAATTACGTCTCACCCGAAAGACGGAGCACAAGGAGGTTAAGTCACTTGCTCAGGGTCACACAATGAGTCAGTGGCTGAGGTGGGATTTGAACCGGGGACCTCCTGGTTACAAGCCCTTTTCTTAACCACTGGACCACACAGCAAACACTTTTTTTAAATGAAAAGTAAAAAAAACAAACCTGATGCTTTAGTTTAAGTCAGCCTTCATTTGTGCAAAACCTACACGTAAAAAACAAACCTCTTACAGTACTTTTTTTTTTTTTTACTGTGGTTTATAAAAGTCACTTATTTTAGACTGCATCAAGCCTTTTTCAGGTGAAATAAATCGACCCGTTCCATCAAGGTAAGCCATTTGTTTTTATCCATTACAATGTCTCCAATTGTCCTTTGATTAACAGTATGCCTCACTTCGAAGAGAAAGCATTTGCAATGTCTTGCTTTCTTATTTTCAGATGCGTACGTGCAGATTTTTTTCTTTTGCTCTGGTGTTAAATGTAGGGTCGACTTGCCATTTTGTACTTTCTTTCTTTGGGAGCGGGAGTGTTGATGACATTGGTATGAACGTTCAGTTAACAACGAATCAGGAAAGCGAGTCAAAGGTTAATTGCATAACGTTGTTTTAATTGGCCATGATTATTTTGCTGTCGCTTCAATGAGGGAAGCTACAATGCTTATAGTTGGCAGATGGCAGGCACATCAGGCTGTTATTGTAAAAGAAAACAGTTATATAGAAGTATTGTATTCATGGCAGCGAACAATGACAATATATGCTGTAAATATGTTTACTTTGCGCATGTCACATGCAGAACAGTACATCAGAATAAATGATTGGGTATTAATTAATGTATTTTAAAAATATATCACAACGTATTTACTTTTAAATAAAACAAAAGATGACATATTATCAGTAGGGAGATTAAATAAATATATTATTTACTGCTATTTACCTTTGATTCAAATTAGATTGTTTTGGCACATATAGTAGTAATATTGTAAATCAGCAGATCAAATGATATATGTTGTATTAGTAAATATATTTTACAATCTAAACAGCATTTTCTTTTTGTCCTTTTTTAAAAATTCTCATTTTATTTATTTTTCTTTTAAACTTTTTATTGTATTGATACAAACCAGTTTTTTTCTATAATTAAATATTTTTTAATTCTTAGTTTTAAACATATTATCTATTAGACTGTTTTTAATGTAATGGTCTAATTGTTGGCAATTTTGTGTATGTGACATGCCTTGGGATCCTCATACAAATGTATTTTATTTATTTGCTTTTTGTTGTACAGTGCTTTGAGATACTTTTTGTATGGAAGGTGCTATATAAATAAAATGTCATTTGAGTTTGATAAATAATGTCACATGCACTATAATCTCGGGTTATGTACACAAATTTGCTTTTGTATGTGAGTACTATTCACACAGATATGAAAGTCCTTTTAAAATGAATGAATAGCTTGAGCAGAGGATAGATAATTAAAAAGCTTTGAATGCAAATTTCTATTGCAGAATTTTTGTTTTTTCCTACAACCGTCACATAAGCACTAGTGTGTTCAAGGTCTGTCTTAATGGACAGAAAATGTGCAGAGTGTACTCTTTATTATTAAGTATAATTAATAGAGATGGAATGAGTCAGGGAAGATTTCATTATTTGTCTCATTCGTACAGCACTCCAGAGAAGCAGATGACATAGATAGACAGAACATTTCAAGGTTGTGCATCTTTTGATAATTAGAAATAACAAATAGGAGAAAATAGCTTAATAATACATTTACTCTCTGCAAGACTATATATATATATATATATATATATATATATATATATATATATATATATATATATATATATATATATATATATATATATATATATATATATATATATATATATATATATATATATATATATATATATATATATATATATATATATATATATATATATATATATATATATATATATATATATATATATATATATATATACTGTATATATATATATATATAGAGAGAGAGAGAGAGAGAGATTGTGTTAGTTATAATCACATCAATACCAACAAAAGCCTTTTAAATTCTTTAGACATGTGCTGGCATTATGACATAGACTTAATGTTAACTACAATGTACAAGTAGCAGATACAATTCACAAAGCTTGGGGTAGCTACAGGCTCAGCTGAGATACACAAGCACCTCAAACATATGCCTTTTTTGTGAGCTCTTGTGCGTCTCAACCTGCGGACCTGGGGTTTTCAGTCAAAAATTTTAAAAGTGCAATTGTCTTGAAGCAGTTTTAAAAATAACTTACATATTTTTTAAATTTGTTATATACCACAAACCCTTGCTGAGCTTTGTAGGTGTATATAATGTTATCAATAAACAACAAGAACAAAAAGAAAATAATGAGATCTCACCTGTTATAATATAAATATCAATTCATGTTTCTTTCCCATCATATTACGTGTTTTAAAACATGTTTGGTTAGTTGGAATCCCAGTTCCTAAACAATCTGTACATTTACATGAGGTGATTCTGAAAATGAAAATGAAGTTGAAAGGCACTGCAAAAACAATTAAAACATCAGAGGTAAAATTATAAGTGCTTGACTCCAGATGGAAACTGATCATGTACATTGTGTGTCTAATACAGTAAAATCAGCTTTTAGCAGGACAGAATGGATTCAGTTGCATATAAACACCAGGCACTAGAAAAGACGAGAGGGGTATTGCTACAGACGCGGAGTCAGTTGAAAAGATTCTTTGGAAGTGCATTTTTACCTTTTACATGATAGCTGTCACTAAGTTCACATAAATCTTTAAAACAGAACACTTTTTCACTGTCACTTTTTCTCCCCACCCCCTCCAAACATAATGCTAATCTACCCTTTTCAGTGGGCTTCAACAGGATTTAAATATTTATGTATTTTTAATCACCCCAATATAAGTAAACTGTTTAACGCTAAATATTCACCTTTGGTTATAAAGATAAAACAAGACTTCAGAAATGAGTTTCTTCTATAAATGTCACTGCTTGGTTGAATCAATGCAGTCAGAATGAATGTGCCTTCAAGGTTAAATTCCTTTTTAAATAATAACCCTATATCAAAATGTATGTGGAATAATAACCTAGAATTAAATGTGCTACCTTGATTATACCTAACTATCATAAATCTGGATTTTGAAATGTTTGCACCTCCTTAATGCAAAACCTGGGCTGGTGTTAGATTCAAATAGAGAAAGGCTGCTTGACTTTATTATTAGCTAAAAAATGTTTTTATTACTATAGGGCTCTGACTCGATTCCATCTGTTGATATGTGGATCACTCAGGCTGTAGAGATCCTTCCACTGGAAGAGCTCACGTATGATACATGTTGGGGCACTTGGGCTGCTCTGTGAATATTGTGGAGAGGGTTACCCCTGGCTTCCATGAACATATGTTATATTTTACCTTAGACATTTTGTGTGTTTAGTCTACTGATAACTGTGATCCGCATATTCTGAAATCACTAGACACTGTATTTGTGAAGTGTTCTTTTGTATTTTCAACTACCATAACCTATATTGTTGTTTTCTTTTAATTATAATCAATATTCTTTTTTTCAGTAACCTGTAAATCAAAGCATAATTCAAAAAAAATGTTTTTTTTTTTTAAATAAATAAATCATTTTCCTTCTTCTCAATCCATGTGCTTTACTTGGAATATCAAGGGCAAGTAACACAATACAGGATTTGACAAAAAATATTTGAATATGGATATTCAGTCGAAAATGTGCTTTTTAGTTTTTACAAGTTGTGAAAATATTAAGTGTTAGACGACTGTGTTATTATAAATTACAGTAATCAGTTATATAAATGTATTCTAAGTGAAGTGAAAATCTACATCCTTTTCCTCATACAATTGTCTGCATTAGCAGATATTCATATTTTAGTAGAGAAATACAAGAATAAATTTCAAAACCTAAAAATATAAACCAAGAAGATTATACTTAAAGTACTAGAAGGAATACATTAGATAAGAAAAGTTAAGCCTAAAGCAAGTCATGAAATATTTATGTTTTAATTTTACACAATATTCCCCATGTGTGTTTCAGAAATGAGTCACCCACCAATAAAACACAAAAGTGCAGCAAATAATAAATGTTATCAGATACATTTATTATTCTTTGTTTTAGTTAAACATTTCAGCTTAGCCCATGGTCAATACAGTGGAGTATCAACCACCAGAGTTTTCTCACTGAGTTATGTTCTATAAATAAGACAAAAATAACATAAAAAGTTTGTAAACGAGAGGAGGCCATTCGGCCCATCTTGCTCGTTTGGTTCTTACTAGCTTATTGATCCCAGAATCTCACCAAGCAGCTTCTTGAAGAATCCCAGGGTGTCAGCTTCAACAACATTACTGGGGAGTTGGTTCCAGACCCTCACAATTCTCTGTGTAAAAAGGTGCCTCCTATTTTCTGTTCTGGTTGCCCCTTTATCTAATCTCTAATTGTGACCCCTGGTCCTTGTTTCTTTTTTCAGGTCGAAAAAGTCCCCTGGGTCGACATTGTCAATACCTTTTAGAATTCTGAATGCTTGAAACAGATTGCCACATAGTCTTCTTTGTTCAAGACTGAATAGATTCAATTTTTTTAGCCTGTCTGCATATGACATGCCTATTAATCAGGATAATTCTGGTTGCTCTTCTTTGCACTCTTTCTAGAGCAGCAGTATTGTAGATCTTTTTCATAGATTCCTTCTTCAATTTCAGTATCTCCCATATGGTATTTATAAATATTGCCTGCGTGCAGTACCTTACACTTTTCTATATTAAATGTCATTTGCCATGTGTCTGCCCAGTTCTGAATGCTGTCTAGATCATTTTGAATGATCTTTGCTGCTGCAATGGTGTTTGCCACTCCTCCTATTTTTGTGTCGTCTCTTCCCTGTGGTACTCCAATGGTTACCTCGCTCCATTTTGAGGTTTCTCCTCTAATCAGTGCTTTCTGTTTTCTTTTTGTTAACCACTCCCTAATCCATGTGCATGCATTTCCTTGAATCCCTACTGCACTCAGTTTGAGAATTAATCTTTTATGCAGGACTTTGTCAAAAGCTTTCTGGAAATCTAAATAAACCATGTCATATGCTTTGCAATTATTCATTGTCGATGTTGCATCCTCCAAAAAATCAAGCAGTTTAGTTAGACACGATCTCCCTTTCCTAAAACCATGCTGACTGACTCCCAGGACACTGTTAATAGGTAATTTTCCATTTTGGATCTTATTATAGTTTCCATATGTTTACATATTATAGAAGTCAGGCTTATTGGTCTGTAGTTACCTGGTTCGGTTTTGTCTCCTTTTTGTGGATCGGTATTACGTTTGCAATTTTCCAATCTGTCGGTACAACCCCTGTCTCAAGAGACTGTTGCATGATCTTGGTTAGCGGTTTGTAACTTCTTTCATTTCTTTGAGTACTATTGAGAGGATCTCATCTGGCCCAGGGGATTTGTTTATTGTAAGAGCTCCTAGTTCCTTTAACACTTCTGCCTCTGTTATGCTAAAGTTATTTAAAACTGGATAGGAACAGGTCGACATGTGGGGGGTGTTGTCCGTATCCTCCTTTCTAAAAACTTGTGAAAAGTAATCATTTAATATATTTGCTATTTTTTTCTCTTCATCTCTGATTTTGCCATGTGTATCTGACAATGCACTTCGGAACAAAATTACACAGCAACAATGTGAAGCAGATGAATAAGTCGATAACATCGTCCATTCAGAAACCAACACCAATAACTGAAGTCGTCACAAAAGCAGAAATGTTGTTTTGTCACTTTGTTGCGGACCTCATGATGTAACAAAGAGCATGCATAATGTTTCAGCAGATTTTTTGTAAACAGCAGTAAGAGGACAAGAAGTGTTGTAGGAGCCGAATTATAGTTTTTGAAGTTATGGTTACGAAAATAGTGATTATTTGTTCCAGATTATTCATCTTGGTTTGCTCCCTGAGTTAAAGCGTAGCAGTGTTAGTTTGTTGTAGGCACTCTGTCGCTCTCTAGCGATAGTGTTGCATATTGGATTATTTCATTTAATTTAGGTGCCTTGCCAGAAGTAAACAATGAAATAAGTAAAATGCTGTTGGTGAGGCGGATGGAGTTTTTTTTTTTCTCTGTCAATATGTATAGTAACTCGACAGTACTTTCACACTTAAGTTGTACCTTCTTTCCATTGCTGTCTTCCACAACAAAATCCCTCTGGTCACGGGCACATTCTTCAGGGGTTTTTGTGTGGAGGCATTTTTGTACATTGCACCACAAATCTGTTTTAAATCCTCCGTATCTTAACTGTAATATAGTTTGAAACCCTGCTAATAAGCCTCCATCCTTGATTATAATCTCGTTTTAACTCTCGTATGCGGCGTCTCCAATAGAAATGTAGGAATGTTCTGTCACTCAGTAGTTGGGGAAGGTTTAAAGTACTCAATGATAGATACAAGTCAGGAAGGTGGGACATTGCCCCGCAGCACTGGAAAATGTATTTATTATTATTTTTGTAGTAGCTTTTATTTTTGAATGGGAAAAGGGTAAAGTCAACGTGAATTAATTTGAACCATTTCCACAGTTATTCTGGTGTTTTCCGGTGTTTATTGGCTATCCACCGATTTCATTTTTTTTTTTTGTATTGGGGGTGTTTTATCTGGTTTTATCAGTTTAAACCGAAAATCAGAAGCCATAATTATAAGTTATTGTCACTAAACAATTGATGTTCATCCTAAACATCTTCTTGTATGATGAAAGAATTTCCACCTGTTTGGCTTCATTGGAAGTAAGTGAATAAATGACTTGTTTTTTGAACTTTGGAAAGTCAATACACCTGGAATTATTTGATACGTACTATCAAGAAAGTGAAATAGAGATGCATGAAGTACAGTAACCTAATGTTGAGTCACAACGTATAAGCAACTGGGTGTTCAAACCAGCAAAGCAGTGGTAAAACTATTTGTTAAGAAGCCAATACAAGTGTTGTTTTCATTTAATGTAAAAATAATATTTTTTTTAATGTGGTGTCTTTGTTTTATCAATATTAAATACATAAGGTCTTAATACATTTGAGTTGGTGTCCTCCAGTTCTTATGTGTAAGTCTAGGTTAAAGGTTTTTCATCAATCTCAAGGTTTCTCAGTCGGGGTCTCACTGGTGTGAACCTTTAGGGGTTGACATCTCTGGTATTATTTTAAAACTGTAATTAAAAATATACATTAAAGTGTGATATATCCTGGCTGTATGGTTGCCAAATTTGCATTTTTTCAAAACCGGACATCACCCCCACACACACACACACAGATACATACACACATACACTGCTGTGCAAAAGTCATGTTGCATTTTTCTACCCTGATGCATTATGAGCATCAACAATTTGCTCAAAGCCTAGAAAGAAGACAAGCGTTGAATTGACAACAGAACTGGCAGAACTGGCAACAATGGTCAAAGGTGCTTTGGACTGTTGATGGGCAACAAAATACTGAGCTCAAGTCGTGTGATTTCATAAAAATGCCAGGTGCTTAGTGTTTGGTATTTGAGTTGAGTTAAACTTGCTAAAATGAGTTGATTAAGAATCTGTATAAATAGTCATTCGAAAAGAGATGATTTTAATTAATGCACGAAAAATATGATCATGCTTGAGTAATGAAGATTGTCTGGTTGCTATGATTGAAGACGGCCTGTCTGTGAGAGAAGTTGCCCGGAGAATGAGATGTTCTGCTTCAACAATCAGCAGACTAGTCCAGAGAAACCAGAAAACTGGCTTTGTGAGGGACAGGCCATGTCCTGGCAGAGGGTCACCACACTGGCCTAGCACCGACTAATCCATCGATGTGATCGTTTTCAGACTGCAGTGGCTACAGCACGAGAAATTCCAGGAAGAAATAACCCGTGCATCAGCAGAATGACTGTAGCTCGCCGTCTGCATGAGGCCGTTCAGGGGTAAGATGTTGACAACTGAGAGACCAAATTGCTGTATTCTGTGGGCCAGAGAACATCTGAGGTGGCGATAGAGAGAGTGGTGGAGTGTTTTAGTCACTGATGAATGCAGTTTTGCTCTTGACAGACGTGTGTGGAGACGTCATGGTGAGCGTTATGCTGACTCTTGCGTTGTTCAAGCCAACCGGTGGGGAGGAATCTTCTTTAACACAAGAACACCTTTGGTGCAGATTTAGGGCAACCTTACTGCTCAGCGATACATTGATGAAGTCCTTGAGGCAACAGTTTTTCTGTTTCTTCAAGTCAATCCAGAAGTGTTGTGCAAGACCACACAGTGCTAGGATTACAATTGCACGACTTCAAGAAAACAATGTTGAGGTCTTACCATGGCCAACTTTTTCTCCTGACCTGTCCAATTGAACATCTGTGGGACCCAATCGTACTTTCCTGCTTCCTGGCTTCTTCTTGGTTGTCAGATTACTAATTGTTACTGATGTTTAAGCAAAATAACTCACAGTCACTCAAATCCTGTTACTTTAACAGCATTAGAGTTGATAAGGCATATGTATTTTTGTTTACGACTGTATGTCTCCCTGGATAAGGGCGTCTGCTAAGAAATAAATAATAATAATAATCAGTGAATTGAAGGTGGTGTGCGTGTTAGAGAACAATTACTTAAGGTAGTAATACATTACAATTGGCAATCTACAATATCAGGTGTTTCTTGAGTCTCATCGGAAGAAGGGAGAATCGTGCCCTAAATTGGGAGGCTTGGCAGGTATGGAATATTTAAGAATCTAAAACATGCTATTAAAAACCAGAGCAATACTTCAATTGGGGGAGTATGACGACTCAACAATAATACAGTACCGGTAACGTATTGACTTTATAAAAATATGTTAAAAAATAATTGCTATATACAGAGCTGAATGAATGCAACTCAGAAAAAAAACATGTCTCCCTCACAAGTATAAAAAGTTCTCAACAAGGTTATGATCGTTATTTACTTCTACACCTAACCAGCCGCAAATTTGTAGCTTACTTAAACAAACATTGAGACACTTTCTGTTTCAAGTTTATCAAAGATTTGAAGCTAAATTTAATATTGCAAAGAAAACCTTATACATATCCTTACCAAGTCTGTCCATCACAAATGGAAAATCTGTTATCTCTATATACTATATAAAACTCAAAATGAAAGCCATTTCTATTGAATGAATACCAATGTTTTAACAATACACAGGGCATATGCTGTGTATTGTTAAATACACCCCCCCCCCCCACCCCCCATTAGCCTCTGCAATCGCAATATAAAAGAAAGGACTGAAACTAAAAATAGTTCATGGAAATTGTAACGTATTATGAATTAAATATAAATGTACGTAAACAATGGGTAATGAATTCAATTATCCTAATAAGTGTTGTGAATCACACAGGCACACAATATATTCTATGTGGAGGATAGTTATTTCTCTTTGTAGTCATCTCACTTTACATGAATTTTTTATCCCTTTTTTTCAGACACTTAAAACCACTGTTTGTGGTAATGGAGTGCACTCAGGAAGGCAGCTAGAGTGTGCTAAAGCTAAAGAAGAACAAAAGGCTGAAATGTTACGCCCATACAAATGTTTCACAATGTGATGGGCTGGTATTGAGAATTAAGTTAATTTTACACTTTTTTCAGATAAAAATGTTTACCTCATTTCCTGTTGAAGTAGCCTTGGAAATTACGTGCCTGTAGAAACTCCAGGTTATTTTAGAAATGTCATAAATATGTTGTACAGTATTTGAAAACTGACGTTTTTCCAAATGCATTCCTTTGATGAAGGTACCTGTTAGCTTCAAATGGTATCACTCTCCAGGTGAAATGTCCAAAGAGTTAAAGACTACCTTTAAAAAATGTATTCAAACAGCTGTAAACATTTAGAACTGTACAATTATGATACATATGCAATATAAACTTACATTGCAAAAGAAATGTAGTTAAAATTGCTAAATAAAAAACCAGGGCTAAGTGAGGGTGGGTGTGCTCAGTTGTAAATGAAAGAAAAAACGTAAATAACAATTTCCAGAAATAAGTACTGTGAAACAATGGTGATGATTTCCATTCTCTTCCCCTCACCAATATATGGTTCCCTTGTCACCTCCTCGTCGTCTGCACACGTACAGTATGTCCGGGTGCTTAGCTTGCAGTTTGAAAACAGAGAAAAATAAACAGAGCACCCACAAACTCATGCCTCTCACCTCTGTAGTCACCCACTGGCTTGCAGCACCAAAACCCCTCCAGCTGTGTGAGAGAGCGCTCCCCTTTTAGTACCCAGAGCTACACCACTGCAGTCAGCCAAATACCAATCCCTGAACAGATTTTCATAACAATGGCTGACTAGAGCAGCAGGGACTGCACACTCGTGCTGTCTTCCTTTAACAAGATGGTGACCTTCAAGTGTGATAGATATCACGGTCCACTGGTTCTTGGTAAGGGAAAACCTTCAGTTGGCTCAGTGCCCTCTAGTATCGGGAGGTCGAATTACAGACCGGACCTCCCTTAGTCCATCACAACAATTACTTACCATGATCCCCACCCCACACCTGCATAGTTTGTCCAAGGAGTAACCAACCAAACCCAAGCAATAGGATGCATGACAAAACCACCGTATAACAGTATGCTTAAATATGGAATAATCAAGTAGTAGGACCTTGTTACTGTGGGATTTCCTATAACCCTGCTTACCATTACTAAGCTAAATCTCTCTGTTTTCTAATATCTCTGCCTGGACCTCTATTCGTTCATCTGCTTTAAAACAACCAATTATAGACTGGCTTACACTATCCTCACTACTGTGTAGTGTGAGATTTTGGTTGCAGCGGTAAGATAACCCAACAGAGCAAATGGCTGGTTGTGGCAGAGCAAGAAGGATTACTAGAGCCCATCACGAGCAGTGATCCAGTCCTGGAAGGCCTGAGGAGGTGAAGGATGGTGTGCTGTATGAGGAACAGCAGCAAGGTGCTCGAGCTACAATGCAATGCATAAGTACTCCTGAATGAGCAGCCATGGGTGAGCTGGCTGACCTGATGAGGACCTTCTTGGCTGGACAGGCAAAACATGAGGAGGTACTGTTCCAAAAGAGGAGGGGACTGCGAGAGGTGATGCGGCCTAAACCAGCCTGGAGATCTTAGGAACTGACTGAAAGAGGATACTGCTGATGCACGTCTGAGAATACCCTTGCCCACCCCAAGAGTATGCTTAAATCCACAGTCCACCTTCACCAGTTCAGAGACATTACCATCTGTGCCACGGGTTAAAGAACCAAAACTGTCCATGTTCCAGGAGGGCAAGGATGTTGAAAACTATTTTATCAATTTTGAACGGATGACCCGGACCTGGCAATGGCCCAAAGCTGACTGAGCCAAGTGCCTTGTACCCCTTCTTACTCTTATGACAACATCAAGGATGCAATAATGCGGAAATATGACATCACTGAATAGACCTACTGACAGTGTTTTCACATGCTGACAACACCTCCAGGTGAGTCACCATGAGAAACCTATGTGCGGCTGAAATCCCTTTACCAGCTATGGATGCACCCAGAAAGACACACCAAAGAGGACAGAGGTCATCATTCTGCAGCAGTATCTGCGAGTGCTACAGCCAGAGGTGCAGTAAAGGAGCACATGTTCAACACCGGACTCGAAGCAGCAACACTGGCAGAGAAGTACCAGCATGCTCATCGTGGAACTGCAAGGCCTGCCAAGGTGACTCTGTGGAAACCAAAGGTAGAAGGTGGGGGTGTTAGGGGTGACCATTGATTTAACAAGAGGGGAATACCAGTCAAATCCTAGGTCTTCTACAGGTATTACCTGTTATTATTGTTGACAATTACAGTAGGTCACAAAGCTTCTGTAGAAAACTAAATGTTCCAATTTGTGTTATGTGCCCAGGGAAACTCCAGGGTTGTCTACAGACAATCAGGCTCAAATAATTCAGGTGTCAGTCAATGGAAAACCCCGAAAGCATTAATTGATACCGGAAGCTCACACTCTTATTAGGCAGAACTGCATCGACCATCAGAACATTCAGTTTAACAACTCAACTTCTATCAAATGTGTGCATGGGGATTAAAAGCTTTACCCTAAGGGAGAGGTTAATTTGGTGGTAAATGACCAGAACTACTTAATGAGGCTAGGGGTAGTAGATAGCCTCCCATATAGTCCTGGGGCAGGATTTACCAGCTTCAACAGACGTGGTAAAGAAATCAGAGGTTTCATGTGTAGTTGTAACTAGGTCAGAAGCTCGATAAGATCTTGAGCCACTACTGGCACTAAGTGAGGACTTTTGTGAAGAAAGGGTAAATCTAGGAAAAGCAAGCTCCAGCACAGACAAGAAAAGTGAGCCGGAGCTCTGGTGATTGATATCGAAAGGGATTTAGCAGTAGACAGGAAATCGCATATCCCTAGCAACATTCAGGATCTCCAAATAGCAGATCACACCCTCAAGCCATTATTCAAACAGGTTGCAGTGACAGTTGGAGTAGAGGGGCCTGTTTCATAAATGTTCTGCAATTGTAATGTGCTTACGATGTGATTGCGAGGACACAGAGGTCGTCGCTGTGAGCGTTTCATAAGACACATCGCAAGTGCTGTCGCTTGCGATCACTCTTGTGATCTGCATTGAGAAAAATTACTAACTCAGTAATCGATTACGTAATTACATACAATGGCAGGTATGCCAGGGAAAGCCAATTTTTTGAAAGAATAAATTGATACAATTATTGAAATGGTTGGTCAACAGAAATCTGTTCTATTAAACAAGTTGTCAGGAAGTTTAGTCACAAAGAAAAGATAAAAGTGGCAGATCACAGATGCAGTAAACCTGTCGCGTGGAGCAGAGAACTGTAGTAGAAATGGATAGATCTACTGAGCAGAACAAAAGAAGAGAAAAGAAGGCGGCAGATGAAAAAGACCTCAAATGAGGAGGGAAAATGGTCTAAATATAATTGCTGGTATTGAGAGAGGATTGGAATAAGCAAAAAAAGAAAAAGCAGATAGCGAAGCTTTCATTAGGAGACTCTATTATTAGAAATGTATTTACGCGTGGATATACCCATAAAGAAATTGCAATACATTTTACAGTCATATATAGTATTAAAATGTGAGCGGGGGTGGTAATATGGAGGCTGTGTGGTCCAGTGGTTAAAGAAAAGGGCTTGTAACAAGGATGTCCCCGGTTCAAATCCCACCTCAGCCACTGACTTATTGTGTGACCCTGAACAAGTCACTTAACCTCCTTGTGCTCCGTCTTTCGAGTGAGACGTAATTGTAAGTCACTCTGCAGCTAATGCATAGTTCACACACCCTAGTCTCTGTAAGTCGCCTTGGATAAAGACGTCTGCTAAATAAACAAATAATAATAATAATATACTTACGATATGCTTTTTATCGTAATGGCTTCGCTTTATGGGTGTATCCACGCGTAAATACATTTCTAATAATAGAGTCTCCTAATGACACTTAAGGAATAAAGCGTTATTTTGCGTTTTATTCATTCACGTAGCAATACTAACATTTACTTCAAGTTATTTATTTCTTTTTTGTCTTCATATTTAATTCATGAAAGAGGTTTAAGCTAGGGTATTTGTATATGTTCAAATATATTAGGCTCGTAGCAAACAAATAAATACATAAAATACAACCCACAGCTAATCCCCACAACAATCATGTAAAAAAGTTTTTGTTTTCAGATGATTGACATTTGCAATAGCCAATGAAATCATAGGATATGCAAACTTAGAAACGTGATTGGCTGTTACGTAAGTCCCAGAAAAAATGCTTTCTGATGGCAGAGGTTTTCCATGACTCGAAATTTGACAACAAGTTAGACAAATACTTAGAGGAAATGAGATCTTCAGCTATTCAAATATGAAATCAAAACAGGAATGGCGTCTACCAATCAAGAGGTACAGAGAAATTTCAAACTATAGCACATTCTAAGCATGAGACAATTAGTAAACAATGTGACTTTTGACACAAATCAGCTACCTTGACCACTTCCCAATAAAGCAAGCCCCACAACTTTACTTGTAAAGTTACCATCTAATTTTTTTCCATATTCTTCATGCTTTCGTGTTGTAAATGGGCTCCATGATCCATGGTTATCAATTTTATATAGCTTCCTGTGTGTGTGTGCTGGTTTCATGTATAATAGAATAACTCGTCCCTTCAGAGATGGTTGTTTACAAAGGAAACAGAGCAGAAAAAAAAACATAAATTGTGATTTTCAATTGGCTACGTGTGATTAAAACCTAATGATGCTGCAACATTTAACCTGAAGATGTTTTGTTATGTTTGTATTACTCAGTATTGCATATAGTTTAACCTTTTAAGAACCAGTTAAATCACACATTTCTCACACACACAGTGCACTGAAAGTGTGATAGGGATATAAAGCCTTCTAAATTTTTGAGAACAAGTTGTAAATTGCATTTATGAAAAAAAAAAAAATAAATAAATATATATATATATATATATATATATATATATATATATATATATATATATATATATATATATATATATATAGTGACAAAGTGAACTATAAGATATATGGGAAAGTGGTGGATGGTGTGTACATTGGTCCAAGAGTGAAGAGAAGCCTGTATCCTCTCCATTGAATTTGGGTTACAAAAGTAAGTTGTAGTCTTTGACTGCCAATGTCAGAAAGACTACAATTCCCAGAGCTCCACAGGCGACCATTTTGAGACAAGGGTTTTCACCTGGCTCCAATAAGGCAGCCATAAAAGAGCATAGGTTTTTTCAAACGCAGTATGTGCAAAGGGTATGACATACAGAGAGACCTATACGCAGGGAAACAGATTAAAGGTTGGTGTTCTACCTAGGGAAAACAATTGCTGCCTAGTTAAAGTGTTCTGTTTGGTCAGTAAACAGCTTAGCTGTCTGACTTATACAAAGGGGTAGTTAAAAGATAATTAAAAGGTGTAGTTAGTGCTCTTAATAAGGAGCTAGGTTTTGTTTGGTTTATTTTGTTTATGTTGTTGATATTTGATTTGTGTGACTCTGGATAAAGAGAACACCATAATAAGAAAATAAACATACAGGCACCGTCCTGTTTACAACAAAATACGGTTGTTCAGTGCACTTGGTTCCGAAAGACTGTGTTCAAGACCCAAAAGAACCGTGACAGATCACCCCAGTCTGTCACAATATATATATATATATATATATATATATATATATATATATATATATATATATATATATATATATATATATATACTTTTTTTAGATTTATACTGGTTGAGTCTCAGTATATTCATATTAACATACATAGGAGCGTTCAATTCTGAAACGACAGGGATATGAATTCTAATTGCTATTGATGGTCAGTTCAGCCAAGCAACTTGTTTCACACAAACATCACGCATCAAATTCATTCTAATTAAAATTAAAACATCCTGGATTACCTCTGTTCCTTCCCAGTGGGGCCTACAGTTGATGACCCTCAAAGTGCACTTGGCAGCCATCTCTTCATAGCAGGTGTGGGCTGCAAATATAGTTCTATTTTTGTAAAGTTGATACGGTTCTGCAGCCTGAAGTGGGTGTGTATGCATTGAAGTGTACATGTATATCCATTGCAACAGCACCGGTGGACCATGATGATGGCTGTCTCTTGTGTCACCTGGAAAGAGTTTCATGTTCCATGTCTTTCCTGATGACGGCAGTGTTGTCAGTGCTTGTGTTGTCTGGTTCCTTTGGCTGCTTGTGTGGGGCTGGGAATGGCAAAAAACGCCACATTTCCCAAAAAATGGTTAAAAACCCTAACACCACATTTCCTTGCTTTTGTGATGATGAGTTCAACCCTGACTGCTGCATTAACATAGTTTTTTTGCAATGAATTTCCTTGCTTTTTGAGGAGACTTTTTATTTTTATTATAAACTACACCACTTCTGTGGAGGTGTTCCATAGATGACTGCTGCATTTTACCACATTTTATTAGACATGTTAATACAAAGAGTGCAAACTCTTCTAGTCATTTTAGCAAAATAGTAAAACAATGTTGATCGTTTGTATCTACATAGTTTTTGAAATATATGATGCATAATTGTAAGATAAGAAGTGAAGTGTCTCTTAAGGTGGAATCACTAGACAACATACATGACTTAATGTAATGTAGTAGCCCTTTATGTTAAACAGGTTTTAATGGACAATACTTTAAGGTTCATTTCACAAGGTCTCAAAATGCCTCTTCTGTTTAGTCCATAAAAACCTTTTAATTATTATCTATTAATGAAACATTTATAACACAATCTTCATTAACAGGCATCATGCTTGCTGTTAAACCAGCTCTGTGGTTAATCTACAACATCATTGTTTCGTGTCAGTTTTGTGTGATATAACATTATTATTATTATTACACAATGTACTTCAAAATGACCTTTTGTAATTTTTGTTTATCGTGCTTAATCTGCATTGGTTGCGGGTGTATTCGGCGGTATTTTGATGCAGTTGATTATTGTGTCGTCTTTTGTTAAGTAACAAATTCAATTTGGACTGAATTTTGTAACCGGAAATTTAATATTTTAATTACTTTTTTTTTGTTAAGTGAACAGTTTAACAGTTTGTGCTCCATTTTTAAGCAGTGTATGCTTAAAATAAGAATTTAACTAAAAGGTGTTGTAGTTGACAGCAAGTGGCTATAAAAGTTAATGTCACTATATATATATATATATATATATATATATATATATATATATATATATATATATATATATATATATTCTACAGAAGTATTTTACTTGTACAAATGCAAAATGTTATTTTTGTGTCACTATGTTGTAAAACAAATGTATACATTGCTGTCAAGCACACAATATAATACTACCTTATTCTTAGTATTCATTTTCTGAGGTAAATGCAACAGTAAACAATGCCGGTTCATCTATGTCATAAATACAACAAGTAAACAACAGCTGTTTGTTTTTTAACATGTAGTTAAATATAGGCCCTATTTATTGTTCTAGTAGTTTACAATAGCTTACCTGCACTGTCTATTATTATCAGTATCCAATCGGTATTGGTCAATATGGGAAGATAACTATCGGTATCGGCCAAGAAAATCTTGATCGTTATTGGTGCACCCCTAATATAATGTGTACAAACTGCCAGAACAGTATTAACATAGCGTGGGTGAAACAGGCAGCTGGTGATTCTGCCACTGTGTTACTCATTTGTCGTATAATTGCATACTAATCAGTTAAACACAATCTTTCTGCATTTTTAAGAAATATAAATGCTCTGGTAAACATACAGAATAACCACAATACAAATTTTGTTTTATTCCCCTTTAAAAAAACAAAAGGAAGCAGTGTGGTCTGGGGGTAAAGAAAAGGGCTCCGTCTTTTGGGTGAGATGTTGTTGGAAGTGACTGTGCAGCTGATGCATAGTTCACACACCCTAGCCTCTGTAAGTCACCTCGGATAAAGGCATCTGCTAAATAAACAAATAATAATAATTTAAGACCCACTTTTTAAACCAAAATTTTCTTCTAAAAAATGGCCTGCGTCTTAAATTCGAATATAGTGATGCGTGTATTAAAATTGCCAACATAAGACGAGACTGTCTGAGTACAGAAACAGGAATGTGACTGACTGCCCGAGAAAAGACGAACAAAAACGTTACTGCCTGATTTCGAATCATCCATGACATACAGGCAGTCATTTTCAAAGAAGCATCATTAGTTTCCTAAGAAATTAAAGGAGAAGAATTTACAAATTCAGTGTTTCGTTATTAGGCTTCGTTCTAACAAACAGTACCAGCTTGGAAAGAGCGGGCATGCCAAGCAATACCACAGTACACAAAAAGAGAGAAAAACAGGTGCGAATAATTACGACTGGAAATGAGAAGCAACACATAACTGTAATGCTATATCTTGGCGAGAGCCAAGTTCAAATCAGCATGAAGTTTTAACATCTACTCTCATGTAATGGAAATCTCTATGTGACAGCAGATGGCCTTAAACTGCCTCCATACATAATTTTCTTATATGCATAATTGAGGCTGTATATTTGGAAATGCATCTTTATCAATCAAATTGACGGTGAGAAATTTGGGCTGCATATTAAATTCAAAGGAATACGGTATACTATTTTTTACCTTGTAGCCTAATCATAGTGAGGCCTTAATAGGTAACATAAAAGCTTTTCATTATATAAGAGTATATAGTCATACAATATATTAACAGAAAATTATATTTTCTTATTGAAAAAGCTAATTAGCAAATATTTCCTTGTGGAATATGCTTTACATTATAACTAGGCCTAGCTTCTTGTCCCTTCTCTAATATAAACAATGAGTTTCAATAGATTGACACCATATTCTTGTTGCAGCATGGCATATGTGTCATATTCGTTTAATAAAGGCCATTGTATAGTGCATGGCTTCTTCATAAAATCCCAAGTCATTTGGTTACACTGACACAGTGTACAGTGGAACAGACCCAGTGGAGTAGGGCTCACTTCAGGGCTAAAGTGATTTCAACTGGAAACAATTTTGTTCCATACGTGAGCAAGGATTACAATACTTCTAAATGAAGCAACCATGGCTTTCATCGCCCCACTTACTATTACAGGAATTCTAAATCAGCGTATCCTGTGGGATATCAATTCACCAGAATATACGGCAATAAACTTTAAAAAAACAAAAAAAACCTATAGAATGGGAAAAATAAACACATTTACCATGTACAAGTGGTCTTCATGTTAGGCATTTATATAATGCCAAAATTGTCAGAATAAATACATTTTTGTTTATTTTGTTAACATTTTAAAACACTATATTTTTTATATACAGTATAAAACAAACTGTTCCAACAGCCGAATTTGACTTGGATAGCTACATAAACAAAAAAGGCAACAGTTAGTTTTTACCAACAGCCATTCTGAACTCACCCCAATGGGCTGTCTGTCTCTATGAAGATTCAGATTGAACCTAAAAGGTTTAAAAGTACATCATATCCCCTAAACACTTTTGTATGACAGCTACAGTAGAACTTCACTATATCAAGTGAATTCGCAGACACACGTCATGCAAGACAGTTATATATTGACTATTGATCATATAGCAGTGCCTGGTTACTGAAGGAATATATACACAAGCCAAAGGTTTTTGGGAATGAAGCAGGCTGGAGGTACCTGCTATATCTCTAAAAGAGTCAAATGGTGAAAATCTTCTATCTCTCTCACAGACATTCTGTCTGATAGACTATCATCTGAGCACCAAATCTGGTGATGAACCTCAACCCCCGGTAGGGATTAATCTTTTGGTGTTTTTGAGATAGACTAGGTCCTAATACATCCATCTAGGCAATCTAGGCTCATTGGCAATGTTTGAAAAATAAAAAAAAATACAGACCATATTCCATGTAATCACCTGAAATTAATATTTTAAAAACTATATGGAGGTTGTATTACATATGACAATAACTGGGGTTT
This sequence comes from Acipenser oxyrinchus oxyrinchus, assembly GCA_030684275.1. Taxonomy (NCBI): domain Eukaryota; kingdom Metazoa; phylum Chordata; class Actinopteri; order Acipenseriformes; family Acipenseridae; genus Acipenser; species Acipenser oxyrinchus. Next base: position 81,997,468 of record CM060249.1, read on the forward strand.
TACACATTGAATTAACACAAAAGTGGTATCAATGCATTCAGCAAGACCTGTGTGTTTGTTTAATATGTCACAGTTATGAGTAATATAATCATGTGCTGTTGTTAGGGGTCAAAGGTTACATTAGGTCATGTTCTGTGCTGATTTTGGACCTTCTGAGTTTAGATAACCCTCAGATGTGTTCTGCCAGAGCTAGAAGTGATTGAGAAGGTTAACAATATTACTCAGATTATGTGTCAGCTTTTTACCAATTATATTTGACCCACGTCTTACCGTTTGGTTTTGACAGAGTGTCAAAACTGCCCCTTTTTTACAACGGAATGTGTCATTTTATGAACATTCCGTGAAAATGTACAGTATTCTGATTACCTCAAATCTATGCAAGTTATACATCTATTAAACACTCTTTGTTTCTCCATTGTATTAAACATCATGATTTTCAATATTTTCAGAGGTAGAAGACATTTTTAGATACTATTATCTATACTCTTGGACATAAAGTATTTCATCCTGTATATGTAACATTCTAAGTCTTCAATTCAGATTGCAAAATATAACCGTTAAAAAAAATTGATTATTGCTGTTCAGTTTCTTACTAGATAGGGAAAATACTTTTAACCTTCCAGCTGCCTATCACCCAGGTATGAAAGTGAGCAGTGTTACAGTACAGAACGTGTTACAGTATAGAACGTGGAAGCAAAACATTTATATTTCTCAAAGTTCTGAAGATAAACTGAAGAAACTGCCAAGCCAGCACATACAACTGTGAGGGTGGTATGGGGTGGTCCTACAGTAATTCTCTAGATAGCTAATAACGTCTGTGGAATTCCAACACTTGAAAGTAACTGAATCATTTGCACTACTGAAAGGATCAACATTTCAAACTTTAATTTTTCCAAAACACAATTAACAAGTTGCTGCAATCTCTACATCGATGGGCCATGCTTCTAATCAGGAGGCAAATGACATCTTGGTTAAAACAGTTCAGCTTTCGTCCTGCTCCTTTGTTGTCGTGAGTGCTTTATCCACCAAAAACAGTGTTAGGAACCCAGAACTAATTAAATTACTTTTAGCAAACAATATGAAACATTGAACTGAAATGCAAGCCCTTTTCTAATTGTTACGTTTAAAATGTGTAATACTAATTAACTAATTGTTGAAATGATTGCTGCATATTAAAATGGTATTCACTTTTCTGTTGAATTGTTCTGACTGTGGTTTCGTTAACTAATTATAGTAAAAACTGTAGATTCCTTAACCACTTTTGTGCTACGGACGTACCTGGTACGTCCAAAAATATCGCTTCCCCAGTGCTAAGGACGTACCTGCTACGTCCAATTGAAATACATGGTAAAAAAAAAAATTAAAATCTGGATTGCCATTCGGGATCGCTCATCGAGGCATTATTACATAACATATTAAGTCGGTAGCTTCAGTTTAATTATATTACATGGTTAAAATATCTTTGATGTGACGAAGTTACTAAATGTAATGAACAGCCTATTTCAATGGAACCCACGCGCTGTGTTTGGCTTATACTGTGAAACATCGAGTGAATTTAAAAAATATATATCTATGCATAACTTTCATTTTCTTTTCAATGTGGATTGATAATAAAAAAGTTTACCTTTTGATTAGTAGGTGTTTTATCGATCTGTGCTTCATGAAATCAGCTAATCTGTAAGTAATCAGTAACTGTAAGTAATCTGACTCTTTGTCTACATCTTGTTTGGTTGATGTTGACAGTAGATACAGGAAGTATGTTGATAAAGGTGCACATATTTGATATTCAGGACACTCAGGGCATTTCAAAACCACTGTCCTTTTAACAGTGGAACAAAAGCTGTCAGATTCACAGGTCCAAATATAAGGACAAACAAGTGATTTTTGCTGTATACAGTGGCATTACCTCAAATTGCAGAAGGATTATGGGTAACACACCATTGACAGGCAAGGTCATGTTACTCAGTTCTTTTTTTAAAATTTAGTAATCATTATTAGACATTTTATGAAAAAGCAACTTTTTTAACAATAATAGATGTATTTTGTGGTCACATGACCAAATAAATCACAAACATTTGGCACCAATAGAAACTTCAGAGTCTGACAAAAAAAACAATATATGGTTTGCCAGGGGTATCTGAAAAGGAATTTTGATGTAAAACAGGAGAGTCACAAATTCACAAAATGTTAAACAACAATATATGTGCCTCGCACTCTCCTTCTCTTCATAGCCACACAGCCAGTTATAGTTAGAAGATTCATAGAATGAATCAATCAAAAGATCAAAGGGTGATGTCACAGAAATGTTTTAATGGCAGCACAACAATCCGGTTTTGCAAAGCTCTAATGTGTATTTTAACAGTGAAAAGCATCTCAACATGCACTTTAGTAGATTAAATCCATTAAGGCTTGTATTTTGAATGATAGATCTACTTTCAGATAGATGTTCTTTTGCATTGCATGTATGTAAAATTATAATGAAATGCTTAGGTATTTCAAGCATCATCTGGTATACCAAATTATTTATTTCAATGCATTTATAGTTATCTATTGTGGTCCATGATCAGGGCCGGATTAACGCATAGGCCCCAAAACAGATATGTGTTTGTTTGTTTTTTTTTGTTTTTTTTTAACATATACTGGAAAAACTTGACTAGAGTTATATTAACTGGAAAAACTTCACTCACTGACATTCGAACCGAGGCGTGTCTCCAAATCAAATTGTTCTGACAGGTGTTACTCAGATTTCTGTAACATTACCTCATAGAATTCTGCATCCTTGCATGATTTGCAGTTTTTAAAAGATCGCTGGACATGCACGCGCGATATTTCTGTGCCCAAGCCCCATTGTGTTCTCATTATATTATAAATACTATTCAGAAACATCAAGAGTTCACGTCCAGCGATCTTTGATAAAATGCAGCTGTGTCAGCGTGGAATCATCAAGGGTACAGAATTCTATAGGGTACAGAAATCTACCATGTGACACCTGAACTTACTTCTATGCCAAAACATTGGCAATTTCTCTGCTCTTGAGAAAAGGTAATTTTCTTTAATGAAGCAAGTCAAAACCCACCCGATCAACTAAAAAACAAGGAAACATTATTGAGGAGTTTGCATGCAGTAAACTGTAATGTATTTGACTACACAACAGTGTACAGGTTTTTTATGTTTGTTTTTTACTATTTATTTTCATGGACTATTGTGGAGCTACTCTTAGTGAAAAAAAACTTTGAGCACCCTTCTATATATTACCTTTTTCAACTTCATATGGTGTTCCTTGTTTGTTTAAACTGTTGCCTTTTTATTCAGCAAATCAGGAAAAGTCGTTGTCGAGCTGTGCTACAGGATTTAACGCAGGCTTCAGTTTTGTCCGGTTTTATTCTGAAATATATTTAGCACACCCTTTACAGTTTAATTTTCTGTCAGATTCATTCAGTCGTTCATAATAACTTCAAACTGAGAATTATACCTGCTGTAAAAGGGTGGAGCGCAAGTTAGAAAGGCTATAATATATAGAGAGATGTGTGTATGTGTATATGTATGTTTGTAAGTATATGTGTGTGTGGCTGTTTGTTCAGGGGTACACAAAGAATAATCCCAGGCAATACACAGCAATGTGTGTTACACTGTTCCAAAACAACGGGTTGCAGTCCCGAAATAATAAGACACAGTTTGTAAATAGTAATCATTGTAGAACACACACAAAGACACACACGTTCACAAGTCCAGAGTGAGTGTATAGTGCTCATGGTGAAATATCCGTGTTCAATGGTGCAGTGTTGTCTGGGTTTAGTGCTAGCCTTTAGCGACAGCTCCAGCTCGTGTTAGCTTCTAATAATAACAAACAAGTAGATTTTTAGACATGACAAAACAAACAAAACACAGTAATTCACAGTATTCCTTCTAGTTCAGCTTAACCATAATAAAGGAACAGATCACCTCGCTACGTCCCCTTTTGTACCGTCAGCCACGCCCCCTTGGTTAGCGAGTGCAACCATTTCTCCTCCAATCCGCGGTTGCCACATCACTTCCCTTCCGGGTCGATGACTTGGTGTACCGTATCCCTGCCCGTATACAGTTTGGTAAAATTTTGAAATAATTCAAGCGCTTAATTCAGTAAGTAGTGTTTGACTTGCCATGTCTGACTGATCAACTCAGGGATTGATTCGTTTAAGCTAGAGAGAGTGCAATGGGGATGAGAATAAAGATGGTGACTCTATCTACTGTTTGTTCTGTGTATAGATCTGCTTGAAATATCCAGGAAAGTTTTAAGAACCCAACAACCATGGCGAAATCATTATTAACATCACTTAATATTCTATAGCAATATAAATAATAATAATTTAAATGTCATAGTTAAAGCTATTCACCAAGATTTACCGGTAACTAATGGGTAGTATACACAACAGTCAGTAGTTCATTATTTTTAACTCTGAGGGGGTGCCACCTCAAACGCTGCTGAGGGCGCTAGATAACCTAGCGTCAGCCATGCTGTCAACATATTCTGATGGAAAAAAAAGAAATAGGTCCCAATGTCTGCTGCAATAACATCCTTTCTGCTTTTAAACCATGATTCCAGATTTCAAGTACAATGGTGCATTGCACTACAGAAAAATAAACAGGAATACAACTACTCAAAATCTTTAACTGACCAAGCTTTCTTGTCAAACGTGTTCTTAAAAAAAAATGAACTACTTAGTTTACTGGGACAAGATAAATATACGTAAATTAAAACTAGCTGTAACAGTCTGAATCATATTTGGTGCCACTGTTTGTAAAAAAGTGTTGCCAGGGCTATGTATCCCTGTGGGGGAATGAAATAAGATTGTTATTATGTAAAATTAAAATATTTGTCTATTTACCTAATTTCCACAATTGGCATTGGCAATTTGATATTCAAATTAACAATGGTTGAAGGGGAAATTGAGAGAAAATAATTGAAGGTATTTCATTCTTTATTGATAGATTGTCATTAAACCCTAACTTTCACAAAATAGCAAAATCCCTCACCAAAACAGTTCAGTTGTGGTAAACAACGACTACATTTACAAAAAAATTAAACAGTTAAACAGATAACACATTCAGATTTTTAGAAAAAAACACAACTCCTAAGTGAATGTTTCACACATTCTTTCATAGTTTGGCCTTCTGTACACTGTACAGCCTGCAGCACAAATACTATATGCAAATTGTTTTATCTCGGAAGCAACCCAAAAAATTAACATGCAAATATTTACATTTTTAAAAATAAAAATGCTGCTTTATATTAGGTAAAATTATCCAATAAATAGCTATAAAGATTTTTTTTGTGTGTAAAGTACCACTGAAGTCTTTGGTCTCAAGACTTCTGTGAACATGCTCAAACACGAAACTCTTTCCACTGTATTTTGTTTTGAGTGATCAGGCCTACCAAAAATGTGATGCACAAGTAAACTTGCTGAAATGCTTTTCAGTTTTCATGTGTGTGCTGCAGAGACATCATTTGGCAGGATGTTAATAACAGGAGTCGATTAAAAAAAAAACCTGGGAAAAACTGTATTTACATTCCTGACTTTTTAGATAATTAAAGTAGACCACCAGATATGGTTTTGTTTTAATTAAAATGTATGCTCAAGTTCACTGACATTTCCATCATCGGCATAATGCATACCACTTAACACAAAAAAGAACATTTTGTGATTGTACCTTCTAGGCTTGTAACATCAAAATCATGACTATTCCATTCTATTTTTACAACTCCTATTTACAGATTTACTTATTCTTCCATTAATAATTGAAGCATCTGTTTTAGCATGACTGCAAGCTGCTCAGCCAGGGGCATCTTAAGCTGAGTCCTATCTTCCCCAGAGATGTTTTACTTCTTTTGAAGTGTAACATTTGAAGGTCAGGAGTGTGGCTATGTGGATCCCACAGAGGGCCTTAAGGTAATTGACTTCATAGTTTAACACATTCATGAGAAAATAATCCAAAAAAGTCCAAAATATGTTTCGTCAAGGGTAATATTATATAATGTACAGTAAAATGCAATCTCACTGTCCCTTAAGTTAGTTTCTTAACCACTGTAAACAAGCTCAGATCTGTTTACAGCTGTAGTTTATGTTGCATTGTAAGGGAGGAACCTCTGGTATTGGGGTTTCAGTTCCACCCAGAAGTGTTAGTTGGGGAACACAGTATATAGGGGACCTGGCCAACAGCCGGTGTTAAGATAGTGTGTGCCTGGAATAAGCAAATAAAGAAGCCAAATAATATCCCCTTAATAAAGCGTTTTGTGTGTGTGTAGTTCGTCTCACCGAACCCACAATATATTCATTTATTCAGTGGCAATTACAGTATACCCCATTATCTTGATGCACCCACAAAGATAAACACTATTTTGTACCAGAAGCACTTAGCCTACCACACAGGTTGTAAATCTCTCAACATTGTTGCCATGGTGCATGTTATTTTTTGTTATAGCTTTAACATTGCAAAACGGATTCAATTATTACTCTATCTGGATCTGCTGGCCTTGCTTTACCTCTCAGAACAATCTCCTTCCTGATGGGGCTCTAACTTTAGGCTCAGGAGTTTGTAGGGTGTATATGTCTTAAATACTAGGCAAATGACATGTCTTTATGAGTGAGTTTAACCAAACCATCTACAGGGGTTGAATTATTTGACTTCTGTTTAAGGGATGTTAATGATTCATTTCCGGGCATATCATTAATTTCATGGTCAGCACCATTCTACAGTACCAGTACTTGGAAAACATTATGGAGCCTTTAAAGATATAGAAATACACTATCACACTGCAGTAATAGTATAGCAGATTTCCTATGCATTTCATGGTTTACAATTTTCTTTCAGTTTCACGTGTGCTTGTTTTTTGGTCACTGTTTTCAAGGCTATGACAGATGGAAAGACATTTTCAAGGTCAACATATATGGCATGCCTTCTCTGAACAAAGAATACAATGGAATGGGTTTAAAAAGGAAGGAAGGTCTACCATCAATTTCCTGACAGAAATGTGTGAAATTAAGATTGTAAAACCCAATTAATGTGAACAATGCTAAGGGTTTTGCTTCTTGCACTTTTCATATTCTCTAACCAATCTATTAGAGAATTAAAGACATCAATACAAAGTTATATCATTCTATATTATATAAATTCATGATACAAGAATTGAAATAGAAATAACAATATAGAAAATAACATAACAGTAAAAAAATAACAGTAAAATAACATAAACTAATTTTTAAGTACTGTACATGCTTTTAATGTGATAGAACATGCATGTTTTGCGTTATAATACTTAAATCAGTTGATATACAGTATGTATAAGTAGTGCAAGTCTGAGAACAAACATAAAATAGAATGGTTAATATTTTCCAATGAATGTGAATTATAATTAAAACCAATCAGTGTAAATCACCCGTTACTATCAAGAGAGCACCTACACAAGTGGTAATTGCTGCTAAACAGAACTTTTATTTGGGCCTATTCTTTTTTTCTTGACTTTTTTTCCACAAACACGCATAGCATTGAGACACAAAAAAGCACATTGTTTATTTTATAAATAACAATATTGTTTCATTGTGTGCAACATATAATACAACTAAGGTAATGGAAATAAATATGACATCCTTTTTTATATACTGTACCAATAATTTCTGGATATATCACACATACAGCACTTGCAATGATAAACAAAATAACATAATAGTGTTTAATATTTCACAAAAAAAGTTATATTTGTTCCCTTTAATTGGCCACATCTGATCACCTGAGCTGTGTGCATGTGTATCTAATAATACAAGGGGCCTCATTTACGAAAGGGCACTAAATTTGGAATTAGCGTGCACGTAGTGAGCATAAGGACAGAATTTAACCCTGCCAATCCCCAGCAGATTGCTTCCAGGCAGAGCTCCGCTGTGCCACACATACGTCAATATGACACGCTGCACAAAGCAATGTATTTTTAGTTTACCGGAAATGAAAGACGCTATGGAGTCAATGAAAGGTTTTTCTGAAAAGTGCTGTGGATGCCATGAACAACACAACCACAGGAAATGAATTTTCTTTAACTTCAAGAAGCTATGTTCTAGAGAGGACTAAAAATGAATGAAAGAAATGCAGAAGTACCAATTTTCTTACACTGGATTCTGCATCAACAGTCATTATGTTTAAAAGCTGCAGAATTAGAACATGTAGTGAGCATTGTTATCAAGTGTGCCAGAAAAGAAGTGCCAAGTGCCCTGACAGGAGTCATAAAAAGGTACATTTCATAGTGATACTGTTTACTATTTCGCATTTTCACAGCTTGTCAGTATCTTTTTTTTCAATGCTGTTAAAAACGTTATTTTGGAATATAAGTTACATTTTGAGACTAAGCATTATATACATCTTTTTTATAGACATCTTTTTTTTTTACTGTTTGAGATTTCCATTGTAATAAAATACTCTTCTATTTCCTCCATTATATTACATTTGTGATATTGAGTTTTTTTGTCAGTGTTCTGGGAAAGCTGCTTCTAGTTATAGCTGCCTATTTCTGTACTATAAAATACATTAATATGTTGATTAATTGATTGAAACCATGGCTGCATACTTATTGACTAGGAATCGTACAGTGGGGTAATGTGTTTTGAGTAATATATTTGAGTATATTGGCCTACATACAATGTATATCGATCACATCACTATTTTTCAGGCCAGAAAAATAGGTTTAAATAGCGCGCCTATCAGTGGTTAAAGCCTGATGTCCAAACAAACTAATTATCGCTCACTTTAATGTGCACAATGCAATTATCGCCCTTTAGTAAATACGGTGTGAATGAAGCTCATCTCGTTAGTCAGAGCGGGGTGCCTCAAATACATTATCATGCATTACCATACAAATCACATATTCATTCCGATTACCATAGAATGGCAGAATAAAATTTGCGTGCCCCATAATAGGCCCACTATTTTGCGCGATAATGAATAAAATTGTAATAGTAAATACAGAAACTATTAATTTGCACAGTAATTGCAATTATCGTGCACCATAAAGTTTAGCGCCCTTTCATAAATGAGGCCCAAACAGTCAAACTATTGACCAGTTCCCTTCAGAATACATGTTCATTTTACTTTCCCACATTTTGCTTTCTGGTAATGTCATTTTTTTTTTCTTCAAATGTCACAAAATGCACTGGATTAAAACAGATTGGATACATAGGGGTTAATGGGCTTTAGTTTAATTATTTTATAAAAGCTGATATTCTTGCAGGGTTATTAAGACAGAGATAACCCTACTCCAACAGCATATTCATATAGGCAGTGTTAAGCCCAAATTGCTAGCTCTTTATAAGTAATAAATATATTGAAATGTCTTCCAGCTTTAAAAGCTTCTTTGGATCTGATCAGATTTTCTGATTTATAGCATTCAGACGCAGAACCATGGCTATTGTTTTAGCAGTTTAAGTGCTTTAAATAAAGTCTCATGTGCCATTTCTGTAGGTGTCGTACTATAGTGGCAGAAATCCACCAAGTTTATAAAAAGGGAGCGCTATTAAAACCACATGTGTGGTTTAACAAGCTCTAATAAAACTAAAACTACACAAGCTTCTTTGTCTAAACAAGATGCTTAGTACTTTCGTTAGATGTTCATACTGCTTCTTCATGGGGAAACCACAGATCATACGATCTTAGTGAAAGCTAATGCATAAGATAATTATAGTCCAACCACCTGTTAGAACCTGCCATGTTCAAAAACAACAAACAGGGCACACAAAGCTCTAAAAAAAAATCCATGAAGTGATCGATTGTATCGCACCATTAATGGAGACACTGTATTGCCAGATATGCTGTAGGGATAAAAAAACCAGTAGCAAAAAGAGCAAAGTTAAACATCTACATGTGTGATGACCATTAAAATACAACACCCTGGTTTTCTCATCTTTATTCGGGCAGTTATTTACACATATAAACTGATCACTGAATTGCCCACTACTGTTATGCTTCAAAAAAGACTGTATTCCACAGATTTCATCTTTGTTATCTAACACCATTTGCCTTAGAATTTGCCATAGATCAATAACAGCTATTGGGACTTTTTAGTGATACTATGTGGTTTATTATAATGCATGAATGGAACAATTAGCATACACATTAGTTAACTGAAAGGAGAATAATGACTGCATTCTTTACCAGCATATATATATATATATATATATATATATATATATATATATATATATATATATATATATATATATATATATATATATATATTAATCATTTAAATACAATTGCATTCATTGAAAAAATACCAAAATAATGGAAAGAAAGGTACATAAAGGTACAACATTGCCATGCCAATATTTTTATACAAGAGTGTCATGTTCATGTGAAAACAAAGTATGTTATTCCTGAGATGTCCATTTAGAATTGGCAGTATAATCCGAGATATTCCAAAGCCAACACAATAAAAGAATGATACTGCAAATAGAAGAATGATCTGCAATATTTGACTGTGTTTCTTACAGTTTAACTATACTATGTAGATAACTCTAGTCCTCATTCAGTATATTTGGTGTGTAAGCTACATTCAGAAGTCCCAAACTGCGTAATACTCAATTTGAAATATTTTGTGTTATATTTGCTAAATACAATAAAACACTGAAATATTAAAAATAAATAATTTCTTTTCCCATTCATTCAAGAATGTCTGTGTTAAGATTAACATGTGTCTTTTGCCTTCTGTGCACTGGTATAGAGAAAATAAAATTGCCAAATTGCCTTCTGGTAGACTTTTGCAATGTAATTTGGTAGTTTCTTTGATTACAAGATCTAAATTATGTTCATATAGTTTTTTTTGTTTGTTTGTTTTTCTTGTTTTTTTTTAAAATGGTCTCAATCCTAAAATTCAAGGTAATGCAAAACTTTTGGCCATAGCTATCACTAAACAATTTTGCTGTAATGACAATACAAGTACAGATTCCCCATTTAGATTTATCTCAGTTAAATAGTCACACCTAGGGTTAGATTAAATCTAAAGTTAAGGTGGATGTGCTTTCTGAATCCCAAAGTTACCACTTTTTTCTAGATTTAGAAATCTAGATTGCCCCAGAATTTGAAAAAGACGACTGGGCGAAACCCCTCTTTTCAACAGTTTTCACTGAATTTCGAAAAGTGATAATTCCTCTACAGCAGTGCTTTCCAAACTTTTTTACCCAAGACCCACCTGTTCAGCTGCATTAGGCACTGCAGCCCACCATTAGCACACTTTGGGAACATGTCAAATTTTATATTTTATATGTTTAAACCTGTAACATTATAAATAGACCTACTCTAAACTGTCCTTTATTCATTTTAATAAATGTTGTGAAAGATGGAAATCACATAGAATATGAGTGAAAATAACATTTTTTGAAACACTTTAATTTTACTAAATAAAATACATTTTATTAAAACCATTACATTTTGTATAATTGAAATTTTAGAAATGCAGTTATTTTTGTTGGTCATCAAACAAAATAAGTGCATGTCTCTTATTACTCATTCATAAATACCTGAACAGTAATCACTTTTGAGTAAAACCAGTACAACGTGCACAAAAACATCACTCTTAAATCACAATTTCTGATCACTGTGTAACTAAAACGTCCAGCCATTACCTCTCACGCTAAACTGTCATGCACAAAAAACGAATGTGCACAATATAGAAGGAAACGAGAGCCTTGCAGAAGTTACTTTTTTCGCCATTACTCTGTACAACCAAATACAACTTGCAAAATCACATTCAATTGGCTTGCAACAACAACCCCCCCCCCCCCAAAAAAAAAAAAGCAGGGCGCAGCTGTGCCACTTAACCAAAAGAAAACTTATGAAAATAAATCCATCTGCTGCGAAATTTCAATTAGCCAAAAAACTTTTTTTTTATTATTATTTTCCAACAAAACATATTCTAGCGAACCCCTGCTCTAGAGGAAAATACACTTGAACTTTGACCCATTCGACTCCTCTAGACCACTTTCAATTCAAACACAAAATGTCTTGTTTTCAATCACTCGACAACACCCACAGCTGAGAAATGTTCATTAATGATCAACAAAATGAGAATATGTTCTCATTTTGTTGAAGCAGATAACAAATCTGATCATCCAAACCCCACTTTAAATCTGGATACCATCTACTTGTAAATGATGATGGGCTCTATTCACAAAGCTTTCACAAAGCTATTCACAAAGTCAAAAGTTGTTTAAATAATATTTTAATGAATAAAATAAAGTTTGATATTTGTGAATCTGTTCTTTACTGTTGATAATGACGCCATCAATAATCCAGAACAGTTTCAGGTATATCAACCTTGGTTTTTTTTCACAAAAATAAACTTTAAATACCTCACGAGTTCAGCTTTTGCAAATATAGCCCAATATCAAGTAGCTATTACAACAGAGATCACTAAACACTCCTTCAAACTGAGACGCCAAACAAAAATATACAGCGCAGTGAAGTGAGACAAGAAATGGGTAAAATATAAGAATAACCTCCAGCACTCTGGAATTTCTGTGCTTCACCATTTAACTAATCGTTCCAGCTGATTTTCATTTTTTTTTTTAATGTTCTCAGATATTAACCCTATTCTGGGTTCCATATATGCTTTTTCCCCCTCGTTTTTTACAAAATGCACAGCAGTTCACAAACACAACAGGTTACCTCCTCTGGCTTATAATAATGATAAAAAAAGAATTAACCAGAACACAGTGCAAAAACACTCTAAAGGCCATTGGCGGATCAGGGGATCAAACAGCTGTCGTCTGCTTTATGCTGTGGAAGCTGATCCGCGTTGGTGAAGTGGGGATGGACATTGCCCTGGCCACTCTCACTCGAAGGGCATGGTTGTCTTGCCATCGGTGCCACCTTTTTCTTGCAGCTGAACGAACCTGTGTTTATTTCAGAAGAGGATACAGTAATGAAATCAGAAACATTGCTTTTATTCAGATGAAACAATGCATGCAAATTCATACAAATGTATACAGGAATTGCATGTGGCAAATAATTTTAACTCCTCCAACAGGTAAGGAGAATTAAAGCCCAGGGGGCATCCTCCAGTCCCACCAATCGAAATTGCTTCTTTTTGTCCACTCAGGCTCGCTGGGTGTCTGATCAGGAGATGTCACTGTAGTGTGTTGGGGTAATCAGGGTTTTTTTTTTTTTTGCTGTTTTCATAATTTTATATTTGTGTGTTGCCTTTATAAGAAAAAAACAAAAACATGTAATACAAAAAAGGAGTACATTACCTTAAATTGCAATACTTTAAGATTTTAATTACTCTGACATTAAATGCAGTCAGGAAATCAGTTTTGCTAATTTATTTTCTCAATTCACAGGTTTCACATATTTTTCACAATGTAGAAGGTAGAATAAGTGTGTAATTATATATAGGGCTTGAATTTTTAAGTGATTGTGTTTTAATACTATAATAAATCACTTACCTTTTAAAGGGATGTACTGTACTAGTTTTGAGCCAACTCAAGCACTTCAGAAAAAAAACTGGGCTACACGTTTTAGCGGCTTTGACACTGAATTTGATAACTTTTCATTTACTTTTTATCAGCTACACTAAAGAACGCCACACTGAGTGGGCTGACACAAACAATGGTAATGTTTACAATACAAATAGAGGTAGAACATAAAGATAGTAGTGCTATTATTCCTGAAATAAACCCACTAGACCCTGTCCTTTTTATTCTGACATGAATTTATAACAAACCTCTAAGTGTTGCCCCAGTGGTAAAGAGGGGCTATGAATTAAACATTGCATTAACAATGTTTTTTACAATGGCTTTGTAAGATTGTAAACTGATATTACAGAAACATTCCAATTGTACTGTACCTAACCGTGGTCATTTGGGTTTACAGCAGATGTAACAGGAGTATTCTATTTGTCATCTTTGCTTTTATTTTTATTTGATCTCTGAGGATGTTTCAATGTAATTATTTGCTAAACTTCACCCTATAAGATTCCCTCTGAGCACAACAAAGATTTGCTGTATTAAAATTGTGCCAATAGGCTACTGCTATGGCTAATTCCATTACATTTTTAACTACATACTGTTAATACGTGTTTTGTTTTATGGTTATCCCTCCTCACTCAGCAATTAATATTAATATTAATAACTTCACTGTAACATAAACTTCACGTGAAAACAAAATGTGTTTTCATAAAACATGTACAATTCTTAACTCCAAACCATTAAAATGTTCTAAGAAAGTCTATAACTACTATAATTATTATAAGAGAAGTGCTTTTGTATTAAAATACTTTCCATCAGAGGGATTCGACGCTACGACCTTCGAAACTGCAAGCAAAGATCTCCACGAAGAGTCTGCTTACTGCTGCGATTTCAGTGTTTATATTAGCAACAGTCTGAAGGTGTGTATACCTCAACTGTATAATGTATCTGCAATTGTTATTTATAAAGAAATGCATAAACAGATTACATTATTTTGAGATTACTCAGGGAGGCTTTTGCAAAATTCCTTAGAATGTACTTTTGACAATCATGGGGAAGCACTGATGTTGCTCTGTGCCCTTTCCCTGGTGGGTAATTTTTTGTTTGTTTTTGTTTTATTGGCCCTTAGGTTATTTGTTCTAAAGTTGTGTGATAAGCATTTTTCTTAACATGACATTTGCAATGGGATTACAAGAGATATGCAAGTGTATGTCTGTGAGATGATGATTGTTCAATGTGTCCCTGGAATTTGATGCAATTTGACCCATAGAACGATGTTATTAATCATACCAAATTGGCAGCGGACTAACCCCTCGTGCATCTCCAAAATCTAGGAAAGTATAGCACAATGACTGTATGATGAAATCAAAAATCTAGAAAAGGAATGTTCCTCTGGGTACCAAAAGTAATTGTAAACATAGCCAATATTAGTTGTGTGAAGATGGGATGTTACAACTGCTTTAAAGACTTAAAAGGTTAAATCACTGAAGGTCCTACAAATTTGTTATTATAAAACAGGTTAGACAAGTGCCTCCAGGGTGCTTTTTGGAGAATTGTCTTTTAAAAGGTGGGCCATTATATATGATTAACATCCAATTTGTGTTCATACAACATTGCTTACCTCCATCCATGTAGTCAGGCACTGTTTAATGCAGCTAATAAAATGTATAGTTATCGCATTAAATGGCAAAGCCTGTGAAACTTGTTGCACAATTACCAAGTTTCATGATTTTTCAAAGAAGAACCGAGTTGTCTCAAAACAAACAAGTTCCTCTGGTCACTGATATATTATGGTATTTGCACTCCTAAAAAATAAACACCGAAAAACTGAAGCCATCATTTTACAATAACTTACAGTAAGGGTTAGCAACTTTGTTATTTATGTATTTGGCAATATATTGTTTGTTACATCTGCAGGGGAGCCATAAAATGATTTTGAAATAGAAGTGAATATTTAGCATATTTGCAACTTTTTTTTTCTTTTTTTTTTTTTAAATCGTAGCCAGTGCCATTGTCCAGGACCAAAAAAGTACAATTAAAAGAAAAAAAACTAAATACATACTGAGCCACTATTTCTCTGTAATTGCATGAGTTATCATTTTTCCCGTCAGCATGACTTAAATAAATGGTTAGCGTATCTGATGAAGGCACATGTCAAATGTTTGTCTACTTCATTTTTTTTCTGAAAAAAAATGATCTTCAATTTTTGAATGAGTGTTTTAGACAATTTGTTAACCTTGCACTGGAGATACAAAGCAGCAGTGTCCCTAAGGTTCAATAGTCATATTTCAATTATTTGAAAACTGTAAATCAGGAACAATACAAATAAATGGTCCTTAAATGGTTCAAGAAGACTTGGATGGATTTAATAAGATCATGTGCACATAAAATGTATGTACAGAATGGGTGCTTAACTTTTTTGCCCTCTCATCACTTTGTACAAAGGTCATTCTGTCATTTTCATGGAGGCGCACTAAGTGACTTATCTAAATGGTAATAAGGTTAACCAATGCATTACAAATCTTCCATCGCAAAGGAAAACACAAGGGGATTGTTGGTTGTATCCAAAGCTGGCATGGATGGAATGTTACTTTCTTTCAGAATTTAAACTAAATGTGATCTGACATATTTCCCACCTCTCTTTGCCCCTGTTCAATGTCATCCATTTCTTGTGTGAAACATTAAAGACATCCCTTTGTTACCACATTTGTCAGACCTACATACAGTAGCGAAGCTCTGTCTCCTTGTTGGGTTTGTCATCAGGTGAATATGTCATGTAGACCAAAGGTACCGTCTGGTATCTTGCCTATGCTGATGTATTGTGCCTTTATCTCCCTTCCCTTTCTCACTAAATCAGCTGCCGTATATGTCTGAATGCTCATGAGATAATCAAACAATTTGCCCTGTGGCACACTAGTTTGATCGGCGATATTTTAAAAGCAGAGTACATTTGTAACATGCCGATGTACCAAACAATAGCTTTGTCTATACCAGAGTACACATCGATATATCAAAATGTATCTAGGTCGACAAATACCCAAACTGCTTTATTTCTGCAGAAGTGTAAAACACTCTCTTGGGACTGTTGGGGAATAACCGTTGTTTGGTTACGTTCTGTAAATAGTTGTACCTCAGCACACTATCTGAGTCTTCATGGAGGCAAATGGTTGTCAGTCTTAGGACAGTTTTTTACAGCTGCTTATCAGCAAATCGGCTGAATACTGTGCATAGTTCATTATTTTTTTGCTACGTTGTGGTCACAAGAACTATAGTAAGGTACTGTACACACCTGTTTATTTTAACTTTTATTTTTTAATGTACTGTATTAGAATAACTATGCCGGCTGTTATGTACATTATTTGACATTGTTTTACTTTTTAGAGAATAGTGTTGTTTGTATTGAGTGCATAATGTATTTCAAGTTGGTTTATTTTTTTAAACGTGTACAGTATTTTGGGGTACTTGCGATAAGTTATTTGTAGGCTTGCTACTATTCGATTTTATAGCAAAAGCTTACCTACACCTTAACCCGCTAATTTCAAAGTAGGCGCTTTGAATGACAGGAGCTGTAGCTGACAAATGAAAGTGCACAGTCAGTGCAGGTCTTGATAGTTGACAGTCATTTAAACGAATGAGAGCATTCTAGTGCTGCGTCAGTCAACAATGTCAGAACAGGGTAAAAGTGATAGTGACAGTGAAACTACAGTACGAACAGACCACTGAGATGACTGACAGCGACCCCTAGCCATTCAGAGAGGAACAGACGAGACAGACAGTAAGTATAAAAACTACACAAACTAGAGATGATTTCTAAATGATTATTTTTGGTAAGAAAATAAAATAGCTAGTAGTTTTACCGACGTTTATCCTATATACATTTATTTCAGTCAAACTCATATTTTTGGGGAATTCGACGTTTAACAAGCTTTATCGATTAATATTGAAAAGTAACAAAGCCTAGTTATTTGTAATAAAATATATAAAAATAACTTACAATAAAACTTAGTTTATGCTGGCTGTTATATACATTATTTTACATTTCATATTGTGCGTTGCCAGAGAATAGTGTTTGCATTGAGTGCATAATGTATTTCAAGTAAGTTTATTTTTCTGAATGTGTATTTTAGGTTACTTGTAATAAAATATAAGGGAAAAATAAAGTTATGAATCTGATAAAAAAGAGTCATATATACATGTACACGTACATATAGACCTATTGTCATTGTATCCAATTGTTTTCCCTCACTACGGTTATGTGCATGACCTCACACTGGTCCCGAGCCCATGCAATTATGCGGAGTCGACTGTGTATATATATATATATATATATATATATATATATATATATATATATATATATATATATATATATATATATATATATATATATATATATATATACACACTAACGGTCAAAAGTTTTAGAACACCCCATTTTTCCAGTTTTTATTGAAATTTAAGCAGTTCAAGTCCAGTGAATAACCTGAAATGGTACAAAGGTAAGCGGTAAACTGCCAGAGGTTAAAAAAGTTTAGGTTTCCAAAAACTGAAAAATAATGTACATTTCAGAGTTATACAAAAAGGCCTTTTTCAGGGAACAAGTAATGGGTTAACAACTTACAGCTGTTCTGCAGCAATGGAAGTAAATTAAGCATTGAAAGTTGATGCTAACAATTCCTACAGGTGTCCCAACTTTTGTTGATTACTTACAAACCCTCTGTCTGTATAAAAGCAGTGTTGGAACAGACTGTGTTACTACACCCTCATAAGCATTATTTGGACAGTATTGTACTGCAGGAAGTAGTATATTGCTATCATAATGGAGAGAAAAAGGCAATTAACAAAGGAAGACAGACAGACCATTATAACCCTTAAAAGTGTAGGTCTTTCCTTTAGAGAAATTGCAAAGAAAGCCAAGGTGTCAGTGAGTACAGTTTCCTACACCATCAAAAGGCACTTGGAAACTCTGACAGGAAGAGGTCTGGCAGATCCAAAGCCACAACAGAATCAGAAGACAAGTTTCTGAGAGTCAACAGCTTGCGTGATAGGCGGCTCACAGGACAACAGCTTCAAGCACAGCTTAACACTGGTCGAAGTAAGCAAGTCTCAGTTTCAACTGTGAAGAGAAGACTTCGAGCTGCAGGTTTGACAGGTCAGTGGCAGTAAGAAAGCCATTGCTAAGATGGCAAAATAAGAAAAAGAGGCTTGCCTGGGCCATGAAGCACCGCCAGTGGACTACTGAAGACTGGAAGAAGGTCTTATGGACCGATGAATCAAAATTTGAAATCTTCGGTTCATCACGCAGGGTTTTTATGCGCCGTCGAGTAGGCGAAAGGATGGTTCCTCGGTGTGTGACACCAACTGTCAAACATGGAGGAGGAAGCATGATGGTCTGGGGCTCTTTTGCTGGATCCAGAGTCGGTGACTTGCACAGAGTGAGTGGCACCCTGAACCAAAACGGCTACCACAGCATTTTGCAGCGCCATGCAATACCCTCTGGTATACGCCTAGTTGGTCAGGGGTTCATCCTACAGCAAGATAATGACCCAAAGCACACCTCCAGGCTATGTCAGAACTACCTTAGAAGAAAAGAACAAGACGGTAGGCTTCAAATCATGGAATGGCCAGCACAGTCTCCAGACTTAAACCCCATCGAGCTGGTTTGGGATGAACTGGACAGAAGGGTGAAAGCAAAGCAACCTACAAGCGCAACACATTTGTGGGAACTTCTGCAACAGTGTTGGGAAGAACTTTCTGAACAATATTTGATTTCCATTGTAGAAAGAATGCCACGAGTGTATTCGGCTGTTATATCTGCAAAAGGTGGCTACTTTGATGAGTCAAAAATTTAGATTAAATTTTGTTAAACAAAACGATTCCATGATTTCTTTTTTATCTCCAATTGTTTATTTGTTCTATGCTTTAATTTCAGAGTACATTGGGATATTAAACTGCGTAAATTTCAATAAAAACTGGAAAAATGGAGGTGTTCTAAAACTTTTGACCGGTAGTGTATATATATATATATATATATATATATATATATATATATATATACACACACACGGTATATATATATATATTTACTAACAATAGTCTAAATGATTTGAAAACCTTCAACAAGGAGTCTTCTCAGCACTGAAGGTCTTCCAGAAATGTTTGATACATGAAAACTCCAAACATAGCATTAAGGAAAAAAAGACAGTATATGAGATTAATTGTAAACTACATTAATGTGAATGTTTTCAATGTAATATATCTTTAAAATCACAGAGGTATTCGTCATTTACAAAATGGAGTATATTGCCCTTACTGATGTAAAGGATGTCTTGCACCAGAGTTGTTGAATTTTCACCCAGAGGATTTATATATCACAAAATTAAAATTGCTTTATATTATAGAGTGAAAATACCTGCCTCATTAACATACTTTATCACTTCTAGAGACACTAAAAATTAGGTTTTGTATCTGAGTGTTTCTATTATAATATAGCTCCCTAAACAGTAAACTTGAATTGAATAAAAGTATTTTTGGCACAAAGTTATCTAGCCCAAATATTGCATAAAGTCCACATCCCTTTATTACTCAGTCAGACCTCTGTATAATAGGTGTCTTTATGTTAAGTCTAAAGATTAGACCTAGAACACTTTTATTTCTGAATGCGTAGCTTATTTATCTTGGATACAACTACTTGTGTAATATACTTTACTAAGCTTTAGTATTCCTTTACCTTGGTATACAACAGTAATGTTTCAATTATCATCCAAGATATTCTCAAACAGGCATTGGTATAATATGTTCCTTTGAAATGCAATAAATAACACATGAAACTAAAATGAACAAATATGTCTGCACATCTTTATATCAAGGACCATCATCCAATACAATTTGAAATAAATTCATCCAGCCTTTTTTGTGTAAATGTTGTTGAGAAAAAAACAAAATCTTCCCAGAGCGCCATATTGGGTAATTTCATGCAAGAATAAACTCAACTCACCTCCCCATTGAGAAAGCAGTAAAATACTGACACAAAGAAACCCTGGAAAACATGATGATTAACAATTACTCAATTGATTAAACAAGGATTACAAGGAGGTATATTCAATCTATAAGCATGTGCAGTTGAAAAGCGGTCTTGTTTCTCTTACGCAGTGTCAGATGTATAACACAGACATATTTTACTGTTGTGAAGGAAATTTAAGTAATTAGGACCACTTTTATTGAAACAAAAGAAGGAACTTAAACTTTAGGTTACTTGCCGTAACCCTGGTTCCCTGAAAGAGAAGAGGACCACCAACCAATACTTTTGGGATATGCCTGCCTTAGGTAGGTATTTGCTGAGCATTTTATGTCAGAGCTGCCGACAGGCCCCTCAGTGGAGTGACGTCCTCGTTCCCGCCTGCTGAGGGAATAAGTAGTCGCTCACTTCCTCTTTTGTATTGAACCAGCGAATGCGAGTGATGCAACCTTGCAAGGTTTGGTGGTCATCTTCTGTTTCAGGGAACCAGGGTTACGGTAAGTAACCTAACGTTCCCTTTCAATTCGAAGATGACCACCAATCAATACTTTTGGGAAAAGTATACCAAAGCCGACGTGAGGGAGCGTGAGCGGCCCTGGAACTGCCTTCTGGAGCACTGCTGTGTGGGTGCACCACGCCCTGCATTCCCTTTTCCTTGCGGGAGGGTCCAGTCTTCTGCTGCCGCAGTGGCCTGCAGGCGGTGCCTCAGGTCACCCAGCGGAGCCGTGGGGATCAGGACCGTCCGGGTTATCGTGCGTGCCTGGGGAGATTGCCAGTGGTGGAGCACGGGGAGTGAGTAGTGCGGCCACTTGCCGAGACGCCTTGCGTTCTTGATGGGAGCGCTGGGGATATCACCACATCCAACAGCGCCGTCTTATCCGCATCGGGCTGAGCATGCACCGAGGTACCGAAGCACTGGGGGGCAGATAATGCAGGGGTGCCTACCCTAACCATGTGTAGTCAGCCACCTGGTCAGCGCGCAGCATGCACCAGGGGAGACACACAGGCTGAAGCTGTGGCGGCGAGAGCTCAGTTAGTGAGAGAAAAGGAGAAGGGAGAACACACTTTTTTGTTGTTGTTGTTGTTATTCATTTTGCCCAAGCTGCGCGAACGACAGCCGGCAGAGTCGCTCAACAGTGGGGGTGGCAAGCCGAGACCCACCGGAGGAACGGTGTTCTCCCTGAAGGTGTAGGTTGAAAGAAAACACACCAATACTGCACAGGCAGTCACACTCATATGACAGACAGCCATAGAAAAGATGGCCTGCGACACAAGCGAAGCAGGCCGTGAAGAAGATTCAAATGAGCCGCTGATTCCACGAGAGCGGCAAGCCGGCCCTCAGCACGAATGCAAGGGAACTGCAGTCGACTCAGAGGAGCGCTTTCAAAAACACACCCGGATTAGTGACACAGAAGCGTACCTTACCATAGGTGAGAGGCAAAAGAGGAAGTGAGCTCCGCGGAGCAACTACTTATTCCCTTGGCGGGTGGGACCGAGGACGTCATTCAACGGAGGGACCTATCGGCTCAGCAAATACCTACCTAAATAAAGGCTGCAGTTGGAATGTCCCAATATTCACAAAAAAAACTCTTAACAATGAATTGGGTGTCATTGTCAATTGGTTGTTTTACTATCACATTTATGCCGCTTTGTCTAAGGCAGAGCACAACATTCTAATCTGCCCCAAGATTGGATAATTAAAGCAGCACGACTGAAATACCAAAGTATTCATTCAATGTTGTGTTAAAATGAAGAACACAATTAACTGTACTTGCAAACAATCGTACAGATAAACTAAGAGTGTCGACAAGGCATTTGTGTAAAGGAACTGCTTCAATGGTCTCTGTCTTGATTTGCTAGTTGCTTTCCCATATTAGCCAATAACAAAACTAAATTATACCATATCTTTTTTTTTAGGTGCCCAGATCTGGCACAACTGAATTGAACAGGACAAAGTGTCCTAGTTACTCTGCTTTTTACCACTTCACTGTTGCCCACCACATCAGTGCCCCTTGGTTCTACTACAGTAGACTATATTTATGTTTTTATAAGGCCTAAAAAGTCTCCAGTTCATGAAAATAAATCAATAATGAATATCCTTCTTCTGAACTGCTTTGAGATCTTGGGAATTACACATTTACAACCGTGTAATTATTGTGATTAGATCATTAAACGCTTCACATCTGCTCTAAAAAAGTACAGCTTTAATCTGGTTGCTGAGGAGCTAGGCTTGCACACCCCTACCTGCCAAACTATAGTGTAAACGGCAGTCTTCTTACCTGAAAGGACTGTAGAAAGGAATTAAAATATATGAAAACTATTTGTGAGATATCATCTTCCCCTGGATTCACAAAGAATAGCATGTAGGTAATTCCAAGCAGTGGCAAAAGGACTAAAGTGGCCTTCACTGCTTTCCTGAGGATAGAAGAGGGTTTCAAATGTTAAATTAAAAAACACCAACATGTTAGGCTTTAGCATTTCTTTTAGTGATATATGTTAGCTTTCTTATTAAAATGTTAATGTAATGTTTGTAAGTTACTTATCTCCATCTCTAATTTTGTAAAAGCAATGCTATTCTTTATTGTTTCAATCTTGTGGTGGGCAGTTATTTGAATTATAGCCTCAGTAAATGCATATCGCCAACCACTGCTGTAAATACAAAACTGGAGCTATGAATATCATGAAAAAAGTATATTGACGTGACCTATATCTAAAGTATCTACATGTAAAAATGTAAGTGACAAACATTCGAACTGACAGAGAGACACATCAATATATATCCAAGATGCTCTTATCCAAGTATGTCCTTATAAAGTTTCATCACATGAACATATTATTTGTTCATGTGAACATATTATATTGTTCACATTGTATTTATCTTGCTCTTATTGTATTATTACCTGTACTGTAACACTTGAAATGCATTTGCTTACGATTGTAAGTCGCCCTGGATAAGGGCGTCTGCTAAGAAATAAATAATAATAATAATAATAACATATACCGTATTCCTTAAAATTTAAGATGCCCTTAAATTTAAGATGCAGCCCAGATGTTCCACCCTCAATTTGAGGAAAAAATAAAACATCAAATAAAGATGCATTTACAAAGATACAACCTCGATTACGCATATAATAAAATGTTGTATGGAAGCACTTTGCGGCCGTCTGCTGTCATGTAGAGCATTAGTTATGTGCTGCTTCTCATTTCCAGACGTGGTTACTCACACCTGTCGTTCTCCCTTTTTGTGAACTGGTATTGCTTGGCATGTTGAAAAATACATGGGTTCTGATCAGCATTTCCGATCTGTCCAAGCTGGTACTGTTTGGTAGAACTGAGCCTAATAACAAAACGCTGAAATTGTAAAAGCTTCTCTTCCAATCGTTTGATGTCTTTTCTCAGCAGCAGTGTGGAGTAGTGGTTAGGGCTCTGGACTCTTGACCGGAGGGTCACGGGTTCAATCCCAGGTGGGGGACACTGCTGCTGTACCCTTGAGCAAGGTACTTTACCTAGATTGCTCCAGTAAAAACCCAACTGTATAAATGGGTAATTGTATGTAAAAATAATGTGACATCTTGTAACAATTGTAAGTCACCCTGGATGAGGGCGTCTGCTAAGAAATAAATAACAATAACAGTCAGTCACGTTGCTGTTTGCGTACTCTGGCAGTGACCTTTTTGTTTGTCTTTTCTCGTCAGTCACATTGCTTGTGTGTACTCGTGCAGTCACATCTTTTGTTGGCAATTTTAATGCATGCATCACTACAATCAAATTTAAGACGCAGGCCATTTTAAGAAGAACAATGGTTTAAAAAGTACGTCTTAAATTTGAAGGAATACTGTATGTCTAACAAGAATGCACATAGGACTGACTGCTCCCCCTCTATGTCCTGTCGCCAGGGATAATAAATACCTCTTTACACTCTGTGAAGTGAAATGAATAGGATGTTAAACATGTTTTGAATGAATCTTGAAAACTATTACAGTGCTATGACTTATTTTAAATATTTGCACACTGCATCAAGACAATTGAACAGACCATTCTCATACATCTGCTTCTCTAATAAAATCAAATGCCAATATGTAATCGTCTAAGGTTATTCAGTAGTCTGTTATAAAGGGATGTTTTAGGGTTGTCAATGGTTATTATAATGTCTGATTATAGTAGTATTGAGTGGGTGCTAAAACATATGAGTTTTAAGAAAATCAGCAGTGGCATAAGTTGTGATAACAGGAGTTTCAGCAAATTAATTTATATATATATATATATATATATATATATATATATATATATATATATATATATATATATATATATATATATATATTGTAATGGTCGGGCGGTGCTGTGGGATCGCTATGACCTTTCCCCTAGTTATCTTTATGCCAGTCTACCTTGGACTCTTAGCTGGCAATGCACAAGACCGCGACTTTAGGACTAGGGGGGGTCTGCCTGAGCCGTATATCTGTAGTCACTGAGTCCAGTTACTGTCTGAATTGCTGCTGTGTGGTGCTGTCAATAGTGCTGAATTTATCCGCATTTCCTGATTAATAAAGACAGGGGTGTCAAACTCGTTTCGTTTGGCGGGCCTTATCCGGTACCCTGACACTTGGTGCGGGCTGAGTGACAGTTATAAAAATATAAAGACAAACCCAAAACCTCAAAGTTATTGTTTACTTTAATTACGGACCATGCCCAATTAAAATGGATGTACAGGCAGAAAAACAAGAATGCCAGAATAACTAGGTGGTTCTTGGCATTACAACCATACTGTTTTAATGCTGAGCACATAAAGGGAAAAGAGCATACTTCTTTAGCTGACTTATTTTCTAGGTTTCCACAGAGTATAGAAACTTTGTATAACAGACCCAACAGGATCGTGCAGAGGGGAAGGGTATGTGATGGGGCATACATTCAAAACAGTACTATGGAGGCTATAGGACCCTGGGGTTAAGGTACTCCATCAGGGAAAAGTGGCTGTAATTGTATGCCTGATTGCTTGATTAGGTTCAACTGCATTAATTAAGCAATCATTTAAAAGGTGCCCATTTTGGGTGAACATGGGAAGGAGGGTGAGAGGAGAGCTCTGTGAGAAAGTGTTAGAAGAGCGATCCAATAAAAACAAAGGTGTTCCGGTAAACTGACTCTGTGGCACTGTGTTGTTGACAATGAATTCGGATTTACCTTAGCTTGCCCTGTTGCTAGAGAGAGGAAAAAGTGTTCAGTTATGTCCCCAGAAAGCGATTAGGAGTTTGTTTTGTTTGTAAATAAACACACACTACAGTGTTTTCATTGAATTAATTTCTATTTGGTTTGATTATTACCAGCAACATTACTTTTTGTTTATATCACAGCTTTCAACAGAACACTGCCACTGTACCTGACAAGGTTTGCTTACAACTGTTTAGGCAGAGCTGTCAGTGTTCCATATGTCAATCTGAAACACTGAATAAAATAAGAGTGACACACAGAATGCAATTTTGTACTTGCCTGTATTGTATTGTCTCAGAAGTGGTTGATGCTCTCAGCTTTGTCATAAGAATCCTCACAATGTTAAACAGGAAAACAAAGTTTATCTA
Source organism: Acipenser oxyrinchus oxyrinchus (assembly GCA_030684275.1). NCBI lineage: Eukaryota > Metazoa > Chordata > Actinopteri > Acipenseriformes > Acipenseridae > Acipenser > Acipenser oxyrinchus. The sequence continues at coordinate 82,023,543 of CM060249.1, forward strand.
TTCAGGAATGAAAGTTTCAAATTAATTAATAGTCACAGTCACATATACAGCACAATATACCATATTCATAAATAGTATGGGTAAACCACCTGGAGAGCTTTAAGTTTTCAGTGATTTCTTTTTGCAGGATTATTCCTTTTCTTGCCATTGCTAGACATACCTCACCTTAGCAGTCAAAGCACGTCACTGTCTGGCTGCAAAGCATGTCAGTCATCTGTGGAAGCAGCTGGTTGGACAAGGACAGGACAAAATTATCTAGGAAGACTACCAGAAAGTGGAAGCTCAAGCTTCATGATACATCCATTGCATGGAGTGTAATAAAAAAAAAGACTTTTCACAGACTTTTCAAGCAGCTTCTATTATCTGTGTGTGTGTATATATATTGAGTTACAGGAAAATAATTCCATCTAGGGTTTCTGTGACGGCATAAAATTACGAGACTGAAGGTTGAGTAATTTATAAACTGTCACAGAAACCTGAGATGGACACCCTTGTGATGTTAATATTAAAGAAGACGAGGTTCAGCAGTACATGACCATTTCTCCAGTTTCTCTGAGATACGAATGTACCAGCTTTACATCTTTTTTTTTTAACATATTCTCATTTTGTTGCTCATTAATGAACATTTCTGTACTGTGGGTGTTGTCGGGTGATTGAAAACAAGACATTTTGTGTTTGAATTGAAAGTGATGGTCTCGAGGAGTCGCATGGGTTAAAGTTCAAGTATATTTTTCCCTAGAGGAATTATCACTTTGTGACATCACTACTGTGGTATTATGCCTTTATTTTTAAATGGCTCAGGATGCAAATATAGCCTTCATCCATGTATATATATATGCAATCCATCATCCGCTGGTAAGTGGCTGGTGCTCCGTGCAACCCAAAGGGCATGGTCCTAAGTTGGTACAACCCAAAGGGAGTCGAAAACGTCGTCCTCTCTCTGGATTCCGGGGTCAGGGGTATTTGCCAGTACCCCTTCGTTAAATCCAGTGTCGTCATAAAATGAGCCGTGCCTAGAAGCTCCAGCAACTCATCTACCCGGGGCATGGGATAAGCGTCAAACTTCGATTTTTCATTAACTCACCTGAAGTCAATGCAAAACAGAGTTGACCAGTCTGGCTTATCTACTAAAACAATGGGACTGTTCCCGTCACTTTGGGACTATTCTATTACCCCCAGTCTAAGCATTTCATCAATTTCCGTTTTTATTACACATCAGGAAATTCAGTCACCAGAGCCCGAGCTTGACATTTCTGTGTTGGTGTCAGATTATCTGCAATCTGAACCAACCCTTTTTTTGCCAACACAGAAAGATCAGGTCCCAGGTCTGTGACATCATCTGTCTGTGCCAATAACATCTGCCTGTGCCTCCTGCTGCAAGGGCTTCAAGAGATTGAAATGATAAATGTGCTTTCTCTCCGTCGCTCCAGCTGGCAGATCTCATAGTCCACCATCCCAATCCGGCGTGTAACCTCAAAAGGTCCTTGCCACTTAGCCGAAGTTTCGACTTGGAACTAGGTAATAAAAGAAGCATTTTATCCCCCGGCTGAAATGTGCGTAACCAAGCTCCTCTGTTGTATTCTGTCTCCTGCCTGTGCTGAGCCTGCTGCAAATTGTCATGCACCCATTTTCTAACAGACTCAAGACGTTTGTGCAGATCCAACACATACCGGATGGTATTGGTGGAATTATCCTGCTGCTCCTTCCACATCTCTTTGACCAGATCAAGCACACTCTGTGGTCTCCGCCTGTACAACAACTCGAATGGTGAAAACCCCGTAGAAGCCTGAGGTACCTTTCTGATTGAAAATAGAAGGGGAGGAATCAGCTGGTCCCAGAAAAGCACATCACTATTAAAAAATCTGCACAACATGTTCTTAAGGGTCTTATTAAAACGCTCCACAAGACCATCGGTTTGAGGATGAAACACAGATGTCCTAATGGTCTTAATTCCCAAAAGCTTACATGTTCCGCATACTAGTCGAGACATAAAGTTGGTGCCTTGGTCGGTTAGTATTTCTTTGGGGATCCTGACTCGGGGAAAAACCTTCACAAGCTTGTTGGCAACAGATTTAGCAGAGGCGGAGTGGAGGGGAATGGCCTCTGGATAATGCGTAGCGTAATCCAAAATGACCAATAGGTGTGTGTATCCTGCCGCACTCCTCTCCAGCGATCCCACTATATCCATTCCAATACGCTCAAACGGAGCTTCCACTAGGGGCAATGGCACCAATGGAGCTTGTGGGATGGCTCTAGGACTGGCCTTCTGACACTCCCCACAACCTTCACACAAATATCTGATGTCACCATCCAGCCCCATCCAGTAAAACCCTGACACAAGCCTCACTTTGGTCTTATCCCTTCCCAAATGACCAGTCAGGGGAATAGCATGAGCCAACTGCAACAAATCCTCCTTAAAGGGTTGAGGAATGAACAATTGGTGATGCACTTCCCCAGTCTGGGGTAATTTCTCAACACGGTACAATAGATCTCGAACAATTTCAAAGTGAGGGTACGCGGCGACGTGTCTAGGCTCGACCACCCGACCATTAACCACAGTTGCTTGGTCAAACAGCCTGCCCAGCACGTTATCAAGTCCTTGCTTGAGTCGGAAGTCACGGGAACGAGCTAAAAAATCAGCTCCCATGGCTTCCAGCTCGGGATCGGGTAGGTCCTGAGCGGACACAGCCGAACTAGACCCCTGCACTGGCTCCACGGCCTCCCCGCAGACTCTTCACCAATCGCCCCCACCTGAAACTTCTCAGACTCCCTCCATTGCCAGCCCTCATTCTTAGTGGCCCGGCTGCCCCTGTTTAGTTTTACGGGGTTTAAATCTGTGACAATACTTGCTGGCCAATTTTTACATTTATACTAACCTTGGGATAAGAGCATACATCGCCTTGAATACATTTTATATGCACCTGTCCCAATATTTGTTTCTGCCCCGGTGAGATTAGGCTCTACTGTATTAGGGACTGACCACACCCTGAATCCAAGAGAGTCTGGGTTTTTGTACCATCCACTGACACAGGAATAACAAAACCCGTCTGCTGAAGTGACTGAGGTGGCTGAGGTCACAATCCATCACAGGGTAATCCCGAGCGATGTGGCCCTCCTCCCTGCACGTCCAACACCTCGGTGGACTAGTTTCTCGCCCTGGAGCTTCAGCAAGAGATGGAAATACCGGAGCCATCAAAGAGGCTCGACGATAAGGTGGCCGCGCGAGACCCCGGTCCGACACCGCAGCAGCCCATGGGTAACCCCACCCTGCCCCGGTTCCCGGGCTTAGAGCCCCGCCGACACCCCCGTCCGAAAACCTGTCTACCCCTTCCCCCAGTCCTTTCGCCTGGTGTTGGTTCCACTGCCTGATACTGCTCTGCCAATTCGACCGCTCCAGAGTGGAAGATACCTGTCGCTGTACCCATAGCCATACCCATAGCCGAGGTCCCAGGGCCAAGCACTCCACAAATTGCTTGACCACGATCATCTCCACCAGCCTGGCTTTGGTATTCACATCCTTGTTCAGCCAGCCCATGGCGTAATCCTTCAGCCGATGGGCGATGGTTCTGGGATGCTCCTCCGCCGAGAAGCGCTACTCCCGAAACTTTCGGCTGCAATGCTCCAGCATACCCCCCACGCGATTAAGGATGGCTGCTTTCAATGTGGGGTAATCTATCATATGCTCGGGAAACAGTGTCCTCTCCGCTGCTTGCGCCTCCCCCGTCAGCTGTGGCAAGAGGTAGCTAGAGCCCATTGTGCCTGGTCCCAACCTGCAGAAGTCGTCATTGCCTCAAACACCTCCAGGTAGGCTTCAGGGCGATCCTCTGCTGTCATCTTGGTCGGCCTCTGCAACCTTGGATCTGGTCCCGTTGGCCTAGCAGCCCCCTGTACCGCAGCAGTTAGGGTCTGGTGTAGGAGATCCATCATGGCTGCAAACTGGGTGGCATCCATTTCTGCTCCTTTTCGGTGCACTGCTTTTTGTGGGCAGTGCCAGTGAATCCCACAGCTAACACCACGTGTGGAAGGGTGAGGAATTCACTGACACAGGACAGAAATTTGCAGTGCTAAACACCACTTGGGTGCACTATTTATTTATGTCCACAAGGTGGCACTGCTGTCCTATTTTTACCATCAATGTTAGAAGGCGTCACAGAATACCTTGTGTACACATGCAGGTGCACAAAACAATAATCAAAACAGAAGGCACAAAGAAACTACAAAATAAAGGTGCTGCACTATGCAGCGTTTCTCCGACCGTCGCTACCCGTCCGGCCTGTCCTACACTCTGCAGTTCCCTCAACTGCGCTGCTGTAAACTATACTTGCGGGGGTCTGCCCAGATTTCCCCACTTCTGCTCTATATCTTGTATTGTATTGTATTATTGTGCTATATTTCGTTGCACTGTTCTTTGTCCAGCTGGCTCGTGTACGTCCTATAGGGGCAGATCTGAGGGAACAGCAGAGCCTTGTTTATAAGTTCAGCAATCCCCCAAGGCCCGCCTTTCAGCCACTCAGAGAGAGGGAAATCCAACACACCCTCTTCCCCACCTCTCCGTGTCATTGCCATGACTGACAGGTGGATCTTACCAGGCTGCTGCCCTCTTCCTGCAGCACCATGCATACGTCAGATCTCCCCTGTTACACCCCCCTATTACTATTTACAGCTATATCTAAAAGTGTTGCATCAACCTATCGAATTAACTAATTTTGCTTCATAAAGTCAAATGAAACCTGCTGAATAATGTTACGTTAACATAATTAATGTCCTACTGCTTTGTAGTTTTCCATATACTGTACTTAATATTCTGAAATCTAACATGAAATACTGTACTACTATTATGGCTTCCGGTACACTTTTGCAATATCATTTTGTAGTTTCTTTCATTGCATGATGTTAAATTTAAGAAGTTGTATTTAGTAACTACAAATAAATTGCAAGAAATATGTAGTGTTTTCTAATCCAATTTCACTATCAAACTGAGTAGTATTGTGTGACGGGCAGGGTTTTTCAATCACGCTGTATTTATTTCTTTTAGTTTTAAAGAAGCTTTTTGTATGGTAAGGTGTACTGTATGAGAAACGGATTTGAGATGTTATTGTATGTATTGTATTTGAATGGATTGTGCAGGTATTTTCAAACTGAGGGTATACAGTAACAAATAAAAGCATAGCCGATTTTTCTGCCATTTAACAATTAATTGTATTTTAATGTAACTGTGTGGTGCTGTCTTTCTGTGCCATTTGTCATTCAAATGAAAGTATTAAACGTAATATTATGAGAAAAATAACCGAAGCTTGCTGATGCAGTGTCGTGCCTTCTGTACTTTCTTGTGCGCTGCAAAGGAAATGCGTGCTACATTAGAGGATCCTTTTTCATCTCAAGCAAAAAGTAAAATACCATAAACTGTGACAACACATTACATTTCTGCTGGCTACAGTTCTTTTTAAAGAATATTTAGCAGACGCCTTTATCCAAGGCGACTTACACAGACTAGGGTGTGTGAACTATGCATCAGCTGCAGAGTCACTTACAATTACGTCTCACCCGAAAGACGGAGCACAAGGAGGTTAAGTGACTTGCTCAGGGTCACACAATGAGTCAGTGGCTGAGGTGGGATTTGAACCGGGGACCTCCTGGGTACAAGCCCTTTTCTTTAACCACCGGACCACACAGCCTCCTTTTTCAGGAAGGCATGTGCATATAAGCTATATAAAAAAAGTGTATTTTTTTTAAATCAAAAAGCCTATACTGCACCTACCCTAACATCTCACTCACGTCCAGCACCTGTGTGTGCAATTATTATTATTTTTAAAACACATCTCGATATTTCGGATAACCTGCCTGTCTCCAGACATGCCGTAGCCATAGTGACGGTGTAAACAGACAGTGTATGCCATTGACGTCTTAAGTAGGGGACACAGCTCATTTGTATACCTCGGACAACTGGTTAGATACAATCCCTCTGTAACAATCCATGACGTTAATCACATCTAAACCCATTACTGGCCGGTAAAATAACCAGGCAGTAGTTTTATAAATTGCGTGATAAACACTGCCTGGTAATTTTTTTTAATGGCCGGAAATTACAGCCACCTGTTATGTATATGGCCCATAATGTTTAAATTAGAGAGTAAATTACTCAATGACCCAAAACCTTAACGGGAGCGCAGACCCCACCCTTTCACAGAACATGTGCAATTACGTGGACTTTTGGAAGGTTCCTTTAATTAGTGTTGAAGCTGTCCACTACACATGACAAACCTACCAAAGAACAAAAAGCAAAGAAGTTTAATTATGATAAATCCACTTAGCTCTATGTGAACACACTAAGAGGACAGACTATTCAGAAATTATGAGTAGAATTATAATCAGTGCCATTAGTTAGCCACATAGAAAAGTATGATGAATACTGAAGAGGAATAGTGCATGAGTCACAGTTGTATGATGTGGTAACAATATTTTTTGACTCTTTCGTGTATTTTCTGTAATTCAACAACACTTATGACCAAAGGACATACTGTATGATGCCAAAAGATTATATATAAGGGAGCAGTGTGGTCCAGTGGTTAAAGAAAAGGGCTTGTAACCAGGAGGTCCCCGGTTCAAATCCCACCTCAACCACTGACTCATTGTGTGACCCTGAGCAAGTCGCTTAACCTCCTTGTGCTCCGTCTTTCGGGTGAGATGTAATTGTAAGTGACTCTGCAGCTGATGCATAGCTCACACACCCTAGTCTCTGTAAGTCGCCTTGGATAAAGGCATCTGCTAAATAAACAAATTATATATATATATATATATATATATATATATATATATATACACAGTACTGTGCAAAAGTTTTAGGCAGGTGTGTTAAAATGCTGTAAAGTAAGAATGCTTTCAAAAATAGACATGTTAATAGATTATATTTATCAATTAACTAAATGCAAAGTGAGTGAACAGAAGAAACATCTAAATCAAATCCATATTTGGTGTGACCACCCTTTGCCTTCAAAACAGCATCAATTCTTCTAGGTACACTTGCACAAAGTCAGGGATTTTGTAGGCATATAGTCAGGTGTATGATTAAACAATTATACCAAACAGGTGCTAATGATCATCAATTCAATATGTAGGTTGAAACACAATCATTAACTGAAACAGAAACAGCTGTGTAGGAGGAATAAAACTGGGTGAGGAACAGCCAAACTCAGCTAACAAGGTGAGGTTGCTGAAGACAGTTTACTGTCAAAAGTCATACACCATGGCAAGACTGAGCACAGCAACAAGACACAAGGTAGTTATACTGCATCAGCAAGATCTCTCCCAGGCAGAAATTTCAAGGCAGACAAGGGTTTCCAGATGTGCTGTCCAAGCTCTTTTGAAGAAGCACAAAGAAACAGGCAACGTTGAGGACCGTAGACGCAGTGGTCGGCCAAGGAAACTTACTGCAGCAGATGAAAGACACATCATGCTTACTTCCCTTCACAATCGGAAGATGTCCAGCAGTGCCATCAGCTCAGAATTGGCAGAAAACAGTGGGACCCTGGTACACCCATCTACTGTCCGGAGAAGTCTGGTCAGAAGTGGCCTTCATGGAAGACTTGCGGCCAAAAAGCCATACCTCCGACGTGGAAACAAGGCCAAGCGACTCAACTATGCACGAAAACACAGGAACTGGGGTGCAGAAAAATGGCAGCAGGTGCTCTGGACTGATGAGTCAAAATTTGAAATATTTGGCTGTAGCAGAATGCAGTTTGTTCACCGAAAGGCTGGAGTGGTACACGAATGAGTGTCTGCAGGCAACAGTGAAGCATGCAAGTTTGCAAGTTTGGGGCTGCATTTCTGCAAATGGAGTTGGGGATTTGGTCAGAATTAATGGTCTCCTCAGTGCTGAGAAGTACAGGCAGATACCTATCCATCATGCAATACCATCAGGGAGGCATCTGATTGGCCCCAAATTTATTCTGCAGCATGACAACAACCCCAAACATACAGCGAAAGTCATTAAGAACTATCTTCAGCGTAAAGAAGAACAAGGAGTCCTGGAAGTGATGGTATGGCCCCCACAGAGCCCTGATCTCAACATCATCGAGTCTGTCTGGGATTACATGAAGAGAGAGAAGCAACTGAGGCTGCCTAAATCCACAGAAGAACTGTGGTTAGTTCTCCAAGATGTTTGGGCCAACCTACCTGCCGAGTTCCTTCAAAAACTGTGTGCAAGTGTACCTAGAAGAATTGATGCTGTTTTGAAGGCAAAGGGTGGTCACACCAAATATTGATTTGATGTAGATTTTTCTTCTGTTCACTCACTTTGCATTTTGTTAATTGATAAATATAAACTATTAACATGTCTATTTTTGAAAGCATTCTTACTTTACAGCATTTTTTCACACCTGCCTAAAACTTTTGCACAGTACTGTATATATATATATATAACTTTAAATGCATTTCATGTCACTGACATCTACTTAAATAAGTGAATTACCTGCTAGACAAATTATGTAATGAAAAACACACACAAAACAACTGTTACTAAACCTTTTAATAGCGCAGCTCTCACGTGTAGGTTTTCAAACAAACACATGCCTTTGCCAAACTTTTCAATATCTGGTGCTTTACTTTCATGTAGTCTTGTACTTCTGAGGTCATTTCAACTGGTGGTGAAATTATCCCTACCTCATTATCAACACGCTCTTCCCTGTCATTAGCCAACCAGCTGTTTCCCTTTGCAGCCATTGACATACTGTATTTTGAGTCCATATGGACACCGCTGAGGATAAATGACCTAAAGTGCAACAGATACATTTTTTTTTTTAAAGACATTTTTGCTGTAACATGCTTCTATCAAAACTGCACCTGTGAGTTCTATGTAGCATATGGAACTGCATATCAGGTAATATTTTTTTAAATTAAATGTAAAGGTAAATATGTAAATAATATCTTATTCATTACAGTATCTTATCTGAATCCAGTCAATAATGTCGTCAACACTGTCCCAATCATAAATTGCTTATTTTAACCTTATTTTAACCATAAAAAATACTTACATGATAAAGCATTTTCTAGCTATACAGACATTTAAAAAAAGGCAAATTCAAGTGAAAACCCAAAGAAATACTGTAGCATTCATTTAATTGAAATTCACATAATCTTATTTTTAGTGTAACCGATATTCCCTAGTATATTGTGTTAGATGTCTTTGCTTTCATTTTGAGGCACTTAACTGCCACAGTAAACAATAATTTAACAGGTAAATCCTGCTGTGTCAGCCTCCATTGCCTTATTATATTGTACTGTGTAATCACTTGTTTATTGAAAAAATATATGAATATATACATACCAAAAGTACAAGAATCACTGGGCCTTGGTAGATGTAGTCAATATACTTTCCAGGTTCCTTCCCAAACCAGCATCTATGAAATATATGAATATATAGATCATGTTCTGCAATTAATATTTTCTGAAAAAATTTGGTAAAAGAGAGTTTAAATATGATGTCGGGCCTATATCAAATTAAACATTTTGGCAGTTTATCCTGTTATAATTTCTTCAAAATGGGTTGATGAATTTTCTTGAAATTTTTGTGAGAGATTATCTTTTATAATAATGTTGTGTTTAGTTTCAAGAAAAAAAAAACAATATTATATAATACAGTGTATGGGAGTACATTTTACTAGATAAACTGTTATGTATTATTAACCTTTACATATAAAAGGATTAAGAATAGCAAATCCTATTTAAACAATAAATCAGTCACAATAACCATGTGCTGAAAACATAAATCCTACTTATGTCCCCAGTGAGTTCTGGGTGATGAAGTCCAGAGATATACATGTGTATTTGTACTGCATAGTACTCTTCTAACCCCACTGTACAAATACACCTGATTGTGAATCAGTAATAGCAAATATTGCTTATTGCATTCTGTGTCCTTGTAGTATTCTACAATTGCCAAGGGAAGGATAGGTGTGTCAAGCCATCAGGAAATATTTTGTTGAAACTGTTAACCCCTTTTGCCACAAGAGGATTACCAGCAGCTCATATTGCCCTTCAGTCAGTGGTTCAATCTAACATATGTGCTGCAATCATTTGTGAATAATGAAACTGAAAACCTAAAATGATGATTTCAATTAAAAAAAGCATACATGGTTAAAACAAATGTTATTAAGCAAAATCTATCAAATACCATTTTTCAGAGGATAATTTTCATATACGAGTACAAAATTAATAGCTGTGAATAAAGGAAAGCCAGGGCCCTGCTTTAACACTGTGCACCTTTGAGGTTTACCCATCACTGCTTTACACATATGTGGATTTACAGTCATGGTGAATTTGCTGCACATGAATGAGAAGGAATTGGAAAACCTGAAGCTACATATTCACTTAAGGTACAAGAGAAAACGGTTATATTTACCTTTCAAATAATTAGCCAAAATAACAAGGTCAGATAATGTAACAGCTTAGGTATTATTCTAAGGCTACGGCAGGATCAATCATTTTTGTGCTTTGATTAAACCCAGTTGGAGTTAGTCACCACATATCTCCAGCTCAGCCAAACAGCATCAGATTCCCCAACACACTCTTAAATGGTACTGGTATAATAACAACCTTTTTTAAAGTATGTTATCAAGCAACACCTTTATATGTCATAATTATCCCTATTGTTTTTACAATATGTACCCAAGAACATTCTTTTTTTAACACTAGAACCGCCATGCGGGTCAGTGTGACCCATTTTGCATTTAAAATGTTAATTACTCTTCCATTGTAAATTGTATATGTATGTCCGTTTTGGACTTTTCCTAAATATATTAATTAAATATCTTGACGGTGTTTGATAGTCAGAATCGCAAAAATGACAAAGTTATAAACAGTTCTACCTAGAACCGCCATGTGGGTCAATGTGACCCATACATTACAATACATGTCTTTTTTATATAACATAAGATATTCTATTGTTTTTGTAAACGCAGCAAACAAGACACGCCTCCTCCTCCTCCTAGCACACATGTTTTTTTAGGTTTTTTTCAAGCCTTTGTTTGTAGACTGACTACGAGACAGATATTGCTATGATTGTGGATTTGTCAAGATGCCAACTCAGTGAAAGCCTAGTTTCTTATTTTTCAATGTACCTGGGAGACAACAATCATTTGTTTTGTTTCACAAATGCAACTGGGAATATTTCAGAAGGAAATATTTAATATTGAAAGTAGTCATTTTGACATATGGCAAGCTGCATACAGCAAACTGAAATGACAGGTAAGATAACAAATTATGTGCCTAATATGAAACGTATTTTATATATTATTTTTTTATATTACTTTTAGAAAAAAAAAACATTTTGGTTTTACAGGTTTGTATGTGCCAGTTTACACGTGTTTACACAACAGTGTTCAATGGAACTGCGTCTGTGTTTACAACACAGCTCCTGGGTGCAGGCACAGTCAGCTGGCAGATGCATACGCTCCTCCATAGAGTACAATGCAGCCGTCATACTCGGAGTAGTGTTATATTTTATTTTTATGTAGTATTAGAAACAATGATTTCGGTTTTATAGTTTTGTGTGTACATGTACCCGTTTACACCATTATATTTTTTCACTGTTTGTAGTCGTGCTATATATGCGCTCATTTTAAAAATAAAGCCTTTTATGTTTAATTTTCTATTTAAATACAGTGTTTCTGTGATGCAAATGTTAGATATGATGTTCATGAATAAAACTTTTCAGTTGTATCCGATAGTATGTCTTTCATTTTCATAACAAAGCAGTTTAAAAATGTATGGGTCAAAGTGACCCACATGGCAGTTCTAGATAGTTTAAAAATCCGGCGGTTCTAGTGTTAATCTCCAACACATCGTTGTGTTTTTTAATAAAATGCGTTCTTTAAAGAAACACATTAAATAACCAAGCCCTTTGATACTGAAAAGGATGTCATTTGATTAACAAAGGCATTTTTCATGAATATAAATGAGCTAGTATGATTACAAAATCAACCAAACTTGTTTCCTTTCGGCAACAGCTATTTAAATTAAATTCATCATATTGTTTCACTTTCCACCCTTATTGTTTGGCTCATCAATAGTGGTTCTATAATAATTTCTGTAAATGTAAATGAATTCCAATGGAATGCCTGTGAGTTCTATGGTATTCCTTTCGTTCTAGATATGCGGATAACCAGGAAAAAAAATATATATCTATTATACACTGCATACAGTATATATATCGGCTCAAGACACCTAACTCTTGAAGTGGCAGGTAATGTGCTGCGTTGGATATTCATATATGCAACCAAACTGCACTCTGTTTGAGACACAGCACAAACAATCCAGTTGTGAATGGCTCCTAATAGCATGTTAATGATTTGTTTTATACTGCAGTGGGTGATAGTCGCAAAGGCTAAATTAAATGTGTTCTTGCTTACTTTTGTAACAGAAGCCAACAACAGTCTAGAATAATTTTATAAGTATCATATTGTATTTTAATTGTTAAAACGATTACTGAAATCTCACAATGACCACATTGTATTGGAAAAGGAGCATTTCTATCTTGTAATTTTATCATGTTAAGTTTTTGCGTTTTTTCTCCCTTTGCGTGGCCCCCAGGAACACAGATACGTTGCATAGCTTCAACTGATATGTTTTTTAATGGCAAATAATCTTTTAATGGAACAGACTGATTATCCCTGCACGCAGCTTTATCCTCAAGCATGATTCCCAGTTATCTAAGCAAAAAAAATGGCTGGGCACAACAATGAATTACACCAAAATACAATTGCTGGCAGGGTTGTAATACCTCAGAACCTGATGGGTGTTCACTGCCTTTCCTTTGGGGTCCAGTGACAAATAAGAGAACAATCTCAGTCGCAGGCAAAAAACAAAACAAATATATAACAAGAGCTGCTGATATGTGCAGCCTGGTGTTTATTCATTTAAACAATAGTTGAACAGATTGTTTCAAATATGCAGGAAAAGAGGGCTACATTACCAGAATGAACAAGTATCAGACAAGGAATGGGCAGAATAGCTATGATCAAAATGTTTGCATCATCCTATAGAATAAACTAATTTTGCTTCATAAAGTCAAGAAACCTGCTGAATAATGTTAACATATTGAATTGCATACCGCTTTCTAGTTTTCCCATATACTTAACTAACAAAAATGGAAAAATGTGAGATTTTGAAATCTAACATGAAATACTGTACTACTATTATGACTCCTGGTAGAATTTTGCCACATAACTGTAATTTTTTTTTGATTACATGATGTTAAATAAAATATCGAAATTATGTTTATATAGTTTTTAATTACCGGTCTGTCTCAGTCCTAAAATTCTAGGTGATTCTTAGCTGTAGTTAGAGGGAAAAGAAAAAGGTTGGATAACGAAAAATTCAAGTAGCAGAGAGAAGAATCCAGAACATGCAAATGGGTTTCTAGCTCTTGTGTCACAAGAACAGGTCTGATAGCGACAAAGCAGGTTAGTAATACAGTGTAGGATAGAATTAGTGCTACTGGCAAGCCTGCTGGTCAACAAAGTGGAGACAGACAGAGCAGACAATTACAGTAGAAGGGACCTAGACCTCTTGTAGAAGGGAACTAGTAAACAGTTGTGCTATCTGTCTTTCTCATGTCAGAGTTGAAGGTGTGATTGACAAAGTAGATCAGGTCACAAACAGAGCTGGTACAGAACCAACAGTAAATTGTCCATGTAAGGACAAATAACATATGCGAGAGGTCAGTACTGTACTAAAAAGTGAGGTTCACTGAACTGCCAAAATAATTAATGTGCTGAGAGCAGGGAAGGAGAAGCTTAGAAGAACAACTGGTTTAAATATATGGTTAGAGAGTAAATACAGAAGGCACAGTTTTGAGTTCATAAATAACTGGAGCACCTTTTGGGGAAAAGTGAGCTTACAAGACAGATGGCTTACATCTTACTGATAGTGGTGCAGCTGTTCGGGCATGAAGCATACAAAGAACCCTTAGGGAGAACAGAAAGGATTTAAATTAGGCAGAGGGTTTGCGGGAACAAAAAACAGGTTCTAAAGGTGTTAGTTCCAGAAGCATCAGAAATAAATTGTTAGAAGCAGACATGTCAACTGAAAAGTATGTTGTTGAAACATGAGTTAGTCCTGAAGATGGAAAAGAATTCCACATACAGGGGTGTGGCAGGGCAAAAGCCCTGCACTTCAAAAAAAGAGAACTGGGAAACAGGAAGCCCAAATACGAGCATTCTGGTAGGAGACTGGTGGGCATCTTGATTGTTTCATTGATGATCAATTAACTCTGCCACATGATATAAAAGCACCTGGCTAGGGAAGCCACTCAGTCAGTTTTGGAGAAGGTGTGTCTGCAAGGAGCTGGCTCCTCCTCCTCCATTACATTTTTTGTCAACACCAAGACAGCAGAGTTGGTTGGGAATGTGTTGTTGGTGCTCCCAGCACCTTCTGAAAGTCTGGATCATCTTCCCATCTCTGCTCATCTTCTTTCTCCAGGTCTGCAGCCACATAGTTCACCACCATGTTCCAGCAGTCATCTCAGATGTCCTGGTCACATACACTTGCATAACATCCAACGCACCCTGTCCCATCGTACCAGGGTCCATATTACCTCATACATGACAGCTTACTAATCTTTGCTGCTCTCAAGCAAGTTCCAAAGAGACTGAGAATCCTGTTTCTTTTTTCTTTTGGCATAGTTCCCCCACAGGTCACTACGGGGCTCAATCCCACTCTGACACTAGACTTAGTGGTCAGGTTGTATGTCAGGAAGCACATGTGAGCACTTTTATTAATGAAAATAAAGAAAAAACACAACACTTTTAACAACAGTAAAAGAGAAAGCCTACCTCTCACTGGAACACTAACAGACATCTACTTTCTTCACAGTCAAAATACCAGGCACTTGTTAATCACTCCTTGAAGGCACACCCTCTCCTGTCTGGCTTCCCTAGCCACATGCTTTTATAGCAGGTTAATTGCTCATCAATTAAATAATCAACTCAGCCACCTGTCTCCTAACAGGATGCCCATATTTGGACTTCCTATTCTCCAGTTTCCTATTTTTGCAAATGTTGTGCCAATACTGATTTCCATTACATGAGAGTAGATGTTAAAACTTTATGCTGATTTGAACTTGGCTCTCGCCAAGATAAGCACCAACTAAGACGTAGCTTCACAGTAAACTAATGTGATCCATATGTGTCTCCATCCATTTGCGCTTCCTTCCATATGATGATGTAGATATCCTTCTGTCTGGTGTTGATGGCTGAAGTGTAATGCTGGCTCCAGGGATCAGCTTATTTTGCCTCCCTAGCGCATCAGCACACACAACGGCTGCGATGCTGGCTCCGGGGATCAACCATAGTGCGGTCTCCCAGCGCATCAGCATGACAACCGTCTGGATTGAGCTAAGTAGGGTACATCTCTGGGGTCTTCAAGTGGGCACCTTCCATCCTCGGTGTTTGGTCGACTAGCCCACGACACCTCAAGAGGGCTCGACGGTGATTCTGGCGTCCCAGCACCACCCCCTCCGTCCCCCACTCAACTCAGCCCAGCTTACTTACCTGTATATCAGCCTTTCTTTCTTTCTATTGTGCTTGAGATCCCCAGCCAGAATCTTTCCGTCTCAACCACAGCCAGTTGCTGCTCCTCTCTGCTGCTTCAGATAAGTTCTTCACTGTGCGGCGCAACTCTTGGCCATTGAATCCGACATCTCTGAGAAACTGGGTTGTAGAGTGTGCCACAAATCCTCGACATCCCACTTCCACTGGGTAAACCCAGACTCTCCATCCTCGCTGTTCCGCTTCAGTGGCTAGTTGAGCATACCGCAGTTTCTTCCTCTCATCGCCTCATCTACAGCATCCTCCCATGGCACTGTTAACTCCACCAGGTGAACAAGGCGTGCTGATCCAGACCACAAGACAATATCTGGTCGAAGGTTTGTGGTGGCAATCTCAGGTGGAAAAATAAGCCGTTGACCAACATCCGCCAGCATTTTCCAGTCTCTAGCAGCTTCCAGTTGTCCTGTGCGAGGATTGGTTTTAACACCTTTTCTTGGTGGTTGCTCTCCTGGGCGGAGGAATGTTGTCTTTTGTGTGTAATGTTTTGATGGAACAGGTGGCAACTTATTGGTCATGTTACGCTTGTCTTCCAATGCTAAGGCCAAACATCGCAGCACCTGGTCATGGCGCCAAGTAAACCGTCCTTGGCTAAGAGCCACCTTACATCCTGTCAAAATGTGCCTTAATGTTGCAGGTGATGAACACAAAGGACATGAGGGATCCTCTCCTACCCAGAGGTTTAGGTTCTGTGGTGATGGGAGAACATCATATGTTGACCTTATAAGGAAACTGATCCTGCTCTGTTCCATTGACCATAGGTCTTGCCAGCCAATCTTGCGTTGTTCCACACTCTCCCATCTCATCCATTCTCCCTGCTTGCCCTGGGAAATGGCCTTTATACACCTCATCCTCTCCTCCTGCTTTTGCACCTCGTTGACTACAAGCTTCCTCCGTTGCGCTGGGGCTGCCTTGTGCCATGTAGGAGGAGCTGGCATAGTTCCCCCACAGGTCACTACGGGGCTCAATCCCACTCTGACACTAGACTTAGTGGTCAGGTTGTGTGTCAGGAAGCACATGTGAGCACTTTTATTAATGAAAATAAAGAAAAAACACAACACTTTTAACAACAGTAAAAGAGAAAGCCTACCTCTCACTGGAACACTAACAGACATCTACTTTCTTCACAGTCAAAATACCAGGCACTTGTTAATCACTCCTTGAAGGCACACCCTCTCCTGTCTGGCTTCCCTAGCCACATGCTTTTATAGCAGGTTAATTGCTCATCAATTAAATAATCAACTCAGCCACCTGTCTCCTAACAGGATGCCCATATTTGGACTTCCTATTCTCCAGTTTCCTATTTTTGCAAATGTTGTGCCAATACTGAGAGGTAAGACAGACCCACATAATTATAGACCTATAATTTAACTTCCGTAACATGCAAAATGATGAAAGCAATATCAGGAGGTAAGCTTGAAGACGATTTGTACAGCAACAATGTTATAGGGGATAGCCAGTATGTGCAGTATTCAGAAGAGGGAGGTCATGCTTAACTACCCTACACAACTTTTTTGAGGATGTTACGCCCCATACAAAAGACTGATACTTAAATTTAAATCAGCAGGAATAGAGGGGAGGGTATATAATGGGATACAGAACTGGCTAAAAAACAGAAAGCACAGAATGATTATGAGGTGTAAACTCGGTTTGGGGGGGATGTACTTTGTGGGGTACCACAAGAGTCTGTATTTGGACCCTTACTCCTTATTTATATGAATTACTTGGACCATGACACAGATGGCAAGATTTTTTAATTTGCAGATGATACCACATTTTGGGGACCAGTGGACTGCAGCCCAGTAAATTCAAAGGGATGAGGACCTTCTCTGTAACTGGGGAGACTTGTGGCAAGTTTGAATGTTAATAAATGCAAAGTATTGGATATAGGGTGTACAAATCTAGGTTATCAGTATAAACTGAACAGGGTGGAAATAGGGAACGTAGATTTTAAAAAGGAAACCTAACTAGAATACTGTATGCAATTTTGGTCACCTCACTACAAAAAAGACATCATTACACTCAAGAAGGTACAAAGAAGGGAAACTAGGCTGATCCCAGGACTTAATGACATGAGCTATGAGAAAAGGTTAAAATAATTCAATCTCTTCAACCTAGAAAGAAAAGGGAAAGAGAGGACTTGATTGAAGTCTATAAAATTGTAAATGGTACAGATAAAACCAAAGACACTACTTAAAATTTAGCACAGAGAGTAGATTAAGAGGGAGTGCATTGAAGCTGAGTAAAGGTAAGTTTAGAAGAAAAGGTATGAAGCCCTTATTAAATGCATGGAAATGCATGGAGTTTAAATACATGGAATATCCTACCAGGCAAAGTAGTAGGATCTAAAACACTGGGAACATTAAAAAAAAACAACAACAAAAAAACTTGATTCTGTCTGTGACGGGGTCCCCGCCCCTTTTATATATTTATTATTATTATTATTATTATTATTATTATTATTATTATTATTATAGTTTCGTGTATGTATTTTTATTATGTATCATTATTTTGAATTGTGTGTTGTGGCAAGGATGGGGTTAATTCCCCATCTGTAAAAAACCTTGTGAGGAATGTGGCTTAATGAGATAATTGATTGATTGATGGGTAGTTAACGCTCCAGCCACAGTATAAAAGGACCAATTCTGGGCTCATAAGGAGGTTGGTTGGAGAAGGAGAGAGACTCACTGAGACAGAGTGCTAAACATATGATTGCTACTATTTGTGTGAAGTTGTTACAAAGGTACTTGTTTTATCTTTTTTTGTAATTAGTTTTGTGAACCTTTTGTTTTGGACCGCGTGCCCTTTTGTTTTGTGTGTAAAGTCTTTTATTTAATATGTTAATAAATGTATGGCTGCGGCCGTTTCAACCCCGTATCCGTGGTTGTTTGTGTGCTGCTTCCTGGACGCTGACGTCACCACCTATGCCACTCAAACCATCTTTACCACATATGGTGTCATCATGAGATAGCAGTGTCTCCAGGAGTCAGACCAGGGACACTACGGGTGCTTTATTTTTTTTTAGAAAGTAATTTTTTTGGATTTTCTGAGACTGGGAAAGAGCAGCCGCAGAAGATGGCAACAGCGACCTCCACTGCCGCATAAGCGTCCAGCGCCCAAGAGGGGCCGCTGGGATCAATACTTCTGCCTGGTGGAGGCCTCAAGTCAGTGCCCTTTCTGTGTAGAGGGGCCATTCCATTCAACTGCCCCTGGCCCGGAGGAGGAGGGACGACCGGGTGGTAGCTGGGAGGCCTACCTCAGCACTCTCGAGGGTTGTGCTCTGCCTGCGGGGAACGGGGGCCACTTTGTGGTCAGCTGCCCCGCCCTCCAGGAGGAGGAGGAGAGGGAGCACCATTTCTGGGCTAGAAGAGCCACGGCCAGCTGCACCTTCCTATGGCTAGAGGAAGACTGCCTGCAGCTCCCATCTTCACCACCAGAGGGAGACTACCTGCTGATCCCACCTCCACCACCATGGGAAGACTACCTGCCACTCCCACCTCCACCGTTAAAGGGAGACTGCATGTTGCTCCTGCCTCCATCACCAGGGTGGAGAAGTGGAACTCCCGCTGCCGCCTTATTGGCTGGGGGCTCCCCTCCTGCCGTCACCTCCCAAGGGCCCGCACCTGCCATCACCTTACGTGGGTCTGCTGCTGCCGTCGCCTACAGAGGGACTGCCTGGGGTTGCCAGTCCCGCACCGCCTGGGGTGCCAAGCCTGCAACGCCTAGGGTTGCCACACCTGCATCGCCTAGGGCTGCCAAGCCTGCACGTCACCGCCCGGGGATGCCTGCCTGTCATCACCCGGGGTGGTATTAAATCCAGCAGCAGCCCTTGCGCTGCTGGAAAGTCTGGGGCCGGAGCCCCAGAAAAGGGAGCCGTCGGCTACAGAACATGAGGGAGAAGTGGAGCTCCCGCTGCCGCCTTCTTGGCCAGGGGCTCCCCTCCCAAGTTCACCGCCCGAGGGTCTGGAGCTGTCGCTGTCGGAGGGTCCGGAGCTGCCGCAGGTTGGGGGTCCGGGACCGCCGTCACCTGGAGTCGCCGGCTCTGCTTCGCCTGGGGTGGCCGTTGGGCCATGTGTGCTGCGCAAAAGGGGGGGCAAGTGTGACGGGGTGCCTGTCCCTTTTATATATTTATGTATGTATTTATTATTATTATTATTATTATTATTATTATTATTATTATTATTATTATTGTGTATTTATTTGCATTATGTATCATTTTGAATTGTGTGTTGTGGCAAAGATGGGGTTAATTCCCTATCCATAAAAAAACCTTGTGAAGAATGTGGTTGGAGCCTTAATGAAGTAATTAATTGATTGATGGGTAGTTAAGGCTCCAGCCACAGTATAAAAGGACAAACTCTGGGCTCATTAGGAGGTTGGTTGGAGAAGGAGAGAGACTCTGTGAGACGGAATGCTAAACATATGATTGCTACTATTTGTGTGAAGTTGTTACAAAGGTACTCTTTGATGTTTTTCGTAATTAGTTTGTGAACCTTTTGTTTTGGCCCCTGTGCCCTTTTTGTTTTGTTTTGCCAAGTCTTATTTGTTATTTAATAAAAAAATACTGCCCTACTGTTTGTATTGAACATGTTGTGCCCGATTCTGAAAGCTATTTCTCCAAATTGTCAGTAGTACAAAAAAAAAACAATAAACAAAACATTCTTAAACAAATAAGAAATAACTTAAGGCTTCTTACACATCTCTAAATGAAACATCTCATTTAACTTATTTCTGGTTTGGAAAATTTATTGGGTGTTTGTGTTTTTTTTTAAAAAAACAACTATGTGCAAATGGAGATCTGAAATAAACAGCTTTGAGAATCTAGCCCGTTGTATCTGTTGGGTTACTTCTCTCACAAATTGATATTTGCCTCAAAGATGACATTTTTAGTACAGAACTTGATACAAAGACAATTGCTTATGTATGTAGAAGGTAGCATTTCACTCATAATTTATTCTGCAATGTTTGTGTATGAAGACATTCACAAAATTAAAGCCAGCTTCAATCAAACTTTCTGAATATAACTGACTATTATAAGCATTTTCAGTTTACACAATTTTTATATTACAAAACTTGAGATTTTATGCAAATCGGTAAGTGGTTTTAAGTGCTTGGCGTTAAAAGTTCACCTCGGAACAGAGCATGTATGTAGGCGGGAAAACAAATCAAGTTGGCACGACTTCTCATCCCAAGTGGTGCTTAGACAAAGAGGTTTGCATCAAAGCCAGGTAAACCGATCTACTCTGAGCATTTTCCCAATGAAGTATCATCCACATAAATTTCAGAATGACCTATTATAATTTCATGGAAAAGTTTAACTTCCTAATTCACTCTAGCAAGCTAGAAGACAACATTGCCTTACAATAACTTGGATGCCACTTTAATATATTTTGTTGTTAAAAAGTTGATTGGTTTCATTGAAGTGTTTTATAATGGTTACATTCATCAATATGAATTGCAGATGCAGATGTGTTTGGCTGCAATATCAAATAATCACAGGTAATCGCTTCAACCACTGAAAAAAGCTTGAGAAACATCCATCACTCCAGAAGTATCTGCACACAAACTGAATGTATCTACAATGCTTTTATGCATAAGCTTACCACTTTTTCCACAGAATTATTCTGAAATATGTTTTCCTGTAAGCAAACTAATTGTACAAATGTGTAGGATGCTCCTGAAATATTTTCAGCCCTGATGTTAATCAATGAAACCCAAGACAAACAAACAAAAAAACTTAAAATTCATAAACTCCAACAACAAAATCTTAAACGTTTGCTACATTTGAGACTTACAACAATAATGAAAATAAATGTCTGAGTCATGTTCAATTTATGGGTAGCTACTCATGGAGCTGCCGATGTTTCCTTTTCAGTGGACAAAATGATAACATGTGTGATAACCATCTGGATGTTATAAATGGCAAACGGCAAACTTACTGCTCATTTTCATAATACAGCTTGCCAATAGCCCAGGCCACTATGATTGGACAAGGAATACCTGTATGTGAGAAATAGAATAATTAAAAACATATTTGACAGAAACACATGCTTTTTAGGCTACCTGAAATATGCTTTCTATGTCATGAAACCTTTCCCCAACAACAATAACAAAAATAAATAAATCCCAAAAATCAGAATACCTTTTTATAACCAGCACTGATTAGTTAGTTGTTGGGATACAGGTTTATATTTCTGTCTTTTTATTTTCTGTCTATTTATTTTAATGATATTCCTTATAGAAGACTTTCCCCAATGCCTACAATTAGGGGTCTACTTAAATTACAGAGAGATTTTTTTCCCGGGTAGGTTATGGAATAAAATTAAGATTTCACTGACATTTCACAGACCTGTTTAAACAATAAATAAACCAAAGTAGAAAATATTTCAGAGCAACACAAAATCCTAAAGATAGTTCTTCCTTACTAAAACGGAGTGCTGTAATTTGTTAAAGGCAAGCATGCAACATCCCCCAGCAGTTACTGCCAACATTCTCTGTCTCTGTGGTGTGAAGACTTGCCCATACATTGAGACTGCACGTTCTGCATCCACTAAATTGGTTGGAAGTGTAAGGCAAAGCTTTACCAAGTTATACAGATGTGGAAATCGATTAGAAACAGTCCCAAACCTCGGTTACCCAAGGGCACCTGGCATTTTTAATGAAGTCCATATATGCAACACGTTCGTTGTCATGTTGTTTGTCCCATCCAGACATTTTGCCGGTATTCAGGCCATGGACAACAGCGCCCTCTGCGGGCTAAAATAAATCAGTGCGTCTGAGCGGTGTTACAAATAAAGTTCATATAAAGTGCCCAGGGGCATATTCCTTTGTTATCTTGTCTAATAACCCATTTTTAAGTTGTGTGCTTTCCCCATTTAATATAGCACACACAGACCTGAACAGGGAAAAGTCCATTTAACAAACCATTCTGTTGTAAAGTCACCTGTCCAAGTTTACTAGTTTATTTAGAAAGCACGTTTTCCTTGTTGAAGTTTTTATTTTATTATTATTATTATTTATTTCTTAGCAGACGCCCTTATCCAGGGCGACTTACAATCATAAGCAAATACATTTCAAGTGTTACAGTACAGGTAATACAAAGGTAAGCCCAACGTATATCTGAAGTGCAGAGCAATGTGTACACTGTATCATTGTAGAACATCAATCTCTACCCCTAAATAACATTTTAGTACCGTAGTATATTTATAGACCTTATAGTTTCCGCCAGAATGGTTTGTTAAATGATTGTTTTCTTGTTTTTCATAAACTTAAAAATGAGTTATTAGACAAGATAACAAATGAAATCAAATTCCATGTTAGACAGGGAAGGATACACATGGATCACACACAGGGTACTTCTGGATATCAGCTATGAAATGTTGGTCTAAACCCGATGTCTATATTGCTATGTGTGCCGTGTTTGTCCGCTGTTTTTGTACCAAATTATGTTTTGGGCCGGGATAAATACATATGGATGACGTAGAGGGGTTCCACTGTGTTTGTATTAACTTTGAAATGAGCAGCCCTAGGAGATTTATCCTCTGAAATACCCCTGTTACTTATTCAATTTGAGTTACATTTGTGCATATTAACGAATAAGAAGCTGGTTGAATAAAAAGCCAACTTCAGCATCGTCACATTAATGCCTTTTTTTTATTTTAT
This sequence comes from Acipenser oxyrinchus oxyrinchus, assembly GCA_030684275.1. NCBI lineage: Eukaryota > Metazoa > Chordata > Actinopteri > Acipenseriformes > Acipenseridae > Acipenser > Acipenser oxyrinchus. The sequence goes on from CM060249.1 coordinate 82,046,804, forward strand.
TTTATTTTTTTATTTTGTAATTTTCCAAAGTAGCCTATAGTTTGACACATTTGGGGCTACCCAGGAGAATAATTCAAATTAGTCTCACTTTGATACGAAGGGATGGTCGGATCTTTTTGAGATCAACTTGAGGTAAAGTGAATTGTGTGCATTGCAATGGGATTGTATTTCATCTTGGGATCGTAATACACACACACACACACACACACACACACACACGCAGAGCTGCTTCTAAAATCGGATCCATGTTAAATGTCAGGGAGACTCGGTCTGACTTGCTGTCACTGTTTTTTACTGGCGGATAGTCATATTGACCGTGTTGAAGCAGGTGGAAAGCTAACTGGTGGAAGTTTACATTATCCACCACATTTGTCTTTAAAAAATAGACACAATTTCTTAGATCATTACATATTCCACCAACAGAAACTGTCAGAATAACTAATGAACCAAACTGGCAGAGTCCTGCCATGTTTTCTGCAGCTTTAGAAAATACTGAATCAGTGGGAAAAATAGGAGTGCAGAAAAAAAAAAAAAAACTTCGAAATAATGTGATCCACCAGCAGATCTCCTTTGAAAATAACCCCCTTAATCTCAAACTGTGCAGCTTGAAACTGTGCAGGCAAAGTATAATTAATGCAATAACATGTGGTGTTTTTTTTATACTTTATGATTATCTTTTCATTGGCAAAAGGACAGCAATCTGCTGAACAGTTAATCCTTAATCCCAATATGAGAAATGTATTTCACTGGCAAATAAATTGTGATCAAACTTTATAGGCATTCCGCCAGTGTATTAAACTGGCAGTGATTTAAGTTAAGAAAGTATTTGAGTAATGGAATTCACTAATCAGAATGATTGCAAACATCACAAAAAGGCAGGGTAAAGTAAAAACATACCACTGTTAAAATGTAATTTGAAGCCAAATAGTGATAAACATGCAGCATGTATTGTACTAATAAATTGCAATGCATATTTATTTGTATGTAATATTATGTAACAATTGTTTGACTTCTGAGCCATTCTGGTCATAAAAATTTCACACCTCGGTGCAACACTTCAACTCGCGACAATCCTGACCTCTTGATAACATATTATTATATAAGTCTGAGTTGGAGAGATATCTTGAAGAATGCAAGTGCAGTTCTGTTTTTCAACTCCACAGTTTACCACTACTTGGCAGTTTTGCGAAGTTGGATCATGGCAGGTTGCACCGTTTCTCCTCTGGCCTTTACTATGATACTAGGTAATTGATAGCCAGTTAATCCCACAGCCACAATATAAAAACAAGCAGCTTTGACTGAACAGGGTGGGTGTTCAGAGGCGCAGCGAGACGTGAGACGTAAGGCAAGAGAGTCAATAGGAGAAAGCAATTGCTACCTGTGCTGGTTTACACCAGCACGGTACTTGTTTTTGTTTTGTGTCTGTGTTGTCTCTTTGTTTTGGCCATTGTGCCGTTTCTTTTGTATAAGTGTTCTGTTTTGCTTAAACTTTTGATTTATTATTAAATCTGCACACCAGAGCATTCATTACCCCAGTGTTGTCTGTGTTTGTCTGCTTTCTGACCTAACATCACCACACAAGTCAGCCTGTTCACAATATCTTTAAATTAACACTAGAAGGACTGGAGATAAACTCATACCTAGAAGTCCCACAGCATTCTTTCTGACAGCTGTATTCAAAACACTGTAAATAATATAAGAAAGGAGAAACAGTCAGATGTAATTATTATTATTTTTTTATTGAGTACGTCACATAAACATCTGAACAACCGAAACATATTATATATACATATGAACATTGTAAATGTAAATAAATAAACATCTGAACAGACATTGGTTTACAACATACATATCTATAAAACTGAAACGACAGCAATACATTTTTAACTTTTCAACAGCAATCGGTTTATTATCAGATGCGCTAAAGCAACTGAACAACGTAGATAAATAAACATAAGAAAACATTTTACAGAAGCGCACAGCACAAGAAGTTATAAAAAAGTCTAATTTCTTTTTCTTTTTTTTCAACAAAAGAGTATTCCTTTATCGTGAGTCTAAGGCTGTTCACAATCAACCGAGATAATGCGCTTCTCCACGCTGCCTTTCTGCACAGGGCACAGCTGCCCGAAGTTTTATTTTGATTGAACTTGCCAACCTGGCATTGGCGTCTCTTGTGGCTCTCAGGGGGGTTGCCAGCTTCAGCTGTGGGTACATGCTTGGCTGTCTCCCTCTGTTCCAAATGCTTCTTGCAAAGTTCCTGTCCTAATTGTAAAATATATTCTCTCCTTGGTAAATTCTTCTCTCTGCATTCTTTGTAAAGTACCCAGGAGTTGATGGCTGATAGGTCCAATACATTGTAAAACACCTGAAAAGGCCACCGTTGGGAGCCAGCTTTCACAGAATACTTCCGTGCCGTCTGATCCAAAACATCAACTCCATATTTTCTTCTGCTGTAATCTCATTACAGCTAAAACTAATAATAAAGTAGAATACCGTTTTCTGTGTGGCCGTCAATGTGAATGCTCCCGGGTCTTTTAGGTATAATGTAATATATCCTTTATTTCTGCATTCCCGTGTTTCATGCTTTGTGAGAATATTTAATACATATAGACAGAAAGGTACATGAACCACCAAAATGACTGCCAAAATGAGATTTCAAAATGAAATAGAGATATCTCAGACTGATTTACAGATATCTTTAAATATTTAGATATATCTATAAATTCATTAGAGACATCTCTAAATGATAATTTGGCTTGCCACAAAGTAGAGGATAAGGTGTTCCATATTGAAGGAAAGGCCATTCCAACAATGTGAGAAAGCTAGCTGATAAGAGAAAGTTGGTAATTACTGAAGTGCAAAAGCAGGAAGAGAGGATGAGGTGTGTCAAGATGGGAGAATGTGGAACAGCCTAACATTGGCTGGCGAGACCTCTGGACAACGTAACAGAGAAGCCACAGTTTCCAAATCAGGTCCACATATGATGTTCTTCCACCACCACAGAACCTGAATGTGTGGGTAGGACAGAACCCTTTCATCACCGACTACCCTGAAGCACATTCTTACAGGATGTAGGGTGGCTCTGAGTCAGGGTTGCTTCACTTGGCGTTATGACCAGGTGCTTCATTGCTTGGCATTAGCACTGGAGGAATGGTGTAATAAGATCAACAGCTTGCCTCTAATATCAGTAATAGTTGCACACAGAGAACGACATTCCTCCTTCAAGAGATCAGAGGCTGTAGAGATTAGAGAATTCAGCGTGATGTTGACCAGCACCTTATTTTCCCATGAGATTGCAACAAATACCCTTCGACCTGACATTGTTCTGTGGTCAGTCTCAGCATGCCTTATTCTCCTGTGGGGCTAACAAAACTCTGATATGCTGAGTTAGCCACTGAAGTGGAACAGCAGGGGTGGAGTGTCCGGGTTTATTCAGTGGGTTGTCAAGGATTCGTTGTGCACTCCATGACCCAGCTTGTCAGAGATATTGGATATTGCAACATATACTGAAGGCTCTATCTGAGGAGGCAGAGAGAAGTAGCAATTGGCTCTGGTTGAGGACAATAGGGGCCAACTGGGAACATCAAAAGAGAGGTGATGAATGAAGTTAACATCAATTAAAAGGAATGGATGAAAAAGGTAAGTAAACTGTGCTGAGTTGGCTGGAGGATAGAGGGGGTGGTGCTGGGATGTCAGTATTAATGTCAAGTCTTCCTAAGATGGGAGGTTACCAACGTATGAACCCTGCTTAATGCCCCACCCAGCCCATTCCAGACGGTTGCCATGCTGGTGATAGGGAGGCTGCACTTTGGTTGATCCCTGGAGCCAGCATTCCTGCTAATGTTTGCTGATGCGCCGGGGAGGCCACAAATAAGCAGATCCCTGGAGCCAGCATTAAAATTCAGCCGTCAACACCGGGCCAATAGGAAATCCACATTACCTGGAGGAAAAGCACTGAAAGCTCATATATTACAGTGAAGCTACGTCTTGGTTGGTCCCCACCACTACTATCTCATTTTATCTTGGTGAAAGCTGAGTCAAATATTAGCATGAAGTAAATAACAGTTGCTCTCATGTAATAAAAATCATTATTAATATTAATATAAAACAGGTGTTGTAGCTTGTCACCATAACACAGATGTTAGCCCATCATCCTGTTTTGAAGTAATAAAAACTACATTTTACTCACACCATCCGATGAAGAGAAACACCCATTTTCTCAGTTTGTCTGTGGAATAGGTCATCACTATAGCCGTGTGTAGGTAACATCCTTCAACAAACATCCAAAAGAAATTTGTCACGACAAAGTAATTGTATATAGTTGTGATAAGACGACACCAGGGCTGGAAAAAAATAGAAAAAGAGTCATCTTTATACAAAATAATATACTAATAAGCAAGTCAGTTAGTTATAAGATATAACTATTTTGTGAGTTATCATTCTGTCTCCTGTAAAAGAAAACATGGCAAATTTGCTAAATTCCCAATGACTGAGTTTTCAAATGGTTTTGATCAGTTCAGAAATAATATTGTAACGTCTGTCATAATAAGCCTAAAATAGTAAGTAAGCCACCATAGCTTGCTGTGATCATCACAAATGCTGGCACCTTTTAACAGTAAGGTAATTTAATTGCTGAATGAGGTGGTCCATCAGTCTTCTTCCAAAAATCTAAGTCTGCTCAAATTATCTTAATCTGCCAGGTGCAGGAAGTCAATCAAAACCAGGCAGGTCCAGGAAGACTAAAAAAAGATTCACAGACAGCTAGTTCAGAAAACACCACCACTAAAATAAGACAATCCTCTGTTTAGATGTTAATTCCAAACATGATTTGTATCTCTTGTATCACTCTGCATAACTTCACAAAGTATATATATAGTATTATTGTTGTCATTACTAGAATAAAACCACTTCAAAGTAGAACATACCGGTAAGAAAATTTACAAATGAGAGGAGTCTATTTAGCCCATCAGTCCAATTCTGAGTAATTTGGTTGATTTCAACTTTGTCAATCCGAGTCCTAAAGAAATCTAATCATGCCCTGATGTCATCATCGGACCAGAAAACACGTAAAGCACAGGTCTCTAGTCGTTTTTTCTCCGGAAAAAGCAGAGAAAACCATTCAATGACCGAGTGAGAACGATAGGAGCCAAGCAACAAAAAAAAAAAAAAAAGAGGCGGATATGAGCAATACACATAGCCCCAGCACCACAGAGATAACACGGACATAAACAAACAAGATAGCTGCTTCCGCATCCAGCACTCAAAGAATATCACAGACATTTGCAGAGCTTTTTGAGATGTTATAGTAATATAATAATGACTTGGATCACATTATTGAGGAGTTTGGTGATAAAACGAGTGCTCAGGAGATGATTTATCAGTATGCACAACTATGAAGAGGTATGTGAAAAATACAGCAAACAACGGGTGGGGCAGGGCTGGAGATGCAGTACTAGTGCCCTGTTGATATGCAGTGCCTTTTAATCCTGTTTTACTGTGAAAAAATACTTTTAAACAGTGTGTGTAAAATAAACTGCGCATGTGAAAATAAATTGGACCAGACGCGCCTGAGACACGCTGAATAAATGGACAGCTAAGGGTTAAACTTGCCTCCATTAAAGCCTCATTTGATTTAAACTTTCAAACAAGATCAAATTGGGACCCCACGTGGCCAGATAAAGACAGCTTGTTTTATTTAAAGAGACAACAACTATTTTTTGAAGGTTGCACAGTTAAAACATTTACGAGGAAGATCACTGGGCACCACAAAAGCATTGTGTTTAACTAAATTGTGATGTGGGCCAGATGGAGAGTATAAAAACGACTGCGATAATAGTTATTGTGTATGAATTTGTTAAACATTTTATGATAGTAAAGTCTATTATGTAACCCATTTAAACCACTGAGTTACCTTGGTGCACTAGGACCAGATGCAGCAGTGTGCAGAAGAATTGGTTTTAAGGGCAGTTCAATGCAACACATGACAGAGTCAATTCTGTGACGGTTACTTGATACTGTACATGTATCTGTCTAGACACCCAAAATAAGATCAAATTCAAAATTAATTTATGCTCTAAAAAGCAGTGACTTAAATATTGCTCACAGATATTATATGCAAATAAAATATTGAAAACTTTTCAATACAAATAAATATATACCTTCCAAAGAAGCTGTAAATGTCTCTGTATTTTCAATTTCAACAAAAGCCTTGCAATCATATATTAATTGGCTTTAGTGGACCAAGAACTGCAGCAGTAAAATACAAACCAAGTTACCTCATTGCTCTCGTGTATATTATGGTCAATCATCTGGAGAAGGAACCACATAACATTCCTTAGGATGAATGTGGTGATCAGGTTCCAATGGATAATGTTCCGAAGGCATCTGATGCTCCTAGAAAAACAAGCATAAAAGGCACTTACATTCTGCCACCATGCATTGAGTATATTTATTCTCTGCTTATTGCTGAATCCGTTAGGGGTGTGTAGAGAACCCATTACTCATACTCGTAGTCATACTTGTATGGATACAGTGGGATCGCAGGTGTACTGGAAGTACAGTAAAAATTCATTTCTGGACCTGATTGTCACTCACAAAGTGACCATACAGTGTTTTAATGTGTAGTTAACAAGGATGTGTTATCGTTTTGAAGTCCTGATATGTCATTTTAAATTCTTGTTGTTGTTATTTATAACCAAGTGATATGCAATGTCTGTGGTGGGCGATGTGATTAATGTAAAGTTGAAGCGGAGACCACTTTACACAGACTGCAAATCTTCAAGATGTATTTTGTTATTATTTATTTTTGGCATTATTGTGATGGGGGAGGGGGTGCTTGAGTACAGTATATAGTAAAGTATGATTAGATCAATTAAGAGAAGACATACAATCTGCAAAATATACTGTTTATTATTTGAGTGCTATTTGGAGATTTGGGCATTTATTGTGATGGAGGTGATTATTTTTCATTATTAGGCTGGTGGCTTATTGAATCTGCAACCTCAAAAATACAAAAACACAAGCACATTATCCAAAAACCGTGATGTTCTATGTATCTTGTTAAATTTGCAGACGACACAAAAATTGGAGGAGTGGCAAACACTGTTGCAGCAAGATCATTCAAAATGATCTAGACAGCATTCAGAACTGGGCAGACACATGGCAAATGACATGTAATATAGAAAAGTGTAAGGTATTGCAGGCAGGCAATAAAAATGTGCATTATAAATACCATATGGGAGATACTGAAATTGAAGAAGGAATCTATGAAAAAAAGATCTTGGAGTTTATGTTGACTCAGAAATGTCTTCATCTAGACAATGTGGGGAAGCTACAGTATAAAAAAGGCCAACAAAATGCTTGGCTATATAGTGAAAAGTGTTGAATTTACATCGAGGGAAGTAATGCTAAAACTTTACAATGCATTAGTAAGACCTCATCTAGAATATAGTGTCTGGTCAACTCGCTACAAAAAGGATAATGCTGCTCTAAAAGAGTGCAAAGAAGAGCAACCAAAATTATTCTGGGTTTAAAAGGCATGTAGTATGCAGACAGGCTAAAATAATTGAATTTATTTAGTCTTGAACAAAGAAGACTATGCAGCGATCTGATTCAAGCATTCAAAATTCTAAATGGTATTGACAATGTCGACCCAGGGGACTTTTTCGACCTGAAAAAAAGAAATAAGGACCAGGGGTCACAAATGGAGTTTAGATAAAGGGGCATTCAGAACAGAAAATAGGAGGCACTTTTTTACACAGAGAATTGTGGGAGTCTGGAAACAAATCCCTAGTAATGTTGTTGAACCTGACATCAAGGGAACCTTCAGAAGCTGCTTGATGAGATTCTGGGACCAATAAGCTACTAACAACCAAACAAGCAAGGTGGGCTGAATGGCCTCCTCTCGTTTGTAAATTTTCTTATGTTATTATGTTCTTAAATGGCACAGGAAATGAATTGCAGTATGCTAAGAGTGACAAGACAAAGGAGTGTGATTAACATGAGTTTAAAAAAAAAAAATCTCCCAAAAATTAACGTGTTAATCGCAGAAGTTAATTGTGATTAATTGACAGCCCTAAAATATATACCAGATATCCACAATGCAGGCAGAGCTACATAAAAGTTGTATGCATTTGCATAAAATCATAGCTGGCCCTGTATCCTTAGAAAATCAGTTTTTTCAAAGTGGATGTATGTAAGAATTAGATGACAGCAGCTCTGCTCTGAAACAGCAGTGGAGGACTGTAGTTTATTAACTGTTTACTTCAAAGACTGCTGGTTTGACAGTCCCTCCTCCTTCCCCCTGGATAAGCTGTCTATCTCTAGACTTGAAATTGACTATCGTCATTGTCCTTTTGGAACCAGGAGCTGATTCAATGTATTTGTTTTACATATCTTTTTTCCCCAAATATGAGTAATATCAAAATTGCTAGGGCATTACTCATACTCTGAAATATTGCCCTAGGTGTTACTGATACTTATTTTCACTTGTTGCTTGGCACAGCCTATTATCATTACTGTGAACAATTTAAGGAATCGTCTGTCTTGCACATTTAATTTAACGTAGTTATTTTATGAGCTATAACCCCATTTGCAGTCATTATAGCTAAAAGAATAATTCCACAAATCCTACCAGTTGAGTACTTCCATTTGCTACATACAGTAAAATCTAATCCAGCCTTGTTTAGGGCTGGAGTGTTAAGGTTGATTTGACAATGTGTTTAACCTTGTAGTCTGAGAAAAAAAAAGAAAAACTGTGGGCCATATTTACCAACAGTATGTCCGTTTAAAAAAAAAAAAATCAGCAAATTATTTGTCTAATATTAAATACCATTCTTTTGTATTGGGGGGGGGGAAGGGGAGTGGGGTGGAGGGGTGTGGGATGTATTCAGTTATGAACATAGTCAGAAAGAACCTCAAGGTTTATGTAAAATAAATGTTTATTTATTCTGGGGAGTCATTTTGACAGCTTTTGACCTGACGAATTACAATAGTTTATTTTGAATTTAATTAACCCAACACAAAAATATATTATTTTATTTGTTTTGCTTCCTCGTGTATTATATTCATAAAACATCCAGCTATAATATTAGCTGACCCCTCTAAGCTACAAGCTAGTGTTTTCAGACTTTTTTTTAAAATTACGTCTAGGATTTATTGAGCCATTAGTTATTAATATTATTGTATTATTCTGGTAATAATATTCTGTACAATTTGCGAGTGCACGCACAAAAAACTAGTTGTATTCACTCGCCAGTTGATGGGTATTGCGACTGTGTTTGTGAACAGATTTTATAAATATGGCCCTGTATGTCAAATCTGCTAACATGATGATGACAAGCATGCAGCCATGTGAATTGCCGTCAGACATGTTACTGTCCATTACCTTAGGGTACAAGGTTGATTAAACACAGTACAGTAAATAATTAAATTTTATCCAAAAAGAAGGCTACTTACCTCAAGCACAAGAAAAGCACAAAGGCCACAATAAGAGCCCCAACCGATATACAGTGTCCAAGGTAGTTGATTATCAGGGCTATATTGTAGTGCATTGGATATTTTCTCTAAAGAAAGAATGAGAGTAAAGTTTTTTTTTTTTTTAATATGTTTTTGTTTTGATGGTCACCTAAAAAATCAAGCTAGTAATATTGCATGTTATTATTAAAATGCATTTTCACACAAAATACAACTATATTACAGAGCTATTATAATTATGCATGACTCAAGGTCTTTACTCCCAAATTTCTGTGAAAGGAAAACACAATTAAAGATACAAAACTAGTAACAAGCAACTCTCAGGGTTACTTTTAGGACACATTATTATGCTTGTAACAAAAGCACAACATTTTGTGGAATTACAGTACAAGGCAATTGTGTGGGTGTGTTTTAAAGGGACACCATGCAATGCAACTCATACAGGCATACATGCAGAGTGACACATTTCAGAAACAAATGATTTCAAAAGAAATGTTGTTATTTATTATTCATTACATGCTGTATCACAGCATTGTCTTAAGCTAAGGGAACACAGAGCCAATTTGTGGCTTGAAACTTGGTTTCAGGAGACAAGATTTCAGGTCACTGCATGGCACACCATTAGAGACTTGGGGTTTGGTACAGGAAAGTTTCCTCAGACTAGGTCTCCTGGTCTGGAACCAGGGTTCAAGCCACTGTTTCTCAAAAAGTGGCTTTGTGTTCCCTCAGCTTTACAGGTCAACAAAATACAGCAACCCATATCCCCAATCCAAACTACTATCAAAAAAAATATATTATCTTGATTTTCACGAAATAAAAATAAATATTTTATCAAATCACAGATTTATGATATAAAAGACTATTTTATTCTATGGCAGGCAGAAAACAATTCAATGCAGATTCAGTTGCCATTCCTCACCCCCACACCTCTACAAGTCCTTTAAGCAACTGTTTCCAATAAACACCGGAAAAATAAAAAGTAAGGAAGAAAACACAAAAGAGTCTACAGAAAGTGCAGCACGACAGAAAGTTATACCGAGTCCCTTTGGATCATTTTATGTTGGTTTTTAATAAAACATTTATCAATTATTATTATTATTATTATTTATTTCTTAGCAGACGCCCTTATCCAGGGCGACTTACAATCGTAAGCAAATACATTTCAAGTGTTACAGTACAGGTAATAATACAATAAGAGCAAGATAAATACAATGACTAGTTCAAGCAAGTACAAGTGTGACAAAATACAATTCAATAATACAGCAGATAAAAGTGACAGTGATAGTTACATCAAGATATGATTAAATACCAAATACTACAGTTTAAACACTTGGCAGATTACAGTACTCAATGTTAGTTTTATCTTGAGGTTAATGTTTTCGATGTTGTAAACATTAGAAATGGCACACAAGTATGCTGAGATGGGAAGTACATGGTAAACATTTACAATGCAGACTATTTTGGATTATTTTACATTAACTTTGTTGAATAGAAAGCGAATATGTATGTTTCCGAAGAGATTCCCAAATACTGTGTTTTGATTCTGTGAATCCAAAGACTTATTACAAGTTTTAAGAATTATTTTTTAGTATTCTGTCCTAAATCAGCAGTTTGTCAGTCCCAAACTGTTGTGACATCAATAATATATTAAATAAATAGGAACAAATAAATAAATATGTTAATCAAATTATTCTGCATTTTATTGCAAATGTGGTACCTTTCAGGTGAGCGAAAATTGTAAAGGGGTACTGAAACCTGGCTTAATGCAGTCAAATCCCTTCTGGTGATGTAAAGTCTCTGTATTATCATAAAAATCGAATTCAAAGATCTTATAAATAAGTGAAAATAATGATCTATAAAACTACATTCTTAATGGCATGTATTAATGGCATGCTTCTATAACCCTAATGAAAAAATACAATATAAAGACATGGATACCCAGTAGGGGTGTGCAGAGAACCCATTACTCATACAGGTATACATATGTAGGGCATACTTGGGTGCAGGGCTAAAAACAGAAATGTGTCTCAAAAAGGGATTTCTTACCCAAATTTTCATTTTAAGGTTTATTTATCAAGAATTCTGTTTTATTTGAAATGAAACAGTCTCGTAATTTATGACATCACAGAAACCCTAGATGGAATTATTTTCTTGTAACTCACTGAAGCTCCTCTATTATTCTATATGTATTAACTAGTTATTTGGGGATTGCAGTTGTTTATTGTTATGGGCAGTTTACTAACTATTGTGTTCATTTAAATTTAACTTGATCTGTTATGTGTGTTGGTGTTTTCATACTGTTTTTTCATACTGTTTTGATATTTAAAAAGTGCATTTAATTTATAATGCCAAAAGTTCACATTGAAACCATGACGATGAATAAATTAATATGAAACACTGACGCATGCGCTTATCTCAAATTAATGCAAAATTCGGCACGACGGGATTCACAGAAATAATTGCTTGCTATGATTTCTGCTGGTATTGAACAAGCAACCATATTTATTAGGATGTCAAAAACCATATAGAATGACTTGATTTCATCCATTTCCTTTACTGTGCTAGAAGAGTACAACGGTTGTGTCTTTTCTGATTTAGAAGTCACCAGCCACCACTGGTACAAAACGGTATATAATAATTTTTTGGTCATTTATTTACGTTTAATAAATTAAGTTGATAGGATGTGCTTGATGATTTCTGTCTGCCATTCTCCTGCCTTAATAACTTTGTTTAGAAAATATTTTATGCAAAGTATTATAGCGTTTTGCAAGAGGCAGAAAACAGGAGAGACGCTTGGTTTCTTTCAATGCTTTTTATTAGCACGCTCTCTCTGACACACCAGAATCCCTGTCAGCAACAGTGGATACAAGACAGTGACACAGAATGCTGGTCCTAGCTCCTTTTATACACTTAGCTCCGCCCCGTATGTAAATCAGGTTGCAGAGCTTACACACATCTCCTTGGTCCGAAGTGTGCGGCCGAGGACCAATGGGATGTGTGTAAGCTCTGCACGCAGATGGGACCAATCACAGGGGAGACATGAATGTACACACACAGACTAGAATTACACATACAGAGGTAAACACAGCAATGGCGGGAATGCACGTAGGGTGGCAGGAAACACAAATACAGGTCCATCCTGCAGTGTACTGGCTAGTCGTCTTTTCACAACTGCTATTTCCATTGCACGTACTTCGAAATCATCAAAATCATCACTAATGTGTTAAAGATACGATTTTAGTGATTCCAGCAATTTTAACCACCAGTGATAGTTCAATGTTTTCGGCTTGGAGTGACTTAACTATTTTGTTAAATCTCTCTCTAGGATTGTATCCCACAAGTCAGCAAGAAGTACCATTTCTATTTAAACCCGAAATTTGACAATTTTGGTATTTTTGTAAGCAAATATTTCTCGCTTGTTTGCTTTTGTTTAAGTTTTTTGTGCTTAGCCGCCCCACTCAGTTTCTCTATGACCATAACAAGACAGTAATAACACATTGTACTGCTTTCCCGGTTGAGTGATTTGTGACATGAGGTTGTACAATGTGAGAAGGGGGGGAGTTAGCTAGTTCAGCACGTGCGTGATGGGAACGTACAGGCGTTTCAATCTATGCCAGACGAGGAAAAATTGGATGATAAAATTAAATTAATCTAATAGTAATTAATAAAAGTAGTATTGTTTATTCATATTATTGTTTATTCATATTACAATAGAAATAAACACTACTTTTATTAATTTAAAAAAAATATATTTTTTTTTTTCGTGGGCCCCCCTGGTATTTTGGGTCTAGACAAATGGCCTGTTGGCCCCCACTTAAATCTGGCCCTGCCCCCCACTTAATTTGACAAATCCCACCCTGTATGTTAGTAATGTGGCCTTGAAATATATTAATGTTTGCTGTGAAGTTTTAAATATGGAGGAGATTATTGGACATTATATATATATATTTATATATATATATATATATATATATATATATACTAAGGCTATCACTTGATTAAAAATGTTGATTGGTTCATTAAAAATTTTGATCAGTTAATCATTAGTTGATTAAATCGGTAGATTCATCCGTGCACATTTTTAATAAAGGTAACGATCTTATAGCGGCTGTCCTGCATAGTAATACTAAAAAATCAATAGAATCTAAAAATAAATAAATAAATAAACAAACCCAATGGGAATTTGGTCGTTTTAAAAGCATTTTTATTATTATTTTTATTTTAGTAAATGCAAACACATTTTCATAGAACAACCATTCTTTTGGGCCACTGTCAGTCACGTACCTGAAAACACAAGACAGCTGAGCTACGTTTCCATCGTTTGTTGTTTAATCTGCCATTACAGGTTCATACTTGGCTTCCTGTACTTCTGCTTTTATTCATTATGAATCTTCTTAGAGTTACCCGAGAACACTGTGATAATTGACAAGTGATTGCTTAACATGTCCCCCACTGCTCACTAATAATTGGACAGCTGCAAAACCAGGGCCGATCTTTGACTTTCCCATTGGTTAAACTCACAAGACCTTCAAATGAAATGGAGAATACTTTCAACGGTGTATGTCAGGGTTCTTCAGTAGGTGGCCCGCGGTTCTTCAATAGGAGGGCCTTTCTTTTGGCCCGTCAAGCGTCAGCTGTCCTTCATTACAAAAGCTGAAATTGCTGATACGCAAGATTATAAGGTCGCCGCTATCTACAGGGTATTTGCTTCCCCTAACAAGCGTTTTTTTTTAGGAAGCCTAACACAGGAACAAGTCAGCTGATTGGCCAAGCTTTAATTCTGATGAGCTATCATTTTGGCATGCGTCACAAATCTCCGCCCATTTGCTTAGTTTTAGTGCCTCATTGGTTGAGCAATGAGAGAAGGCTTCGTGCAATATGAAAACAGTGGTAGTAACATGTGGTTGCAGTGACGTGTGGGTAGTGACGTCACGGACCAGGAAGTAAACAAAGGCAATGAATAGCGGTGGTGAAACTGAGAGCTATGGCGCTCAGCTATTTTTTTAAATAAACAAAAGAAAAGATTTGAACAAACACAACACACTACAAAACAAAAAGGCGCGTTGGCCAAACAAACAAAAATGAACAAATAAGTATCGTGCTGGTATGAAAACCAGCACGCTTAGCAGTTGTTTATATTTTTAGTTTCTTTACCTCCTAACTCCTCACCCGTTCTCCACTCTCGAACACCCTCACACTGAGCGCAGACAGCTGCAGGCTTTATATTCTGGCCGAGGGGTTAACTAGCTATTAATTAATTAATTATCTTGTTACCCCTCTGCCATAATGTGCACAAGTTTAATAAGGATGCGTGACTGTCAGCTAGTTAAACCATCAGTAGCTGATCAGTCACACATCCTCACGAGGTTTTAATAATCAAAAGACAAAACAATAACAAATAATATTGGCTTTTGCCGTCATATAAACATATAAATCATAATATAAATAAATAATAAACAAAGGGACAGGACACTCCACCACATATGCCCCCCCTTGTGCGCAGCACACATGGCCTTAAAAGGCCACCCCCCCCTTAGTCCCCAAAGTCCCGACCCAGGAACAGGGGCAGCAACGGGCCAAAGGTGGCTTCCACGGTGGGAGGTCCTCCTCCCACCCCAAAAGCTGTAGCGGCCAGGCTGACCGCACACAGGCCGGCTCCTCTGGCCAAAGCAATCTTGCGGCCGTCCGGCGGCCTGTGGGGTGGTCTCCTGACCTTCCCCCACTTTCTGTTGCTCGCAGCTCCATCTTTGAGGCTCCGGCCACCGAATTTCCTGCAGCAAAAGTGCTGCGAGGGAAGGTGGTCTCCTGACCTCTCCCCCCATCTTCATAGCCGGCAGCTCCCTCTTCTGGTGCTCCGGCCACCCAATTCCCTGCAGGAGATGGCAGCAGCGGACCCTCAGGAGGAGACGGCAGCAGTGGACCATCAGGAGGAGACGGCAGCAGCGGACCTTTGGGAGTCGAACTCGGGAGGGGAGCTCCACTTCTCCCTCGTAGCCTGCAACTGGTGGCTCCACAGGCGATGCGGAGCAGCAGGCAACCCCAGGCGATGCGGAGCAGCAGGCAACCCCAGGCGATGCGGAGCACGAGGCAATCCCAGGCGATGCGGAGCAGTGGGCAACCCCAGGCGATGTGGAGCAGCAGGCAACCCCAGGCGATGCGGAGCAGCAAGCAACCCCAGGCGATGCGGAGCAGCAGGCAACCCCTGGCAATGCGGAGCAGCAGGCAACCCCGGGCGATGCATGACAGGCATCCTTGGGCGGTGCGAGGCAGGCATCCTTGGGCGGAGTGAGGCAGGCATCTTTGGGCGGAGCGAGGCAGGCATCCTTGGGCGGAGCGAGGCAGGCTTCCTTGGGTGGAGCGAGGCAGGGCAGGAGCAGTCCTTCCCATGGCGGTGGAGGTGGAACCAGCAGGTATTCACCTTCTGCTGGTGCAGGTGGGAGGAGCAAGCAGTCCTTCCACGGCGGTTGAGGCGGAACCAGCAGGTATTCACCCTCTGCTGGTGGAGGTGGGAGGGGCAAGCAGTCCTTCCACGGCGGTTGAGGCGGAACCAGCAGGTATTCACCCTCTGCTGGTGGAGGTGGGAGCGGTAAGCTGTCCTGTCACGGCGGTGTTTTAGTGCGGTGAAACTATCTGAATATTCTTACAAACATTGCTGCACATTAATTCGAAGCCAAAAATCCACATCTGTGTCTAAAATGGCAAGTGATGTGTGGGATTAACATAAAAAAACAACAACAACAAAGTGTTACTTCAGATTTGGCAAGCGAGTCAGAATCGGGGGATACAGCTGCAGGTAATGCACATCACTCGAAAATGCTTGACACTTTCCAGACACTGGCCAAACTAGCAAGGTAAATGTTAAGTATAGTGATCAACGTTTTGTTTTGCTGTGATCCTATTTTCTGTTATGAGGAGAGTAATAAACGAAAACCAAAATGGTGTTTTTTTTTCTTTCTTATACAACACCCCCTTTTCCACATATATATTTTGAAGAGTTTATGTAAGTTAAATTTGACAGTTTTCACTTGCGTGCACAGCTTTAAAAAAAAAAAAAGTAAAGCCCAGTAATGCTATTACTTTATGAAAATGTGTCATTTGTCATTTTGTTTATTGTGAAGAAACTACAAGAGATAAAAAAATAAAAAAGCAATGTCTACTGTCGTGTTTCTGCCTGAAATACATACGTGAAAAGTGTGTAATTTTAAGTCTGACATCCTCTGCTTTATAGTTAATTCAGTGGAGCAAAGTAAAGCTTTCACAACCTATTCTGGAACATTACAGTTTTACATATTATTTTAGAATAAACAGTATTGGAAATTGCTTTAATTTTGTAAGATTTAGCTGGGAATTGTGCAGCAAGTGATTGGAACAGGAAAGTGAAAGTCGTTTTTAGCAGTGCAGCCACCAGTAAGTGTTCAGAAACCGAGCCTGTCAAAGATCTTTTATTTGGGCTTAAAAAAACCTGTTTGGCAACAGTAAGAAATGCACCTACGGCACGCCTCTCAAAGATGGCACGGTGGATATGCGCTTAAGTTTATTTTCCCCTATGTTTACTGTCATGCCATGTATTTAATTTAGAAAGGCTTCATTTACATTTAAACACATTGGAGCTAGAACATACATATTTAGGCACTGCGCTACACTTTTAATCAGGTGCTTAATAAGATGCTTATACAACATAAGTGCTTTTGTTAGTTAACTTGAGTGCTTGCTGCGCAGTAATTGTCAGAACATTTTCTAGTTTTAATCAAATTAAAATTAATAACATGCTGTTTTAATAGCATTACAGTGAGATTTGTATAATTATTTGTTTGCAAGATGTTGTTTGAATACTGGTCAGGAAATTATATTTGCTTTCTATTTTTATTATTAATGGTGATCAAACAGTGTATCATATTAAGTAGTTATTTCTGACATGTATTAGTTGATTGGTGCAAGTGCAGTGTTGCAACGTTTTGTTATTGTATGTAAAGTGTGATTGGACAGTCAGATTTTCATGACCATTTAAACAACCCCCCACCACTACGCACATCTTGAGAGCACTGCGGCCCCCTAAGGTTTGGACATTGCCTTATCTGGCACGCCAGAGAATGTAATTGAGTACCATCTGTTAATCGGAGCAGCCCTAATATATATATATATATATATATGTACATACATATGTGGAAAATATGTAAGTCATTTGCATTTATTTAGAACACATACTCATTTGAATTAGAACAAATACTATGTTATGTATTCTGATTGATCCAAAATAATATGTGTAGTTATTAAAATTAAAATGTGTACTAAATTGAAATGTGTACTAAATAATTCATTTTTGACCCAGATGGCCTTCCATAGTTATCGGACTAGAAACTGGCATGTCACAGATTACTTATGAAATACAATGTTTCATTAGGAGGTGAGTATATATATTTTTAATTGGCCAACCTTGTCCTCCAAAATGGGTTCACACTGTGAATAATTGATCCTTGAGGCCCAAGTTCCATTTTCTATGCATTCCCTGTATGCATTTCCTGTGGAGACACAATTATGCAAAGTTATTTTCAATTTGAAATGTTGAAAACAGAAAGTTAAGCACAGTATGTATACTTTGATGTATTCTGTTTATGGCATGAACAGCTAAGAAATATTGAGATTCTTGTCATCAGTTAAGACTCTTTGAAGATTGGGTTACAGACGTTTCCCAGAAAAATGATGGAGTGTTTACTTGAGCAAATCCCTGTACGATCCTGGAAAATCTGCTTTTGAACAGTGTATGTACAGTATATTGTGTTTGTCTAGAGAAAATAAAATTTAAAAAAAAACACTGGGAAACCATCACACAAAATACTTATTTTTCATAACTATCTTTGCATAGTATTCATCCATCACACTGTAATGAACTCTCTTGTGGCTGACTGAGTTCAGTAATATAAGTGTCATGTCTGTCTGCTCCCTAAATGGAGCCTGCTTCTTTTGGTATTGTGGTAGTTTGGTTTTGTGGTCAATGAACCTCTGAGTCACTGAGCTCAAGATTGTGTTGAGGATGTTGACGTACCTTTCCAGTAGTTTATTAAAATGTCAAGTTTACTGTAGACTTGAATGTCACAGTGGTACACATGAATACATATAATCTATGCTTGATAATTTGTATTCAACGATAATATCTTTGGAAATATATTTAAGGACGTGGTGTTTTAATAACATGATTAATAGAAAAGTAATCGGCTAACGAATCTAATTCTAAACTCTCATCCAGGAGCCTGCTGTTCCATAGTTGCTTCAAGGAGTCCTGAGCTTCCACAAAAATAAACAAAAACGGCTTCAACACAGATCTGTGTGTAAAGCACAGCCACTGGTAACGTCAATTACAAGGGCTTAACATTTTCTAACAATTATAAATCACCTAAGAGGTACTTCTTTTTGGCATTGACATTTGAAGAGCTGCACACAAGTTTAACCAAGGTAACAGTAATTAATTTGAGATAAAACTAAATGCAAACAAGTTCATAAGTGCAATTACTTTTTATCTCAGGTTAACTTTTCTTGAACATAAGTAACAGAAAAGAAGTTTCATATCAATGCACAAAAATCATTCTTGAAATGAACTGTTATCTCAGTCAATTGAATTGAATACAGAAGAAAGGGCTGAGCGTCTTATGCCAATGTCAGTATACATCCACTGCTATGGGGAAACAATTACACTCTGAGGGGTATGGTACTGTATATAGCACCAGTTCACAGCAAGAATCAGCTGAATTTGATCACCCCGACTAAAGGCTCAGACTCTTAAGGGGGTCAATCTACTGTACCACATCCAAACAGATTAAGTAACCATAGTCACTATTTTAAGTCCAGAACAGAGGAAAACTGAGTGGAGATAGACTCAGGTGAGAAGTAGAAGGCAGTTTATTTATTTATTTACACAGAGAGTAGTGATTCTATGGAATGGGTTACTAAACCATGTTGTTTCTACTGAGTCATTGGGATTCTTTCAGAGCCGACTAGACAAAGTTCTGGGATCAATCAGCTTCTATAAACCAGACTAGACAACGTTCTGGGATCAATCAGTTTCTATAGACCAGACTAGACAAAGTTCTGGGATCAATCAGTTTCTATAAACCAGACTAGACAAAGTTCTGGGATCAATCAGTTTCTATAAACCAGACTAGACAACGTTCTGGGATCAATCAGTTTCTATAAACCAGACTAGACAAAGTTCTGGGATCAATCAGCTTCTATAAACCAGACTAGACAACGTTCTGGGATCAATCAGTTTCTATAAACCAGACTAGACAACGTTCTGGGATCAATCAGTTTCTATAAACCAGACTAGACAAAGTTCTGGGATCAATCAGCTTCTATAATCCAGATGAGCAATTTCTCTTTAAAACAACAGAGGGTGCCCCATATATGGAGCAATGCTAATTTAATCTCAGATTTTAACATTTGCAGTACTAATAATGGGAAATCTCATTTTGAAAATGGAGGGTTCTTTGTGCACTGTTACATTGTTATGAAACAACAGCCAAAATCAATTCTTATTTAATCATGTGGTGGAATCTTGATTATCAGACCTTGTCCAATTTAGATTTATTACACTATTCCCGAATTTCACAATCTTATTAAAGTTGTCTCTCTGAGTTGCATGTCAATGTATTCCTTGTGACTTATGAAACTGTTGGCAGGTTTTACCTTAAAGAGGTTATACATATATTAATTAAATAATTTCATGAATCTTACTTGTCATGCACTTTTATTTCAAGTCTCACAGTTCTGAAAGAAACATATGCTATAGCAAACAAATTTATATACATATATATTGGCATATGATTTGCTTAAGAGCAAAAGTTCTTTTTGCACTTACTTCATTGTCAGCACAGTGTATGCAAAGGTATTTGCATAATGTCCACTCTGGGAGATCACTTCATTTTAAATTTAGTCCTTCAGGTGCAAGGATTTATAAATTGCACTACCAAGGGCATGCAATGACTAGTGAACAACCTCAGAGATTAGAGTGGCACTTAGTAAACCAGCTACACCCATAACCCATAGTTTGTGCATCTTGTGTGGAGACTCAATATTTGTGCTGAAGCTGCGCATTTTTATACCTAATCAAGCTTAAGGCTTACTGCTTCTAAAAATAAGTCACTAATTGTGAAACTTTAGGTGTTAAATCTCTGTGTAAAGGTATGAATAAATATATAGCCCAACATAGTAACAGCACATGCAGTGCAGACTAAGTTTCCCTAGAAATCATGAATACTGTTGAAGGAATAATTTGCACCCCTAGGTATTAGGTGGTCACATGATTCATGGAACTCTTTGTCAACCCAGCTGCATGTGCCAATAAATTAAACCAAGCCCTCCACACATTCCAACCTTAGGTCTCTTGTACTTCAGTTGTTCTGTTACATAGTAGCTGGGACCATACTCAGTAAACTCAAACCAAACAGTATTTATGCAAGTAGTTTTATGTGAAAGTCTAGACTAATATGTGGTTATTCTGATCAATTTAATAACATCAATACGAGTGCCATGAATTGTTTTTATTCTTTTCTGTGCACTATCATGCATTCAATCACAATGGAGATAAATTCAGCTCTCTGATTGGCAGACAGGGTATATGTAAATATCAATCACGGAAAGCAAATTGCAGCTAGCGGCTTGTTCACCTGCTGCAGTAGAACCATACCAGTCCACAAACCTAACAAACACTTACTGGCTTCAAATATTGAGGTTAAACTACATGAAGGGAGTTCTGGCTTTGCTTTCAGAATATAGTCCATACTTGTGGGCGCCTTATTGATTTTATCCTGCAACTGCTTGCTTTATGAAATGCCCCCTCAGCAATCATTTGTACCAGCCACAGAAAATGCATGAGCTATTTTTATTCTTCTGTGGTCCAACTCTGTTCAAACACAGTATTGCCCTCCACATAGGGAAATAAACTGAACCTTTATTACTGCATGATTATCAAACACACATTTTACTTTAAAACTCCCTAGTTATATTATTTTATTTAATGGAGTATTTAATGAACTGATTTAATAGATGCTTGTTAATTATTGGCACATTCCTGCTTTGTTTTAGAACAATTATTTTCTTTCACAGTTAAAATAACACAAAACAGTTTATGATTTTTTTTTATTGAAATGTGAAATATCCCATGTTTTAAATAAAGCACTTTTTTAGTTTTTGTTTGTGATCCACTTTCTTTTAAAACATTTAAATTGATTGTCCCATGCTATTTATTCTGTTACTCTATATCTATGAATCAGGTTTACCTTATGTTGCCTCATTTATAGCTACTAGAATCTTTTTCAATTAACAGCGACATACTGTGCAAATATTTATTGAGGTTGACATGGTACCACAACCAGTCCCGGTTTCTTTTCCTACCTGCTTATTTATTAACCCTTTAACACTAATGTCATCTTTTTTGTGTGTTTGAATTTGTGCTGTGTCATATCTGTCAGATAGATTTGCAGTTTTTTTTTTGTTTGTCTGTTTTTTCACATTAAAAGACATCCTTTCAGATTGCATAAATAATTCCAGGCAATATTTAAATCTGTGGTAAAATGTAACCTAAGATGCTGAAATAGCACACTTGTGATCTCACCTTGTTGGGCTTTGTAGTTGGTAGTGTTTGCTGTATCTCAACTGGCATTGGTAGCCATGGTTTGTGGGGTTAAGGTAGTAGTATGGGGTTACTAAGTAAAACAATTTAACTACCAGGATAGATGACACGAAATAACATCCCACAATTCAAGCTTGTATTAAAGTTTTTCCAATGAATACAAAAATCAACAAAAATGTAATATATACAACAAGAAAGCAGTGGGAGTTGATCGCAGATTAATTTATTTTAAATTTAATCGTGCAGTTCTATTTTTGTATATAAAATAAAATAAACCAATAGAAGTCCAAACAAAAGTGAGTGGAGGCAGGACAAACAATTGAAGGTTTTTAGTAGGTTTAACCAATGGAAGAGTCAAAGATCTGCCCCTTGTTACACAGGTGTCCAACCTTGAGTGAAAAGAGGCGGGACATAATTGCGAGTTTACCAATGGGAAAGTCAAAGAGCTGCCCTGGTTTTACAGCTGTCCAATCATTAATGAGCAGAGGCGAGACATAAATATGTTAGGATAGGGTGTAAGCATATCTAAATTTTGCTCTGTATTGCTTATTATAGAGACAGTTATTGAAAATTATATTGAGAAATTGCTTTTACAAATTAAAAAAAAAAAATGTCATAAGATAACTAAGACATTGTAGTCGATTTGGTTACGAATCAATTTTCAAGAACTTTCTCAGAAAAAAATGGAGGTACAGAAATTCCTGAACTGATAAAGGCACCAATTCTTCAAATAGAGGTAATTGGAATTACTTTCTCTGATTTCTGACTACGACAGCATGTTAAGCAGTCACTTGTCAATAGCCACAGTATTCTCGGGTACCTCTAACAAGATTCCGAACGGCTTAATCTCTTCGGTGCCTCAGGTTCTGCTAGATTCAGAAGTACAAGGAAGCCAAGTACGCAGCTATGTAAACAACCGATGTTCTGTCAAAATGTGTCACATTCATCAAAATAAAAATAATAATGCTTTTAGAAGGACCACATTCCCATTGGCTTTTTTTTATTTTATTTTTTTTAGATTATATTGATTTTTTAGTACAGTCAATCCTGCTAATAACCATCTTTATTTAGCGAGCACCTGCTCTAAGCGACCACTTTAAATTCCTCCTAATGATATTTGTGCTTTTATTTAACTGTATTAAGCGATCACCTATCTAACGTGACCAGCGACCACAATTCTCTTACTCAGCAGTTGACTCAAACCTGTATTAAGCACACTTACACAGGGCTATTGTCATAAGAAAAATAAGGTTTTAAATGGTACGTCCTAAATTCAAAGGAATACGGTAACCATTTTAGCGGTCTTTTATCCGTAATCAATAAAACAAAAGCGCTCTCTTGTAAAGGAAGAGAGAAAATGTGGAGAAACTAAAGGTCTTCCCTAGATGACAGAATTAAAGTTATTATACTTGTAAAGACAGTAAGTGCCAGAAAAACTGCTGAACAATTTGGCACTAGAAAGACGCAGATACAGCATTTTGAAACGGAAAGAACTAGGGCTTGAAGTTTTGGGTTTTTATTTTTGTTCACATGACCGTGTTTTGAGCCGATTCAATATCTTAATTAAAATATTAATTACTAAACAAAGTCGCTTCTTTTTACCT
The DNA here is from genome assembly GCA_030684275.1 of Acipenser oxyrinchus oxyrinchus. Taxonomy (NCBI): domain Eukaryota; kingdom Metazoa; phylum Chordata; class Actinopteri; order Acipenseriformes; family Acipenseridae; genus Acipenser; species Acipenser oxyrinchus. The sequence continues at coordinate 82,070,507 of CM060249.1, forward strand.
TGATGTCCTGATTGACTTGCTGATTCTGTTTCACCTTCTTCATTATTCGAACACAAGAGCAAGAGCATTTTGTTCTTGCACTTGCCTGGGAACTAGGTAGCTTCCAATGTGTCCGTTTCGTGTTGTGTGGTTCTTTCCTTCTAATTTAACAGAATGTTCTCATAATTAGGATGTGGTGGCTTAAGACTTAAAGGCAAACCATTAAAAGGAAAATAAACACCGAAAAATTCAAGCCATACTTGTATGAAAACAATGTGCGCGGTAATCGAAAAAGATCTTATGCTTATGCTGGCGTTGGTGTCAGGATGCAATGAATCAACACGTACCTGAAAGACAGACACAAGCATTGAAATTTGCAAAGGATTTAAAACATTTTGTGTAACCTGAGACAGGCAAGCATTCATTACTTTCACAAAATAATTTGTTTTGTAAATGCATTATCTAAATGAGTGTTATTAAATTACACACTTACTTTTGTTCATATTACATCTGCTGGCTTTTACAGTGTATGTAAGACATACATAATTACAGGAAAGCCTGTCCAAGACAAATAGAAAATTCGTAAGTTATTGGCCCTCTTTTAAGACACCACCTATATTAAGACGTCACTATTACACATGTGCACGGATTAATCTACCGATTAATGAACTCATGCCCATAATCTCGGTCTCCACCCCCGTAACATGTTTTTTTTAGCTGCTGTTAGTCTTGTCAACAAAAGTCCCCGGTTCAAATCCCAGCTCACTCACTGACTCACTGTGTGACCCTGAGCAAGTCACTTAACCTCCTTGTGCTCCGTCTTTTGGGTGAGACGTAGTTGTAAGTGACTCTGCAGCTGATGCATAGTTCACACACCCTAGTCTCTGTAAGTCGCCTTTGATAAAGGTGTCTGCTAAATAAACAAATAATACGTTATGCCATGCAAATTGAATAAGAGCTCTATTCTGTAAATTAGTAAGATGCTTGTTTGGGAGGTGTGTGGTTACTGGTTCACACCCATCTCCATCGTGTTACCTATGCTAGCTTGGTTTATTAGAATACAGTTGAAATTGACAAGTACAGCACGTTGTTTGCAATGTTATAAACATGGCCAGGCAGTATGACATTGCTGTTATGATACAACACAGTATTGGCATTTTTAAACCAGCTCAATTTAAAAAAGAAAACAGCAGGTACCACTTCTCCTAAATAACTATTGCAAAGAATGTTGTAAAGGTCTCACAGCTGGATTTTTCCCACAATGCTGCCAAGACAACACCTTGAGCAGATAATCTCCACGTCACTGGAGCAGGAAATTAATTATGCGAGCACCATCCTTGCAAATTGCTGTCATTTGCTTTTGACAGCAAGGCCTGTTAGCTTTGAACAGAAATCATTCTCTTGATTAAGCAAGCTGGTGTTTATCTTATTATAGAGCAATTTGTACTTTCTCCTGAAAGTTCACAAGTCATTTTGTCTCAGAGCGGAGGGCAATATATTTATTTTGGGCCACGGGGTTGAACCATTGATGACAGGATATGAATTGGGACTGTGCTCGAGCAAATTACTATTGTCCCCCAATAAATGCTTGAGTGAAATTCAGACCTTCCCTAGAGAAGACTGTTGATTAATTTGGGAAATATCTTAACATCAAGCATCTGTAAAGAACTATGGGGCACTACTTTTCAAAATTGTCTCCCAAAACATTTGCAAAATCAGCTGCAGCACATTTTGGGTCACAACAACATGTTTTCAGTTATTTCTTCTTTAATAGGTATGGGGTCTGCCAACAATCTAATGGTAGCCTGTTTTCATAAAACTGCCCTTGAATGGTATAGTGTAGACCAGGGGTGAAATTCTCAACAAAAAATGCAGCTTCTATGCGTAGCCGGGTGTAAAAATTGCCAGTTTTGCTACAGCCTTAATTAACATTGGAGAAGTGAAATAAAGATTTATAGTAATCTAATGCTTTCAGATATACAAACGAAAATATTAAAAACAATGTTACATTAAGATCAACAGCTGCTCGTAATTAAAAAAATATATATTCACCCTCGTAAATAAAAAGTTTCAGCTAGAGTTTTATCGTAGAATTAATTACTAAAAGTGTCATTTTTTCTCTCGCAGAATGGTCAATCAACTTCTGAATCATTAACCCACTGGATTTATGAAGAGCTTAATTTAACACGACAAAACTTTACATTGCTAGCATGGACATAAGCATGACTTAAATGTGTATCTTCATGGGAGTAACATTCAAAAACTTACTAGTTCCATCATATACATTAAGAAAATAATGTTCCCAGAATTCATTGATACACACATTTTACTTTAAAGTGGATTTTATTTCACATGCCCCAGAAAACGGTTATATTTTACAAATTCCGTCCTATTCATTGTTTTGAAGGTTAAAAGAAAAAAAAAACTAATATATTAACCAGGAGACTAAATTAAACATTTCATAACAGTAAACTTACTTCAGATGTCATTCATTCAATGAACAGCCGTCTTACTTTCCACATCTTAAAGAATTAGTAGTCGATCAGGGGAGGGTAAAGACAATGTTTTTGACTAATCATATAAATCCATAGCAGATAAGACTGACAGATTGGTTTAATAATGATTGGCACCACAGCTGTCAAATGATTTCTCCTCGTGATCTTGTTGCCAAGAACTAAGTTAAATAGATCATCCATTGCCATTGGTTCATTCCGAGAGTATTTTAATGATTGTTTAGTTTCTGTGATGAGACTGTTTTCTAATACAACGCTAGTGGATTGTGTAAAATAAACAACTGTGAGAGTGGATGGAATGCATGCGTGTTGGATGAAAAGCAAATAAAATAAGCCTGTACTGAGTACCGATAGAATTTCACCCCTGGTGTAGACTAACAATCTTGTATACTGTAGGTACAGATATACAGTCAGAACAGCATCAATACTTAAAGTTTGTAGTATTTTACACTTTTGCAACAGCAGAACAGCCTTTGCATACCTAAAACATAGAGAAAACACCAAGCAAGGGTAACTGAGAGGGACAGACTTTCAAGGGAAACTGTAAAAACCTTTTTAAAACCTAAGTAATGAAAATGAAAAGAAGTAAACATGGGAAGAGACAGAGCTACGTTACACCCAGACAGCACCTTACCTGGAGGAACAGGGCTATCCCAGGAAACAGACATATCTGCTGCAGATCCAGACAGCCATTCAGCAGAAACGTAAGTAATATAGACAGTATTGCTGTGCATCTAAATGGCTATTTTTCCAATTGAGCTCATCAAGCAATATTTACTTATTTTAATTGGTGTCAAACTGTTTTAAAATGCTAAAACTTGCTTCATGAGCTATAAGAAAAGGGGAACCCCAGTAATCTTTAGTTATGTAAAGAAATGTTTTTGCTAATAATTCATCTCTAAAGATTCGTTTGATGCAAAAACAGGACACATTTTTGACCTGCTGAATCAACAAGGGGTCGGCAATACTGTATTGATCCCCTTTAAGACATTTTTTAAACCCACCAAAGAATGTTTTTTTTTATCATCATCATCATCATCCTCTTCACCAAGGCAATTACAGAAAAAAAAAACTGAAGGCAAGAGATACATTTATTTAACCCTTCGATCTCAACTTACAACCATATTGGCTGATACAGGGCTATACGGTGATACATATTTGTGCAATCACCTACAAAACTGGTCAATCTAGCGAACAATGATTGCCCTCTGACATCAAAAGGGGTTATATACTATCTATTATCTCTCAGTATGTTAGGTGGAAACATGTAGCTGGATCAGATGCTTGTTAAAAAATCACTTTTGGTCCAAACCTATAATAAAAGTATTTATTGATTATATATATATATATATATATATATATATATATATATATATATATATATATATATATATATACAGTAATGACCTTGGGAGAGCTGGTGGCCCCTTTAAGATCCACGGAGGACCTCTGTGATGGACAGGTTGTGGGAGCGCTGACTGGACAGGAGGGAAGAGCTACTGAGAGGTGTCCGCCAATCAGATTCTTGGAAGCATATAAGGGCTGCAGGCTCTATACGTGGGGAGAAGGAGACGATAGGCGGACTGACGAATAAACAGATCAACACAGAGAGATAAAAACACCAAGCAACCACCATTACCACGGCCAAGCCGATACACAGACCCTTTATTCACGGCTGCGTGACCCCAGGAGAGGGCGGACAACCAGACAGAATAAAGGGAGCAACTGTGAGAGAGAGAAGGGAGGCTGGACGAGAGTCCAACAGAGGGAAGACTGGAGAAACTGCGGCTGGAGTTTCTGTGTGTGTGTGTGTTATGATCCCTCCCCCCATCCTTTTGTTTACCCTGTGCTCTTTTCCCCTCTATTTATTTATTTATTTATTGTAAATAAACACAGGCTCCCTTTCCCAAGAGATCTCAGTCTGATTCCATCTGGATCCCTTCCCGGGTAAATGCTGCATTGGTGTTACTGGTGGGATGCAGGCACCCTGGCATGCACTTGGAAGCCTGTAGCCTGGTGAGCAAGTCCAAGGGCAGACTTGAGGCTTGAGACTTGAGACTTGACAGTGTAGCATGCACAGTGGTAGGGGAATTTAAGACGCTATTTTTTAACCATTTTTTGCTTCTCAATAACAGTCTGCGTCTTAAATTGGAGTACAGCATAGTGATGCGAATATTAAAATCGCCAACAAAAGACGTGACTACCCGAGTACACAAGCAGCAGCGTGACTGACTGCTGAGAAAAAAAACAAACCAAGCTTCCTGAGGAATTCCAAGAGAAATATTTACATTTTAAGCATTTGTAACAAACAGTACCAGCTTGGACAGATTGGAAATGCTTATCAGACCCCTTTATTTTTCGTCATGCCAAGCAATACCACAGTTCAATGCTGTTCTGGTTAATGGGTTACATGTTGCCTGATGCCGTGGAGTGTTGTGTCGTGCTTGCCTTTGCCAGGATGTGTGATGCCGTAAGTGAGTGCTGGTGTGTGTATGACAGAGACGCGATCTTAAGTATTATACAGTGCGCAGCACAATAAACAAGCTCTGTGGTTAATCTACAACAACGCTGTTTTGTGTCAGTTTTGTACAACAGCGTAATTGAGGTTGTATCTTTGTAACTGCATATTTATTTGATATTTTATTTTTTCTTCAAATTGAGGGTGGTAAATTTGGGCTGTGTCTTAAATTCGAAGGAATACGGTAATCTAAAAATGAACACATAACCTTATATCTGCTTTTGCAAGAGAGCCCGGCTCTTTTGTACAGCGGTATCAGTATTATGCTTGAAAGCAGGTCATCCCGGGTGTGTGTCCGGCCTGTCAGAAACCCCTGCCTGCGGGAACCGATGTTCGCTACAATATATATACATATATATATACAGGCTAACTTCACTGTAACAAACCCTGCTTATACCAAACACCCATTTTTAACGATCCCAACATGCAAATTAGCCCTATTAGAACGATCACATACAGGATCGACCCAGATACAACGATCTCGGTACTGACTGACACCAAACTTTCAGTCACGTTGAATCACTTTGGTGACATTATATAATTCACGCTTAGCTAAAAAGCAGTGGTTAGAAGGAAGGGAAATATAAAGTTATAATGCAAACACTATTCTTGGAGAACTGTTCCCTTTCAATTCGAAGATGACTGCCAAATTGAATACTTTTGGGATATGCCTGCTTGTCAGGTATAGGCTGAGCATTTTATGTCAAAGCTGCCGATAGGCCCCTGACGTCCTCGGTCCCGCCTCACCAAGTAATAAATTGTCATTGAGCGGAGAATCAGTCTCTTTTGCCTTTCACAGACAGGTAGGTAAAGTGGTAAGTATTACTCTAACTATTTCTTCCAGTTGTGATTGACTCTTTTAGATCTCCTTCTTAGACTTTTTGTGAGTTCCCTTGCAATTAATTGCTGGAAATAGGCTTGCCACTTGCCAGGAATTAGAAACTCAGCAACTGAAGAACTGAAGGCTGAGCTAACGCATACGCAACTGCGTTTCGTTTAAAAAAAAAATTATATATATATATATATATATATATATATATATATATATATATATACACTACTGGTCAAAAGTTTTAGAACACTCCATTTTTCCAGTTTTATTGAAATTTACGCAGTTTAATGTCTCAATGTACTCTGAAATTAAAGCATAGAACAAATTAACAATTGGAGATAAAAAAGAAATCATGGAATCGTTTTGTTTAACAAAATTTAATCTAAATTTTTGACTCATCAAAGTAGCCACCTTTTGCAGATATAACAGCCGAATACACTCGTGGCATTCTTTCTACAATGGAAATCAAATATTGTTCGGAAAGTTGCTTTGCTTTCACCCTTCTGTCCAGTTCATCCCAAACCAGCTCGATGGGGTTTAAGTCTGGAGACTGTGCTGGCCATTCCATGATTTGAAGCCTACCGTCTTGTTCTTTTCTTCTAAGGTAGTTCTGACATAGCCTGGAGGTATGTTTTGGGTCATTATCTTGCTGTAGGATGAACCCCTGACCAACTAGGCGTATACCAGAGGGTATTGCATGGCGCTGCAAAATGCTGTGGTAGCCGTTTTGGTTCAGGGTGCCACTCACTCTGTGCAAGTCGCCGACTCTGGATCCAGCAAAAGAGCCCCAGACCATCACGCTTCCTCCTCCATGTTTGACAGTTGGTGTCACACACCGAGGAACCATCCTTTCCCCTACTCGACGGCGTACAAAAACCCTGCGTGATGAACCGAAGATTTCAAATTTTGATTCATCGGTCCATAAGACCTTCTTCCAGTCTTCAGTAGTACACTGGCGGTGCTTCATGGCCCAGGCAAGCCTCTTTTTCTTATTTTGCCATCTTAGCAATGGCTTTCTTACTGCCACTCAACCTGTCAAACCTGCAGCTCAAAGTCTTCTCTTCACAGTTGAAACTGAGACTTGCTTACTTCGACCAGTGTTAAGCTGTGCTTGAAGCTGTTGCCCTGTGAGCCGCCTATCACGCAAGCTGCTGACTCTCAGAAAATGGTCTTCTGATTCTGTTGTGGCTTTGGGTCTGCTGTGGCTTTGGGACCTTCCTGTCAGAGTTTCCTCCAGTTTCCAAGTGCCTTTTGATGGTGTAGGAAACTGTACTCACCGACACCTTGGCTTTCTTTGCAATTTCTCTAAAGGGAAGACCTACACTTTTAAGGGTTATAATGGTCTGTCTGTCTTCCTTTGTTAATTGCCTTTTTCTCACCATTATGATAGCAATATACTACTTCCTGCAGTACAATACTGTCCAAATAATGCTTAAGAGGGTGTAGTAACACAGTCTGTTCCAACACTGCTTTTATACAGACAGAGGGTTTGTAAGTAATCAACAAAAGTTGGGACACCTGTAGGAATTGTTAGCATCAACTTTCAAGGCTTAATTTACTTCCATTGCTGCAGAACAGCTGTAAGTTGTTAACCCATTACTTGTTCCCTGAAAAAGGTCTTTTTGTATAACTCTGAAATGTACATTATTTTTCAGTTTTTGGTAACCTAAACTTTTTTTTTAACCTCTGGCAGTTTACCGCTTACCTTTGTACCATTTCAGGTTATTCACTGGACTTGAACTGCTTAAATTTCAATAAAAACTGGAAAAATGGGGGTGTTCTAAAACTTTTGACCGGTAGTGTGTATATATATATATATATATATATCTTCACCAGCCTGCATCGCTTGGTGATTGTTGCCTGCTTTCTAACCTCTGCAGCTTCGTTCGTTCTGTTTTTTCCTCTGCTCTGCAGCTGTAAAAAAAAAGGAGAAACGGGAACACGACCCTCCAGTGAGTCCAGCCTCACTCTGCAGCGGCTGTTGACTCGAGGGCTCTGGGCGACCTCAGTACGCCCACTCGGTGTGTGCCGGCTAAGCCCCTACAGGCCACCGATTACTATTGTTTTTACTGTTACAAAACTTGTGCTGCGCACCAGCAAACTCAAAACCTGTTTTTTTTCTGTGTCTCAGTGTTATACAGCCTTGATGCCTCGGTGCTTCATCTCCGTCGACGTCCAGACCTACATACCTTGACTAAAATTTCAAAGGAACTGGATAAGCCTAGGATGTATAATTTATTGCCATACCGTCAGAGAAGACACTCATAATTTCCACATTGTAGACAAATATGTACCAGTCTTGATCATAGTTTTGTCAATAGATCGGGCACTTTTCAAACCTGTCGCATCGTCTCTGTTGTCGCTTCTGGTGTGTATGGTCATGTAGCTGCAAAAGTATCTTGTCAGCAATTTAAAAAATCGCATTGCGTCTGGTGTGTGGAGAACTTTACTCTGCCCTCAGCAAGTAAAGGGAGGTGACATGCTTCCAAGAGGAGGGAGATATAAACTATAAAGCCTTCATAGAACAGTACACCTTATTACAATTGTACTTCTGCTTCATTGTGTTACTGGTATTTTAGGTGTAAATGAAATGTCATGATTGGTTATGGGGTTTACTGTGGCTTTGACAACCAATTAGAGAGCACTGTGGCTGTGAAGGGGATATCTGCATGGAACAGAATGAACTGACTGGATTATACATGCTTCACAGCCACAGGGAAAGAGTAGTGCCATAGGAATTTAGGCTTTTGGCTTCAGTAGGAATAATCCAAATTAAGCTACCCGATGCCCCAGGAATGAAAAAGTACATCTAATTCATGTGTGGGAGTAATTCAAGGGTCACTGGGTAATCAATGGAATGTTGCAATAAATGATGTTAATAATCTTCAACTGCATTAATGCGTTTGCATGTACTAGTTTTTTAATCTTTACATGTCTTATTATTATTTAATGAATTGTCCCTTTATGTACAGTATGACTGATTCTTTTGTATCTCCTTTCCCTGAAGTAATTCTTTTTTACATCATTTCAAATGAGCATTTTTCTGCTTTTTTATAGTCCCAATAAAATGATTTGCTTATTAATTGCCATCAGATAAAACATTTACAGAGGTAACACAGGCTCATATGACCCACTTCACACAGAATTATACAGAACACAAATGGAGTGGTAAATGACAGAATAAAATATTCCTTTAAAACAAGTCCCATATATAACTACAGATTTTCTGTCTATTTGACAGATTCCTGGATATACTATTAAGCCTAATACGCGATGGGAAACATTAAACCAATCAGTTTTATCTCCTATAACCTATAGACAAAAATATGCTAAATGAATGAGGAAGATACATTTTTTGATCTTTTCTTGAAATCAATCATAATTTGTTGCCTTCATACCACCTGGGCATTGTCTGCTAATGACTTACATAAATTGTATAGACTGACAACTGTTAATAATGGGGTCAGATTCAAATTAACCTTGTCCCTTTTCCTTATCAACACCTTATACACATTTCATACCGTTTCCTTACTAAATTGCTGCCTGAAACAAGAACAACCTGACTATGTGCCAGTGGTGGTGTAAAAATGACAACCGCTTTTACGAAGGCTGTTTGTCTTCATCTGCAGTCTGACAGTTTGGTAAAAACTCTGTTGCCATGTCAAGGAAGAGGTTCAGCAGTTGCATCTCATTCTATTAGTTGTCCAAACAGAAATCTATTTCAGCACAACAAAAATAACAACATGTCTTTATACTTTAAACCTTAGTGCACAGGAGCCAACTTGTGATTGCAGTCTTGTGATTGCTGGAAAGCCTTACAGTCCCCGCATCCTCTTATAGCTAGGTAATGTCGCAATCATTATCACATATGATTGAACTCCTGTGAAAGATCATCGGTGGTGGTGTCCTGTCCCCAGACGGGATCAAAGACAAGCAACCAGACGCATGGTGGGAGCAGTGTGTGAATTTGATACTTAGTACTTCTTAACCCAGTACCTTAATAATAGTATAAAAGGGTCAGGAGCACATGTGCAGGCAATTAATGGTCATAAATATTAACCTTAGGTGTATTACCTACTTTATATTATTTTTCATTGTAATAGTGTTATTACACTACTCCCCCCTTATAACGCTTGTCAGGAGCCATATGTAAGAGGTAATTTGTGTTCTACCTTATAACAAGAATACAGGTGCTTGTGTAATGGCATTAGAAGGCAAGTGGGAGCCATGCTCATACTGCCTTATAACCTGTACTGCAGTATAAAATGTCACCTTATAAAGAGAGAGCCCTACCACGGTTTATTTTACAAAATCATATGAATCCAGTCAATGTTCAAAATATATGTGTAGAGTTAGACAGCACAAATTCCCCTAACAAGCTGCAAAACACAGCAGTCCCAGCTGCTCATTAAGTTGACGAGATGTCCATTGATCTTTTATTCTGCTTTCCACTGAGTCTGACCCCAGAAATGCAGTTTTAACAAACTGTGTCCTTCAAAAAGGTTTTTTTTTCTATAATTGTTCTTCAGGAATAAGAATAGGAAAAAAAAGCCGCCTTCTACCAAATCCACAATATCAAGTTGAAATAAACTGATTATCCAAGTAAACAAAATCTTGTCTCTTATAAGCTGGCATCGGTCTACACACAAAGCAAACAAAGGGAGGTGAGGGGGATGTTTTGTCACATTTTTTTTTAATATGCTTCATTTAGTACTGATTCTGTATTTTGAAAGAAAACAAAAACTACTATAATTATTTCCAAAATGCTTGCAAAATATATTCTGTATGGATATTGCATTTGATATACTTTATATATTGTGAAAAAACTAACTCAGTTTTGTATATCTTAGAAATTGGGCACTTTTAAGAGACTTACAGCTACTTACTGACCACTTCACACCTATTGCACCAGGGCTTCTGTTAAAATAGCCGTAAAAAGCAAGTTGTGACATTTTCTCACCTATTACAGTGTCAAATAGCAGCATTTCTTACTACTGGGACCATCTATAAAATTATCTTTATGGACAGGGAATGAAGTGCTCCTATTGTATTGGTTATATATATATATATATATATATATATATATATATATATATATATATATATATATATATATATATACAGCACTCCAGATAAGGTTTATGGTCATTAAGTAATTTATTCTCCAATGTAGACACTATGGGGGTTATTTTCAAAGGAGATCTGCTGCAGGATAGTGCTACACGCACCTCTGTTTTTCCCATCGATTTTTGTATTTTTTAAAGTTGCAGAAAAAAAACATCAGGAAATCTATCATTAGTTATTCTGATGCTTTATATTGGCGGAATATATAATGATCTAAGAATCTGTGCCTATTTTCCAAAGATCAAAGTGGTAGATCATTTACATTTCCACCAGTTTGCTTCTTCCTGTCTGCTTTAGAATGGTCAATAGTCTATCAGGAAAAAGAGTGACAGCACTTCAGATCATAGGCCCCCCTTAACTTTTTCAGGCACCCTTTATGTCCCCCTCAAAATTCAGGCTGTCCCATTTTCATTTCAACCATTTCAACCAATTGTGTCTTAAGTGTGAGGACTGCCTGTACAGTACAGTGAGCTAAATTCTCAAAGCTAAAGTATTTACTCATTCATCATTAGCACAATGTCTGTTTATAAGGGAGAAACATACCGAATAAAGTTTACAAAACCAACAATAAACATGTAAGACTTTTAATGCAGGGGCTTGAATGAAGTATTAAGTTGTTTCTTATTAGTTTATATATTTATTTGGTGTTTTTTCATTCAGGAATCTAGCCAAGAGGGTGCTGAATTCTACTGTTGTTTCCAGTTTTGTTCAACCAAAGACAACACAGTAAATTTTGAGAGCAATACAATGAATAACTTTGGCATACATTGGCAGAATGAGGCCAGCAACAAGACATGATTTTATCAATGTTTACTACTGCAGTAAATAAAGTATTTTGCTATATGTAAATGTGATACTGCACTCACAAAACATTTTTACACAGTGCTAGAAAACCTGTGATCTGAAAAGTTCATTTTTCTTATCAATTACGTTATGTCATCATTCACAGGTTAATATATTTCTTCCATGGACCCTGGGCAACATTGAAACAGACTTCAAGCGCCCTATTCAGCAAATATGTGCACTAGGGCAAAAAGCCCTCGATAGCGCCGGAAACGTGATTTAGAAGTCAGGTCTCATGCGTGGGCTAACACACATCAAATGGCGAATTATGCGCCCAGCCAATCAAAGCACAGTGGGGGGAGTAAGGTTACAACCAATAAGGATTAAACATTCCCTTTAAGAGCACCAGTGCATCTGCGATGGCGAACGGAGGGTATTTTGAAACAAAAAAGACGACAAAAGCACTTTTTTTTTTAAAAATGTCCAGCAGCCCAAGTGAAGAGGATGACCAAGCCCCTAAAACAAGGCTACACATTTTTTTTAGCAGGTTCAGCATCTGCTTCCCTCAAACCCTGTAATCTTTCCTCTGTAAGTTCAACATCCATTACGGACAGCTATGTTGTGTAAAACACAAGAAGCCAGGATGGTATTGCTAACCTTCTGAGGAGTGTACTGTAGTGTTTCCCCAGAGACATCCAAACCACTTCAGTGGATACCCGTTGTCCCATATCAACCAGCCTCTCAGACTGTCATCCCACTGACAGCTGCGAATTAGCGAGGGTAAACCAATCATGAGTGGAGCAATAATAGTTTGCATACACATTTGCGATGTAGTTGTTGGCATCAGAGACCACACACTACTTGCACATTGACAGAATAGGTCCCATTACGATTTACATAGAGGTGCCTATTCTGTATTGGTGTGCATACCTTAGTGCTACAGGCAAACAGTGTGCTCTCCGCATGTCTCATTCCAGGTCAGCCTGAAGCAGTTGGCAGATGTCAGTGACTGTTTGTCTGTTGAGGCGAAATTGCTGCATACATTGTGTGTCAGCCAGCTCAGAAAAGACAGATGACTTCTAAATACCTGGGGACGTCTCCTCTTCCTCTCTTTGTCTGGCCACATAGAAATTATTATTATTATTATTATTATTATTATTATTATGTATTTATTTATTTCTTAGCAGACGCCCTTATCCAGGCTGACTTACAATTGTTACAAAATCACAGTACAAAGTATAACATTAATCCAGTGCGCACTCCATATTTCTTTTTTTCTCTCTTTTCTTTGCCTGCTTCCCTGGTAGTTTCCCGGTATTTATAGTCGACCATCTAATTTGTGCACAGTTTAGACCTGGTTTTCGCATGTCAACTAAAACGCAAATGCTAACACTGTTGATGGTTTGCTAAATCGCTACATTTGTATGTAAATGAGGATGCTCCCCTAAAGTTCAGCCCATGTCCAGCGCTAACGCTGACTTGCCACGTGGGCACTACAACACAGTTGCTAAATCACATATGTGGGCAAAGTCTGTTTGCCCACACAAGCGCCTGATTCTGGTGCACTAAAAGTTCACAAAAATGTTTTGCAATTGTCTTAGGGGTTTTCAAACGTTGCTAAATAGGGCCCCAAATGTTTTAAAAAATTGTAAACTGAGAAAACCAGCCTGCTCCAACCCCTCTCCTTAGACACTCAATAAATATCGCTGGAGCTCTCTTTGCAGACCAGATGTTCAATAGTATGTATTTTTCATGTACAAAATTCTGACTGGATGTTCATTAGTATGCATTTTTGATATCAGTAATTCAATTTTTGATATAAAAATTGTAACAAAAACAGAATTGTTGATATCAAAAATAGAATAATTTATATAAAAAATGGAGGATTAAATGTTAAAATGGCTAGCCATAGTCAAGGGGCAGGTACTGTACTCAAAAGTTAAAAATGTCAATTGAAACTGAATAATACAAATAAACTTACAGAGGGAGAAGTAGCCACTTCATATTTGTTTTAAATAATTCCTCATAATGTGATTTCAACCTTAAAAGAGAAGCATATACTGGTATATTTGTTAACAGCTGTGCATAGTATTAGCAAACATTAGTAGGTTGCTGTTGGCTGATGTACAGTACAGTCGGTCATTTCACATGGCATTTTCTATATCCCCTGGGTAGGTTGCCATCACAGAGCTTTTTTTTTTTTACCTTAGAGTTTTGTAGCGTGCACGGGGGTAGGGGTCAGGGCTGGCAGGAGACGCAATCTAAAAGACATAAGCCTGATATATGGTTCTGCTAGGCGGCCGGCCTTTTTGTACAGCGGTATCGGCGCTATGCTTCAGAGCCCCTGCCTGCAGGAACCGTGAGGATCGCCACATTCGTGTCAGAAGCTTGTAGCCTGATGAGCAAGTCAGAGGGCAGACTAGGCCAGATACAAACCTCTTGGTGTATTTTAACGTATTTTGTTGGATTAACAATGTATAAGTTTGAGATTATACAATAAATTATTTATGATAATGATTCTTATTGCTTTTATTGTTCATTTTTAAAACAACATTATAGAAGTTTGTATTATTATTATTATTATTATTATTATTATTATTATTATTATTATTATTATTATTATTATGCTGATGGCGTAGCCTACATGTCTTTATTCTGATATCTACAGGGCTGTCTTTTAGTGGATTTAACTGTTATTATTATTATTATTATTATTATTATTATTATTATTAACAAATGTGTACTACTGCTTGTTCATTTTCCAATGTTTTGCATACCGTATCCTTGTTAACCAGTGCATATAAAAAGACTTCGCTTTATACTTCAGGGTGTACAATACAATGTAATTTTGTTATAAAACAAAACTGTTACTTAGTTCCCAATGACACACAACCTTTTAACAAAGTTGCTGGAATGTTTAAATTGTTGTGTGTTAGCGGCTTCTCAATGACCGCATGAAGCATGTGAAGCGAGTGATCTAATATAAACACCGGTCTCAAATAATCACCGGTCTCCAATACGCACCGGGTCTGCTGGCAAATATTGTAAATGAATAACGCCAGAGGTGTTTAATTGAAGTTTTATGGTATATAATTGAACAGGTCTATCAGTAAACCTTGATGCATTGGTTGTAGATTTAGTTTTTCAGTGTTTTAAACTTTTAGGGCTATAATATTTGGCTGTAGTACCCATTTTATGTTATAAAACAAATGTGTCTTTTGTAGTATGTTGTGCTACAGTGTATTGACAACAGGGATCTGACATATGTGGGTGTTAGCACAGAATCAATAATCTCTTCACTTTTAGGTCAGAAGGTTACATATATAGATTCTGATTTTGTTATACTCTGCACAAATGTTATCTTCCTACACCCCATAATGTAATGGCAAGATGTCTGTTTGTTGAAGTCAGCATCATTTGGATAGTTGGATGGGATAAGTGAGTCAGGGTTTTCAAAATAAGCTGTCAACCGGCTACTTTTATTTGAAAATATTAAGATTATTTTCGGATACTGTACCAAAAAAATAAAAAAAAAACATGTATTCCTTTTGTTATGGGTGGGTATGTCATGTATAGAGGCTGTACTGTTTTAAGAAAAAAGGCATGCTGGGATATCAGCTGAGCCCTTGTCAGCTGACAGCAGAAGACAAATGGGAGAGGGAGATCTGAGGAAAAAAAAAGTTTGGAGAGGCACTGCCTTTATAAAAGTTTACCATAGTAAAAGCATAGTAATAAAGCATATTGAAAGCATGGTAAATCATAGGCAAGCAATGTAAAGAACAATGAGGTATGGTAATGCATAGTAATAAACATGGTAAACCAGGATAAATTATAGTTAATACATGGTATTACCATGGAAAAAGCATGGTAAAAATGCAAAGACACTGTGTAAAAATACCATGGTAAACTTGTAGGGTGCGCCAAACTTTTAAAATAAATCTGGGTGACTCCAATACTTGGTACCAATAGGCAATGTAACATTTGTTCAACTTTATCTGTGTTATGAAAAGCGATTTTATTGAGGTTAATGTTTAATAGTTGGTACTTTATACACACACAAAACATAAGTGAAGAGGCTCCCGAGTGGCGCATCCAGTAAAAGCGCGCCGTGTGTCGTACAGGATGTGCCCTATAGTCTAAATAAAAAATAATTGGCAACGACTTAATTTATATAAAAAAATATATAAATAAATAAGTTAATTATTTTTACTTTAAGTATATTTAAAAATCTTGACAAACAGTGCACATGGCACGAAAAAAAAAGGTATTTGTGACATGTACCTTAAATTAAGAAACTCCTTTGTTATTTAGGCTTTCAATGTGTTATTTTACTGAAACTGAAATATGCTTTTAAAATGCTGCGTTTCTTTCTTGCATGTTGGAGCTACAGATCATCAAAATGCAGCTTTCACACGTCATATGGTGTCAATAATTACACAACAAAAAAATCGTAATTTACATGGAATGCAGTGCTTATTTAAATAATAATATTTTTGAAGTCTATTGTCTTCGTTAAATTCACAAATTGTTATAAATATTGCTTTTATTATTACAAAAGACAAGATGCCTTTATACCTACAGTATAGATTTATTTTGTTCAGAAGCAGCTTCAGCTACTTGCTCTCTTTACAGTATAGGCCTACATTTTCTTTAGTTTTTTTCATTTCATTCATATTCAAGTAGCCTAAGCGTTAATTCACTGTGTGTTGTATAAATCCAACATTATAAATATTATCGTCTATGTATTTACATATTTATTTGAGACTGAAGCTAAATAAATAAATAATAATCAATAATTAATAAATAGAGAGGTCGCCTTGGATAAGGCAGCAGCTAAACAAATACTATGTCGTCAAATTACCCATTACAGTATGCAAATAGAGAGTAATAATATGCAAATAAACTGAGGAATACAAACTTATTTATGAATGGCCTCCGTATCAAACGATAATAAATGAAATAGGATAATCCCTGAAAGACAATATTTAAACTATTGTTGATTATATATGGATGGTTACTGCATTCTTCCATAGTTCAGCTATCTGTGCACTCAACTTCTTTAGAATGCAGACTGTGCTTACATTCCAGTTTGTTTATATTGTCCAAAGGTAATTTTAATGGGATGGTCCCAAAGTTTTGCACATTACTCTGTATAACGTGTGTGATTTAAAGCAGAAGGGTATATTTAAGTTGAGTGAAACAGAATATATTGCATCAGAGTATTCATCGATTTTCTTAGCAAATACCAGTTCTATTTCCAGCTAGTCTTGTATTGCAGGGGCCTTGATGATCCTAAAGTACATTTTTCTTCTTGTTGATCTTGTCTTGCTGTGAGCAGGGCTGAAATAAAGCTCCTTCACTGCACTAATGGAGTACTTTGTCAGAAACTACAAACCATGCAAAATTGTGCCAATGTGCCTCGATGACATTGGTGCCCCCTACTACCTTGTAAGTGACACATACTTCAAAACTAATTGAAAACCCTGTGAGTGTGTGTTTTTTTCTTCATATATATATATATATATATATATATATATATATATATATATATATATATATATATATACAGCTCTGGAAAAATTAAGAGACCACTGCAAAATTATCAGTTTCTCTGGTTTTACTATTTATAGGTATGTGTTTGGGTAAAATGAACATTTTGTTTTATTCTATAAACTACTGACAACATTTCTCCCAAATTCCAAATAAAAATATTGTCATTTAGAGCATTTATTTGCAGAAAATGACAACTGGTCAAAATAACAAAAAAGATGCAGTGTTGTCAGACCTCGAATAATGCAAAGAAAATAAGTTCATATTCATTTTTAAACAACACAATACTAATGTTTTAACTTAGGAAGAGTTCAGAAATCAATATTTGGTGGAATAACCCTGATTTTCAAGCACAGCTTTCATGCGTCTTGGCATGCTCGCCACCAGTCTTTCACATTGATGTTGGGTGACTTTATGACACTCCTGGCGCAACAATTCAAGCAGCTTGGCTTTGTTTGATGGCTTGTGACCATCCATCTTCCTCTTGATCACATTCCAGAGGTTTTCAATGGGGTTCAGGTCTGGAGATTGGGCTGGCCATGACAGGGTCTTGATCTGGTGGTCCTCCATCCACACCTTGATTGACCTGGCTGTGTGGCATGGAGCATTGTCCTGCTGGAAAAACCAATCCTCAGAGTTGGGAACATTGTCAGAGCAGAAGGAAGCAAGTTTTCTTCCAGGACAACCTTGTACTTGGCTTGATTCATGCGTCCTTCACAAAGACAAATCTGCCCGATTCCAGCCTTGCTGAAGCACCCCCAGATGAGTCCAATTTTCAGCTTTGCCCAACACCTGGTCATCTAATGGTTAGACGGAGACCTGGAGAGGCCTACAAGCCACAGTGTCTCGCACCCACTGTGAAATGTGGTGGAAGATCGGTGATGATCTGGGGTGCTTCAGCAAGGCTGGAATCGGGCAGCTTTGGCATGAATCAAGCCAAGTACAAGGTTGTCCTGGAAGAAAACTTGCTTCCTTCTGCTCTGACAATGTTCCCCAACTCTGAGGATTGGTTTTCCAGCAGGACAATGCTCCATGCCACACAGCCAGGTCAATCAAGGTGTGGATGGAGGACCACCAGATCAAGACCCTGTCATGGCCAGCCCAATCTCCAGACCTGAACCCCATTGAAAACCTCTGGAATGTGATCAAGAGGAAGATGGATGGTCACAAGCCATCAAACAAAGCCGAGCTGCTTGAATTTTTGCCAGAGTGGCATAAAGTCACCCAACATCAATGTGAAAGACTGGTGGCAGCATGCCAAGACATGAAAGCTGTGCTTGAAAATCAGAGTTATTCCACCAAATATTGATTTCTGAACTCTTCCTAAGTTAAAACATTAGTATTGTGTTGTTTAAAATGAATATGAACTTATTTTCTTTGCATTATTCGAGGTCTGACAACACTGCATCTTTTATGTTATTTTGACCAGTTGTCATTTTCTGCAAATAAATGCTCTAAATGACAATATTTTTATTTGGAATTTGGGAGAAATGTTGTCAGTAGTTTATAGAATAAAACAAAAATGTTCACTTTACCCAAACACATACCTATAAATAGTAAAACCAGAGAAACTGATAATTTTGCAGTGGTCTCTTAATTTTTTCCAGAGCTGTATATACACACTTCCTAACCTTAACGTCAGAACAACAAAAACATATCTGTATTAGATATTCAGCAAGG
Organism: Acipenser oxyrinchus oxyrinchus; assembly: GCA_030684275.1. Lineage (NCBI taxonomy): Eukaryota > Metazoa > Chordata > Actinopteri > Acipenseriformes > Acipenseridae > Acipenser > Acipenser oxyrinchus. The sequence goes on from CM060249.1 coordinate 82,089,486, forward strand.
GTTTGGAGCATCACCTCTTGGGATTTACACACTTTGTTTTTCGGCCACACCTTTAAGGACATGCATTCCTGCTTTAGTAACTACTGATACAGCACTAATGCAAGTAAAGAAACAATAATATTGTATTCCTTATTGGTCGTCTTGCTATAGCAAAATAAAGCACAGTGACTCTCTCCAAACACAAAATATTATATTTATTATATAGATTTACCTTCCATAAACATGGTTGACAGATAAGTAAAATGGTTGGTTAGGTTGAGGGGTACTAAAGCCCGGTACACACTGCTCGATGCGATCAATTGCATCAGACAGTGCATGATGCTTTGCGATGCAATTTTATAGGATTGGCCAATCGATTTCAGTCGGCTCACAAAGTTTAAACATGTTTAATATTTTGCAATGCGATTCCCTTGCATCAGCTAGTGTGTTACGTGAGGATCACATTGTGCAGTGTGTACTGAACTTAAGACGGTGCAAAGAAATCCTAAGGATCAAGAATCCAGTCACTAATTCACCAGTCACAAACACGCAATCCAAGTGAGTGGATTCAACCGTACATTTAAAAATATATATTGAAAATCCACACTTATTGGTCACATGTTTATGGAAATTCCCAGGCTGGCTACAATTAGCTGTCCCTGCATTTCTATGATCCATAGTCTCTAGCTACCGCACGCAGTATATTCATAATTGACCATTGAGACGCTGGGAGCCAATGAAATACAAGAAACTTGATAACATGCAAACTCAAGCTGTGCAGCAAAATTGCTATTCTTTATGCATTAAATTGAAATATAACACATAATTAAAAAAAAAAATCAATAAAACACCAGGTACACAGCTTATCTGGAGCTCTGTAAGTAATGAAGAGTAACTGTTTTGCAAGGGTGCACAGCCTGATGTACAGTATTACTGATGACTAGGCTTGGAAGTTTGTAATGTGAAATCATTATACATGCACAGCTGTAGCTCTGAATGTATTAAAGGAGTAGGACTTAAATTTCACATTATACAGTTTTCATTTTCAGGCAAAGTGTTTTTTTTGGAGTAACCTAATACATATTTATATTGAGCAGCTTGGATAATGTTCACTACATTAAATTAAACTGTACCCTGCCAGTATGTTTTTGTTTTGTGTCAGGTATATAAAAAAGTGGTTTGAGACAGTATTGTTAAAAACATATTAGGTCACACTTTATTTGAACTTTTTTGTGTGTTTTAACTTTGTGTTTTTCTTTTCATTTTTGTGGATAATGTGGCCATCTCCAAATTAATTAAGTAATTACCAATTTGGAGATGGCCACGTATATATAAAAAGCAGATCAGCGGTCATTAGGGGTTGGTTGGTTGTTCACAAAGGAGGAAGGCGAGAAGTAAGATATAAAAATAACAATAGCTACTCATGCTGGCTTTACACCAGCATGCTACTTGTTAGAAGATTGTGTCTGTTTATTTTGGCCACCGTGCCATTTTGTTTTGTGTGTAGAGTTTTGTTTTGTTTAATTATTTTATCTACAGTTAATAACGAAAGAGCACATTTGCTACTCACCCGTAGTACCTTGCCTGTGTGTGGTTACTTCCCAGTCTATTACGTCACCACCCGACCATCCTGTCACAATGCCATTTGTTCAGCATTCAAGAGTAATCAATGGACTGCATTGGACATTTCTTGTTAAGTCTTACGGTGGTAAGACGCAAGCCTCTCTAACCGTCATTTCCTTCTGCCTGTCATTGTTTTGTTGTCACGTCTGTCTCTCTAGGCAACAACTTCCCCTTAGTTTTGCCTTTGCTTGAAAACTGATCTCCTGGAGTAGCCTACTAACCTGACTGTCCTAGCTACTGTGGCACCTGTTCAACGTGCATACAATATCATGCCTCTACTGAATGCTGTTAGATCTTTGCCTTTTCCCATTTCTGGTAGATTGGTTGCAATTCTGCTGCTCCAAAAGCTTTATAATGCTGCAGAAACAATATGTCTCATCACATGATCAACATAATTTGCATCTTTGTGGGATCTATTCTGGTACCATTTTCACAGAGCTTGCAGAATCAAAACATAAAATGACCAGATGATATCACAGCAGTGTAAAACTCTTTTTAATTCATAAAATAATAGAAAAAGTTGATTAATCTATAGACCAGACTCAAAAAATGGTTAAAAGATAGGGAAGCTCCTCGTGTTTAATAAATTTATAAGACAAGTTACAAATGAAGTCATGAGGCAAAGGTGAAAATTATATTATGGGGACCGTTTTCTGCAATACAACAAGTAGGCATGGGCATTTCTGTATATTTTGATAATCGAATACCTGTAATTTACTAAATGATTAAACAGTTACACTATTATACTTTACATCAATGTGCCACTGGATAAAAATAATGCTTACATAATACCAAAATTGAAGTAATACGTACAATAAACAACAATTGCGGTACTATTTCACAATCCTTCAATAAACAGCTATTTTTATTAACAGGAAGTATAATACAAGTGCATTATGTTTAAAGCCCAACTTATGCATAATTTCCAAACAACAATTAAAGGCAGCATAATAACGTGCAGATCATAATGAATTAACACGTCTTCATCAGACAACTATAAAATATAAATAAATGTTTACATTAAGTAACATATCATGTTAAATACAGTACATACCTCCTGGTATGCTATACGTTCTGCTACATGAAGCTGGGCCTCTCTCTGCAGGTAGGTGGATACATGCTTGTATCGTAGGTGGCTATTATTGTCCCAATGCTCTTCATGTAGCTCAGTCTTTTATTGCAAATGTTATTTTTTCAAATAAGACTGGAATTTTTGAAAACTTTATTGGCTGCAATCTCGGTCATGTTCCGTTTGGTATCGGCTTGCTTGTTAATATTATTAACCACAGCGGTTTAAGAATAATTATATCATAACTGTATTGTATGATATCTCTTTTTTGTAAAATACCTCTAGTTTGTAGTCTCTTGTATTAATTAAATTGAATAATTAAATATAGTTTTAGTAAGTGCAAAGGTGAATTCCAACCACCTCCATTGGCTACAGTATTTGTATCAAACCTGCACTTTTAAGAACGCCTGTTTTCTTGAGTAATTTAGATCCCAAGGAAGAAATAATGATGTATTTAATATTTCTTTAAAGTAATACATTGGACTGCAGCGGCAGGCTTATTGTGGTTCATGGGTCTGTTCAGACCATTTAGATTTGTTGCAATACAAGATAGATTAGACGATTATTAAATTTTCTTTTAATTAATTATTTCAATAAACAATTACACATGCCCATCCCTAAATCCAGCCATGCAAAACAGTGCACAGCACCTACTGCTTACAGGTGGCAGCACAAAAAAAAACATGTGTTTGATTGTTTGCCAATGTCTTGTGACTTAATTTACACCCTGTAGTTCATCAATGATTATCTTTATTTTTAACACATGTATAGCAGGGTAGACAGACGGTCCTGCCTCATCACACTGATAATGTCTTCTCCAGCTCACTGCACACGGTAAGACTTGCTTATGAATGGATACACTGTACATATGTTAGTATAAAACTATTCACACACCGCAAACCCAGGAACAATCTCATTGCTGGGAAACACTTGAAGTCAATAGCTTTCAAATAGTAAGAATCTAGTGCCCTTCTGGGTGTCCTTAAAAAAACAAAGTAATGGGTGAATATGATGGATGAACTACTAGTCTCTGGTAGTATTGCTCTTGTTGCCTGTTTTCACTATTTTGGAATGGTCAAGGAAAACCTCAGTAAACTGCTGTATAAATATTTGACGTATCTTCAGGATTTTAGCCTGAAGAGAATATATGTATGTTTTAAAAATAGTTGTTCTCCAACTGATACATTTGTTCTCAACTGTTAGTCCCTTCTGCTTATTTTATAGTGCAGAGTCAGGTCCCGGTAAAAGTATTGTCTGGACATAGGAGACATAAGAACATAAGAACATAAGAAAGTTTACAAACGAGAGGAGGCCATTAAGCCCATCTTGCTCATTTGGTTGTTAGTAGCTTATTGATCCTAGAATCTCATCAAGCAGCTTCTTGAAGGATCCCAGGGTGTCAGCTTCAACAACATTACGGGGGAGATGGTTCCAGACCCTCACAATTTTCTGTGAAACATTTCAATGTAGCCCGCCACATGTTTTATGCTGGAAAAAAACACACCTCAGGCATCAGACAGACAAACTCTCTAATACAAAACAAAGGCTTACTTATTAGCAAATGTCTGACACCAGGCGGTGTCAGATAGGGACAAAGGATACCATGGCCACACATAGACTGCTCACAGTGATGCCAACATTGACATTGTCAGAGTCAGTAGGAAATCTAGCTTTTTCAATTAATTTGTCATTATGTTTATTTTAACAAGATGACACACTTTTATTGAACTTCTTGTCAACCAAATAAAATAACAATCTATTAGTGTTTGATGCAATCAGACTGCCTTTCTCGTTCTAGAAAAACAATAATAGGTCATTAGGTCTGTGGCAGGGCAGAGGAAAAGCATATGAGGGGGAGCAGGGCAAAGTCCTGCTTATTCTAATGTCTTTATTATTATTATTATTATTATTATTATTATTATTATTATTATTATTATTATTATTATTATTATTATTTAAAAAGGAAATACTGCAATGTTTTATGTTTATTTAAAACAAGTATGTTTTGGTAGTGTATGGTTTAAATGTATTTTGTGTTATTTAAAAATGTTTGATTTGGCTGTGGTCTGGCAGGGGTGACTGTTAGCAGTTTGTCCCTGCCAGACATTTCGTGAAAATGTGTGGTTGGCAGCGGCTTAATTATAAACAGAGTTGCTGTCGACCACGCAAATATTAGAAACCATGTGCAGAAGGTGACCATCTCCAGATTAATTAATTGGTTAATTTATTCCTAGTCTGGAGATGGTCACCGGTATAAAAGCCTGGAGCTTTCCATGTTCAGGAGGGAGTGTCTAGGAGAACAGGAGCGAGGAGGTAAAGAAAAAAATAACTGAAAAGAAACAATTGCTACGCCTGCTGGCTTAAAACCAGCACAATACTTGAGAGAATTATTAGTTTGTTTTGTTTGTTTTGGCCCACCTGCCCTTTTGTTTTGCCTGTTTGTGGTTTCATTTCCCTGATCTGACATCATCCACCAGCCATCACTGTCGCAAGGTCCAATCATAGCCCCTCTTTATCAATATTAATTGGTTTATTGTACGTCTAAAAATATTTTAGAAAGACTGTCCTCTCATTTTGTGGTAATTCACACTCAACATACCTTAACAGATAAAGGAAAAAGCATTTCCTTATGACTTCTATTCCAATAATATACATTTTTTACTGGTTCTTATTAACTGATATATTACAATGTGTTGTTATTTTGTGGATATATTAACACAGTTCAGAATAAACAAATATGCCAGCCTCTTTTTGTGCAATGTCTTAACCATTTAATAATTGGTTTTGAAAAGAGGGATTTTGAATCAGAAAGAATGAAGAGGCTTAAAATGAAAAAAAAACTACTCGTGTATAGAACATAAGAAAGATTACAAACGAGAGGAGGCCATTTGGCCCATCTTGCTCGTTTGGTTGTTAGTAGCTTATTGATCCCAGAATCTCAACAAGTAGCTTCTTGAAGGATCCCAGGGTGTCAGCTATTGTGGTTAAGACTCTCACTTGAGGTGTGTGTGTTTGCAAATTACACCAGAAACTTGAGTTAACAGTCTGGTACTAGCAGAACCTATATAATGCACAATCATCATGCTTTGAAAACATAATTGTGAAAAACGGTATATTTATGAATGAAATAAATGGCAATCACAGGGTTTCATCGGGGGTTGATCTAGCATTATTCCAGTTGTGTGGAAAGGGTAAAACTGTGATGTCAATTAGATCCTCTTTAGTAATATGCTTATTCACATCTTCCCATTCAACACAATGACGTTTTGAAAATTACATTTCCTCTGACAGCCGGCTCTTTAAAATACAACAAACCTATTGTATACATTTCCTGAAAGCAACATTTCACACTTATTTCATAAGAGAATAAAAAAACACAATTGTTTGTAGGTGAATTGTTTTAGATTTCTATAGCAAATCCTACAATTATGGCATAAACGTTATAGTAAATACGTGAATTTCAGTGGGGGTCTAAGAGCAAAGTTTAAATAATAAATAAAAAAAACAATCATAAAAATAAAAAGTAGACAATTGCCAAACAATTAGGGATTAAACTGCACTTTATGTTTATAAATAGTACTTAATACACTTCTTCTAGTAAGGGGAAACAAGAATTCTGTGTCATGATCTCACTGAGGGATCCCGTGAGATTAGAACATAAGAAACATAAGAACATAAGAAAGTTTACAAACGAGAGGAGGCCATTCAGCCCATCTTGCTTGTTTGGTTGTTAGTAGCTTATTGATCCCAGAATCTCATCAAGCAGCTTCTTGAAGGATCCCAGGGTGTCAGCTTCACCAACATTACTGGGGAGTTGGTTCCAGACCCTCACAATTCTCTGTGTAAAAAAGTGCCTCCTATTTTCTGTTCTGAATGCCCCATTTATCTAATGTCCATTTGTGACCCCTGGTCCTTGTTTCTTTTTTCTGGTCAAAAAAGTCCCCTGGGTCGACATTGTCTATACCTTTTAGGATTTTGAATGTTTCAATCAGATTGCTGCGTAGTCTTCTTTGTTCAAGACTGAATAGATTAAATTCTTTTAGCCTGTCTGCATACGACATGCCTTTTAAACCCGGGATAATTCTGGTTGCTCTTCTTTGCACTCTTTCTAGAGCAGCAATATCCTTTTTGTAACGCGGTGACCAGAACTGAACACAATATTCTAGGTGAGGTCTTACTAATGCATTGTAAAGTTTTAACATTACTTCCCTTGATTTAAATTCAACACTTCTCACAGTGTGTTGAGACTGTAAGCGGCTCAGCCAGAAAAAAAATTCACAAGATCAGGTTTGTAAAAACCTATGATTTTTTTTTTTTGCAGAAAATTCTCGAAGAAATTAACAGTAATAATATTTTACATTAAAGCAACTGATAGGGGGATGTGGTCTCTCATAAGATACAGAAATGGTAGAAAAATGGTTGACCTGCTCAGTATTTGTCAAGTGTTCATGATACTCCAGTAACAAATGTCACACATGAAAATAAACCATGTAATTCTGACACTCGCAAAAAACAGGAAAGTTGTCAGACTAATGTAAAAGTGCAAGTCACCGAAGCTATCAGTGAAAAGAGAAAGCAGAAAAGAAAACACGATGTGATGTTTAGTGGTGTGGAAAACGAAACCGACACCTAGAGAGAAAAAAAAAACTGCGTGATACTTCGCAAGATAGAGGTGATACAAGTACTGCCAGTGAACACAGTTTGGGAAAATGATAAAGGAGTCAATTTTGGCTTTGCAAAAGTCAATGAAAGACAATTTTGGACAATTACAGCAGTCTGTGGAACAATCCAGAAATACTGGGAAACAGTTGAGCATGGTTCTGACGAAGATGTTAAACAGTCTTTGTCTGGAGAAGGTTCTAGAAAAAGGGAGCCACAGGTTAGCGCACCTGAACTAATCAATGAAGCCGTAGACTGCATCCAGAGTGCTGTAACACCAACAGTTCAAACACAGGATAGTTTGCTTTCAGATATAGCTGCGAAAATAGAAAAGAAAAACTCTTAAGGGTGTCTGCTAAGAAATAAATAATAATAATAACAAGATTGTTACATGGCTTCAGTGGATCTCAAAGATGCCTATTATTGTGCCTATGGCAGCTGAGCATAGACAATACCTCAGATTTGAATGGGAAAGTATACTGTACCAATTTACTTCCTTGCCCAATGGACTGTCATGTGCGCCCAGACTGTTTACAAAATTGCTAAAAAAACAGTTTTAGTTACTCTTAGAAATCCTATATTGATGACACCTTAATTCTAGGTGAAACTAAAGCAATGTGTAGAGAACATGTGAAGACTACAGTGCAGACATTCCAAAATATGAGATTTATTGTTCACCCTACTAAATCAGTTTTTCGGCCAGAAAAACATATTTCTTTTTTGGGATTTATTTTAAATTCATAGTCTAGTAAAATTAACAGCACAAAAAGCATTACATCAAAATAAAACTTGTATAGAGCTTAGGTGAAAGCAGGAAGCCACAATTCGTGAGACAGCACAAGTTATAGGATATTTAGTGTCCAGTTTTCAGAGTGTAGAGTATGGTCAACTTTACTACAGATCGCTTGAAAAGGGAAAAATTCAAGAACTGAAACTTAACAATGGGAATTTTGAGGCTTACATGAACATTAGAGGACATGAAGCTTGCTCTTACTTGGTGGATTGACAATATTCTTACAGCACAAAAATAATGTATATGTATCATATTAATGCAGAGTATGTTTTAAGATTAGATGCTTCCAAAGTAGGTTGGGTAGCAGTGCTTAAGGGAAAAACTGCAGAGGGCAGATGGACTGATGAAGAATCTAAGAGACATATAAATGAATTGGAGATGACAGCAGAATTATTTGCCTTGAAAGCTTTATGTCACGATTTATCAAACACATTCAACTACAGCTGGATAATGTAACAGCAGTTACTTATATTGATAACATGGGTGGAATAAAATCTATGCAATGCAATTCTATTGCACAAAATATTTGGATATGGAGTTTAAATAAGGACATTTGGTTATCTGCCACACACTTAGCTGGTGTATTAAACACTGTAGCAGATAGAAAATGACAGGACAGAATGGATGCTAGACAGGCATATATTTAAAAAAAATTACGAAGGTTGGGATACTCCACATATTGACATTTTTGCCTCCAGATTAAATGCACAATTAAAGAGATTTGTCTCATGGAAACCAGATCCAGAATCATCCCACATCAATGCATTTTCAATGTCATGGACACACATTTATTTTTATGCGTTCCCTCCTTTCAGCATGATCTGCAATTGCATTCAGAAAATTCAACTGGACAAAGCAGAGGGAGTAATGATTATTATTATTATTATTATTATTATTATTATTATTATTATTATTATTATTATTATTATTATTATTATTTCTTAGCTCTTAATTAATACAATTAAGAGCAAGATAAAATAGTTCTGATATGGTCAACACAGCCATGGTATTCCAGACTTATGGCCATGATAACAGACTATCCCAGACTCCTTCCCAGATCAAGGAGCCTATTGACATTGCCCCATTCACAGGCTTTACATCCTTTGAGACACAAAAATAACTAACGGTCTGTCGCTTGTCTGGAGAGCCCTCCAAGTGCAAAGAGTTCCAGAAGGAGCTCAATCAATCATTTTGGTTGCATGGAGAGATCCCACAAAAAAGCAGTACAAAGTTTATTTAAAAAAAAAAAAAAGTTCTTTAAAATCTCATGGGATCCCTCAGTGAGATGATGATGCAGAATCGTAGCTTAAACTATACTTACCTGAGTTGATGTTTGATCGGGATTCTGCAGAGCCGTCTATTCACTGAGGGATTACATGCCCTCCCTCATACCACCCTTTTATTATTTGAGTTATGGGTATGTACACTAATTAATAATGTTTTTATCATAAAGGACTGTTTAAATTTGTTGTCCACAATGGTGCTAAAGACTGAAGCTGCGCATGCTCATCGCAATCTCATGTGATCCCTCAGTGAATAGATGACTCCACAGAATCCCGATCAAACACTGACTCAGGTAAGTCTCGTTTAATCTACGATTCTACCTGATAAGGAAAACTTATTTGTGGATGTGACAGGGTGCTCGGGTCATTGTTTGTGGGTAAACACTGATATGAATGACAGAGAGACATGGGAGATGGAGTTGAAACGCCCTTCAGGCGCGCAGGATTTATTCACAAAATAAAGTAAATAAACAAAGGGGTCATGTGATGTTACCAGCGATGGTAACACACAGAGGACACATACAGCAAGCTGTACATGAGGCAAAATAAAACACAGTACAAAAACTACAAATAAAAAGTGCCACACAGGGTGAGCGCTAGCCTTATAAATGAGACGCCCCGCTCCAGGAACCGACTACACTACGTAACCCTTGCTATACATTAATTGGGCTCACTATCCCCTAAACTAACCTACTTATGAGCCGGTATTCATACGACGATTCCTGCTGCTTCATACGGCCTTGGCTGGGCATTGCCTTCACAAGCACCGCTTGCAATTTCAGTGTTGTGTAGCTGTCGTTCCTGCAGAGCGGACTCTCTTCTGCTGAGTATACGCAGCTCCCCTCTGTAGCATGGCATTGCAGTCGCCCCGAGCGATCTCCACCAGGTGTTTTTAAACTGACGGACACTCGGTTGAGACCCGCCTACCTGCTGATTGAGGACCGGCACAGCCAATCATACACTACCCCTCCTCTCAACCAGGTAGGCAGGCAGGCAGCAAAGTCTCAATCGAGCGCACATCTGTAAACAATCAATTCAAATTACACCAACACTAATTCCCACCTGTACATCGCCCTGCTGCAGGTTTTTCTGGAAAATGCTTGACATTTACAACTGCTTTAGATGTATTATTATGCAATCATATCATCACGGTACTATATATAATTCTAAACAACAACTTCCCTTTCCTTTTTTGTATAGCATCGCCTGTTGCAAATAAAGAGACCACACTGGTCTACTTGTATACTATAACTGACAGTGAATTATACAATAGCTTACTAGTATTCTTCTATTTCTCTCCTTTCCTTACTGAATTCAATCTTGCCAATCGTATTTCCCCTCAGTCTATAATTGAAGTGTCCTTCATCATCACAGGTAATTACCCTCTGCAGCTTTTATACAAAATCAATAATAGAAACTAGACAAGGCATCAAAGATATACCCTATTTTCGCATTTACCTGTTATCTGTGGAACCATTTCAGATGAAGCCAAATCACAGCAGAATTTAGCAAAACCCACAAAGTAGTTGCACTTTAAAAAACACTAATAGCATTTTTTTTTTTTGTGGCATGTTGCCAGATGAATCCAACCTTTGAACCACAACAATAATGTAATAATGCCTCCCTTACATTCTGGGGTTTTCACAGTAAATTGTATGAAACAAGTAGTTTAATTGACTTACTGTATATAATAGTATCAATAGCCAGTTGAATCTTCTCAGTAACCGTCAATAATAAAAAAAAGAAAGCACAGTTATTGTTTTACCTAAAATAAATGTCGGAATCATAAATACTGAAAACCCTCAGATACCATGTATATTGGGCTAAAGTGGTTGAGTTGAAGGGTTTTAAGTTGCACTTTAAATTATGTGGCATGCTTAACCATGTACTAACATAGTAATAACTAGGTACACATACAAGATGACCATAGTAAAAGCATAGTGTAATAAAGCATAGCGAAAGAATGGTAAAGAATAGTTAAGCATTGTAAAGAATAGCGAGGTATGGTAAAGCACATTAATAAACATGACAAACCGGGGAAAACTATGGTAAATGCTGCAAAAATATCGTGGTAAAGCTTTATAAGGTAACACAAGCTGCATAACAGAGCTCTAGGCCAGAACTAAATCAGTCTTTGTTTCGCCACTCTTGATTTTCTGAACGGCTCGCTACATTCCATAAATTGCTAACTCTACAATTTATGCTGTCCTATACATGCCCATTTATGACAAGCCACCAAAAGTAGAGTAATCCACTCTCAGTTTCACAGATATTAATCACATGAGTTATGTGCCTTTCAGGTTACTGTAACTTGGCATTTTAGTGCAGAGAAGATTAAAATCCACAGGTAAGGTAAGGGATGTGATAAATGTGGAGATATAAAAATGGCTATGAATAATGTGCCACAACTTTGATTAAACAAGGTAGAGCAAAATGTGGATTTTGGAAAGTCTGTGATTTTTTCCCAAATTACATCTGTGCACATACAGTGCCTATAGAAAGTCTACAACAGAGAATTGTGAGGGTCTGGAACCAACTCCCCAGTAATGTTGTTGAAGCTGACACCCTGGGATCCTTCAAGAAGCTGCTTGATGAGATTCTGGGATCAATAAGCTACTAACAACCAAACGAGCAAGATGGGCTGAATGGCCTCCTCTCGTTTGTAAACTTTCTTATGTTCTTACAACCCCTTGAACTTTTTTCACATTTTGTTGTGTCAGTGCCTCAGAGTTTCATGCATTTAAATGAGGATTTTTCTCCACTTGTCTACACACCATATTCCACACTGTTAAGGGGAAAAAAGTTTTTATTGAGAAAAAAATTATATATTAATTGGATATGTCTCCACTCCCCTGAGTTAATTCTTGGTGGAAGCACCTTTGGCAGCAATTACAGCTGTGAGTCTGTTGGGATAGGTCTCTACCAACTTTCCACACCTAGATTTGGCAATATTTGACCACTCTTCTTTACAAAACTGTTCAAGCTCTGTCAAGTTCCTTGGGGAGCATTGATGGACAGCAATCTTCAAGTCATGCCACAAACTTTTTTATTGGATTTAGGTCGAGGCTCTGACTGGGCCACTCAAGGACATTTACCTTTTTGTTCCTTAGCCACTCCAGTGTAGCTTTGGTTGTGTGCTTTGAGTCGTTGTCATGCTGAAAGGTGAACTTCCATCCCAGTTTCAGCTTTCTTAGAGAGGGTAGCAGGTTTTCCTCAAGGACTTCTCTGTACTTTGCTCCATTCATTTTCCCTTCTATCCTGACAAGTGCCCCAGTCCCTGCTGATGAGAAACATCCCCATGACATGATGCTGCCACCACCATGCTTCACAGTAGGGATGGTGTTCTTTGGCTGATGGGCTGGGTTGGGTTTGCACCAAACATAACGCTTTGCATTTAGGCCAGAAAGTTCCACTTTAGTTTCGTCAGACCACAAAACTTTTTGCCACATGGCTACTTCAAACAGGATTCAAGGTGGGCTTTCTTGAGTAATGGCTTCCTTCTTGCCACCCTACCATACAGGCCAGATTTGTGGAGTGCTTGGGATATTGTTGTCACATGCACACTTTGACCAGTCTTGGCCATAAAAGCATGCAGCTCTTGCAAAGTTGTCATTGGCCTCTTGGTAGCCTCTCTGATCAGTCTCCTTCTTGCTCGGTCATCCAGTTTGAAGGGACGGCCTGATCTAGGCAGGGTCTTGGTGGTGCCTTCCACCTTCCACTTCTTAATAATCGTCTTGACCGTGCTCCAAGGGATATTCAAGGCCTTTGATATTTTTTTATACCCATCCCCTGATCTGTGCCTTTCAACAACTTTGTCCCGGAGTTCTTTGCTTTGAAATTCACTACCCAGCAGAGGGAACCTACAGGAACTGCTGAATTTATACTGAAATCATGTGAATCACTACAATTTAACACAGGTGGAGGCCACTTAACTTGGTGTGTGATTTTACACCTGAGCTAATTTAGGATTGCTATTACAAGGGGGGTGGACACTTATTCAACCAAGCTATTTCAGTTTTTATTTTTAATTACTAGAATATTTTTTCACTTGGAAGTTGTGGGGTAGGATGTGTAGATAAATGAAGAAAAAAACTATTTTTAATCCAGGCTATAAGGCAACAAAAGGTGAAAATTTTGAAAAAGGGTGTAGACTTTCTATAGGCACTGTATACATTCTAAAGTGCATGTTGTTACTTGATGACAAGATGGTGTTTCTCTAAATGCTTTATTAAGTCATTACATATACATGCAAAACCCTTCATTGATACTTTCTAAAGGCCCGTAGGTTCTTCTTTGGTGCTTTAATTTCTCTTAACTACAGAACCCGTCTCACCCCTATATTCTGGCTATTTCTTGATACAGTGACCAATGCAGACAGTGCGTTAAATTGGAAGACAAATGGTTGACTGTTTTATTTTAAACAGAACCACTAAGTAACACACTGACTGAAAAAACAATTAGAGGATGGCTTTTATAAGCTTACCAAGCATATTGTTAAAGTGGAAACATGTGTCTCAGATGAGATGTAAAACCGAGGTCCTATTGTAACTGACTCTGCAGCAGCAGTTGTGATGTATAGTTCACCCCCTAGTCTCTGTAAGTCACTTTGGATAAAAGCATCTGCTAAATAATAATAATAATAATAATAATAATAATAATAATAATAATAAAGACTGGGTGGGATATATATATATATATATATATATATATATATATATATATATATATATATATATATATATATATATTTTACCCCCAAAAAATGGCTTTCTGCAATAGTGACTGCCAAAAACAAAACTGGTCCACCATTCAGTTTTGGCAGTCAACCCTCTGAGACAACTTGCTCATTAAAACCCTTTGCATATATTTCAATAGAAATTATTACTTATTCATAGGTACCAATTATACATTGCTCCACCTACAAACCAGCAAATGTTGTTTTCTCTACATATGGAGAAAACAATCACGACTGAAAGGGATTTAAAAAGCGTTAACAACCATCTGTCGTAGCAGGGATTATATTTTACAACTACAGTATGTCAGTTTGAAGATGCCCTCCATCCACTCTATATGTTGTAATGACAAAAACTTTACATGAAATATTCTGTTTTCACAACAGTCTACTCTACATGTCTTCATGCAATTCAGTAGCCTTTATCTCAACAGACCTACTCATCTTAAAAAAAAAAAAAAAAGTTAATGACCCATAATGTGGAACTAACATGTTTCATGCCTAGGGAAACCTGAAGATAAAATTAGAAAGGTTTCCTCGAGGGTGTTCAGATAACCCTCAGTTCCTTAATACTGCTGCTATGAACTCAATTAAAAAAAAAAACCCTAGCAACCTATTTATTAAGAAAAGTCTGCAAAGTAGATTCTTTCACTAAACAGTTTAACCTTTCTTTCAAATGTGACTGACCTCGTAACATATTTGCTTGCCTTAAGCTGAACAATGTCAGTATCTATTACAATGCAATGCAAAAATTGTTGTTTTTTTTGTTTGTTTTATTGATTTTGCATGGCCATAAATATCTAGGTAGTTTGTGCAATTCTATTTGTATATGAACTGCAAACGCCCTCCACCTCCACTCTTAAAAAACAAGCTTAAAATGGCTGAATGAAAAAACTGCTGAATGGCGATTCTGTGACAGAAAATGAATTAAAAAACATACTGCAAAAGAAAGACAAAATCTTGCAGTATGAACTTCAAAAACATTTTCTGTTATTTATTTATTTGTTTATTTATTTATTTTAAACAAAATACTGTAAAGCCATAAATATTTGCGACCAACATAATTGGCATGTACTGCAGACTACAATGCTTAATACTGAAGAGGTCCTGACCAGTATAATGGAAATCATGCAGTGAAGGTAGAGTCTCTACGGTAATATAAGAATTCTGAACTTTTGTATTGCCGTAAGTTTACCACATCAACACACCATATCTCACAAACAGTAGTTCATAGGAAGGTGAAATTGCATGTGGTTATTAAGGGAACCATGGGGACGCAAATGCCACAGTTATTCATTTTTCTCATTAGACAGCAGTGTGGAATAGTGGTTAGGGCTCTGGACTCCTGACCGGAGGGTCGTGGGTTCAATCCCAGGTGGGGGTCACTGCTGCTGTATACCCTTGGGCAAGGTACTTTACCTAGATTGCTCCAATAAAAACCCAACTGTATAAATGGGTAATTGTATGTAAAAATAGTGTGTAAAAAATAATATAATTATATGTAAAAATAATGTGATATCTTGTAACACTTGTAAGTCACGCTGGATAAGGGTGTCTGCTAAGAAATAAATAATAATGAATCCTGTTTTAAATACCATTATACACAGCAGTAATAATTACTGATTTAACACTCATTTCTCAACCAGTGTCAGGCCATGGCACCATTGCTAAACATGCAGTCTACACATTTTCATTGTCAGACCATAAAGTTTTAAAACATAGTTCTGGAACACAACCAGTCATTGTTACACAGTACCATGAGTGGACACTCATGGCCAACACAGATACCATGGTAACTAAATGCCTGGGATGCATTGCAAATATAAATATTCCTAAAACCAGATAAATAATCTAAATAATCTGATGGATATATGTTTTCAGCAGTATGTAATAACTTTTTACTAAGGCTGTAAATGCAATCTGTTAGCGGTGACCACACCATTACCTCCACCGCACCATGTTTGTTTTTACTAAATATATCTCACAAATTGAGACAATGTGTTTTGGATTATTGCCTTGTTGTAAAACAAGTTACGTCAGATACAAATGACATGTTATTGCTTGCTGATATTGTGTTAACAATAAAGTATGGATATACCTTCTGTCTTTCATAATTTCTTTCAATAATCTAACATTACAGTTCCTCCAGTCAGCAGGAGCACCTATTAATTAAACTGAAGGAAGCACCTACCACTTTTAAAGTGTCAGTTAAAGTCTTTAGAGTAATTGTGTAATAATGCTACACTCAGAGAATCAAATTCTGACAAGCCATTTTTATAGGCTTGGCTATAGTGCTTAACATTTTTGAAAACACTGGTTTATGTCAGTCATACCAGAAATGTTTTTTGTTTGTATTAGTCACTATTTTTTGTTTAGGTTAATGAAACATCAGAAAATGCCCCAATCATGTAGCATAAATGAGGCAGAAACTGTTAATTTAAACACATATAATGTGCCAACTAAATTCATTTTACCTTCATCTTGTACCATTTTCATTGCCTTGCATACAGTAAAATAGACACTACAGAATTACAAAGGCGTATTGGACAAATCCTTTAGTCCCCAGAAATTTAATTTTGCACCGGTGCCTAATGCTTGGCATTCCTCTCAAAGCTGAACTTCCCAGTATAGGGATTTGTTTTACAAACTTTAGAGTATTGACATAAACCAGTGTTTTCAATACACTTTCATTGTGTCATTGCAAGTGCTCATGTGGAATTATGTTGTATAATATGTATGCTAGTTACTCTTCATTTCCCTCAGTGTGCATTAAGTTGAGTATCCCTTGACAGCTGAAAAGGAGTTATGTTTAGAAAGGACATATATAGTATATATACACCACCCAGTCTATATATCGCGGGTGTCAGGATCCAATACAAATCCGCTATACATCGAGGGCCGCGATATAGCGAGAGACCCATAGAAAAACAAATAGGCTAATAACAAATACTGTACAACCATCCCTTCATTTTATCAGGGGCGTCAGGGTCCAGTATAAATCCTCAATGCAACACGCTTATTCTCATTTTTCATCTAAAAAGCAGCACACCATTTTAATTCATACAACGGAGGGTAATTGCTTCTCATCAACTTCAGTCTCCAATTCATTTCATGAGTCTTTCTCTACTTTCTCAAATGCACAAACCGCTGCATTGAAAGAATCCATTCCCAACATAGGAGGCTTGTTGCTAAGGAGCTGACGTCACTGCCTTGTAGTTTTTGCTAGTGTATTGCTGCCACATGTGAACACCTCGTGGGCTAAAATAAAAACCGCTACAGCAAGTAGATATTTAATTTGCTTTGTGTTATTGTGCAATACATGTGTATATGATAACATATATATATATATAGTTATATTTATAAAATAAATCAACAACCACATGTTCATGACGAATGATGTTCCCTCTAATAAACAAGGACATAAAAATATGCCCATGCACCAATGAAGATAAAAGTAGTGATCCACCAAATCAAAGTCTTTACAAAGGTAGTTCACCATGCAGTATTCGTTGAAATCATAATAATGCCTCTTTTTTTCTTGTGCAACACCCTTTTGACCTATATAAGTAATCTTTTACCGTCATAATGATGCTGACTTACTCTAATGAGCCATCACATTTTATGAGCTTACTAAGACTTAATAGACACCCACAGGGACACATGACGCGTGCGTACACACACACACACACACACACAAACAGTTACTTACTGTTATTACATACATTAGGTTAATAGAGCACTTTACACTCTTTTAAAGTGTAACCCATTTTTGGTACTGCCAAGTGTATTACTTACAGTATTATACAAACTGAATATATTGAGTCTAATCCACAGGCAGATATATAATCTAAGTCAATATCATTGCTTTGGTTGCTACGCATTCAAAAGGTGCAAAAGGTGTACACTGGGGTACATAACAGAGTTTAAACAATATTTTAAGCTATGCAGATTTAAAAGAATATGTATTTGTGTTTTTAAACAGGCAATCTTTAAGAAACACATGGGAAGGCAAGACAGGGAAACACTTTCTCTCTCAAGTATTTTTAGACATGCAAAACTGGATAACCTCATTTATCTAAATACCTTGGGACCAGGTTATGCCTTTATGGTAAGGTCACTATGATGCATTATGTAACTACATGGTTTGAGGGAGTACTCTGATTGGCTATCAACCACCGGCTGCCGCTTCATCATACAAACTTAACACATCACTTCACACTAAAATTCTATGAACTGTAAAATTACGTGTTGTATAACTACGAGTAAGAGCACTATTCAAACTATGCTATACTTCTAATATAAACATGTCTGTGTTGTGGATTACATGTATAGTATAAAAATAATTTTGAACTAAGTTTTTTAAACCTCAGCCAAAATGGACTTTGTTTAAAATTATCAATCCCTCCTGATTGATTCTGGCAGACTGAATAGCTTTGCAAAGATAGTATGAATCAATCAATCAACAGCTACTGCCACAGTGGCCAAAGTAACTAGCATTTAGATCTAGAAATAACAGCTAAGGCTATAGGGCCTTGTTAAGCCTCAGTACAGCTTAAACGCTAATTTGCCACAGAACGAAACTGACATTGACCAGTACTTTCAAAATGCCTGTCGACTGTATTTTATTTTAAATGAATAAAACAAGCCATAACGTTACTGCTTAAGTATCATGAAAATAATTTAGTTAGTAATACAATGTTAAATATGTTTGACCATTTACTAAAATTCTATTCTAAGTCTAAAAGTGTATGATTTGCTCTCTTCAAAATCATGAACTATTAACACTGATTTAACACTCGTTTCTCAACCAGTGTCAGGCCATGGCACCATTGCTAAACCATGCAGTCTACACATTTTCATTGTCAGACTGGGATGCATTGCAAATACACCCATCTCTCGTTATATCGCCCCTCGCTATACTGCGGATTCGGATATACTGTATCGTGGTCCTGGAGTTGGCTCCCCATTTTTACAGTCTGCAATATACATAGGCAATTGCACTTAGAATTACTGTATTTTGTACTGCACATCACAAACAAAAATATACAAAACAAATAAAAACAAATAATTAATATCATACTGTTATCATATACGCACGCATTGCACAATAACACAAAGCAAATTAAATATCTACTTGCTGAAGCGGTACCAGGATATGTGTTTATAGTAAGGTCACTAAGCACTTGTTTGTTTTTGTTGAGCTAGCAACTACTCAGTCTGTTTCATTAACAAATAGAAAATAATGTGTCAGTGATTTTCAAGTCTCATACACACATGATATCTGCGAATACATCTGCTTGCTGTATATTTATTTGCACTGGGCCCTTTTTCTGACTGAATGTTTTACCCCATCATTCTAACAAATACCATACACTTTTTATATCTGTTTTTGAAATATCACATTGGAATATTTCATGTTTTCTTTGCCTCTGAGGATAATAATGGGTTAAAATGGGTAGGCAGGATCACTCAGGGCTGTACTACAGAGCAATCACAAACTCACCTCATGTCTGTCAATCACACAGGCTTCTCAACTGATGCTGTTTCAGTATTACCTGCAGAAACAGGCACTTTTATGTTATAAAACAAAATATGATCAGATCCCCAGCGGTCTTGTAATAAGAATGCACTGGCTTTTTTTCTGTTCCTTGATACCGAGTTTCATTTGCTCTGCATTATTTGTTCTGAAGATGTGAGATATTCATTATCTAACACAAGACTTAATTACAGGAGATGAGAAAGTATACTTCTGTCTCACTAAGATGATGATTCTTCAAATTGTCCCTTGAATTTGATGCATTTTGACCCATGGAACGGTTTAAATCGTACAGAACTGGCACTGGCCTATCCCCTCCAGACGTTCCACGCTTGGAACATTCATTTCCAGAATCCAGAAAAAATAGCATGACGATGGACAGTGACCAAAAATTCTACAAAAAGAATGGTACATTCTGGGTGCCCAAAGTCTATGTGATAATGACATCATCCAAACAAGTATCACAACATGATCAGCAGTCAACATAACCATGTATTTAAGTCTGCAAAATAATATTTGGAAATATTTAAACCAGAAATCCTATACAGGGATCTAATAGTTGTAATTAAAGACACTGACATACACTGTTATATGTTGGATTTTCATAATGTGGACATTTATTAATTATTTAAACAGTGGCAGTATTTAGATTAGATGGGCTGTTTTTTTTTGTTCTTTTGTTTATGTAAAAAGGGTTCAGGAGACTTGTCGTGTGAAAAAAAAAAATCCATTTAGCTATGAAATTGATGCCACATATTCAGACCACTAAAAATCCCAGATGAAAGTGTAGTAAAATGATTAAGGTCAAGCCAGGAATCCTGAGTTATACGCATATCTTAAAAAAATAGAGGTGCAATGTTTTGTTTCCAGTGGACGCCTTGATGTGTCTTAGTGGCAAAGCTGAGTGGTACTGATTAATAGAGTTAATTTAATGTGACTCGATTTGATTGAGCCTGACTGAACTAGTGCAGGGGAAATAACTAGTTAAAGTAGAGTGAGCTTTCTCTAGAATATATATTGTTTTATTTATAACAAATGAGTGAATAAGTGAGTGAGTAGCCAATACCACTAGTACCCACTGTTTTCAAGTGCAGTGAGTCAATAGAAAGACAATCTCTTTCTCTTATAACTGCAAAAGCAGAAAACCCTGATAAACCATTGCCGTTTCCTTTGTGCATATGCATTTCAAACCTGTTTAAACCTGATTTGCTGAAACATTTCACAAGATTGCAGCCTGCCAATAAGATGAAACAGCCCCCTATTCTTGCAACCAATATTTTAACAACGTAAGTGTCTTCAAAGGTGTAACAGGGCATTGACAGAGAGCAAACCAGCAACCCCACATACCATAAGCGAACATCTTAACCACTGCACAAAACAGACAGGATCGTTTGCACCAGCAAGGATAGAGCTTTTAACACCAGCTCACCAGCAGGGGTCAGAGTTCTTATTGTAGTGCATCATACAGCAGTGCCCATTATAATAACTAAAAAAGATTCCCTAAATTAAATGATTGCATAAATTATTTAGATTCTTAGGAGCAAAATTTTGAGAATTTAGCCCTTTGTAAAAAAAAAAAAAGGATTGAAAAAGCCATGTAAATAGTATATGAAGCACTGATAAAGATAAGCTGTTAGGGGGAAAAATATATAATATGCAAGCCTTTAGCAACACATAGCATATTAAATGTTGGAACCACCTGGGAAAACTGAAGCTTGATACTGGTAGGGAAAACTATAAGCGTGTAGTGAGTGCGTTACATTGGCAGCTTCAAACGTGCAAGAGTATCAGTTCATATTCCTGTTTGTATAATTGGAAGAGGCACAATCAAGTTACTGTATATCCGGGAGACACAAGACTGTTAACTGGATTGGTTTCGCAAAATCTGTCTGTAAGTGGTTTTCTTGATCGACCGACTACAATAGCATTCTGTTAATACATTTTATTATTTGTAATGGTCTTCCAATACAATTTCATATCACTAGCAAACAGATGTGATTAATCAACTAATCGTTTAAGCTCGGATGATTACTCGACCAATATAAAATGCCAAGATTAAACACCCTAATATATATTACTCGCTCAAACGAGTCCATGTAATCATCTACACTGTAAAGGCTAATATTTAAGAATTAAACATTAATCAAACTGAACAGGTACAAAAGAAAAGCAGGTGTAAACAAAATAAACTTTACTTTGTAACTTAAATACAAAAACAAGTGTCTGCAATAAAATCAAGGCGTTCAAAATGACAGATGCCTACAAAACACTGAAATACTTTTAAATTAACCGCAGCAAGGACGCTTTATATTATTTTCCACTATTAACAAATTCGACATATTTATGTTCATCTGTTATACATGTTCATTGTCTCATCACCAAAGTAGCTTTCCTTGAAGTTGTTGCTTGGCAAACATCTTGGAAATGCAATCCTGACATTACTGGATATTGATTTCGTCGTCAAAATGAATTAACATAAAATAACTGAGTAGATGTTCCAATGGAAAAGCTGCAGTACTAGTACATACAGTAGTAGGGTTATATGATTCTAAAAATAAAATACACTACAGTAGATATAATGAATGACATTTTTGGTTTAAAAAAAATGTCATGGTCTATGTTTTCAAATACGTTTGCAACAGTCTTTAATTAACCCCTAATCAATAACCCGAGAGGTGTTTTCTGGAAACTTACTGTATATCGTACACTTTCCGAAAAATATGTAGAGCCTACGCAATGCCTTAAAAGGTTAAACAGTGTTTTACAAAACCATATACATATTGTTTTTGGACTGCTCTTTATATATATATATATATATATATATATATATATATATATATATATATATATATATATATATATATATATATCGAGTAACACATTAGTAATGATTATTACTAGAACACTATTGCTGTAATAAACGTGTACAGCTTCTGTCCCACCTGCAGATCCAGATCCAATGAACACTTCGGCAGTTTGCAAGTCATAATAAAGGAAACACAAAATAATGAACTGCTAAAGTTTCAATTTCAGGGTGTTTTTGTCCAGTTCAGTAAATACACTGACTTACGAAAGATGTCACTGTGAACATAGAGAACTTGTTGTGTCGGGTTACTTTTAAAAAGTAGCATGATGTTAGCTATTGGCATGCTGAGCAAAAAGTACCACAGTAGTGGATTTCTGATACACCCACCCTACAAAAGTAGAAACAGCGTATTTTAAAAAGAAAGAAAGAAAATAAATCAGGCTTTCCTAAATGTAGACACCTAGGCGGTGTCTTAGGTGAACAGAGTAGCAAATGTTATTTTATGCACGCATACATTATTATTATTATTATTATTATTATTATTATTATTATTATTATTATTATTATTATTATTATTAATAGCGTCAAGAAACAAGGTGATGTACTTACTGGTGCTGTTGTATTTAACCCCATTGAAAAACTCTGGGCACGGTCGTTCCACCAGTTGACCCACATTACTCTTTGGCCAGCAAGTTCCTATCTGATCAGTCGTGGCATTACAATATAGACCTTGAAAATACAAGAAAACGAGAGAGCATGTTGATATTCTTGATATGCCTTTATAACTCTATTCTCGACAATAGAGATTAGATAGAACAAAAGCTTCAGTTTCAGCTCTTACCATCAAAATCCACAAAGGAAAACGATGCACTTTCAAAGAAATTGTCCTGCCAGGCATTATTTAGGCTGCAGTTGGGATCAAACTCATCAAAAAGGATTTGGAAAATTGCAGCATCCATTTTTTAAAAGAAAAAAAAATATTTAAATATGTATAGATTATATGTAATCCAATACAAAGCAGGTGTTCGTTTAGACCCCAGACCTCTATCGTACTATATTTACGTGCGCTGTGTTTCTGTCTGTTAAACAATCTCGAATCGCTCTTCCAGACTAGATGCACTCACAATACTTCAGCTGTAAAGCGCCACAAACAGCATCCAATGAAAGCCGCGCAGCTGCCTACAGACTTGCCCCATCATTAATTCCATGTATTCACTCTAGGAATTTAAATATCATCACAAATCAACATGCTTTCCTCTCCCAGGTAAAGCATCACTCTGATCCCCGAAAATGTAAAAACATCTCTATGGGTGCGATAACTTAACTTAGATACCAAGGTCTATGTGTTAGGTACGTCTTCGGTATGAATATGAAACTCGGTTTTCTTAAGAGATTATTAGATATTATTAGCCGGTGTTTGTTTCTGCTCAACTTCACCAGGCTCTATATATATAACACATTAATGTATAATTTATTTACCGTTTTTTAAGAACGGTAAAGAAATTATACATTAACGAGAATCTAAGCAATATTAAGGCGTTTATAAAGACTGGAAACTAATCACACTTTTATTAATGCTGCACAGCTAAATTGCAGTGTGCTGCTGTGCGTGTGTGCACGAGAGAGAGCGCTCCAGAGGTTGCAATGAATTAAATAGTGATGCTTAAACTCTTCCACGACATTTTAAAGTTTGTAATACCATTTTGATAATTCTGCATTTTTTTAAATATCTTTTTTATATCCTCATTGAGCCATTATAAAAGATGCAGATCTTTGCAAAACACGAAATAGTAATCCTTTTTTATCACCGAGTAGTTAACTATTTTCTACTGATGTTTTACTTTTAGGATATATATATATATATATATATATATATATATATATATATATATATATATATATATATATATATATATATATATATATACTTTCTTATGAGAAAACATACAAATAAAATGCATGGATTAAAATTATGA
This sequence comes from Acipenser oxyrinchus oxyrinchus, assembly GCA_030684275.1. Taxonomy (NCBI): domain Eukaryota; kingdom Metazoa; phylum Chordata; class Actinopteri; order Acipenseriformes; family Acipenseridae; genus Acipenser; species Acipenser oxyrinchus. The sequence continues at coordinate 82,113,942 of CM060249.1, forward strand.
ATTACGATGGGTTTGCAAAGCGGCTACGTTACTCTGGATCTAAGTGAATTACATTCGAAAGCATTGTGTAACCTGTAGATGAGATGAAAATACTGGAGCCTCAAGCCTCATATCCGACAGATCGTATTTTATGCTACATTTACAATTAAAAGGCTCTAGAAAATCTTCTCAATGGAAAGTTTCCATTTAAAAGTTAAGCTTTTTTTCACAGTAATAAGAGCTGCGTTCCCTTTCCATTCGAAGAAGGCCACCAAGACTTTTGGGATATGCCTGCCACAGGTCAGGTATTTATTGAGCATTTTATATCAGAACTGCCCTATAGGACCATCTGGGGAGTGATGTCCTCGGTCCCGCCTCCTGAGGGAACAAAGAGTCAGTTCATGGAGCTCACTTACTCTTTTTCTTTTCACAATCAGGTAGGTAAGGTAGTACTAACTCTCTATTTGCTGTGATTGAGTCTGTGTGAAAGAGTGCTCCCTCGAGTTTTTTTCTGGAGTTCCCTGCAATATTATATTGCTGGAAGTTGGCTTACCACTTCCTTGGAATCAGAAACTCGGCATCTGAGAACTGAGCTATAAATATTTTTCTCTCTTTTCAAAAGCCTGCATCGCTTTGCGATTATAGTCTGCTTTCTAACTCCGCAGCATCTGGTGTTGTGTATGTTTTTCTCCTGCTATTGCAGCTAAAGAGACACGTGATTTCCTCCACCGGGACCCGGCTCTGCTGCACCCCACTGTTGAGTCGACTCCGCCGGATTGTCTCGGCCTACCTGCTCGGTTTTCTCCATATCACGACGTCACCGCGAGTCCAAGACCGCGCCGACATCACCGCGAGGACCATTACCGCCATTACAGCGACTGCCCATAACAGCGCTACGACATCACCGCGCCAACCTGCAATTCAATTCCCAGAAAACTCTGCGAAGTTCACAAACGCGTCACTTACGAGGAACTCCCCCCGCCCCCCTCAGTATGCAGGTTTTAATATGACCTTGCAGTGTCAGTAAGACTATTATTGCACAATTGCAAAGCAGTTGCATTTCAGGTTTTACTACCAGCCCCCCATCCCAATTCTCAGAGCGTCCATTTCTCAACGAAGAAATAAACAGTGGTTGTTGTTACCGCTATTTTGGCCCCAAAACTGCCTTTGTTGTGTTTCTTTTGTCCACCGCCTCCACCACAATATGTAGAAACGTTTGTTTGCCCGTTTGGCAGAGCACCTAAAGAAGTAATCCTGTAAGCCAGGGGTTTTCAACCGGGGGTACGTGTACCCCTGGGGGTACTTCTAAGGGTCATAGGGGGTACGCAGGATGACTCAGAAATGCATAAATAAAAATAAAATTATTTTTTAAACAGTATTATACAGTATCTCTAAACCACTGTGCATAAATATTACATTTTTGTTACAGCTCAAAGCGAACTGCAGATAAAATTTAAAAAAAACAACAACAAAAAACACAGACTATATCACGTCCGTACTTATGCATGCGTGATTCGATTGAGTGGACAGGATTTCCATTAGGGTATGTGAAGCAGGCGTCTGGCGATTGTTCCTATGTAGAGCGCTCTGTCCTGCTCATGAACTCTGCTGTTTTCAACTTGTTGTATAATTGAATACTAATTATTATTAATATTATTTAATCATTTATCAGACGCCTTTATCCAAAGCGAATTACAGAGACTTGGGGGGTGAGCATCCTGGTAATAAGCCCCTTTCTTTAAACACTGGACCACCAATCATACTTTGACGGTTTTTGTTTTATTGCAGCCAATAAACAGCTTCTTAAACCAGGGTTAAGCAATGTTGCAGTGGACCTTTACTACGAAGGGACACATGAACAAATAATTCAGCATTAAAAAGGTATTCAGCCAATTAGTAGCCCTCTACAGCCAAAGTACAGGGACTATTTTGCATTGGCGTAAGGATACGTTCAATACATTTTTTGTGTTTTTTTCTTAATAATATTTTGAAAACAATTTATAAGCGCAATAACACATATTATATTTATAAAAAAATAGGTGACACTGACAGGGTAACGTCACAGCCCGGATGTTACTTGGCAGGGAGAGATTCAGACACAGAAAGCTGCAAGTTTAGTGCAAAAGCACACTTTTAATCACCATTAAGCAGTACAAAACACTAAACAAAACACATTAACAAAACAAATGGCACAAGGGCCAAAACAAAAGGGTCTACAAAAACTCATGAACACAGGATGTAACAGCACAGCATGCTAACACAAACACGGAACCCCATCTCTATCACCGACATTAATTCTAAATTACTACCCGTGATCACCTATTTTATACACCTGTAGCTAGAGCCTAATTATCATTAATCATGTATTCAATTTCCGGCTCCAGCCACATTCTCATCTGTTTTGACAGGGAGAAATGTAACCCCCTCCCTGCCAACCCAATATCCCCCAACACACATCAATGACTGTGCCTGGTGGAGCATCGACCTGGGACCCTGGCCCAACAACAGAAGATCCAGACACCACGGCAGGGTGTCTAGGAGAATGGAGCAAGGGACCTGACTCAACGGCGCAGGATTGGTGTGCAGTGGTGGTGGTCGGGGCTGTGGTCAATGTGGTCTCTTCACCTCCTCCCTCTCTAAAGCCGGTGGCTCTTTTCCTCCCGGTTCTGGCAGCATCATCCCTTGCTCCGGCCGTGGTGACACTGGGCACTCCGGTAGTGGCACCACTGGCAGCGGCAATGCTGACAGCGATGGGGAACACTCCAGTCCTGGCAACGCTGGCAGTGGAAATGCTGGCAGTGGGGCAAGGCCCCCCTCCAATGGCAATGCTGAGGAGGGCAGTGGTAGTGGCAATGCTGGCAGTGGTTGTGGCAATGCTGGTAGCAGCAATGCTGACAGCAGAGTGGGGCACTCCGACAGTGGATGCGGCTCTGGGCACTCTGGCAGTGGCGCTGGGCACTCTGGAGGGGGCAGTTGACCGCGAAGTGCCCCCACTCCCTGCAGGCTGGGCACCAACATGAGGCCTTGAGAGCGCTGAGGTAGTCGTCCCAGCTGCCCATCTGACGTGTTGCTGGTGGTGCTGAGCACTCCGGCTCTGGGGACGGTAGCTCCTCCCTCTTTGGCTCTGGAGCTGGCACCAGCACCAGCTCCTTTGCTCGCCTCTGGAAACAGCCGCTCTTCACCCTACTTCCTCTTCGGGGCAGGTGGCTTGGGTTGGATTTCTCCACAGAGGAGCTATTCCTCTGCCATGCTCATCCCGCCTGTAGGCCTGCCACCAGACAGGGTCTTCATAGGGGCACACATCCTGGAGGTGCCCATACTCCAAACAGGCTAGCTCCACGGAGCCCCTCCTTCCTTGAACCGGCGCTGGTTCTCTGTCAGCGCTCCTTCCTCTCCAGTTTTCTCTCCTTTTTTTCTGTATTTCTTTTCTTTCAAATCTGCAGTTCCTGGTCTGAGACTCTCGGGGTGCTATCCCACTTCTGACACGACAAGGAGACTCAAAGACCAGAATGCTGCTGTTCAAGCGCTCACGCACATTTATTTACAAATAACACAAAACTACAAAAACAACAAACACACACAGTCCAGCACCGCACTGTACCTTCACCATCACTATTCTAAACTAACACCCGTGATCACTAATTAGTTATTAATCAGTTATTCATTTTCTGGCTCCCAGCCACTTTCCCACGTGTTTTGACAGGGACAAATTTAACCCCCTCCCTGCCAACCCAATATTCCCCACACACACACACACATCAATTCCCTGCACTGCTATAAATTTTCCTGCACTAGAACAGTTTTTTTTTTTTAAACATAAAACTTTTAAAAAGGCTTTTTTTTTAAATTATTAGTATGCTTCACTCTTGTTATTCTGCCCTTTTCTTTATTTGTTTATAGTCAGCATACTACCAGCAAGGGGAATATTACCTTTTTAGTCTGGTTATAAAAACTTTCCTCTGTGAACTATAAATGGTTTCTCCTCAAAATTGATTTTATAGCTGTGAAATCAAATGAGAACTGCAATTTCCCTTAGCTATTTCAACAAAAAATCACAATGTGAAAGACAGATTCACTTAAAATCACTTCTCCTCAATGTAACATCAGGTTCTGATGATAAGCTTTGGTCCAAGAAGTTGGTCGAATGAATCAAATGAAACAGGGCAGCCAACATTTGGCACTCTTAGTCTAAAATGTTGCTTTTAAATTACTAATTTGTTTTTAGGTTAATAGGTTTTTGCAATGCTGGAGATTACATTTTTTTTTTTTATGGCTCAAGTACTGCTAAGTGCATCTTCCTGCTCTCAAAGCCTTGTCCTGGAGAGGAGACACAGTACTATAATAGCACAGTCCACTTCCCTGTTCATAACAACACTGATTATGTTAATGATTTTCTGACTTTTATTCAATACAGACTTAGCTAAAATCTAACCAGTGACTTAAGCCTAAAATAGTTTACAATTATAAATCATTTTAGCCCCAAGGCCTCAATTGGTTGAATGTTGGTTTTAATAATTTTAACAGTATTGCTTGTTATTTGTGTCTGGTAGATTTATTTCAGCTGTCTACCATGACAGATATATTTATTATTAGTTTATTTAACAAATAATACTGACGATGCCTTTAAATGGTTAATTACTTAGTTATTAATCAAAATTCCAACCCATGTAATTTATTTATGCCTGGCATTTACAGCACTCCAAAGCTCTATTGACTTCGCAACCTAGTTACCATTAAGGAAACATATTTAAGCCTTGTGTCAGACATTATCCCAGCCTCCCACCCCATTTGTAAATTATAGTAGTAGATCTAATTTCCAGCTGTGGGCTTCATCCCTCATCCATCTAGCCACAATATGTTGTGATAAACAGAAAGTTAATTTCACAGTATTTCAGGATGTCACTAAGGAGAGAACTGGGACATTTTCAAACCATTTTTACTCCGAAGTGTAACTAACTTCAATAATGTTACAAAAATATACATAAACATATATGGGTTTTTTTTTTGGTTGGTTTTCATTTTGATAATTGTCTGTGAATTAAGGTCCATTATAAATCTTACAGATTGTGTCACATTGCAAGTTCAAGTGAACTATTTCTATTGATCCATACTATACTACATTGTCAAACCCCCTTCTACATTATTGGCAGATTTTATTTTGGAATGGCAGCAGCACAGGGCATATTTATCAAATTTAAACTAGCAAAAATGATTGGTCCATTATGATTTTAAAATTAGTTTCTGTACAATCAGGGACAAATGCATGTGCTTCAGTGAAATTATTGCTCACAATAATACTAACCTGCTAAAATGTAATCTCAACTAAAGGGAGTGTAAAATTCAACTTAGCTCCAGTGGACATTAGCCCAAATCACAAAACCATGATGCAATTGGCAGTCTCAATAAATAGGACTGAATAGCAAGGGTTGTAGAGTTCAAGGTTGTGGTATGCATGACAATAGCCCGTGCTATTACCCCTATAATTCAAGAGCACTATGCATCACAATTACATTTTATAATATCAGTAACACATTTTGCAGGATGCATTACCTACAGTACCAGATTAGCAGCAGTCAAATTGCTAATAATGCTCGTCACATTTCAGATAAAATGAAACATACACATGTTGTATGTTATGGTGTTTCTTTTGTGTATCTGTTAGGTCAGGTTAGCATGATGTAACGTTGTTCTGTGGTATCGTTGTTGGTAATTAAAAGCAGTCTGATTGAAGTCTGGTCTGAGCCACTTCCCTGTCTGGATCTGTGTAACAATCATTTTCCCTGGAAGCACATGCTTTACAATTTACAAATACACAGAAAAGGAAATATGGGGGAACAGCTTCAAATCTTCCAAATGAGTTTACATTAGGAGGTAATTAATGCTCACCCTTAAAGGACAAACGCTGTCACAATAATGAATGTTGCATTAGAAGTGTCCATGACAATCTAATTATAATCATTCATGGCCTTTTGAAAAAATAATCAATCTCAATCTAAATGGATATTACATTTTTACCAAAAGTTTCTAAAAAATTTGCTTTGGTGTGGTAAAAAAAAACCAACATAATAATAATAATAATAATAATAATAATAATAATAATAATAATAATAATTCTGTGTTAAAAGTATTATTTGTTCTGGATGTTAAAAATCTATTTAATGAAACATCCCATACATATTTCCGATATTCATTTTTTTATGCAGTATTACATATCTTTTACAAAAATCCTCTTTTGTAGATAGCTATGAGTCACAATGTCTGTCAAAGTGCGTAAATGGAGCAAGCTCATTATATATTTCTAAATGAATCATGTTTTTCTATAATGTACAATATAATTACCTAAAACAAATGATGATGTTCCTTAAGATTTTGTAAATATTTTGAGATCATTACAGATATAAAAAGGTGTAGGTGTAGGTGAAGAAATGTCAGCCAATTAGTTGTTAAGCAGTCTGTGTTTCTGTTTATCCTTGTAATAAATGATGCTGATGATCACATCATAAAGCAAAGTGATGTGTGTGGGAGAAAAGAACCAAAAGGCAAAAGGTAAACTATCACTGCAGAACAAAAATATTTCAGCTGTGCTGCATCCATTAGGAAGAATGAGCAGAAAAAACAAAGCTAACTTTTGGTTGATCTTTGTGATTCCAGACTTGTCTTTAAAATGCAAGGCAAATACAAATTTGAACATATCAATGTGTTTCTAAAATTGTAGTCTACCCTCTTAGAAAAAAAAAAAAAGGTCTTTGAAATTCTGGTCACACTTTAATTTAAAGACCCATTTCTAAAGTACATGTCCTTTTAAATGTTTTGATTAAGAATTATGGTATGACAGGGTGTTGCGATATGCTGAAATATCACAATGGCTGTGGGCGTTATGAGGCACAGCACCTTAGGCATTTATCATCATTACCTACTGTACTAACATACTAATTGCTCACTTACACTCTTCATAATTATTTTTATTAGTGTGTCCTTCAGCTGTTTTAAAAAATAATATTCTGATGAGCGTCACTGTATGTGTGTGAGGTACAATATTATTTTACAAATAGTAATGATAACTATTAATCTCATGTCTATTTTTAATAGATTTTAAAGTGGCGATGTGTGTGCACGTTTGGGAGAATTACTCGTGTGAATCAGGTTTGTGGTCAAAAAAAACGACCAAAGAGAGGGAGGGATAGGGTAAATCTCATTTACTCATGTAAATAACGAAAAACATGGGAAATCCAGCCCATTTTCACATGGAAACCCGCACTTCACGTGTAAATGTAAAGGAGCGTGTTTGTCCTTGTGTGACACAGCTCTAAATATTGCAAGGGAACAGGTCAGTTGTTACTGTGGGTTCCAAGAAAGTGGGCGTTTTATGGTTAGCAGTGGTGGATTTTGTTTTGCTGTTTGCAGTCAGAAGAAAGAGTGATTTTGGTAAGTACAATTGAATGCTTGTTGCTGATGTAACTACATTAGCTGGCTGAAGGAATTAACTTTCTAATAGTATAGTATACAGTATAAATTGGCAAACAGTGTCTTAGAACGGCAGCCGTTCTAAGCGCCAGCCGTCCAAGGGCCACACCTCCAAGGGCAGTCTGAGCTGCGGCAGTCAGAGCGAGGACCTTTTCCAAATCTCTCCCAGTACATTAGCTGTATTTAAGTAACATTATAAAGGTGCTGTTGTTTTAACGACCTTCCTGTGGATGTCAGGACTGCCCAGTCCCTGACCACCTTCCGGAGCCTCCTCAAGACAACACCTGTAAAACTCAACTCTTCCCTTCTGGTCTATATAGCACTCTGCCTTTAATGCACTTTAACTTGCACTTATCTGCTCCCTATTTTAATGTATTTAATCCTGCACTTAACCCAATCTGTAGTATTTTGTATTTCACATGCACTCGTATCTAACCCTGATGTATCTATCAACACTGTTATCTGCTTTTGAACTGCCCCGATATCAAATCGTACTGTGTTCCAGGGAAGTAGTATAGGCAGCATCACCTGATCCCCTATATGCTGTATTGCCTGAATGAAAGGGAAATATATATAACGTCTCCGCTGGTTTTCTGCAATACCAGTTTCATTTTATACCTCTGAGTTAATTTTTAATTAATGAGTTGTAAGATAAATTAGTTGAAACAGTATTCACTACTAATGACATGACACCCCACTAATGAAATTTGAAAAACAATTTGGGCATGAGCAGTAAAACATATTATTAAACAACCAGGCACTAGATATTTAGAAATCGCAGCTTAGATTCTCTCATGTACAAGTGCTCTGTGTGCGCATGGATATAACATTTTCACGAGCCATCTGTGAAAACAGCATGAGAACTTTATGCATGGCTAATTTACATACCAACCCCCACCTTTCCCATTCATTTGCATGACGTCGGGTGAAAAGCTGTGTTTTCTCGAGTAAAGACAAGTAAACGGAGCAAATGGAAACCAGAAAAAGCATTTTGCACGAGCCATTTTTCTTGAGCAAATGTCTCGAGCTAAAAAAAAAACACGCATGGAAAATCCACCAGAGAGAGGGATAGGGTAAATCTCATTAACTCGTGAGCGTGGCATAAAGCATGGGAAATCCTCGCCCATTTTCACATGGAAACCTGAATTTCATGTGAAAACGTCCACTGCTCCCGATCCAGACAGCTTTGGAAGATATCTGGAACAGATCTCTATAATCCTATGCCTCTGCCTGTTTTCAGCCATGGTGATCTGCAATAGCTGGGTTGGACAGTTTCATTATATTTTCTTTTTTCTTTAATTAATAAGTCTTGTGATAAATTAGTTGAAATATTATTCACTACTAACAATATGCCACCCTACCAATGGACATTTGAAAAACAATTTGGAATTTTGAAAAATAAGTTGGAATAGCTTCCCCCTTTCATTATGAGGCAGATTAGTTCTTAAAATTATGATAGTTCCCAAACTGACTTATATGCTGGCTATGCTTCCTATCCCCGTACCTATGCCCATCTTTAAATATATAAATTCATTATATACTAAGTTTATATGGGCATACAAGAAACCAAGAATCAAATTAAAAAAACTATTTTATCACTACAGTAGCGGTGGTCTAAAGGCACCAAATTTATATTGTTACTATTTATCCTACCAGCTCAACTCTCAAAAGATTTTTTTAGTTTCCGATTCTAAATCCTCTTTATGGTTTGATATTTTACAACAAGCTGCTAAACCCTTTCACCTCAAAGAATTTTGTTTTCATGGCCCCCCACCATCTTTACAGAAATCATATCTTTTAGATTTCCAAATCATATTCTGAAGAAAGCAATGTTTGAACTCAATGATATGAGAACAATTTATCTATCCTCAAGTATATGGAATAACCCCATTTTAACTTATAAGAAAAAATGTCTAAAGGATGATTTGTGGATTAATGCTAGCATAAATACAATTAGTGACATTTTTATTGATAAATCCTTTCCCTCTCTAAAAGCACTCAAAGTAAAATATAATATAAGTAATTCATTTGAATATAATCATATTAAATCTACTCTTTCTAAACTATATAAAAGGAAACCTTGTCGTCCACAAATTACCAAATTGGAACAATTTGTATCTGATTCTAACAATGCACAGATATTTGTTTCAAAGTTATATAAATTGTTTCAAGATAGTCACATTGCCTTTGATGACTCTAAAAGTTTCCTGGGAAAGTGTTTTGAAAACAGCAATAATATGTGAAAATTGATCAATAAAAATGTTAAATTATCTTCACAAAGCTAAATTGTGTTCAATTCTATATAAAATACTGCATAACGTTTAATTTACCCCCTCCAAGTTATATAATTGTAAGCTGTCAGATAATTCTTCTTCTGAGATGTGGCAAAGATAACTCTGCTATATTACATTTAATTTGGTATTGCACAAATTAAATGTAATGTATATTATTTCATGTAAATAATATATTTAATGTCAATATAAAAATGTCTCCTAAACTAGCAATACTTGCAGATACCTCTGATCTACATCTTTCTTTTGCAGAACGGAAATTACTTCTTGGTCTATTCATTCCTGCTAAAAAAGCTATCCTTTGTAGTTCGAAGGCTACTGAACCTACGACTATTATAATGGCTACATTTGGCATTAGAAGCCCTAACACTTGAAAATATTCACTTTTTCTATCTGGATACATTTTCTAATCTTTGGCATGAAGTAACTACTTATTTATTATTGATAGACTAGAGATCACTGCATGTATTTTATTTATTTATTAATGCTTGGCCGTATGGTTAATGAATTATACAGTTGTAATTTTACAGAAGTTTATGAATTTTATGTAATTGATGAAAATCCTGTTACTGTTATTAAAAAACCTAATAAAATATAAATGACAAAAAAAGAGCAGTAAAACACATGGCTAATTTGCATATTGACCTCCTCCTTTCCTTCATTTGCCAATGGAAACCCGAAATGTATTATTATTATTATTTATTTATTTAGCAGACGCCTTTATCAAAGGCGACTTACAGGGACTCGGGTGTGTGAACTATGCATCAGCTGCAGAGTCACTTACAATTACGTCTCACCCGAAAGACGGAGAACAAGGAGGTTAAGTGACTTGCTCAGGGTCACACAATGAGTCCATGGCTGAGGTGGGATTTGAACCGGGTACCTCCTGGTTACAAACCCTTTTCTTTAACCACTGGACCACACAGCCTTCCCTAGAGGGTCTTTTTTCATTCAGCTCGAGCACAATGTCTCGAGAAAAATTAGAACACAATATGAATTGTCTAAAGCAGGCTATGAGTGCATGACATGATAAAAAAGCTTGTCCTTACATTGTGATGCAGTAACCATAAAGCCTGAGGGTAATACATTTTTTGTTAGTCATTCCGTCTTAAACAGAAAATAGACAGCAACTAGGAAAAGGGAAAATCAATAAAACAAAACAGGATAAGTGAGTCTAGAAATATAATTAAAGGTCCCTTTGTGCTAATGACACACCTTGTATAATTGGTTGACATTGAGGGCTGGTCAAGCAACAATAAAAAAAACTGTAATTAAAGCATGCTGAATAAATTATAACAAAAAGGCAGATGGGGATTGCAAGGTCAGTTCACATGAGTTGAAGTTCAGGTCAGATGAGATCTTACAAAATGAAATTGCAATAAAGTGATAAGATAACATGATTGGGCACAGCTTATTGTTCTTTATAGAACTATTTATTGGAAAAACACATGAAAATGCTGTTAAAACAAATAATTATGGGTGGATCAAAACTCTAACCGTCACAAATCCCTCCTCCCTCTCTCTCTCTCTGTATATAGTGCGGTTCCCATGAAATATACACATGCCTAGGTGGTGATTAGGCCCGAGGCGAAGGACCGGGTGGTATGAACCGTATTTAATATTATATGTTACTTAATGTAAACATTTGTTTATATTGTTTTGGTTGTCCAATGAAAACATAATTTATTAATTCATTAGAATCGGTACGTTATTATGTTGACTTTAATTGCTGTTTGGAAGTTATGCATAAGTTGGGCTTTTTTGCATACAGTACTTGTATTACCCTTCCTAATAATAAAAATAGCTACTTATTGAAGCATTGTCAAATAGTACCGCAATTGTTTTTCTTTTTCTTTTTTTACGTATTAACAAAATGGTATTATGTAAGCATTATTTTTAGTCAGCAGCACACTTATGTAAAGTATAATAGTGTAATTGTTTAATCTTTTTGTACATTATGTGTATTCGATTATTAAAATATATGGAAAATATATGGAAATGCCCATCCCCAATATATATTTATTTATTTAGCAGATGCCTTTATCCACAGGCGCTGAATTGGCAACAAAAAGGGCAAGGCCCAAATGACCTTCAGTTCAATAAATGTGTAGAGGGCTCCAAGGCCACTAAACTAAAGTCAAGGCCAAAGTGTAGGAAGTTGTGTAATTTTACTTAGGATTCCTATATAAAGCTAATTATTGGCCACAGAAAGAAACAACACAGTTTAACTTAATAATAGCTATTTATTTATTCAGAAAATGCTGGGGGTTTTTTTTGTCAACCAGCAGCCTAGATTCAAGCCTGCAAGGACATAGCTCCCTGCGCTGAAGACTTTTACTGTTTTTGTTCAATTTTAGTAGTGTATATTCTTCTCAGTTTAACTCTTGTTCCTGCGTGTAACACACAAGAGTCGCTGTATTGCATTTGTGGATGAACTGAAAAAACTCAAACTTATTTTTATCATAAGATTGACAAATAATGATAATAAACACTGTAGAATATTATTTCCTACCATTTTGGTTTTGTTGTGGTAAAAATAAGGACATTTAAATAAGGGGATAACGGCAATTGAAACATTTAGTGTAGTATTATTTTTGTTATTGCTTTTGTGTGGCATTGTGGCAATTGAGAAGGGCACCCATGGCAATTGTCTCATGGCTGGTGTTAATTTCAAGCCCTGTATATATATATATATATACAGTACTGTGCAAAAGTTTTAGGCAGGTGTGAAAAAATGCTGTAAAGTAAGAATGCTTTCAAAAATAGACATGTTAATAGATTATATTTATCAATTAACTAAATGCAAAGTGAGTGAACAGAAGAAAAATCTAAATCAAATCCATATTTGGTGTGACCACCCTTTGCCTTCAAAACAGCATCAATTCTTCTAGGTACACTTGCACAAAGTCAGGGATTTTGTAGGCATATAGTCAGGAGTATGATTAAACAATTATACCAAACAGGTGCTAATGATCATCAATTCAATATGTAGGTTGAAACACAATCATTAACTGAAAGAGAAACAGCTGTGTAGGAGGAATAAAACTGGGTGAGGAACAGCCAAACTCAGCTAACAAGGTGAGGTTGCTGAAGACAGTTTACTGTCAAAAGTCATACACCATGGCAAGACTGAGCACAGCAACAAGACACAAGGTAGTTATACTGCATCAGCAAGGTCTCTCCCAGGCAGAAATTTCAAGGCAGACAGGGGTTTCCAGATGTGCTGTCCAAGCTCTTTTGAAGAAGCACAAAGAAACGGGCAACGTTGAGGGTCAGACGAGTGGTCGCCAAGGAAACTTACTGCAGCAGATGAAAGACACATCATGCTTACTTCCTTCGTAATCGGAAGATGTCCAGCAGTGCCATCAGCTCAGAACTGGCAGTAAACAATGGGACCCTGGTACACCCATCTTCTGTCCGGAGAAGTCTGGTCAGAAGTGGCCTTCATGGAAGACTTATGCCAAAAAGCCATACCTCCAACGTGGAAACAAGGCCAAGTGACTCAACTATGCACGAAAACACAGGAACTGGGGTGCAGAAAAATGGCAGCAGGTGCTTTGGACTGATGAGTCAAAATTTGAAATATTTGGCTGTAGCAGAAGGCAGTTTGTTCGCCGAAGGGCTGAGAGCGGTACACAAATGAGTGTCTACAGGCAACAGTGAAGCATGGTGGAGGTTCCTTGCAAGTTTGGGGCTGCATTTCTGCAAATGGAGTTGGGGATTTGGTTAGAATTAATGGTCTCCTCAATGCTGAGAAGTACAGGCAGATACTTATCCATCATGCAATACCATCAGGGAGGCATCTGATTGGCCCCAAATTTATTCTGCAGCATGACAACGACCCCAAACATACAGCGAAAGTCATTAAGAACTATCTTCAGCGTAAAGAAGAACAAGGAGTCCTGGAAGTGATGGTATGGCCCCACAGAGCCCTGATCTCAACATCATCGAGTCTGTCTGGGATTACATGAAGAGAGAGAAGCAACTGAGGCTGCCTAAATCCACAGAAGAACTGTGGTTAGTTCTCCAAGATGTTTGGGCCAACCTACCTGCCGAGTTCCTTCAAAAACTGTGTGCAAGTGTACCTAGAAGAATTGATGCTTGATGCTGTTTTGAAGGCAAAGGGTGGTCACACCAAATATGGATTTGATTTAGATTTTTCTTCTGTTCACTCACTTTGCATTTTGTTAATTGATAAATATAATCTATTAACATGTCTATATTTGAAAGCATTCTTACTTTACAGCATTTTTTCACACCTGCCTAAAACTTTTGCACAGTACTGTATATATATATATATATATATACAAACTGACAATTAATTAATTTAATATACCCCCTATATTCACCCCTATACTGTATTATTAGCCTGAGCCACTAATCAGTGGATTTCTTTTAATAAGCAGGTTGTTATTTAATATATGTGTTGAGGTGTGTCAACAAAAGTTATTGACATTCATGATGTGCACACTGTACAGTAGGAAAATACTTCATTTTTGCACCCAGTGGGTTCATTATTCGTCTTGGAATTAGAAATTAAAATGTATACTTTTTTCAAGGACAAATATTGAATTTCTAAGTCTAACAACTTTAAATAACAGAGCTACGAATACTGTATGCTGTGGTCAAAACAAGATCAAAGAAGAGTGGATTATAGGGTTGGGAGCATTATCTACAATTGGGAGCAAAGCTTACAACATTATCTACAATTTGATTAAACCTGTGACTTCAGACGGTGAGTGACTCGAGGGCTATAATTACTGTATTTGTCTATTGACTGATAGAGACTATTGGTTGTTTTATGGACAAACCCACCTTTTGTGAATATGTGAATCTGTTTATCAGTTACTACATGGACTTTAATATATACGCAAACTTGCCAACACAGTATGCAAACCTCTGTTATATTTTAATTCAGAGGATTAGGTGATAACATAAAGCTGCGGATTGATTACTGTACCAGTAGCAATGAAATATTCCTGCATGAAAAAAGCAACAAATCTCATGCAGTAGATACAACAGATTATACCTTTGTAGTTACAAATCATAGAGTGAGTAAACTATCCATCTACAATATACTGTATCGCAGTGTGCTCTAATAACGCTTCCTTAATTTCCCCCTTTAATAAAATTATAAATAAGTATGTGTTCTGGTATATTCTCTTTTGAAGTATTATATCAGAAAACTATACATTCAGGATTAAGACTTGCTCACAGCACTGTGAAAGATCTTCAAGCATCTTGCCTGCCTACAGCCAGTGCCGTAGTCCTTCAACTCTGACGACCAATTGTGGCAAGTGGTTCGCAGTGTGCAGGTGTAGAAGTGATGCAATGCGTAACAGATGACAAACAACAAAGTTCACGGCCCAAACAATTCTTTATTTGTTTCCATTTATAATCCAGGTCGTGTGGCGACCGTAAATAATAATCCCAGGCAATACATTGTTAAACCACGGGTTACAGTCCCGAAATAATAAACACAGTATAAACACACACAAGACACAAACACGGTCACATGTCCAGAGTGAGTGCTAACGTGCAAGTGGTGAAATACAATTTATTCATGTACAGTGGTGAACATAAGGAACATAAGAAGAACATAAGAAAGTTTATAAACGAGAGGAGTCCATTCAGCCCATCTTGCTCATTTGGTTGTTATTAGCTTATTGATCCCAGAATCTCATCAAGCAGCTTCTTAAAGGATCCCAGGGTGTCAGCTTCAACAACATTATTGGGGAGTTGGTTCCAGACCCTCACAATTCTCTGTGT
Organism: Acipenser oxyrinchus oxyrinchus; assembly: GCA_030684275.1. Classification (NCBI taxonomy): domain Eukaryota; kingdom Metazoa; phylum Chordata; class Actinopteri; order Acipenseriformes; family Acipenseridae; genus Acipenser; species Acipenser oxyrinchus. The sequence goes on from CM060249.1 coordinate 82,129,445, forward strand.
AAAAAACTGCCTCCTATTTTCTGTTCTGAATGCCCCTTTATCTAATCTCCATTTATGAACCCTGGTCCTTTTTTCAGGTCAAAAAAGTCCCCTGGGTCAACATTGTCTATACCTTTTAGAATTTTGAATGCTTGAATCAGATCACCGCGTAGTCTTCTTTGTTCAAGACTGAATAGATTCAATTCTTTTAGCCTGTCTGCATGCAACATGCCTTTTAAATCCGGGATAATTCTGGTTGCTCTTCTTTGCACTCTTTCTAGAGCAGCAATATCCTTTTTGTAACGAGGTGACCAGAACTGAACACAATATTCTAGGTGAGGTCTTACTAATGCATTGTAAAGTTTTAACATTACTTCCCTTGATTTAAATTCAACACTTCTCACAATATATCCGAGCAACACTGCATGAAGTGTTGTCCGTGTTGGTGCTGGCCTTAAGCGACAGCTCCCGGTACGTGTTAGCTGTCTAATAAGAACAAACGAGTACAATTAGAAACGACAAAACAAACAAACACTAAACACTCACAGTTCTTTTACAATCCTTCAGCGGTTCTCTCGCAACCATAACAAAGGAACAGATCGCTTCGCACGCCCCTTTGTACCATCAGTAACGCCCCTTGGTTAGCGAGTGCAACCCTTTTTCCTCCAATTCGCGATTGCCACATCGCCTCCTGTCTGGGGCGATGACTTGGTGTACCGTGGCTCCGCCCCCTTTCTAGATGGCCAACTTCCACCTTTCCCTGGAATTAATTGCCAGACCATCCAGTCCAAGGCACACTGTTCTCTTTACACAGACGACTGCAACGCCATACCAGAGGGGAGCGGCGTATACTCAGGAGGAGAGGGTCCGCTCTGCAGGAACGACAGCTACGCAACCCTGAGACTGCAGGCGGTGCTTGTGAATGCCAAGGCCATATGAAGCAGCAGGAGTCGTTGTATGAAGACCGGCTCATCAGTAGGTTAGTTTAGGGGATAGTGATCCCATGTGATGTATAGTGAAGGTTATGTAGTGTAGCCGGTTCCTGGAGCGGGAAGTCTTGTTTTATAAGGTCAGCGCTCGCCCTCTGTGGCACCTTTTATTTGTAGTTTTTGTACTGTGTTTTATTTTGCCTTTTGTACAGCTTGTTGTATGTGTCCTCTGTGCGTTACCATCGCTGGTAACGTCACATGACCCCTTTGTTTACTTTCTGTTTTGTGAATAAATCCTGCTTGCCTGTGCCAGTGTTTCAGCTACACCCCCAATGTCTCTGTATTGCTTAAACAGCGGCTACCCACACACGTGACACGAGTAAGACCGTGTCACAGGGTGTTAACAATGAAAATAAAAAAAATGACAGGTACAATATTTAAACAGTTGTAACAACACATGGGGATGTGTAACACTATATATTTTTGGAACCCCGCTAGTTATTCTTTAAATGTCTACTCCTGAGACCAATCTCAATATAAATGTATGTATTTACCTGTAATGCTGGATAAAGATGACAGAGCTTCACAGTACTTTTCCAGGAGTACAAATAAAGGTAGATGTTGTAAAAGTTCACAGTCTAGAACTGGCTGTGGAAAATAAGATAAAGCAGTGCATAAGAATAGATCATATATACGAGAAAAGATTAGAAAAGTTTTTAGGCACAGTAACTTATGTCTATCTGTGTTTTATGACATGCCATTAATGTCTGAGTGTTTTACAGCATTCTCTAACCTTTGGCCCATGGCCAGATCAAACCTCAAAGCAGCTTTGAATGAGAAAAGAAAAGTTTTTAAAAACAACACCTGCACATCACCGATGATAAAATCACTTTATTGTATCTCTGTGTGACGGAAATAGAATGATCTTTGGTGGTAAATCTCCCTCCCGACCTGTGAGGGCGCTAAGTAACGGAAATAGAGTACCCTGGACTGTTTGGCCGAGGGTTCAAAGGAAGTCGGTCATCTAGAAAGGGGGCAGAGCTTCGGTGCACTAACTTTGTTTCATTAAGGACTGTATATTCACTACGAGCACTCTAGCACACACTGTGGACTTGTGTTTGTGTTACGTGTGGGTGAATAAAAACGGAACTGTTTATTATTTGGGAACCAACCGTTGATTTAAACAGAGCAAAACACGCCACTGTATTGCCTGTTAACATTGTTTATTATTTACTGCTGTTACGTTTATTGATCACCTGCACCTGCACACTGTTGACCACTTTGCCACACTATCATTAATATATGCTGCTTTTGGCACATTCAAACTCCCATTCGTGCCTGTTGCAGAAATGTATTGTGTCTTGTTTTATCTATCCAGGCAGTTAAACTTGTGCTCAGCTCAGCTACACAGTGCATTGCTTCTTTTTTTTTTTTTTGCAAAAGCTTACTAAAATCCTGGGACACCTACATTAAAACTATGACGAGTCTAGAAAAACAAGTACATGTGGTTATGGAGGATAATTTGTGCCAAAATTAAAAAAATAAATAAATAAATAAATAAAATTCGAAATAAATAATTAAATAAACAAATAAATAGAAAACGAAATAAATACATACAAATATAAATAAATAAATATAAAACGAAATACATAAATAAGTAGAAACTGAAATATATTTAATAATTTATATTTTTATTTATTTATTTCGTTATTTATTTACGTATTTATTTATTTATATATTTATTTCTTTATTTATTCCGTTTTTTATTTCGCTTTTTATTTTGTTTTTTTATATCTGTATTTATTTTATTTTTAGGTCTTTATTTGGGTTTTTATTTCGCTTTTTATTTCTTTATTTATTTCGTCTTTTCATTTTGGCACAATCTTTTCGAGCTACCATCAATCATGCTCGATCGGCGGGACAATAAGTGAATCGGTGATCTACTAACTTTGCCTGGTAGTAGTGCGGAGAGGTGTGCAGTCAGGGCTACAACGTTGTTGTTGTAGTTTCAATGCTGTGAATATTCCATACGTTACAAATGTGTGCAATATGACTTATAGGAGTCTTATCCTAAAATGATTACGGAGCTAGTTTTAATTCAAGTTGAATGTGGGTCGGTAAATGACGACTTTATTTTGTGTCGAGTAGATTGGCTGTTGGAAAGAATAGGGCAGATACTGGCATGTACTGATGAAAATATTGATGAAGGTGTCATAACTAACTTGCAGATAATTCGCCATCAAATTCTACGCAGTACCAGTGACGACAGTATAGCAGAAGAGTCCGCAGCGTTAACCCAAACTGGGACGGGAAAATCTGGACGTCCCAAGATATTTTTACCCAGGGAGCCCTCTCCGCACCAGTGATGTGTAGGTCGCGAACGAATCGTTCTTTTTGAACGACTCACTAAGGTGAACGATGGGAATCGGATCAGAGTCCCCATTGAATCGGTTCTTTTGATTCACCCTATGAACAAGCTGCGTGGCGCACAGGAGTCGAGTTACCAGCCTATCAAAACTCATGACGTGATTCCTTACCTCTCGAGTCTGGCTGATTTGTTCATTTAACAAGGAAACCGGGTTGTCTCTCAACTCGTTGAGTGTTATGAAACTGAAGACCGTATGTGCCAATGTTGGATCCAAATTCCCCCTTACTTAGTGCATGATAAGAACTCTGTGTGAGCCAAAATGGCGTCAGTTACATCCTCCAGACCATAGCTATATATCTATGATCCAGACGGTGTGTACTTTCTAGAGTGCTGCTTCACGCCGTCAGAAACTCAGATTACAAGTTTGTGCACCATAATTTCTTACAGTTCTTCTTGGTTTACTATGTACGTAAGCTTGTGTAAGTCTGCCAAACAAATAAATAATAAAATGGATCACTACTAGTTGTAGCCTATGTGTGTTTGTTATTTTTTATACACATACAAAATTAATCATATCTATAGTTAACTATCTTGCATAAATTATGATTAATACTTCTAAGTCATCTTGAGAAAAGTCAGCCAAATTACTAAATAATAATAATAATAATAATAATAATAATAATAATAATAATAATAATAATAGAGATATACACCTAATTTCCAAAATAAATAAATACAAACATCTACTGGTATTGTAACGTTATTGTACCCAAGGCTTAATTATATAACTTGTGATTACATATTGTGATGACAAAGATTACATGACGATTTACAACTACGGTTAAATATTTTATAATTTAATAATGACGGCGATTCACCTCAGTCCACAAGGTGACACATAGTATCAGCTACGATACAACGACCTTTTAGGATGATATTCCACATTCTAACGGATGACGTTCTTAAACGTCTATTATATTTTACATTATTAAATATACATTTTCTAAATGTTATTTTACTGTGGTAAATACTAAATATATACACATTTAATTTTTGTTTATATAAAATGTAGCCTACATGTTGCGGTTATGGGTGTGCTTCAACGGGCGATTGATCACATGACTAATCCCTAAAGGTTTACTGGATAGAAGAGGAATTGGGCAAACAGCGTTTTGCTATGTGCTGAATAAATACCACGGATTAGTTCCACAAATACCACTCGTTCGAGTCTCTCTTTTTTGTTAGACGAGGTCGACTTTTACTCAAGCAAATACGGTAGATAGGATGGATACATTCTTTCCAGTTTCCGTTTGCGTTCAAAGTTTATTTTGAAAAGCACTGTAATGGGATTTTATACAATTAATATGCATATTACGGAATACATCTTTCATTGCAACACTGTACCGAGATTAAGCACATTAAAGATAACTGGTATTTTATACAGTTATATCTTCATTGCTTTTTTTTTTGTGCCAGCAGTAATTCCATTAACTCTAAAAGGTTACCTGTTGAAAGAAGTAACATTATCATAATTCCTTCATACATTTTTAAAATGTTGTGTAAAAATACAACATGGTTTCCTATTGATTAAAAGCTTTGAAATATGACCCCCTTTTTATTTCAATATCTGTCTTGCACATAAATAATGAGGCTATTAAGAAGTGATGGGTCCCTCTGTATACAGTACATGTACTATTTACTGTCAACAAGGCCTAACCATGAACAGTGAATGTTAAGACACTGAAGTTTTAATATTTCAATCTATGTCATACTTTTAAAGTAAACAAACTGAAATAAAATACTTACTGTATCTAGGCTAATGAAATTTGTCACTGCAGATGTATTTGTTTGTTTGTGTGTTAGCTTGCATTGCGTTATGACATGCATTTCTTACGTAATTGTAAGCATGAACTAAAATGTAACCTACTACAATAAAACAGCAGTCAATATAACCAGTGTAATGATTATTATACACAGAGTATTTGATTTTCAAATCACATTGCAGCAGGAGCAAAATTGACTTTTTACTGTGAAGTGTATTGCATTATAGTTTTTAAATGTACTGTCTCGTATAAATAACTATCAACCCACACAAATGTATTATTATACATTATATAATGACAGAAAAGAAAAAGAACTGGTGCAACGTTGCAAAGTACTGTATGTAGCAAAGTACTGTAAGTATAGTTTAGGTAAAAAGCCCAGCAACACATAGGAGATAGTTTAAAAAGTGGTTAAACTAATAAAGTTTTTTTCCACTATACATTATATAATAACATACATTTATAGTGACAAAAATGACAGCCAGGCCAATACAAAAAAGTAGTTCTGATAATTATACAGGACCTATATTTTTTTCTATATGCAAATCATAGGCAATTAGCCCCCTATATAGTAAATGCCAGGCTCTGGGTGTGCCAATTAAAACAAATCCACTAATTTATTTAGTTTACAGCCTCAACAAAATGTAATATAAATTGAAAATAAAATATTAACATGTTATAACGACAATACGTGACTCTTTAATCTATGGCTATATTTACAAAAACGTTTTGTATAATTTTGATGTCATCAACGACTGGAAGGGGAGGCCAGCGCCAGTTTGGTGCAATTAACATCATTCCATGGGTACAAATGTGTCCCATTTAGTGGTCAAATTATCATCATTTTACCAAGACAGAAGTACACTTCATTATCTCCTGTAATCTCATTGCAAATGTTGTGTTAAGAAATGCAGCATAATGTAAGGGCCAATACAACAACAACAACAACAACAACAACAACAACAACAACAACAACAAAACATAACATATGTATCATAAAACATTTTCTGTCATGTATTACAATGTCTTAGAACCTCATGATGGATTGTCTTGTAAATTATTGCTGGCCATGTATTATCCTGTAATAATTATTTACAAAGTAGCATTCTGTACATGAGAATGTTACATATTAAGCAATGAGTTAAACAAGGTTATTTGTCGAAACATAAATTGGGCTACAAAGAATACTATTAAAATTGAATTAAAGTTGATGGTGAAACCACTAAGAAAACACCCACAATTGCTGGGTTGTTAAAGAAGAAAAATACATGATAGGATTAGATTATAAGTGCATTGTACAAATGTGTTTCAGAAGTTTTGCCTCTAAAGCATTACAAGAACCCTTACTGTACTTACATGTAACAGAAGTAGACAGAACAACGTCTTCAGTAAACCCATATTGCCAGCCAGGAACCTCTTAACCTGTTTGGTTTCTCCATAATCCACTTCCAAAAATAGAAATCCTTTAAATAGAAATTCTGATAAGTTGTGCCATTGAATCGTTCACAGGCAGACAAGCGAAAACACTTCAGACGTATGTTGATAATTCCAAGTTAAACATGGAAGACACAAGTCAAGTTTATCGATATCCATAAAGAGTACAAACTTCAAGAGTATAAACTTAATAGATTATAAAAGCACCCATTTACAGCCTTTGGTCTGTTTATTTTTTTTCTAAATATCAAGGAAATCCAGAGTGTAACTGTAACACTACAACTTATATTTTCACAAGAAATGTTTGCATATACAGTATTGCAACGATTCAAGTTTTTTTCTTCTTGATTCTATGCATGTTAAAAAAAAAAAAAGTTTTTGCCCCTAACATGACATTCTTTTTGTATCTTTTTAATAGAAAGCAAAAGGTATGTGTAAGTTGCTTTATATTTTCCAAAGGTATGATCAGCAGGTACACTTCATCCAGCACTTTAGAACCATTCAAAAGTAGTTCCTTCAAAGCAGTAGTAAGATATTGTGTTTTAGTAAAATATTTCCAGAAACTGATGTACAGAATGTCCCCAGTAGATAAGAGCAGAGCTGCTGAGTTTGAGCTGAAGTGCTCTGTCCCTGCAGACTTTTGAAGTTAAAGTTGTTGTAATGTGAGCCACAGAAAACTGGATCTGAGGCTCAGGGTTGGAGAGACAGAGAGTAAGGCAGCTGGTGACACCTCATTCATAGAACTAAATTTGCATTCCTGTTTTAAATCACACCTCAGATAATTCAACTCAGCGTAGCTCCAGTGGGCAATAAAAATATCCCAACAGAGTTTTTTGATCTTTATTGAGATGTGAGATAAATAACAGAGAGATAAATAACAATGCATATTCTATTATATATACTGAGCATCAAAAGAAACGTATCACTTATATTTGAGCATCAAAAGAAATTTATCACTTATATTTGGATAACAGTGACTAGATATGATCGAAAAATGACAAACTCTGTTTTAGAGCAGGTGCAGTGACTTTTTATTGTGCTGATTAACAATTTATATCACGAAGATGCTACAAAATGATCTGTCGATCTTGGGCAGGTGTTGTGACTCTTGGTCTCCCAGTTTGTCGCCTGTCATTGACAGAGTGTGTCTGGTTATACCATTTTGCCAGGTTTGAAATTGCTGGCTGTGAGCACCCAAGACAGTGAGCCACAGTACGCTGCCCTATTCCAGCCTCCAACATGCCGATTGCCTGAAGGTGCTTTTCTCTTGACAGCCATGGCATATATATATATATATATATATATATATATATATATATATATATATATATATATATATATATATATATATATTTTTCTGTGATTTTCTTTATTGCTTTTATTCAAGCTTGCAATTCAACAGCTGAAATCACTCCATATCCAATCAACTGTCTCACTAATTAGGTGATTAAGTGCATTTTAAGAAAACAAAAACATTTCGTCAATATCCAACACTTACATACCTTTTTTTTTCTAAAATAAATGTGTTATAATAGTGATAAGTTTCTTTTAATGCTTGGTATACATTAACTGCTTGAAAATATTCTTAATTATTCATTTAAACATGCTGTGGAAAAGGTATGATTTATGCTTGAATGTGTGATATCTGCCCCTAAAGGTTATAAGGGACAGAGAAAAAGAGGAACTTAATCTGATTCACTGCCAAATCTGAAAGACTGTTACTTTGTCAAGGTAAGGACTTTTCTGCCCATAGCTTTTTTTTTACCAACAGTATGGATAGATTTATTTTTATATGCTAGTAACTCATTTTATTATAAAACCCTTTTCTTTCCTCTGAACTGCATATTTCAGGTTCATGCGTGTTACACTATGTAGATGAACACAATTAGACATGCCTTTGATCTGAGGAGTTTACAAAGCTGAGAAAAATCCCTGACTCCATGTACAGTATGAAGTAATATCCATGTGGACATACAGATGTAAGTTATTATTTATTTTAATGCTTGATGCATCAACTTTATTCTCTAGTTGCACAAGGAAGATCACAACTCAATTATATTAACCAAATCAAAGCTTACCAAGTATTTGAACTAACAATAAAAATATAACATCCTGGCCTCAGGCACGTTTAATGATATGGCATGTATGAATTGTCCACTTAACCTCATACATTGTCATAGATACAGTATAAAATAACTACAACACATTCATTGCTTGTTAAAGAGATGGTATTATCTCAGCACCTCCTCAAGTCACACCTGTTCAGACAGCATCTGTAAACCTAACAACTCTCAACTATACCGGACTATATGGCACCGAATTGTATCAGTACTTCCATCATCTTATACTTGCACTTAACTGTTTCACACTTTGCTGTATTCTACTACTGCTGTCAATCATAATTATACTTTCTGTATCTTGTACTTGATTTTACTCTTAAATTCCTACATTTCTATTGGAAGATTGTAACGTGTGCAAGACTGAAAACAAGATTACAATTACTAGAGCAGAGGATTGTTCTTGCTTGCCAGATTTAAAGTTATATTACAGTTCCACAGGGAGTATGTACGTGCTTGTGGAACTTAAAACAGAATTGCAAATTGTGGCGAAATGTAAAAAAAATGCCTAAGCACACAGAAACCCCAGAAGAATGTGCCTGTGACCATAAGGATTTCATTGTGAAAGACAGCAAAGCAAAGAAGGTACATGAAGTCTGCAAGTACTGTCGGGTTAATACACATTGTGACAATAATTTCATACAGTATATAAAAAGCAAAAGCCCTGAAAAAACAAAAAAACATTTACAGGAAATAGCTAAAAATAAGCACCGAAAAACAGAAGCCCTAGTTATAATGCAATCACATACTTAGTACATTGATGTTGACAGCCTTTTTAATATTAGTCCTGCTTATCTCAGCCCATCTGTTAGAGGACATATGGAGATGGAACAGCTTCACACTTAAGCAAAAACTGTTATATTGCATAGATTTTAAATATCACATTTTGTGTGTGTGATTTTCAGTCCCCATTCAGTGGTTCCTCTCCAGCTAAAAATGAGGTTGATGTTATATATGGAATACAGCAGAGCTTTGTATATTAAATATATAAAACCCACTGCAACTGTATCAGTATCCAGTAAAAACAACAACAAAAAAAAATATATAAACATGTTCTTATGTTCCGACTACTATAATTTAATCTTCTCTAATGCATGACACATCTAAAAGTATTAAGTACGTCTCATTTATAATACTGAAAGTTCACATTTTAAAAATACATTACTAATAGTGTAAGTAATCACGTGGAAAAAATGCAATGAACCACTGACGCATGCGCATATCTCAAAATAATGCCAATAGTGCTTAATGCAACATGCAAATAGTGTTTGGTACCTTGTGAGCACATTCTGAATGGAAGAAAAAAAATAATATATTGTAGCGAACCTCAGTTCCCGTAGTCAATGCACACACGGGCGGAGGGCGGGTGCGAACCAGGGACCTCTCACACTAAAGCATAGCGCCGATACCGCTGTACAAAAGAGCTGGCTCCTTTGCAAGGAGCTTATATCAGGCTTATGTCTTTGTGTGTAATTATGTCACCTACCAGGCCTGCTGCTGCCTTCCGCCGTGCACGTTACATTGGTGTCAGAAGTGGACACAGGTACCCTGGCATGCACTCGTTGGACTGTAGCCTGGTAAGCAAGTCCGGGGCAGACCTGAGGCTGGCAGGGGAGAGTGTAGCCTGCACGGGGGAAGACAGCAGCAGGGCTGGTAGGTGACGTAGTCACACACGAAGACATAAGCCCGATATATGCGGCTTGCAATGGAGCCGGCTCTTTTGTACAGCGGTATTGGTGCTATGCTTTAGTGCGAGAGGTCCTGGGTTCACGCCCGCCCTCCGCCTGTGTGTGGATTGCCTCGCCCTGTGTGATGTGCCTGCCTGTGGGAACTGAGGTTTGCTACAATATATATAAAATTATTTAAGCCAATGTTCCTGTTTATTATGTTTGTTTGTGTTAAGTTTGTTTTTAGGTGTATATCCCTTTTAAAAAAACTTGTTTGTTTTTTTAATTAGTTGATGCATGCACTTTTTGAAAACAGGATATAGTTTCCGGATTGATCGGTGAGAGTAGAGTATACAAGAGAGGGTACACAGGTTATGGATTTGTTGTTTTTCTTGATTTATAGCTATTGAATGTTTTAAATACATTTGTTAATCAGGTTCTTGGAAAAATTCACCTGCTTGCCTACAAGGCCCTTCATCACACAGGTCCAGAGTATCTCTCCAACCTGCTGACCTGCTCTGTCCCTGCACGCAAGCTGAGGTCGTCTGATTCGGACCACACTCGGAGAGCGCTCTTTTAGCTTCGTGGCCCCGACTCTCTGGAACTCTCTCCCAGCTTTAGTGCATGTAGCTCCCACAGTCGCTTGCTTCAAATCAACTCTCAAGAACCACTTGTTCTCTCTTTAAGCCTGATATCTGTTATTAGCTGTTGTCTAAATTGCTATTTCAAGTTTTTCACTCCATCTTATTCGTATGATTCTGTATGACACACGCATCCACAATGTTTAGAATTCACATCCTAGCCTGGTATTTAATGTATTATGCCTGTATTTAATGTATTTGCATTGTTTTTTACTGTTTGTATTTAATGTACTATGCCCTGCATTTCACTGTATTTAATGTATTATCTGCTCCATTATTGAATCGTATTTTGTCATACTTGTACTTGTTAGAACCTAAGTCATTGTATTTATCTTGCTCTTAATTGTATTATTACTTGTACTGTGATTCTTGAAATGTATTTGTTTACGACTGTAAGTCGCCCTGGATAAGGGCGTCTGCTAAGAAATAAATAATAATAAAAAATAAATAAATAATAATAATAATTGTTCCTCACTATCTTGTAAAGCATTTGTGATGGTGGTTCACTATGAAAGGCGCTATATAAAATAAATATTGATTGATTGATTGATATATATAGGACCCAGTGTGTCATTAATAAGCAGATCACTGTGAACAACATTCACATTATGTGGAAGATGCAACCTGAGTATCATGATACGAATCAATTACCGGTAGTGTATTGTTTTACCTTAAACAGCCAATGCATACATTTTTAAGGAATGGTCCCCATTCCTTGGATAGAAGGCAGCTTATGCCTGTAAAAGGTTAGGGTCAAGATGGGCCCTAGGCTAACCTAGTAATTGAAGATAAATTACTTGACTGTTGAAGTCAATTTAACTTGTACATGTATGTGACAGAGAACGAATGAATCCCAGTCAACAATCTCCCTCCCGACCTGTGAGGGTACTGTATAACAGGAACAGTGTGCCCCGTACTGGATGGTTCGGCAGTTCATTCCAGGGTCAGTTGGAAGCCGGCCATCCCGGAAGGGGGCGGAGTTACAATACCAGAAGTCATCGCCCTATTGTGTCAGTCGTGGATTGGAGGAGACGTGATTGAACTAGCTATCGGAGGGGGCGTGACTAAGGGTATTTTAGGGGATGTGATGATGCAATCTGTTCCTTTGTTATGGTTGCAAACAGACCTGTAAAGGACGGACAAAAAGTATAAACCGTGAGTGTTTTGTATTTGTGTTTTTGTTACTAACTGTTTATTTATAATTATTAGATGGCTAACAAACCGGGAGCTGTCGCTGTCAAGCCAGCATCACACTTGGATTACAAATACTGCACTGCACCGTGTATTCACCACAAGCACAGGAGCATCGCGAAAGGACGTGGAGCCTTGCATGTACATTGCCTTTGTTTATTATTGTTTCAGGACTGAAACCCTGTGTTATTTAGCTGTGCAACTACACATTTCTGTGTAGTTGCCAGTGTTATTATTTAACAGTGCCAAAATAAAAGAACTGTTTGGACCGTGAACTCTGTTTGCTTGTTGTTGTTGGGGCACTGCATCACATCTACACCTGCGCACTGCAAACCACTTAAATATCTTATGATTTACTAATGTAAATAATATCCTGTATATTAATATTTACTTATTTTATGAAGATACATGATATTTTGTATTTCCTAATATGCAAAACTGATCTCTCTCTTTATTAGAACTATGTATTGGGAAAACAGACATGAAAATGCTGTTAAAACAAAGAATTATGGGTGGATCAAAACTCTAGCCAAGTCACAAATCCCTCCTCTCTCTCTCTCTCTCTCTCTCTCTCTCTCTCTCTCTCTCTCTCTCTCTCTCACTCTCTCTCTCTCAGATGTACTCTTAATATGTAAGTAAAACATTTACCCAGTTAAGCACTTGTGCATATTGGAATTTGGCAAATCTTACATGATTTTCTATAGGGTGTTTTAAGCATTCTATTTGGAAGCCAGGGAGGAAAGTTAGTAAATTATTTTACTGAAATGTACACTTCTGCAGACTATGTCATTCCAATGTTCCCTGATTTATTAAAGTGAATATTTACAGATGTGGAAGATTAACAAAACAGTTGAAATAGTTTTATTTAATACTCCTATTACTTTGAATATTTTTTAGGCCCTCAAAACATCCCCATCAAACATGGCTGTGCAGTGTTTCTTACTCTGATGTATAGTTGTGCTGACTCCAAGCAGAGCCACAGTGGTCATTGTGCAAACTGACCCCTTAGCAATCAGGTACATGTACACAGAGCTCAGGTACTATAAATATTACTGACAGACAGATAGACTAAACGATTCTTCCATCGTGTAAGGGCTTTTTGCAGCTGATGTGCTTCTAAATAAAAAATATTTAAAATACTAAATCCAGATATCATGTAAATGTATTTTTAACTTATTATTCTCTGGAATGTGCAAATAATTAACTTGACATATTAATTATAAGATGATGTAATACTCTCTAGCCTACAGTGCATGCAACAAATCTGGTATTTTTTGTTAAGTATGTAGAAAATGAACTGAATTTACAAATACAAAAATATAGAAACCATATCTAATTGTCTGTATTTAAATAAGTCTACCTTAATACCAGGATGACCACGGGTGGACGACAAAAGAATATTACGACACGTAAAGGACCTTTATATAAAGTTAAAATCTGAATCTTGCTGTGAGTCTTTCAACAGAAGGCATAACATGTCTATGTGATACAAGGTGCGATCAATTGTGTTCAATAATTAGAAGATAAGAACATAAGAAAGTTTACAAACGAGAGGAGGCCATTCGGCCCATCTTGCTCATTTGGTTGTTAGTAACTTATTGATCCCAGAATCTCATCATGCAGCTTCTTGAAGGATCCCAGGGTGTCAGCTTCAACAACATTACTGGGGAGTTGGTTCCAGACCCTCACAATTCTCTGTGTAAAAAAGTGCATCCTATTTTCTGTTCTGAATCCCCCTTAATCTAATCTCCATTTGTGACCCCTGGTCCTTGTTTCTTTTTTCAGGTCGATAAAATCCCTAGGGTCGACATTGTCAATACCTTTTAGAATGCTGAATGCTTGAATCAGATCGCTGTGTAGTCTTCTTTGTTCAAGACTGAATAGATTAAATTATTTAAGCCTGTCTGTATGTGACATGCCTTTTAAACTTGGTCACTCTTCTTTGCACTCTTTCTAGAGTAGCAAAATCCTTTTTGTAGCGAATTGACCAGAACTGAATACAATATTCTAGATGAAGTCTTACTAATGCATTGTAAAGTTTTAACATTACTTCCCTTGACTTAAATTCATCACTTTTCACTATATATCCGAGCATCTTGTTGGCCTAACCTCTGGCAATACACACCAATGTGTAATGCACGGAGGTAACAATAATAATGGGTTGCAGCCCAAACAATAAATACACGTTATCTGCCCCACAATAATAGTGGACATTGTCACCAGTCCGGGTGCGTGCAGTAGTGCTCGTGGTGGGTGATAACAATTTATTAAGTGACTGTGGCGTAGTGTTGTTCCGGCTTTGTGCTGGCCCAAGACAACAGCTCTGGATACGTGTTAGCCGTCTAGTGATTTCTTATCAGCTTTCACTGCGTCTCTCTCACAGTCCTTCTAGTTCTCTGTATCCAAAAACCAAGCGAAGGAGTAGATTGCGATTCTCTGTTCCCTTTTATGCTATCACGCATGACCCCTTGGTAAATGAGTGCAGCTGTCTCTACAATCTGCAGCTGCCACGTCGTTTCCCTTCCAGGTCTATACGTTCTTGCAATGGAGTGTCGCCTTCTTCCAGACTGACCGACTGCTGTCTGATAATATTCAGCTCTTTTGGTCACATGTAAGCAGTGTGCATGTTTATTTTAATTCTATTTATCTATCTTCAAATTTAGCAACATCCAGCAAAAAAAAGGGGTTTTCTGAATACCAGCTGATTTTTTTGCCAGATGTGCCAACTACAATTGGTATAAAGTTAAAAACACGCAATACTAATTTGTTCCAATTAGTATTTACTTAACCAAGCTCATGAGAGTAGCACAAGCAGCAACAAACCAGACATTCCTAGAATTGCCATTTATGAATTTCTTAAATCAGTTTAATCTGAATAGTGATAAATAAAGGCATGAAATACAGATTAAAGTTGGTGCATTTGTGCATGAAGGAGTATCTTCATAATGAATGCACCCCTCACATGATTCAGTTATCACATACATTGGCATTTTTGCTGCTCTCAACTTCATACCAATTACACACTGAGGCTTCAGTACTTCGGGGTTATCCTCAGTTCAGTTCTCTGGCATCACTTACCGTGCAAAGGAAATAGGCTAAAAATCTTACAGTCTAATTCCTTGACGCACACACATTCATCCTGATGTTGTTCCATTAATATGTGACAGTCTGTCACACCTCAGGTTTGTTAAGTGCTTCTTTTAAAGATACTCTTTGTTTTTCCTTGCTTCCTTCCATAGATCAAAGTCAGTAGGATAATGGCTGTGCTAAGCTGATAGTACACTAAGTTGACATGCTCTCTTTATTTTAGGAGATAAACAGACTTCTTCCAGGATATGTATATTATTCAAGTGGTGGAAGTGCCCCCCATTGCCAAAAAAATAACAATTAACATTTGACTCCCTGAATGTGAATTGATGTCTGTTATGTATGGAACTCTTTTATGTGATTTTAGGACTGGATGCTTTCTTTTAACAGGTTAAAAAATAAAGATGTTCTTTATAAATAAATAATGAATAAATAAATAAATGAATAAATCTATATACAGTAGGTCTAACATGTGCCGTTTTCAATAAGCATATTCTATTAGAAAGTCTGTTGCTTTTGCACTGCTTCAGGTCACAGGATATAATTTACTACAAATCAAGTGATTTTCTTTATTTTTCATATGACATACTTAGTATTTTAAGGAACAATTTGCTTTGCAGCCACCAACATTCGTTGTTTGAGAACCACTGGCTTAATCAATGAATAGATTCGGAAGAGAACAAGATAACCAATTATATTGGTTGCTGACAATCCCTTTTAAAATTGGTCTAATATCACTCTAATAGAATGCTTTAAAATAAAAACACTTACCAGAATAATAGAATGTGTCTTTACAATAACCTGGAGTTTGTATTTATACATTTCCTAAACACTAAAAATTGAACCCCTGTTTTATTATAGCAGCAGTCGGTGCTACCAACAAAACCCAAACAGAATTGTACAATATAGCATTTATTTATTTATATATTTTATAATTACTATTTGATAGCCTAACTAGCACTTTGCGATAGCTATGAACAGCTCTATGTAAGTATTATGTTGTTGTTAAGTGTATTACCCACACACTCTTGTCAGACTTGCAACTCGTGTTTCTGTAAAACTTTAATGTCCTGCAGTCACTGAATGAACATTAGGTGGTCATTAATGTTTAAACACACCAGTTTAATGTTTAAAGAAAAAGATGGTGTTCAAGAAGTCAACAACAGTTTAGAACATCTAACAAATCTACTTTTGACTCGTATGTTCATCTTACTTGCTGTGTGTTTTGCCACTTTACCTTGAAAAATAAAACCACAACAAAGTAATGATGAGTAAAACCATACTGATATGTTTCTCATATCCTATTAGGCAAAACAGCAAGCTTCCCCATGGCTGTGGTTGTACTCATGTCTTTTAAATTGGCCAGTTCTGTAGATATGAAAAGCCTCTTTCTGACCTGATCTATAAATGCCCTTTTAACACTGCTGAAAAACTAGCACCTTTAATTGAAAATGGATATCAGGGGCTGGGAACTGCATGCTGTGATTCAAATCCCTGCTGCTCTTGGATCTGACCATGTACGTAAGCGTTTCATATTTATTAAATCAGTGCTTGATGTAAATTTAACAGGAATGACATGTTACTTACACCTTCTCTAAACCATATTACTTGTTATAGCAGGACACTGTTTCTAAATTTGAAATAAGGTAAAGCTTGATTTTACTTTGTTATCCATTGCAGTATTAAGCAGCTTAAGCTAATTTCAAGGTTATTGAATCAACTTAGATTGTTATCAAATCAATGACAGACAAAACTTGATTTCTGCTTTTCACTACAGTTAACCTGTCAATTGAAATGCAGAATTGCCTAATTAAATGCGTGTGCGACTACTATTCTTGTATAACTAGACTTTCTGAGTATGTGTGTATACTATTGTGACAGGGTAGCGTTGCGGGCCCAGATGGTATTCGGCAGGCAAAGAGACTCAGAGACAAGGAAACTGCAGTTAACACGCTTCTGCGCTGTTTAATAAACAAAAAGGAAAATCAAAAAGTCAAACAAAACACTGCTCACAGAGCAAAAATAAAACAGTTAAACAAAAACAAAACTTTCACAGTAAAACAATCACAAAATAACTGGCACAAGGGCCAAAACAAAAGGTTTAAACAAAAACAAAACTGTTCAGGCTGGGCAGAGCCTTCACTGAAACTTGAACTTTTAACAAAAACACAGCAACACACCACCAAACTGTTCACTCACCAACTCCCACCACCAAACAAAGGATTTTCTCTTTTTATAGCATGTGGCTGGAGCCTAATTATCAATTATTCAATTCGCTCCAGCCACATTCTCACATGTATTTTGGCAGGGATAGGAAATTAACCCCATCCCTGCCAACCACCACCAAAATCACCACACAACAACAATATTATTATTTACAGGCAGGGCCCTGCCCTGCCACAACTATATAGAATAGATGCACATACATATCCATCCCTGGATAACTTTTTTGGCACTTTTTCACAATTCTTTTTTGGTGGAGTTTAAACTACATCTGTCTTTACCTAGTCTGGATTTTGCCATTAACATTATTGCCAATAACATGTTATATTGTAGACTACCTGTATGCGTACATCCTTTTCATTAGGTTAACAACATTATTTCATCTATAGAATACAGGTACAAGTACTATATTAAAAAAAAAAAATCTTTAGGTATTTTTAAAAGCTAATAGTGATAACAGATTTGATACTTTTAATGGATCTCATCCCAGTGGCTGATACGTTAATACTGATATAAGCATAAGATGCATACTTACCGCTTGATTACAGAGCTTTGATAAAGTGGCTGGGAGAACGTAATGGATACATTAGCTGTATTTAAGTAACATTATAAAGGTGGTGTTGTTTTAACGACCTTCCTATTGATGTCAGGACTGCCCAGTCCCTGACCACCTTCCGGAGCCTCCTCAAGACAACACCTGTAAAACTCAACTCTTCCCTTCTGGTCTATATAGCACTCTGCCTTTAATGCACTTTAACTTGCACTTATCTGCTCCCTATTTTACTGTATTTAATCATGCACTTTACCCAATCTGTCGTATCTTGTATTTCACTTGAACTTGTATCTAACCCTGATGTATCTATCAACACTGTTATCTGCTCTTGAATTGCCCCGATATCAAATCGTACTGTGTTTTGTATTTGCTCTTATTAGGACTGATGTCATTGTATTTTGTTTCTTGCTCTTAATTGTACTGTAATTCTTGATATGTATTTTTGTATATAACTGTAAGTTGCCCTGGGTAAGGGCACCTGCAAAGAAATAAATAATAACAATAATACTAAAAAGTGTGCTTACTGTATTGTTAGCAGTTCAAGGCCCAGTCCTTGCCTTCCCATTCAATTCAAAGGGCTGAGATTCATTAATAACCATTATACTTTAAGATGCTACAGAATGTCACCAATGCATTCCCTATGCCTGCAGTCACTCTTTTGTCTGAGGAAGTGATGCAAAAACCTTGGCTCTTATTAATATAATATTAGAACTGTGAGTGATGGAGGAATTAGACCGTCCATGCCAAAGAATTGCGGTGGAAGTTAAAAGGGGTACAGCCCACAAAATATTCTGGGTAAAAACCTTAGACGAGCTTTCCTGAATAAACTGGACTGGGGAAAGTAAGGTGTCCCAATTTTGATTTTACATATACATATATGGGTTAAGGAAATCATTTTACAGCCTACATGATTTATGCCCTGAGGCATCCATATATTCAACGTATACGGACATGCTGTCGGATATATAACTATATAGACTTGTGGTTGAGTCCTCAAATCTCGAGTCCGAGTCCCAAGTGTCGAGTCAGAGTCATCAGGGTCCGAGTCTGAGTCCAAGTCACTATCATTCAAGTCCCAGTCAGAGTGACGAGTCCTTAACTTCGAGTGTCGAGTCTGAGTCAGAGTTATCAGGGTCTGAGTCCAAGTCACTATCATTCGAGTCCCAGTCCGAGTGACAAGTCCTTAACTTCGAGTGTCGAGTCTGAGTCCGAGTCATCAGGGTCTGAGTCCGAGTCACTATCATTCGAGTCCCAGTCCGAGTGACGAGTCCTTAACTTCGAGTGTAGAGTCTGAGTCCGAGTCATCAGGATCTGAGTCCGAGTCACTATCATTCGAGTCCCAGTCCGAGTGACGAGTCCTTAACTTCGAGTCTGAGTCCGAGTCATCAGGATCTGAGTCCGAGTCACTATCATTCAAGTCCCAGTCCGAGTGACGAGTCCTTAACTTCGAGACTGAGTCCGAGTCATCAGGATCTGAGTCCAAATCACTATCATTCGAGTCCCAGTCCGAGTGACGAGTCCTTAACTTCAAGTCGGAGTCCGAGTCATCAGGGTCTGAGTCCGAGTCACTATCATTCGAGTACCAGTCCGAGTGACGAGTCCTTAACTTCGAGTGTCGAGTCTGAGTCTGAGTCATCAGGATCTGAGTCCGAGTCACTATCATTTGAGTCCCAGTCCGAGTGACAAGTCCTTAACTTCGAGTTTCGAGTCAGAGTCCTTGAAACAAACTCAAATCAATTTTCATTCAACTGTTTGAAGGAATCTATTCAATCCAGAGTTCACTCCTCTTCAATCTGTGCTCGTCATGGACTAATCCAATTTAAAGTTTTACACAGACTTCATTTTTCCAAAACTAAATTAGCCAAAATCTATCCTGGTTTGGATCCTACCTGTGACAGATGCAAGCACAAGCACCTGCATGTCTTTTCCATATGGTCTGGTCCTGTCCCAGGTTGTTTCCTTTCTGGTCTTCCATTTTTTAAACATTCTCACCGAT
This sequence comes from Acipenser oxyrinchus oxyrinchus, assembly GCA_030684275.1. NCBI lineage: Eukaryota > Metazoa > Chordata > Actinopteri > Acipenseriformes > Acipenseridae > Acipenser > Acipenser oxyrinchus. The sequence goes on from CM060249.1 coordinate 82,149,453, forward strand.
ATTAAACACACCCCCCACCCGTTTGTCCATTAGATTAGGGATCTAATGCAAATGCTCCAGTTGGAGAAAATTTAATTCACAATCTGCGGATCTAGTGACAAATTTTACTCTGCCTGGCAGCCCTTCCTAGCCCACTTGGAAGAGCTCAGGTTTCCCCCTCTCCCCTGACCACCCGCACTGCCTTCTGGGTGTAAAGCGTGACAATCTTTTGTTTTATTATAACTCATGAATTGTTTAATATTTTTTTCATCAAATCTTCAAAATGCCCTACCTCAGCACATACCGCATGTACCTTACCTCGATTGTTGCAGAAATTCAGTGCCTGTAGACTGTACATGAAAGCAAAAAAAAACATGTTAAGTATAGGGCAAAATGTCTGGACTTTTACTAGAAAACAGGTATCTAGATCTAAGAAACTGCACAAGGTGGCTTCATGAAACACTCCACCTCCTCACAGCATTGCAAGTCAATGGAAACCAGTAAGTCTGTGTGCAATTCTGACAAACCCTGCCAAAGTTATTGAAGTGCAAAGTTAGTGGTTTAACATTTAGAACCCAACTCAACCCTAACTATAGTGGCAATACCGAGCCACTATAATATATATGATTTGAAAAACACTGTTAATTCAATTTTAACAATATATATATATATATATATATATATATATATATATATATATATATAATATATATATATATATATATATATATACTGTATATATATATATATATATATATAGTATATATAATTTATTCAAAAGAATGTCTGAAAGCATCATCTCCTTAATATTATTGATTCAAAATGAGTTCACATGGACAATAACAGGTACCACAACTACATTGCAATACCTTTTAGTATGCACTCGCTCCCAATGACACAAAGCATTTGTCATGACAACCTGCATTCTGCACGGCACCTGGCTACTTACATAGGTTGTATGGAGATCCTACTCGTACTTGTTATCGTACTCGTGCTCGGAGACCAATACTTGTACGGCTGTAGGTACTTAGGTGATGTCACCAGACATGGGTGGGGCAAACACTAGAAGTAGTGTGAAATCTATTTCTGGTCTTGATTTTCATTTATTATTATTTTCAGTTGGGTTTTTACTGGAGCAATCTAGGTAAAGTACCTTGCTCAAGGGTACAGCAGCAGTGTCCCCCACCTGGGATTGAACCCACAACCCTCCAGTCCAGAGTCCAAACCACTACTCCACACTCCATTGTTTATTTAACTTTTTTTTTTTTTAATCATTTTGGAGTCATTTATTTACTAGTTATTATTAGGATTATTGTGATTGGGGGTGCTTGTGCACAGTACATATTAAAGTCTGATGAGATCAATCAGAGAAGACAACAAATCTGCAAGACATGCTATTTCTGAGTGTTATTTGGGGACTTTAGGGGTGCTTGTGTACAAGAAAAGAATATTGATAAATATTAGGCTAATGTCTGCTTCTTGAGTCTACAACCTCAAAACTGCACACACACGTTTTCTAAAAAACTCTGGAAAGCGATACTCATACAACTCATAGAACATATCTTTGGCCTGTCTATTTAAAAACGAATGCAAAACAGACAATAGCTTTTGTGTGCGAAGTAAATTAAAAGCTTAGTTAGTCGTTATTTTACAGGCATATAGCTTATTAAGTGTTGTCTGTGTGTACAACTGTATTAGTACTACAAAAAAGGCCTATTTTAAAAGGGAAGGAGTTAAATTCCTCCCTGCAAAAACATGTTGTGATTAAATGATTACTTAGGCTTCAGCCACAGGTGTATTTACAGGGTGATCGCGGGTGTTAGTGGGGTAGTGATGGTGAAAGAAAGGTGCTGGTTTTGCAGTTTACTGTTTTTGTAGTGTATGTATTCGTATTGTTGGAAGTAAATGCACATGAGCGCTTAAACTGTACTGTTTCTGGTCTCTGACTCTCCTTGGTAACGCATACTCCATCACAAGCAGTCTGGTAGATATTCTGTAGAAATCCTCAGACAACAAGGTACATACCTGCAATCTGGCCTTGGAATGCATTCAAAGTCAAATGTTTTCCTGACCCAGTTTGCACATACAAGGACACTAAAGTAAATGGATCACATTCTTTATGAAAGCATACTATTTTAAAACATGTGTTAATACTAGTTCACCCAGTTTCACAACTCCTGAAGGATACGCATTAGCAATGCAATACTTATTTTAATAACTACCTGTTTTTTTTAAATTAAGCAACCACTTTATTTAAGCTTGACTCTTATATTTACTAATTGTTCAAAAGATAATTTGTTCTCATTTGATGTACCAGGTTGACTTTGTTAAAATGATATGAATAAAAAAAGAGAGGATTTGTACTACCTACTATGTGGTAGGCTATAGTTACATTTCCACTGGACCATTACTGCGGCTTTACAGAATGGGCATAATGCTACCTGTTAAAAGCAAAAGATTTAAAAGAAGAGGGTCCCCGAGTGGCTCACCTGGTAGAATCGCAGCCATGTGGTGTGCAGGGTGAGTCATACAGCGCAGGTTTGTGTCCTGGCTGTGCAAATTAGGCCGGTCTTCACTGGAGACTCCAAAGGGAGCGTCCCATTGGCCCAGGTGCTCCCGTGGGTTAGGGAGGTAAAACCGGCAGGGACTGTTTCTCCTCATCGCTCTACAGCGAACCCTGCTGGCCAGGTGCCCAGTGAGCTCAGCGCAGACACATGCAGGGCTGGCCTATGTCCTCCAGAGGTCGGGAGCTCACTGACTTCTGCTCTCGAGTTCCTGGGTGAAAAAGAAAACTGGCTTGGTCGTGGGATTGGAGGACGCCCACTGAATCTTCGGGTCTCCTGAGCAATGTGGGGAATTGCTGCGGTGAGGAGAAAATCGATTGGGCATCCCAAATTGGGAGAAAATCCAGCCCTGCCCCACTCCTTGTTCGCTGTATTTATCACATATCTCTTCATAGTAGTGCATACTGATAAATCATCTCCTGATCACTCGTTTTATCACCAAACTCCTCAATAATGCAATCCAAGTCATTATTTTATTACTATAACATCTCAAAAAGCTCTGCAAATGTCTGTGATATTCTCTGAGCACTGGATGCAGAAGCAGCTGTCTTGTTTGTTTATGTCCGTGTTATGTCTGTGGTGAAGGGACTATGCGTATTGCTCAGATTCACCTCAATTTTTTTTTTCGGCTTCTATCGGCCTCACTTGACCATTGAAAGCTTTTCTCGGCTTTTTCTGGAGAAAAAATGACTACGGACCTGTGCTTGACATCTTTTTGATGATGTCGGACAGGAAAAATTGAAGGGGCACGTTTGGTCACTGTATTATTTAAAAAAGGTATTTTATAAATGCTTTCTTGTTTTTTTAAGTGACATTAGGCTTGTTTATACAGAAGCGTATAGCTGTCATGTAGAGCAGAATAAATAAATAAAAATCAGCACATATAATGTTAAAACATAATTATTTCTGTTTCACAAGATAATTATTATGTTCTAATGTAATAATTATCTTGTGAAAATGGAAACAAAACCAGTGGCAGTATTTTGTCAGTCCCAAATTTCCACGTACTCGCTTGGAACGCTGAATTCTTGATTTCACAGCCTCCATAAATTATTATTATTTGTTTATTTAGCAGACACCTTTATCCAAGGCATCTTACAGAGACTAGGGTGTGTGAACTATGCATCAGCTGCAGAGTCACTTACAACTACGTCTCACCCGAAAGACGGAGCACAAGGAGGTTAAGTGACTTGCTCGGGGTCACACAATGAGTCAGTGGCTGAGGTGGGATTTGAACCGGGGACCTCCTGGTTATAAGCCCTTTTCTTTAACCACTGGACCACACAGCCTCCTATAAATAACCTTGCTACTTCTGCCGGATCACTGTTAGTTGTGTATGCTTCTAACCAAATGATGTATGACACAAGGCAAGAAGTTCAAGGCTAAAATTTGTATTTTGTTTAGCTTCAATAATCACTTAACAAAGCTGCTGTCAACCACAGCTCACACTTTCACAAGTCGGCTCTCTCTTCTCTTTAGCTTTCTTTCTCGTTGGCTGTTGTCCACCAGTTCTGTTCTCCTTCTTTCAGTCCGACCCCGGGATCCAGCTGTCAGCTCCTTTTATAAGAAAGCTGGAGGGAGGCAGTGCCTGTTCCAGCCAATCCAGAACCAACACCTCACCCAGCTGGAATTTCCCCAAATGGCAGCTGGATGGAAATCCCCCGGCCCAGGAGCCTCAGTCCGGGGATCGGAACATTATGGAAGGAAGGGGGCGGGGCCCCAACCTGACTGCGGGTAACCTGGCTGGATTTGTTTATTATTTGTTTATTTAGCAGATGCCTTTATCCAAGGCGACTTACAGAGACCAGGGTGTGTGAACTATGCATCAGCTGCAGAGTCACTTACAACTACGTCTCACCCGAAAGACGGAGCACAAGGAAGTTAAGTGACTTGCTCAGGGTCACACAATAAGTCAGTGGCTGAGGTGGGATTTGAACTGGGGACCTCCTGGTTATAAGCCCTTTTCATTAACCACTGGACCACACAGCCTCCTATAAATTAACTTGCTACTTCTGCCGGATTAAATAACAGGGATTTATATTCTAATCCAAGGCTATCAATGTAGTATGGATAGGTCCTGTTGTAGGTGAGTACCCAGGGTTTGGAAAGTATGGGGATGATTTCAGAGAATACTGTGGAGATTTAAATGGCCAATTCAAGTACATACGTTTTTTAATAGTCAAGCCTATTACATTAAAAATGTCAGCCCTTAACATGTATTAAGACTAAGACCTTTTTGTATCATTTTTTATAGCACAGTTGTTTTTTTTATACAATTTTATTTTATGTCTTGAAACAAAACTTCCTCTCTACATCAGTTACTGCATAGTGTAATATTTATTAATACTTACCATTTAAGTAATAACCTAAGTGTTATATTACAGTACATAACTGAGTGATACAGGCAGATGGTACAAAGCTTTCAATATTTTCAGCTTCTTTGTTTATGGCTTATTTTTGTATTAAAAAGGGATTGTGTACCGATATCTGTATCTTTTAGAAGTATGTATTAATTGGCACTCAAATTGGCACATACAAGTACCTGCACTTGTTTGTTGAGAATTTCACCCCTGCCAGGGATCATATTCATTAGGTGGATCAAGTAACTTATTTTTTTACGAGAAATGAAAGATAAATTTGACAAATTCAGAATCTACAGTGATTGCTAGGGCTACTTACAATTTACACAAAAGTAGATGGTTCAACACAATAACCATACAGGTCAATGTTCCTTTTAATAATGATCTCTTTAAACAAAAAAAGGCCCATAAGTTATAAAGAAATCTATTTCAATGTGCTATAAAGCCTTCATTATGTGACAGATTGGGCCCTAGTTTGCTTAAACAGTTGAGGTCACACCTTGAGGTTCTATTCATTACCCTGCTGAAGAAGAACCCCACTCCCCTATATAGTAAGAAAACCAATAAAGGCATACAGTTTCCAATGTCACGTTCAACCACTACTTTTATTCTCTAAGAGAACCAGGGGAGGTTTCAACAGAAGGACAAATAGATGGTTTAAACTCCTACAGTGGATAGTTTGTGTACTGGCTTACAGATTTTCACATACCCAGACAACATTCAATCAAGAATAATCACAGAGACACCGTTTAACGAATCAGAGTATATATATTTACTCCTTTGGTCTATTAATGCTTGTATGGATCGAGTGATCGCAGATCGATGTCGAATCTGAGCTCATAGACAATCCAGGCAGTTGGGTGTCTTTGCAAACTAACAGCATTTATACTATAAAGCAATATGGTTACAACTCATACTTTTAATCAGTCTAAAAGCACCCAAAACTATCCTGAAGCATACAATATAACATCCTCTCTAAAGCTAAGTATAATAATCCTATCTTTATAGCCTCATGCTTCAATATAGGTGAGGTTTAAATTGAAGATTATGCTTATCTTTGAAATGTTGACATTCAAAATGTCCCTCAATCACCAGTACAGTAAAGAAAACAAACACATGTTGTGACGGTCGGGCAGTTCCTACAGAACAGTATCCTAATCCCAGACATTGGAACATAGCCATGCCAGCCTGTGACGTAGTACTCCCTGCCCCTGTGCATAGAATGTTAAAGCATTAATGTACGAGAGGACCTGGGTTACTGTGGATATTGTCACTGCTTGGTGCAACCATGAAGCAGTGACAATATACACGGTAAACCACACCCTCAAGTACCTTAATGCTTTTATAAAAACGGATTTACTAACGTAAATATAAATAAATACAAGAGAAATAGTTTCTGAAGAGTTATTAAGAAATTTGAAGGATAACCTTCCGCAACAGAAAATAGTTCCTATGAACTATTAATACTCAGGTAAGATTTTTCTTTATTTGAGTTCCAATTTTGTGTTCATAGACATTAATATGAATGTTGCCGTTAACTGTACAATTCTTAAAGTGACTGTCAATTGTTGCAGAAAGGGGCATTGAAGTGCAGGAAGGGGGTTTGCTTTCATCTGATCTTATTTTTTTTGTTTGGTCATGCTGTGGAGTTTTCCTCCATCAAGATGTTGCTCCAGCGCTTTCGATTTTCTAACGACGGTTCCCAATAACTCTGCAGGGAGCTCTCTGATCTGTGAATGCTGACGGACATAATTTCTCTCGCTTGCAATCCAGCGTAGGACAGTTTCTGTATTAAGGTACTGTGGATGCAGTGATTGGTGTATATGTGTGTGGTGCCTGCCTTTCTGCATATTCTAGGCAACATTGTTGCTAGGTAATTCACTCCCATTGGCTGTAGCCTATACCATACACTGCGATAATTAAACATGTTTTGTTGTCCTTAGTTAGGGTGAAGATAAAAGGCAGGCGGATTTGCTGGAAGTTTGGACAAGTACTTCTCTAGTGATGCTACTGAACACAATTCTAATTTTCCTAGATGAGCCACTTAACTGGATGATCTACTTCACACCCCATATATTCAATTATCTTCACATTGTCTGGTTCAACATTCAAATGAGAAAATGTTAATCCTTGTACATCATTGCACTCAAACATGATTTTGCAAATGCTTTGCCATGTGAGTGCAGGCCGGGCATGTTTATGGTTCTGCTTGTGGCAGCCTAGTACTACCCTTCTAACATCCACACTTTAAGCTAGGGTTTCCACAGGGAGCAATGATTCTGGACTGATAACTATTATGTTCATGCATTTCAATTTGATTACAGAGGGCCATTTTATTAGGTATTCCTTCCATCCAAAATATCTGAGTTGGCCAGAATTCACTATTTTTCATATCAATGGGTTCCCAAGCCTCATTATCATTTCCATCATCAGTGGGGAACCCCCCAACAAATGAAGTTGGTTCTATCGAAGGGCCATATACTTCTGCAGCACAAGCCTTCCATTCAAAAGGAGCTAGCACCTTGTACAAGAGAGAAGGGGTTTTAGGGTCACCTGTGACACCATATTCCATATAATTATTTAGAAACCCTGGTCAAATAAAGGTGCTATTTTTTTGGTATTATTATTATTTTCATTACACATTTTTTGTTGGTTCTTTATAAATTTTGAAAATCCATTTACTTTTTTAAGCAATGGCTAAATTAATAACAAGAAACAGTTACCAGAATAAACAGTTAAATTATTCTGAGTATCTTTCCTGTATAAATTATGATGTTTCTCTCTGAGAATTTGCCTTGGCTTTTGAGCGTGCTTCTAAACAGTGTCCCATGTGTAAATTATTTGGTCCAAGTTTAAAATGCAGTGCCTGGACAAGTATGTTAACCTTTGCATTATTTTAAACTCATCTACATTTACCTGCAGCTACTCTTGATTTAACAAACTGTATATCAGAGTATGTACATTACATTGAAACTGTTGTTTTGTTTAAATGTTCCTCTGACTTTGCCTGTCTCCCTACACTTTGAAAGTGATGTAAGTGCAAACACCAGTGATTTGACTTTTAGAATGGATCTTTTAAAGGTGTCAGATAAGTGGAACGCTGAGAATTAGAAGCAGTGACTCTTCACAAGTGACAGCTGTTTCAGATCCTTCATTATACATTTCAATGTGTGAATATCTAAACTAGTGATCCCAGGGTAGCTGTGCCTAAGGTACTGCTTACCAGAGCATGCATTGCATTATGCATGGTAAAGAAAGATCCATTGACACTATTTTTCACATTCCAAACAACATTTATATTGGATCTAAAACTGTTCGATTTTACACAAAAAATGGTTCCTTGTTGACTTTTAACTCCATTCTCCATAGCATATCCTTCTATGCATTATACCTACTTTATCCTACATTTATCATTTATCTTAACTAATTTCTGCTCCTGTGGTTAACTAATAGTTTTCCTATTTTGCTTTAGTCCCCTTTTTGAGTTTGTGCAGACATAGGCACAGCCCCAAATGGTTTGCTGCCATTATTAAAAGTTGCTTGCTTCTCCTCAGAATCTTCCTGGAAAATTACATTTTAGTGTGTAAACAATACATTTGAGAGATAAGTGCTAAGGTAGATTAATTCTGTTTCTGTGCCCCTGTATCTGTTGAGATGAGAAAATATGGCCCATTGAAACCACTGTATCCCCACAAAGTCACAGCAAAAACATTTAGAACATCAAATTTGGGGCCTGACTGGCTCAGGGTACAAGCCACCTGCTGTACAACTGTGAGAGCATGTAGTCAAATAGCCAGGACTAAAAAGTCTTAGTTATGGGAAATAGTTAAGGTCCTACAACAACAGAAGGTAACAGATTTGATAAAAGTTAGTCATAAACTGACTTGACAAAGATAACCCTTGTCAATATTTTAAGCACAACACAGAGATCAGGGAAAGGAGACAGATGGAAATTTAATGCTGCAGGTATGAAAGTTACCAACCTATAGTTTTAACGTTGTGTACTTTTTAAAATTACAACCAGACATGTTCACACATAATTCAGACTGCTGCAAACAGAGCTTTTTCCCACTCAGACATGCTTCTGCTTCTGACCCTGGAATAGCACCCATTGTCGTTGTAGTGAAACACTTCTACAGCAATATTCCCATTGGTCCATTTTTAGTTCTGTTTATTTGATAAATCTATTTTTCAAAGTAGTACTACTGTGCATGAATACCAAATTAAGTGTATGGTGTCCATTACAAATAGCCTGCCAACATTTAAGCAAAATGTGAGAAAAAATTCTCTATTTGAATGTTGCGAATATCCATGGTTACAGAAGTTTCCTTATTTCACAGTGCATTGGAGCAAGAAAAGGATTTTATTAAGCATGTAGTTTTATTCTTGCATTGAATTAAGTGCTACGCACCATTGCAAATAATTGTGGTTTATATGAACACAAAAGGGGCGGCACGGTGGCGTAGTGGTTAGCGCTGCTGCCTCACAGCGCCAGGGTCCTGGGTTCGAATCCGACCTAGGGTACTGTCTGTGTGGAGTTTGCGTGTTCTCCCCGTGTTCACATGGGTTTTCTCCGGGTACTCCTGTTTCCTCCCACAGTACAAAGACATGCTGTCTAGGTTGATTGGCCACTCTAGATTGCTGAGTGTGTGTGTGTGGTGCCCTGTGATGGACTGGAGTCCCGTCCAGGGTGTAGTCTCGCCTTGCGCCCTGTGTATGCCGGGTTAGGCTCCGGCTCACTGCGACCCTGTAAAGGAGTAAGAGGTTAATGATAATGGATGGACTAATAAACCATTATTATTCTGAATACTCAGTATACAGAATAAGTATTCCAGTCATTTAAACAACATATTCAGAACAAGGTGAGCAGTATTTTGAGTAAGAGTATTCAGAATAAGATGTTGTGCATCATTTCGAAAACCTGTGACTGGCAGTTGTTAGTCTGGCTTCGTGCAGTTAGGGATCCACTGCCCTGCTAGTAATAGTACATCTGCAGCACATAGCATTTGTGCTACCACAGGCAAAATGATTATGTAAGTACATAAATACATAGCCAGACATGCTAAGGCAATTGTAGCGTACAAAATGTAGTCTACTTGATTCACCCGACAGAGGGATTAAGTGGGTTTGATCCACTTGCTTGGATGAGCGTTAATACCATTGCTAATCCAAATTGCATTTTTATCAAAAATGGATTAGTTCATTGGGATCATCAGTTAGGATTCAGCAGCTTGTTTCAGGAACTGACTTCTGTGCATAAGGTCTCACAAACTGCGGAACCCACACACATGAGAGCTTTATGATTTATTTAAAATGCCAACAGGCTTCACCATTTTTGAATTATTATAAAAAAAAGTATTTTCTGTGTGTCATCTTTATGTGCACTTCATATTTTCCTGTGTCCAGCATGATCTGATACAAATGTTGTACTATAAAGGGGCACCACACAGTTTTAACTCTAAGTTGTTATTAGCGCATATTCTAAGCGCATATTCTTTTACATATAAAAACTTGAAAAACAGTTTATTACGTAAGCATTTTCTCTGATAACGTACTATGTTTTGTTATCCAAATCACACCAAACTACTTACAATATGAATTACCAGCACAGGAGTAACTAGTGAATTTTAAAGTGTGGTATGCAGACTCACTACTGAAAAAAAACTTTTTTACGTTCATGTTTGTTCAGGATATAATATACAGTAGTAGCCTCCAGAATTATTCATACCCGCCTAGATACAATGTAACTGAAAGCTGGTTTTAGCAAAAAAATGCAAGTGTACTTTCACTATTTGTTGCATAAAAAAATGAAAACATCAGAATTGTAAGACTAGCAGTACTGGACATTACAAAAACATGTCTGTCCAAAATAATTTCATTTTAATTTACAGGGTGTGAATAAAGTTGATCATGTTTTTAGAAAAAGATGCAATTATTTTGGAGATGTCCAATACACTGCTAGTCTTACAATTTCCATGTTTTCATTTATTTATGCAACAAATACACTTGTCCACTATTTTTGCTAAATAATTCTGGAGGCTACTGTAGTTGACACCCCGTGGGGAGAGGGAGTAAAAGTTAAAGTAAAAATAAAAGGGCCCTTGTAGGTGAGATCTAGGTTCAAACACACAATGACAACAGGATGTGGTACAAAACAAGAATTCCTGTTGTTTTATTATTTACATACATTCTGAAATGTCAGTTTCAGCTCCCTCTGGGCATGGCAGTTCCCTCTCTGGGCATGGCAGTTCCCTCTCTGGGCATGGCAATGGCAGTTCCCTCTCTGGGCATGGCAATGGCAGTTCCCTCTCTGGGCATGGCAATGGCAGTTCCCTCTCTGGGCATGGCAGTCCCCTCTCTGGGCATGGCAGTCCCCTCTCTGGGCATGGCAGTCCCCTCTCTGGGCATGGCAATGGCAGTTCCTTCTCTGGGCATAGCAATGGCAGTTCCTTCTCTGGGCATGGCAATGGCAGTTCCCTCTCTGGGCATGGCAATGGCAGTTCCCTCTCTGGGCATGGCAATGGCAGTTCCCTCTCTGGGCATGGCAATGGCAGTTCCCTCTCTGGGCATGGCAATGGCAGTTCCCTCTCTGGGCATGGCAATGGCAGTTCCCTCTCTGGGCATGGCAATGGCAGTTCCCTCTCTGGGCATGGCAATGGCAGTTCCCTCTCTGGGCATGGCAATGGCAGTTCCCTCTCTGGGCATGGCAGTTCCATCTCTGGGCATGGCAATGGCAGTTCCTTCTCTGGGCATGGCAATGGCAGTTCCCTCTCTGGGCATGGCAATGGCAGTTCCCTCTCTGGGCATGGCAATGGCAGTTCCCTCTCTGGGCATGGCAATGGCAGTTCCCTCTCTGGGCATGGCAATGGCAGTTCCCTCTCTGGGCATGGCAATGGCAGTTCCCTCTCTGGGCATGGCAATGGCAGTTCCCTCTCTGGGCATGGCAATGGCAGTTCCCTCTCTGGGCATGGCAATGGCAGTTCCCTCTCTGGGCATGGCAATGGCAGTTCTTTCTCTGGGCATGGCAATGGCAGTTCCCTCTCTGGGCATAGCAATGGCAGTTCCCTCTCTGGGCATGGCAATGGCAGTTCCGTCTCTGGGCATGGCAGTTCCCTCTCTGGGCATGGCAATGGCAGTTCCCTCTCTGGGCATGGCAATGGCAGTTCCCTCTCTGGGCATGGCAATGGCAGTTCCCTCTCTGGGCATGGCAATGGCAGTTCCTGCTCTGCAATAGTTTAAAGGAAAGGAAATAAATAAATTAAATAAATAAAAATCCTGATATCAGTTAAAGTAAAGGATAACGCAGTGGCCTCATCTTTGCAAAACTGTCAATAGCCTTGTTGAGATCCAGGGATTTTGCTGCTTCACACTAAGAACCAAGAGTACCAAATTTCTTAGGCGCCTATCTGTCATTGTGGCTCTTAAGCAGTCTTTAACTCCCTTGAGCACGGAGAAGTACCTCTCATTTGATGCTGTAGAGACTGGGAGGCTCAACACTATATCAACAATTAAAAGCAAAGACTGATAACCTCTTGGTAAGTCATTCAGAACATCTCTGAATTTTGTTATTGAGGTCAAGTTTTGGGGCACAATGTGCATCTTGGCAGCTTCAACTTTGGTTTCAAGACTGTCAAAATTGGTTCCCGTTGATCCATAGTGATTTGCAATTACGCTTAATTTCTCATAGTCAAGAAAATATTCACTGCTTGGAGTACAAGCAATTAATGCAGAGAGCAAAGTAGAGATGGAGGTGACTCGCCTGTCAAGCTCATTCAGTATTCTGTCCAGAACAGAATAGTAGAAATCTGTTTTAATGGATCCTTTAGTGCTCCTGGGAACATCATATATAGATGACTGACCTAGTGTGCTAGAAACAAAAAAAAAATTAGCCAGCTTGGATGTAATTTTGTTTGTTCTTCGTGCCTTTGTTTGTTATTATTATTATTATTATTATTTATTTCTTAGCAGACGCCCTTATCCAGGGCGACTTACAATTGTAAGCAAATACATTTCAAGTGTTACAGTACAGGTAATACAATAAGAGCAAGATAAATACAATGACAAGTTCAAGCAAGTACAAGTGTGACAAAATACAATTCAATACAGCAGATAAGTGACAGTGATAGTTACATCAAGGATTGCTGAGGTCAACTGCCTGATCATAAACTGGAATTTCAAGGTCCTTGGCCATGGTTTGAGCTGAATCACTTTGCTCGTTCCATTTGCTTTCAGATGATCTCATATCTCAAAGAGCAGCAATGTTGCTTGCAGAAAAATACTCGGCTTTCTCTGAGAACTTCTGACGCAGAATGTATTAAATCATTCTGGTACTGGTGAGATGTGTAGTGTCCATACCTGCTTTTCAGTCGATTCAAATGGTCGGGTTGATTGGAAGCAACCAGCTCCAGGATTTCAATGAAATTGCCTGTCTTGCACAGAGTATTGTTACTTTTAAGAGTGTTTTAACATGCCGTCGATTTTTAGTTATGGCAGCGTGTCGACTGGAAACGAGTTGGTCTGCAACACATGCTGAACTGGTCCTCCTTGTCTTTATATTCTTGCCATGCAATGACAGCCCTCTGATGCCTAGTACTGAGTGCATGTTGTTGTAACACATTTTTAAAATCCTTCCATTTCTTAAAGCCACACTCAATGCATGCTCTGTTGTTGAATTGTTCACCTGGTCCAACTGTGATGGCATGGAAAACAAAACACATAATCCTGTACAGTTGAGTATTCAATGAAGGGGTACAATGAGAACAAACTACTGTTGAAACGGCGACCATTTGTAGCAGGATATGAATCCATTTGAGGCTGGATTGGCTGTTCCATTTTGTACAATGAAATATCTACAGCTGTGGAGATGCTATTGTTGTTCCCATCATGAACAGGTGAATCTTGTGTAACACAATCTTCTGATGATGTCAGAGCACAAATGACTTCCTTTTGTGTGCAGATGGGGTCTGCTGCCACTGTCATGCCCATAGGGGTAGAAGCCACTGCTAGTCTGTCTTTTACTGTTGACTGCAGGGCACTGGTACTTGCAGAAGTATGTTCACCGTTCTTTTTCAAGGATGGTTGTTCATTTCCATTTTCAGGGGCCTTTTGTTTAAAAAAAATGACAAGATGTTCTTTTTTTGCAGTGAGGGTGGGATGGGTGCCACTGTACTGCACTGTTTTCAATACACGATTAATTATACCTGACAATAATTTTATTTTATTTTGTTTAGGGTTTAAAATCCACTTAAATTATTTATCATCAGTGCTTGAAATGGGAACAAAAAAAAGTGGCGGTATTCACAGCACTCTCTCTGTCTAGCTCCGTTTCTGCCAGCTCTCTGAAAAATGAAAAAACTGAAAGTATCAACTGTTATTATTAACTAGTATTTATTTGTTCTGTCTACATTGAATCTGGATACAGTACTTAAGTATGCAGTTTGTTTTGTGAACTCAACTGTAAGAGTAATTAATCCTGTGTTTCTTGTTATTGAAAATATGAGCTCTTAGAAAAGTACCCGCTATACAGTCACAATTAACATTTACATTTCTTTAAAACAATTCAGACTTCAACACCTTTGATGCGTGCGTGCTGTTCAGTAGTTTATAGGGAGTTCTTCCCTTAGCTATACCCTCAGCACAATTGCAATTTTACATCTGAATCAGATGTAAAACAGCGATTGTGCTGCTGAATTTAAAATGTATTAGGTTCATCCACGAGGCACGAGTGTGTTTTAACTTAAAGACGACCTCAGTCAAAGTCGCTGAGGTATTTAATTTACGGAAGCCAAAGCAACACTACGTGTAGTTTGACAAGCTATTCCCCAGATAGAGGTGTGATTTCCTGTCACTTAAAAAAATTGACCTTGGTGCATGCGCTGGTGGTAGTTAGTTGGGCTGCGATAATTGTTTATTACAGGTGAGGTGGATTAATTAAATCAAGTTTAAAAACCATGATTCAAGTTAAAATAACACAAATTACGAATCAAGTTAAAGATCTAAATTCTAAGGAAGTTATTATTAACTATTTTCTTTAGAACGTAATACGGCCCCAGATTGTTATTGCTAACAGTTTATATTTTTGTGGTGTTACCTGCTTTTTTCTTTTTTCAATCCGCCCCTCAAAAAAAACACATAAATAAAATTTAAAAAGTACACATAAGTAGCCTAAGTAATGCTTTAAAAAAATATATACATACATATTTGTTTTGTTGATACTGTCTTGTAATGTACATTTTACAAATGATTCTGCAGTAACAACTGGGCATTTGGGTTTTTTTTGTGTTGTTGTTGGAAGCCTTACTATTTCTGTCTCTCTCCAGAAAAACACAAAAAAACAAGACACAAACACTCATGATAGTGTTCGAGTTACTGCCTACAGATTTACAGATACATACTCAAAGGTTTTCATCGAACTAAACAGGTTTAAAAATAATAACAGTAAAAAATAAATATGAAAGTTTTACTCACGTGTGTGTTTGTTGGAAGACAAAAATCACGGCGGAATTCTCCCTCCTGTAGTGTCTGACTGGCTGCGAAGGAAATTTTGCCGCCAGCTTAGCTTGCACTAGCAATGCAGCACTGCCCGAGAGGCAGTGAATTATGGGACTTGTAGTCACAGGCTGCGAAAATCATGAAATGAAAACCAACTGAACACCCGACTGTGTATTTTTACTCAAATTTAAAAAAAAATGTCACACACTTTGGGGGCACTGTCCCCCGACGCATTATTTAGTACACGTTAAAAGAAAAAAATGTGTTCTAATTTGAATTAGTATGTGTTCTAAACAAATGTAAATTACCTACGTATTTTCTATGCAATGGTCTGGCAATTTAAAGAGGTAAAATTAATTCCAATTAATTCCAAACTCTTATTCACGTCTAAAGTTAACTGCCTGGTAAACTCTCTTTATGAACAGGCCTACTTTCTTTTCCATAAATTGTACTCTTGTGGGTTATTCAACTATCCTCATTTGTGGAATAGGTACAGTACTCCATGAACTTTCATGATGTATGCTCTATTTATATCATCCTTATCATGCAATGAGTGACATATGGCCACAGGCAATGCATTTGGTTTACATCCAAAGTAAATCAGCCTGTAAAGGAGGTGCTGGCAAGATAATTGCATGCCAGTCTTTGCTTTGTGCTCACACTGCTTTTATAAAGACAAGATGTTGTGCTATTGAGAAGAATATGCACTGTATTTATTTACAGTTCAATCTTATAAAGGATTTTAGTGGTTACTAGTTTATTTTTTTATTTTTTTTATTTTATTACTGTCATTGTCTCCAATATATTGGAAGGCAGAGTTAAAGAGCCTCCTGTTTTAGTAAGGCTATCTAAACTGGTCTTACGTATATGTATATGTGTATCAGAGATGGAAATAAGACTCGCATTGCATAGCAGTTTGATCCATTCTTGGTTTCAGTAGTATTAATTTATTAAGACAAACCTGAACTTGTTCATACTGGGGCTAATCAAGTTCATTTCCATCCCGTCCGTCCGTCCGTCCGTCCGTCCGTCGCGTGCGTCGCGTGCGTGCGCGTTGCGTGCGTGCGTGCGGCGTGCGTCGCGTGCGCGTGCGTGCGTGCCACAGCAAAACCTCCCTGTTTCCAGCTCCCTGGTCCTCTCTCTAATGGAGCTCTGGGCTCTCCTTTTATAGGATGTGGCTGCTCCCAATTATTATCAGTTATTCTATTTGGGAGCAGCCACATTCTCACATGTTTTTGGCAGGGACAGGAATTAACCCCATCCCTGCCAACCACCACCAAAACTGAAACAAAACACCACACTTTACTTACAAGCAGGGATCTCGCTCTGCCACACACCCTAACATTGCATTTCCCTACTTTTGTCATTTTAACACTGGAGCAGTCTTTTTGACCGATCACGGTTTTTAAATGCTTTTTTCTCCACTGATTTGGCAGCTAGGCGCCTGTGCTTTTTTGACTTTTCCAAAATATATGTATTAAACATCTCAAAGCATCAGTAGACCCAGGGTTGTAGAAACTTATGGAGATATAATGTGTTATACCTAGAACTACCGCAGCTGTCATTTTGACCGTTATAGTAAAAACTGTGGGTTTAGCTTAGTGCAAGTGATCGAGCTGCTGAACTTGAAAGCTTCACGTTTATTTTAATAGCTAGAACAGGATACTTTTTCAGACAAGTGATTTATCTATCAACAACTGTAAAAATATGTATTGTCTAGTGAAAACGAATAGACAAACATAACGTAGGACTGCACAACAAGTCTTGCAGTACTTTCAATAGTTAATGAAAGATGAATCTGGACACGAAAATATACGTAATTTGTACAGTAGTATTTACTTTGTACAGTGGTGACACACATTTGATCTTTGTCTTTACTTCCTTACCTAACATTTGCTCAACGATATCCATCTCCTCCCCGATTCAGGCTTTTTTGATTTTGCAATGTGCAGAGATGCAAGACAGGGCTTTTTTTTCTTAAAAACATGCGTCTTGGCAAATAGATTAATTTTTTTCTAAGAAATAAACCACAGATTTTGTTTGTGCATTCCGGGTAATTAAATGCCTTTTAAATTTGGAAGCCTTCATGCTTTCCTTTGCAAGCATTTCTAGGCACAACACACACTTTGGAGCTAGATCGTTTTCAGTCCCACACACAATGAAGCCAAACTCAAGGTAACTGTGGTCATATTTCCTTGATACATGTTTGCTTTTCTTTTCAGGTGGAGGCATTGGACTTGTACTTAGCTCACTAGTACTCCCTCGTTTTAAAAACTTATCCATTTTAACAAATTGTTTGCGTACATACACACTACCAGCCTAAATACTGTGCACTGGTGAGGTGACGTTCAGTAGGAGCATTTTGATAGTTGTCTGGTCCAGACCATTTTTTTGTTTTTGGGGGGTTACATTGTTGTAATTTATTTATAATTTATTTGTCTAGTAGTGATCTTATCTTTTGTCTGTTTTGTTTTCTCAGATTAAAAATATTTAGGGTAATTATTTTCTGATTCATTAAACTAAAAATATGTTTATGTTTTACTTTGTTTGGTTCCACGACCCATCACGATACCTCTTGCGACCCACTGTTCGGGAACCACTGCCCTAGTGTGTGCGTGTGTGCGTGTGTGCGCGTGTGTGTGTGTGTGTATAACTCGTCTGGACACTTAAGAGAGGGAGGATGTCTCTCGGAGAAAATTAGAGGTAGTCTGTTTTTATTTGTTTATTTAAAAAAAAAAAAAATTAACTGAATATACATTTTTTTACAATACAACTGAGATCTAAAGATAATTGTATTCATTTCCTTTCTATTGTCTAGTCTATTGTTTTTTATTTTTGTAAATTCAGACTTGGGGGGCTTCTTAACATTAACTTTCTCATTACTTGTACTTGAATCACCAAAGCCTGTTTTAGAATTCAGCAAAGTGTGAGTGATTAAAAATATGACTGGTGTGAAAATGCTGTTTCATTCCACAGTCAATGTTAAGCCTGCACTCACAGATTTGTGGATTTGTCTTCGG
Source organism: Acipenser oxyrinchus oxyrinchus (assembly GCA_030684275.1). Taxonomy (NCBI): domain Eukaryota; kingdom Metazoa; phylum Chordata; class Actinopteri; order Acipenseriformes; family Acipenseridae; genus Acipenser; species Acipenser oxyrinchus. Next base: position 82,167,867 of record CM060249.1, read on the forward strand.
CTGTCATACACCGACTCTTAAATCAAGGGCGATACAGATTCATGATGATGAAATTATAATCCCACTTGAAGGGATTATGATCTATCATTGATGAATCTATACATCAATGATAGATCATAATCCCTTCAAGTGGGATTACCAATTCCAAAAATAAATCTGTTACAATGCGTCTTAATAAATGCTGTTTTAAAATGTAGCCTGCAATAGCAAATACAGTGTAATCCTTTCTATAGTATTTATACTGAGAGAAAAAAATCTCTTTTGGCAATTATTTGTATTTAGGTATCATTAAATAAACAATAAATTGAACACATGTAAAATTGTCAATTCGTTGGTTTGGGGTTAAGAATTGTAAATCCTTTACCAGACACATTTTGTTTTATGTAGAAAGACATATTGCATTGATGAAGGGGTGGTAGCCATAAAGCAAAACTCATACAGTACAGCCTTTTCTTACTTGTGGGCTTGTTTAATTAAGACAAAGAATGCATGAATTATTTTAAATACACAATTACATATTTATGTCAAAATGTAAGTGTGACATACTGAAAGTCTTACTATATCCCGGGGATTATGATTTTTGAAGCAACCCTATAAATAATTTAACTTGATACAACACCCAGGCAATACATTTTTTGTTTTTTTTTAACAGGCACCACCGAACTTTCGAACAATAATATTCTGCCCACATTGTTAATGTTTTGATAACAAAATTCAAAACAATTGTTATTATGTTGAAAATGATATTGTTGGAACAGATACAACACAGAAGATAATCAATGTGTTTTACAACCTATTCAATAACACTTAATGAACTTTGCAGAGACACAAACTTCATCCTTCCTTGAGGCTTTCTGACCACAATATTACTCTGTAAACTAAATAGAAATGAATCTGCTACTACCTGCAGCAGCAGGGGGTTATGGATGTTAATTTCACACGTGTCACAGGTTAAATGACAGGCAACCACTAATGGTGAGTTTTAACAACTATTTCTATATTTGTAGCCAACCACCCCACCTTGTTTTTTTCTTTGGAGGGCAAGGTCCTCCTAGCACCACCCAGATCTTTCCTTCCCTTAGCTGGTTCTTTAGATTCCCAGGATCCACCACAACACAAACATAGAGGTAAGTGTAATCAAAGTTACAATTTTTATTAAAAAAGAAGCAAGCAGGAATTACTCAATAAGCAAATACACTAAAAGTTTTTAAAATACTATTTAAACGTCCTTCACAAAAGTCTCTGCTTAACTGGTAGAATTGAGGTCGTAGTGTCATAGATGTAGATATGTCTATTGATGATTCTGGGATGGTTGTTGTCCGAGGGCAGAGTCATGGAGTGACGTCACCGGGGATGAAGGCCTCCTCTTGCACCAAACCGAAGCTGGAGTGGGAGATCCCAGGAAACCTTGCAACTCGTTCCAAGCAGGCACAAGATAAGATGGATGTAATCGGTAAGTAGTTCAACCGGGCTGTTCAAAAAACTTCATGCCTGCACACACACCCTGTTCCGCACTGCAACTCGAGACTGGCAGACAATTCCCCAGCCAGGAACAATACAATCCACCCGCCACTGTAACTTTTTGGTTTGTCAAATTGACCAGACTCGATGAGCGATCTAGTTCCAGCTAAACCAAAGTATTTTGTAACCTAAAACGATAAGAAAAAAAATCCTGGAATAAAATACAAAACAGTTTTCAATGTCCCGTTTCGTTTTTTTTACTTACTTCTCGATTGCAGGGTACAACCATCAACCAGCAGTAAAACAATAATACCCCAACAAAAAAAAGGAATAAAAATAAATTTAAAAACAAATCGATAGGTTGCGGATGCAACCCCGGTTCCCTGAAAGAGAAAATAACCATCAAGGATGGGATATTGCCGTCAGGCAGTAGCGATTGGCTGAGCTTTTATAGCAAAGCTGCCGATAGGCCTCTGCGCCGAAGCTGCCACGTAAGCCCGCCCCTTAGGAGCTTACTATACGCAGCACGCAGAGACTCACGCCCTCTTTGCTCTTCAGGCCGTGAAGGCCTCTGGAGCGACGCGCTGCTTGATGGTTATTTTCTTCAGGGAACTGGGTTGCATCCGCAACCTATCGCTCCTTCAAGTCGAAAATAACCATCAAGGATGGGAACAGTGTACCCAAGCCGTCGCGAGGGAGGATTCTCGGCAGTAGGACAGACTTACGCCATAACGCAACCGCGTAGGCAACACATCTACGCATATGCGGAGCTGCGCCTCAGCGCCTATGCTCGCAATGACACCTGTCCTAAGGTGGAATAGTCAACACCATGCTGTCAACCACTCTATACGCCCGCATCTTGAGGCATCATAGAGTGTAGTACAGATGCTCCAAACAGTGGAGCAGAGGAATCCAGTACGCTCAACCGTAAAACCTCATGAAAGTATGCGGTGTAGCCCAACTGGCTGCAGCGCAAATGTCAGACACCGCACCCTCTAAAGAGGGCCCAGGATGTCGCCATACCCCTAGTGGAATGCGCCTTCAACTGCCCTGGTGGCGAAGGCCTGCAGACTCATAAGCTAATTTAATAGCATCCACTATCCAGTGTGAAAAGCGTTGTTTAGACAACGGCTGACCCATAGTCCTAGAACCATGGCATATGAACAATTGTTCAGTTTGCCTCACAGCCGCTGTAACGGTCAATATAACATCTCAATGCCCGCACGGGCAGAGCATGTGTAACCGTTCTTCCTCTGGGGAAGAAAAAGGAGGAGGATGGAACGCCATCAACTCGACTGGTTGGTTCATATGAAACGGGATATGACCTGGGTAAAAGGTCGGATTTGGACGCATGGAGACCTTAGAACCGTCTCCTGCGAAACGAGTACATGATGAATGCACTGAAAGTGCGTGTAACTCGCCCACACGTTTTGCTGATACCACTGATAGCAAAAACGCAGTTTTTATAGACACGCTGTGGAGAGGCTCGAACGGTGCCTTGGTAAGGGCTTCCAGCACCACGTCAAGGCTCCATGACGGTAAACTGGTCGTCCTTGCGCCCTTCAGGAACTGCGATGCCAGAAAATGGCAACCTGGTGATAAACCGTCAATACGTACATGGCAAGCCGATATGGCGGCTAAGTACACTTTAAGTGTAGAGGGAGATTTCCCCTCATCTAACAGTTTCTGTAAAAACTGTAATATCACTGTGTGGCAATGTGCCCCGCCCCTGTGTGCATTTGTGTGTTATATGTTGCATGTTGCATGTGTTAATGTTGGTGTATAGCGATTGGTACACGGGATATAAGCGGGTCTGTGTTTCACGTGTGTTTAAAAATGTATAATTGTAGTTAGGCACGAGGTTGCACGTAATTAATTCACGTGCTGGGATTCAAGTGAATAATTAATTAGTAATTGAATCCCAGCACAACAGTATATATAGATGCACGATTCACTCACTCGGGGTTGGGTGTTCGAGAGTGGAGAACGGGTGTGGAGAGAACGTAAAATAAAGGGGAAGAATAATAAGTGTTTTACTCACCGTGTTTGTTTGTCTCCGTGCACCGTTTGTAAAGTGTTAGTCCGTTTTGTTTATCTCTTTTGTTTTGGCGTAAGTGCCGCGGTGCTGTTTTGTTTTCTTTATTTTGTTTATTAAATGCTGAGCACAACCAAGTGCTCAGCTTCACCAACCTCACTGTCTGTGGTGTGTTACTTCCTGTTTCTGGTCTGACGTCACCCACTGTCTGCCGTTTTTGTGACACGTGGTGTCATCGTGGATTACCAGCTTCCAAGACTCAGACCAGAGCAGGAGTACCGTGTGTTTTTTTTTGAGAGAAAAGGAAAAAAAAATGGATTTTTTTTTGGAGAGATGGAGGGAGGAAAGACGCTAGAGAGGAAGCAACAGCAGCACCCATCCTGCAGGCCAGTGTCAGAGGAGGTGATCACTGGCTGCTGGATCAGGAGAAGCAAGGGGGCCCAGAGTAACATCAGCGCAGCAGTTGCAGGCGGTGTTCAAAAGGTGCCCTGCACCGCTACTAACAAGGCTGTTGTCCTCTAGCGCCAAAGGGGAGGAGCCTGAACGTCCCACGCCTGAGTGGGAGGAGCCCAACGTCCTACGCCTGAGTGGGAGGAGCCCGAACGCCCCACGCCTGAGTGGGAGGAGCCCGAACGCCCCACGCCTGAGTGGGAGGAGCCCGAACGCCCCACGCCTGAGTGGGAGGAGCCCGAACGCCCCACGCCTGAGTGGGAGGAGCCCGAACGCCCCACGCCTGAGTGGGAGGAGCCCGAACGCCCCACGCCTGAGTGGGGGAGCCCGAACGCCCTAAGCCCAAGAGGGGGGAGTTGGTGCGCCCACAGCCCAAAAGGGAGGAGTCGGTGCGCCCACAGCCCAAAAGGGAGGAGTCGGTGGCCCACAGCCCAAAAGGGGGAGTCGGAAGGCCCACAGCCCAAAAGGGGGAGTCGGTGGCCCACAGCCCAAAAGGGGGAGTCGGTGCGCCCACAGCCCAAAAGGGAGGAGTCGGTGCGCCCACAGCCCAAAAGGGAGGAGTCGGTGCGCCCACAGCCCAAAAGGGAGGAGTCTGTGCGCCCACAGCCCAAAGAGAGGGAAGTCGGGCTTCCACAGCCCTAGGACCCAAGCTGCCAGCAGAGGGAGAATGCCTGCTGGTTCCACCTCCACCAGCAGAGGAAGAATGCCTGCTGTCCCCGTGTCCACCAGCAGAGGAAGAATGCCTGCTGTCCCCGTGTCCACCAGCAGAGGAAGAATGCCTGCTGTCCCCGTGTCCACCAGCAGAGGGTGAATGCCTGCTGTCCCCGTGTCCCCCAGCAGAGGGTGAATGCCTGCTGTCCCCGTGTCCCCCAGCAGAGGGTGAATGCCTGCTGGGTTCCCATCCACCAGCAGAGTGTGAATGTCTGCTGGTATCACTTCCCCCACCGTCACCACCCGGAGGAGAGGAACAGGAGCTGCCTCTGCCTCCACCACAGTCCCCTGCAAGAGCGGGAGAGCCGCACCAGTCCCCTGCAAGAGAGGCGGAGCCGCACCAGTCCCCTGCAACAGTAGGAGACCACACGCTGCTCGCACCTCCATCGCCAGGAGACTGCACGCTGCTCGCACCTCCATCGCCAGGAGACTACACGCTGCTCCCACCTCCACCGCTTCCTCCACTAGGAGCGGAGCAGCAGGAGCTGCCTCCGCCACCGCCCGGAGCAGAGGAGCAGGAGCTGCCTCCGACACTTTCAGGAGCAGAGCAGCAGGAGCTGCCTCTGCCTCCACCACCTCAACCGCTTCCACCAGGAGCAGAGCAGCAGGAGCTGCCTCTGCCTCCTCCACCAGCAGAGGGTGAGTACCTGCTGGTTCCGCCTTCCTTGTCGTGGGAGGACTGCTTGCCCCTCCCACCTCCACCAGCAGAGGGTGAATACCTGCTGGTTCCGACACCACTAGGAGCAGAGCAGCAGAAGCTGCCTCTGCCTCCTCCACCAGCAGAGCAGCAGGAGCTGCCTCTGCCTCCTCCACCAGCAGAGGGTGAATACCTGCTGGTTCCACTTTCATTGTCGTGGGAGGACTGCTTGCCCCTCCCACCTCCGCCAGCAGAAGGTGAATACCTGCTGGTTCCGCCTTCATTGTCGTGGGAGGACTGCTTTCCCTCCCACCTCCACCAGCAGAGGGTGAATACCTGCTGGTTCCGCCACCGCCAGGAGGAGAGCAGCAGGAGCTGCCTCTGCCACCGCCAGGAGGAGAGCAGCAGGAGCTGCCTCTGCCTCCGCCACTGCCAGGAGCAGAACAGCAGGAGCTGTCTCTGCTTCCCGCACCTCCACCACAGGGAGTACGGTGGCCGGAGCCCCAGAAAGGGGAGCTACCGGCTACAAAGACAGGGGAGAGGTCAGGAGACCACTTTCCCCAGCAGCAGTTTCGCTGCAGGAGTTCTTGTTGCTGGAGCCCCACAGGAGGGAGCTACCGGCCACGAAGAAAGGGGAGAGGTCAGGAGACCAGCATCCCCAGCAGCAGTTTCGCTGCAGGAGGGGACCAGCATGCTGTCAGCCGTGCCATTACCGGCAGGGGTGCTGACAGCATGGCCAGCCATGGGCCCACTGAAGCCTCCCTTCCCAGCCCGAGACTTTGTCCTGGACTGCTGGGTTTTTATGGGGAGGTGGCCGTTGAGGCCATGTGTGCTGCGCACAAGGGGGTATATGTGGCAATGTGCCCCGCCCTGTGTGCATTTGTGTGTTATATGTTGCATGTTGCATGTGTTAATGTTGGTGTATAGCGATTGGTACACGGGATATAAGCGGGTCTGTGTTTCACGGTGTTTAAAAATGTATAATTGTAGTTAGGCACGAGGTTGCACGTAATTAATTCACGTGCTGGGATTCAAGTGAATAATTAATTAGTAATTGAATCCCAGCACAACAGTATATATAGATGCACGATTCACTCACTCGGGTTGGGTGTTCGAGAGTGGAGAACGGTGTGGAGAGAACGAAAATAAAGGGGAAGAATAATAAGTGTTTTACTCACCGTGTTTGTTTGTCTCCGTGCACCGTTTGTAAAGTGTTAGTCCGTTTTGTTTATCTCTTTTGTTTTGGCGTAAGTGCCGTGTGCTGTTTTTGTTTTCTTTTATTTTGTTTATTAAATGCTGAGCACAACCAAGTGCTCAGCTTCACCAACCTCACTGTCTGTGGTGTGTTACTTCCTGTTTCTGGTCTGACGTCACCCACTGTCTGCCGTTTTTGTGACACACTGCCATAGGGCAGGATATTGGGTCATGGCCTTCCGCCAGACACCAACCTTGAAACAACTGCCACTTGTACGTATACTGCGACCTAGTAGAGGGTGCTCTAGCACTCTGAATGGTCGAAATCACCGCCGTCGAGAGCCCTAAGGCTGACAGGCGCCCTGCTCAGGGGCCAAGCCCATAGCTGCATGAGCTTGGGGTTCGGGTGCCATAGCCCTCCTTGGGCTTGGGACAACAGGTCCGCCGCAGAGGGAGCTCCTCGGCCGATCGCGGCAACAACTGCACCAGGCTCGGGAACCATATTCTCCGAGGCCACCGAGAAGCGATTAGAATCACTGTCGCTGTTTCTACCCTGACCTTCTATAAGAAGGCGGGAGCATCGGAATCGGTGGAAACGCATATAGGAGCCCTGGCGGCCATTCGTGAGCCAGTGCATCGACTCTAGGGGCTGTCGAGATCCTTCACTGAGAACCATAGGGGCAGTGCGTGGTCTCTTGCAAAGCAAAGAGATCTACCTGGGCTGTGCCAACCATTCCCAGATGCTTCTACCACTTGAGGGTGGAGACGCTTATTCGCCGGGCAAGAGCGCCTCTGGATAGGAGATCTGCTGCTTAATTGACTCTGCCCGGTAGGTGAACCGCGACGCAGAGAGGTTAAACGCGGATGTGCCCATAGCAACATCTGTGCTACCATCCGTGAAGACCGGGGACCGCAAGCCGCCCTGGCGGTTGATGTACGCCACAACTGTGGTGTTGTCTGACCGCACTAACACATGCTTGCCTAGAAGCACTGGCAAGAAGTGCCGGAGGGTGAGGTCCACCGCTCTGAGCTCCAGAGCATTGATGTGGGCTGACCTCCAGGGTCTTGACCACACTCCACGGGTCCCTGTCCCGTTCCAGACTGCTCCCCAACCGTGGTTGGAAGCGTCGGTCGTGAGGCGGAGGTTTGACGGAACTTTCCACCAGCGTAGCGCTTCCCAGCAGGCTCGGGATACCCTTAGCCTGCGGTGTTTGTCTCTCCGCGGATGCAACGCGAAGGCATTGAACCAGACCTGCAGAGGTCTCTGGTGTAGTAAGCCCAAAGGAAGGGCTTGTGAGACGGCAGCCATCAACCCCAGCATGCGCTGACACAGCTCCATGCTGACTGTTTGTCTCAACCTGAATAGTGAGAGACACCGCTCTATTGAGGCAACTCTTTGTGTCGACAGGGTCGCTTCCATGGACACTGAGTCCAGATGCAGACCCAAGAATTCGGTCTGTTGGCTCGGCACTAGGCGGCTCTTTTCTGAATTGATCTTCAGACCTAGCCGCTGAAGATGGTCTGTAACCATCACTGTGTGCTGTGCCACCTGCTCCTTCGACCGCGCCGCAGACGAGCCAGTCATCCAGATAATTCAGCAGTCGGACACCTTGAGTCCGCAAGGAGCTAGAATGGCATCCATACATTTTGAAAAGGTTCGAGGAGCTAGTGACAGGTCGAATGGAAGGACACAAAACTCGTGATACCCTGCTCTGAAATGCTAAACGCAGATACTTCCTGTGACCCGGCAGATGGGAACGTGAAAGCACGATCCAGAGGAAGGAGTGTGCCCACCCACTGCTTTCTTCGCCTTTAGCGGAGGGTGCGGTCTGGAAACCAGCACAAAGATGGCAAAGCCCTATCCGCCAACGCTGATGCGGGCGTGTTCTGGCCCCAGGCACGCCACACAGTCCTCATGGGGATCGCCGCTGGCAATTTTGCCTGGCAGGTGACGAACGGTGGAACCCGGACATGGTTGCCACTCTAACCCTGAACGCCGAACGGAAGGTACGCGGCACCGTTTAATGACGCGACGATGCGCCGAAAAGCGCACTGATCATTAAGGCGCCGATGCGCCGAAGCGCCGATGCGCCGAAAGCGCCGAGCCAAAGCGCCGAGACGCCGAGGCGCGGGCACCGAAGCGCCGAGGTGCGTGCACCGAAGCGCCGAGGCGCCGACGCGACTGAGCGCCGAGCACCGGCTGCCGAGGTGCGCGGCGCCGAAGCGCCGAGGCGCCGAGCGCCGAGGTGCGTGCACTGAGCGCCGAGGTGCGCAGCACCGAAGCGCCGACGCGACCGAAGCCGAGCGCCGAAAGCGCCGAGGTGCGTGCACCGAGCGCCGAGGTGCGGCACCGAAGCGCCGAGGCGCTGACGCTGCCGAAGCGCCGAGGTGCGTGCACCGAAGCGCCGATGCGCCGGCTGCCGAAGCGCCGAGGTGCGTGCACCGAAAGCATCGAGGCGTCGAGGCGCCGATGCGCTGAGCGTCGAAGCGTCGAGGTGCGTGGTACCGAGCGCCGAAGCTGCTGAGCGTCGAGCATCAATCCCCAAGCGCAGATGCACTAGCACCAAGAGCTGAAGCGCTGCAATAAAGCGCCAAAGCGCTGCACCAAGCGGCAAAGCGCCGACATCGAAGCGCAGCACGCCAGAGCGTGAGTACCGAAAGCAAAAACACTCAGCACAGACGCCTGCTGCCAGCTGACCCGCAGAGCGGACACGCTAAGTGCTGGTACGGTGTCTTGATGCTGTGCACTACTTACCTGTTGGTGCTGGGGATTGGGCTTAGTGGTCATCTTCCTCCGTAGTGAATGGGAATGTATATTTTTTTTTTGAACGCTGCAGCAGCACTAATGGTAGTGAAAGTAACTGGGACACAAATAAATATGTGGGCACAGTACACCTACCACGCGGTTTTTTTTTTAACACACCGCTGGAGGCAGTATGTGGGAGACAGCAGTGCAGGTTTCACACACGCCGTCTAGCCGAGGCAAGACCGGGCTGCAGATACGCGCGGGTCGAGGCCAATGCAACGCGCGCGCCTTTACAAATATATATAAAACACACAATATATACAATTTATTTACAAAACCCCAAAACACAACACTAATAATCAAAAATAATTATTAACAGGAATGACGGAGACCACGAGACAACGCGATGTCAAGCAAAGCGTGAAAGAATATATAAAATATATAAAAATATATAAACAATTTATATAATCCTTAACAAATAATAACGACCAAGAGTGTAACTGAAATCAACTCAGAGAAGGGCAATAACCAGCTTCTCGCTTAAGCTTATCGAGTACAATCAGCCACGAGCTCTAATACCTACCGCTACCAATGCTGAAGACAAAGAGGACGGAGTCTCTGCGCGCTGCGATAGTAAGCTCCCAAGGGGGCGGGCTTACGTGGCAGCTCGCGCAGAGGCCTATCGGCAGCTTTGCTATAAAAGCTCAGCCAGTCGCTACTGCCTGACGGCAATATCCCATCCTTGATGGTTATTTTCGACTTGAAAGGGAACCAACTCTCTACCTCGCTGTCTTTTAAATTCCCAGTTCCTGAATTCACCATGTAGCTTTTCCTGCTGCTGCTGCCGCTCTTCACCTGGCCCCCTTCCCTTCCATGTTCACAATCCCCAACCTTTATTCTATAGCCTGCTGCAGTATCCAATGAACAGCACCTGATCCATTGTTGGCGCGGGGTCACAGTTGAAAGTTCACAAGTGAATGTGCTAAACTACTCACAGTAATCAAGTGTTAAAAAAAACTAACAGTGATTCATTGAAGCTGTTTCTACATACCTGCCATAAATTAAAAAAACACACAGTGCAAAAAAAAAAAAATAGCTCCAACACATAACACGATATAAAAGTGAAAAAAAAAATCTAAACAATCATAAATGAAAAAAATAAAAAAATGATACATTTCGTTACTTGTGACATTAACATTTGGTGATTTTGTATGTTACATCCCTGAGAAGCCCATAATCATATTTTTCATTTCATATTGCATTTGTTTTGGGTAATACTGAGTAGAGCATATTATTGTTTAAATATATTTTACATGGTTAATGTTTACATTGTTCAACTGCATTTTTAGCAAGGAGACCCATGCAACCTATGACAATTAGGAAAGCCAGGGCTAGAGGAGAGGAGACTTGGTTTTATTTAAAAGGGTCTAGGATGAATTCCACTGTAATAGTATTAACAACACAGCTGCCGAGTCCATAAATATTAACTTTCAACACATCAAATTCACTGGTATATCTTCTGTGTATGTTTTTGAATTAAAATGGATTGACATTTGTTGTTTAATACACAGTAATGAGGCTTTTGGTTTACACTAGTGGGCGTTCACTGGTAGAAAAGGACCTGAAACGCTGCATCTTGATGAGGCTGAGCCAGTGTGTGAAATTCTAATAGGTTTATAATGTTGATGACACAACTAAATGTGTATTGCTGGTGAACGATCAATAAAGGTGCATTCTTGCTTTTTTTATGAACTAAAAATATATGTATGAAACCAGGGCAAATGGCAACCACATCAGTATGTGCCCAGAGCAGTGTGATGAACAATGTGTCCGCAATAAAAAATAAAATAAAACAGCTTCTCACGTTTTCAGCGTTACATTTATGTTTTGTTTTTTAAGGTGACATAACTTTAATACAAATAAGAAGAATATTTTTTGCTTGAAGTTTTGATTGAAAGCCTTTTTATAAAAATGTACACAACAGCTGTTTGTTATTTTCTTTTGTCATGGAAATGTGATAAATGCTCTTGCTTTTCACAAATTAAAGTTCAGTTCTGGCTTTTTACTTTTGTGGGCCTGACAATAATGCAAATAACAAATAAAAGACCATTCTCTCCAATGACATAGAAACACACCCATACAATGTTTTGTTTTCCATTGAAGTGGAATTGTGAGCAATCTCTCTTTTCTCTATCTTGTGGCACAGTAACACTCTAAAATATAATTTGGGTCTTCTTGTACAGTACACTGCATTCCAAACAGCATAGAACATTCCAAGAATTTAAGGGATACTAAAATTTTATAAAAGGCCACATAGAAACACAAGTTAACTGTTTGACATGTAGGGCCCTTACTTGGATTGTAAGCATGTCGCCTAAAATGGTTATTACTTTTATTATTTATGACACTATAGTCTGTTATTAGACTTGCTTCAGTTGAGGTTTGGATTATGCTAAAATTTGGGGATATGAGCAGTAGTGGGTCCATTGGGCCGTGAATTTTTGCTTAGTCAAACACATTCTTTTGTGGCTGCAGCTGGGTTGAACAATAACCTTGATTCTCATAGGTATTTGGAATTAGTTCCTGCAAGAAAAAAATGTTTTCTTAAACGTGGAATAAGATATATTCAGATGTATGCAAATGTATTGGATTTTTCAGGCATGGCAAGCCAAACTGTAATTTTGAGATATCTCAAATTTAAAAATATCTTTAAATAGTTCAACATGTCTTTTAAGGAATTGCAGATATCTTTAAATAGTTTACAGATATTGCAAATCAATATTTAAAATTAGTTGACATATATCTTGAATAAATTATTTAGACATATCTATAAATGGTTTAAGATATCTATCTATGAATGAATTAGAGATATCTCAAATTGATAATTTAGCTTGCCATATTTGAGGGTTGGTGAATAACAAGTACAAGCTAAGTAGATATACCCACTGTTGAAAGGCTTGCAGTAATTCTGCTGCCTAGAGTCCTGCGTCGGGTCGGTTTTGGGTCAGAATGTTAATTTTTGCGCAGTTTGCGGTTCGGGTGCGGGTCAAAAAATTTAATTTTTAGGTCTGATTTTGAATCACCAAAAATGTTTTCTGTCCTTTCAGCGTACTCATCTGTAGCCCTTTCCCAAACGTATTACAAGGTAAATGTACCGGTATTTCCTGCACTAAAGCAGGAGCTGATTAGGGAGGAGTCAGCTGACTAGGCAGTGTTCTCGGTTTGTATTGCCGCTTGTTTGATCCTTTTATCATGTCTGCTTGGTGATATTAAAAATGTCTGTGGATGCAGTTGAAACAAAAGATAGCGCAGGGTTTATATCATGTAGTGGATAATAGTTTGAGAGGTAAATCAGAAGTGTGGAATTCTTTTGTGACTGGATTCGTTGCTTGTAAAACCTGTCATTATGTTTTTGTGTACGACATCAAAAATGGTAGTACATCTCTGCGGAAGCACAGGTGTAGCTCCCTTTCAACTGGTGGCATGAAAGGAATAGACAGGTATTTTATACTAAAGTAAGTAGAGATAGTTAATATGCTACAATGTTAAAATATATCCAGACCACTAGAGAAATCTACCAGACTGTATAGCCTTTTGTATAAACTCAATCTCTGGTAGAGATATCTGTGTGTGAATGTGAGAGTGTGAGAGAGTCAGTTGACGCAGGCAGTAGGTAAAGGGCAAACGCTTGCGGGTTCGGGTTGGGTTGAAATGGAAAAGATCGAAGAGTCCAAAAGGGGGGGGGAGCGTAACCAAGGCTCCAAGGCTCTCCCTGGTGCTTCCCCTTCCTGGTTCTCTAGCCACCCCCTTTATACAACCCCTTCCCCTTGCTCACCCAAAGACAGGACCTACTCAACAGTGCTAGTGAAAGTGCAGTGAGGTAGCACAGATAGTGCAGTCAAAAATAAAAAAAAACAAGAATTTCAGTGCAGCAGATTCAACAAAACAGTCCACAGTGCACACAGTGAAAAACAAAAATTACAAAAACACAAACACTGCGGTTCATCACCTGTGACATGCAAAGGTGGCTATCTTGGCCCCAGGCGGTTGCTCTATGCCTGAGCCAAGATGGCCATCAGCTTATTTTTTTCTTGTTATAAAGTAGGTGCCATAGCGCTTCCTTTGATGACGAGGTCAATGGGCAGTACCAAACTCATCCTTTAGGTTTGTTGTGTGATGAAAGTAACAACGCCAGCTGTGTATGTATGCTTTGCTGTCGTGCAAAATCAACCACAGTGGACCTGTTTACAAAGCATTGGCTTCGGCCAAATTAGCCACCTCCAACTACAGTACAATAAGAACCACAGGGACTAAGAGAGAGTTTGATTGTGAATCATCTCATGGTTGTTTTCTGTTTGATATTTTTCCTTTTTAAAAGATTAGAAGGAGCTCCGTATCACAGATTACCATTCTACCAAATAATAAAGTGGAACAGTTGTATGCCTTTGTCTTCTGTAGGTATTCACTTCAATTCAGGCCACTAATTTCAGTTTACAAAAGCTCCCTTATCTTGAAAACTCAAAGTTGACAGGTATGACACATACACATGTGGAGAGCGTCTGCTGTGCCACAACCTATTACACAATATAATGATTTTATTTTTATTTTTTATGAGGCTGCACCTGAATCCACACCCTTTTGAATAGCAAAGAAATAGGATACAGTTCAGTGAGTAAATTAATGTCATATCAACATCCTGCACCCAATTGCATTGCCGTCAAATATTGGATGTGTATTATTTTGGAGAAAACATGCCACTCTTCATTTATTGACCTATTGCATTCAGTAATTATTATATATTTTTTTCATTTCAGTGAACTAGATCTGAAAACCATCACATCCTGAAATCCTGATTTGCATAATACAATAAAACATGCCAAAGTGCATTAGGAATTGGAGCTTTCAAGATGCAGCTGGGTCCCCTCATCTCCTCTCATGGCTTCTTGTATCATTTCTACACTGATGATGCCCAGGTCTTCCTCTCCTTTCCCCCTTCTGACTCCGACATCTCCTCCTGTATCGCTACCTGTCGGCTGTATCCTCCTGGATGCACTCGCATCAACTTAAACTCAACTCTCCAAATCAGACCTCCTTTTCTTCCCCACCTCTTCCTCCCCCACTGCTAATCTCTCTATCTCTATTCGGTGTCACCCTCGAACCCTCCCTCTCCTACTCTCAATTATAACTATTTTCTGTATCCTTGTTCTTAATTTTACTCTTAAAGGTGTCTGTATTTGCGTTTTCTGTAATTGCTCTTATTTGAATTTGTTCTATTTATTGTACTTATTACATGCTCTTAATGGAATTTACTCCTATAAGCAAACATACAGTACTGTGCAAAAGTTTTAGGCAGGTGTGAAAAAATGCTGTAAAGTAAGAATGCTTTCAAAAATAGACATGTTAATAGATTATATTTATCAGTTAACTAAATGCAAAGTGAGTGAACAGAAGAAAAATCTAAATCAAATCCATATTTGGTGTGACAACCCTTTGCCTTCAAAACAGCATCAATTCTTCTAGGTACACTTGCACAAAGTCAGGGATTTTGTAGGCATATAGTCAGGTGTATGATTAAACAATTATACCAAACAGGTGCTAATGATCATCAATTCAATATGTAGGTTGAAACACAATCATTAACTGAAACAGAAACAGCTGTGTAGGAGGAATAAAACTGGGTGAGGAACAGCCAAACTCAGCTAACAAGGTGAGGTTGCTGAAGACAGTTTACTGTCAAAAGTCATACACCATGGCAAGACTGAGCACAGCAACAAGACACAAGGTAGTTATACTGCATCAGCAAGGTCTATCCCAGGCAGAAATTTCAAGGCAGACAGGGGTTTCCAGATGTGCTGTCCAAGCTCTTTGAAGAAGCACAAAGAAACGGGCAACGTTGAGGACCGTAGACGCAGTGGTCGGCCAAGGAAACTTACTACAGCAGATGAAAGACACATCATGCTTACTTCCCTTAGCAATCGGAAGATGTCCAGCAGTGCCATTAGCTCAGAACTGGCAGAAAACAGTGGGACCCTGGTACACCCATCTACTGTCCGGAGAAGTCTGGTCAGAAGTGGCCTTCATGGAAGACTTGTGGCCAAAAAGCCATACCTCTGACGTGGAAACAAGGCCAAGCGACTCAACTATGCACGAAAACACAGGAACTGGGGTGCAGAAAAATGGCAGCAGGTGCTCTGGACTGATGAGTCAAAATTTGAAATATTTGGCTGTAGCAGAAGGCAGTTTGTTCGCAAAGGGCTGGAGAGCGGTACACGAATGAGTGTCTGCAGGCAACAGTGAAGCATGGTGGAGGTTCCTTGCAAGTTTGGGGCTGTATTTCTGCAAATGGAGTTGGGGATTTGGTCAGAATTAATGGTCTCCTCAATGCTGAGAAGTACAGGCAGATACTTATCCATCATGCAATACCATCAGGGAGGCATCTGATTGGCCCCAAATTTATTCTGCAGCATGACATCGACCCCAAACATACAGCAAAAGTCATTAAGAACTTTCTTCAGCGTAAAGAAGAACAAGGAGTCCTGGAAGTGATGGTATGGCCCC
The DNA here is from genome assembly GCA_030684275.1 of Acipenser oxyrinchus oxyrinchus. Lineage (NCBI taxonomy): Eukaryota > Metazoa > Chordata > Actinopteri > Acipenseriformes > Acipenseridae > Acipenser > Acipenser oxyrinchus. The sequence goes on from CM060249.1 coordinate 82,183,659, forward strand.
CACGGAGCCCTGATCTCAACATCATCGAGTCTGTCTGGGATTACATGAAGAGAGAGAAGCAACTGAGGCTGCCTAAATCCACAGAAGAACTGTGATTAGTTCTCCAAGATGTTTGGGCCAACCTACCTGCCGAGTTCCTTCAAAAACTGTGTGCAAGTGTACCTAGAAGAATTGATGCTTGATGCTGTTTTGAAGGCAAAGGGTGGTCACACCAAATATGGATTTGATGTAGATTTTTCTTCTGTTCACTCACTTTGCATTTAGTTAATTGATAAATATAATCTATTAACATGTCTATTTTTGAAAGCATTCTTACTTTACAGCATTTTTTCACACCTGCCTAAAACTTTTGCACAGTACTGTATGTAATGTCACAGTGGTGTTATTATTAGTGGTGTGATATTTTCTTCATAAAAAAGCAAATGGAGAAACATCTCTCAACTTTTTTTTACAGTTTACAAGCCCAATTCCTATTTAGATTAATTGTGTCTCTTGGAATTATAAATGAATGCAATAAATTGAACACATGTGTAAAAATTGTCAGTTCATTGGTTTGAAAATCTTTTACCAGACAATATTTTTGTTTTATGCAAAATGGCATATTGCAAAGGCCAGCTAAAACTGCAAACACCAGAGCCCTATGGAGGATCAATAACCAGTCGATCATATGCTTGCAATCGATTCAAATTGTTTCTGTAGTAATGTTTAGCAAAATAAATCATGTTTTTATTAACCCTAACCCTAACCTTAACCCGAATCTAAAAATTAACAATGACTATTAACAAAAAAATGCCCTTAAAATAAAGCATGACCCTTTAAATTTTACAATCTCTCTACTTTGTTTTATAAAATTGTGCTTGATTTTCAATATAAGCCGAAGAGTTGAAATACAAATACAGTATTAACTCAGCACTTTTCCCAAAAGTTAATTATTTATGAAAGCTATCTGAGGGCAAGATTATGCAGCAGAAACATCTCTTTTGAATGTAAATGTAGCTTTTATAAAACTCTCAATGGCTTGGAGCGCAAGCATTTGATATGGCTTCAACCCCCACAATACTCACTTTTAATGCAGAATTGTCCATGATTTAGTCAAACAGGTTAATGTAAGAAGCTCTGAAAAAGAGGTGTGCGTTTCCTTTGTGTCTGAGAGGGCCCTTATGTCTGTGCACATACTGTTTTTTGTTTTGTTTGGGAAATAGCATGGATGCTCTGGTGCTTAATAAAAAAATAACAAAAATATTATCACAACAATAAAACATAATGAGACAACATTGTGAGAGTTCAGTCTGATAACAGAATTTATATCTAGACGATATGTTACCTGTGTTATGATTTTGTAGAATGTAATATTCTTTAGAAGGATGGTTCACCATTGGGTGGATTCAAACAAGGAGGGCTGCCTAAATGTTTTTATTAACGTCATAAATAAAATTATAAAACTGTTAATTAGCAGCAGTAACATCACCAACACAATTAATAACACTATTACATAACATACATTTACTTTACATTATTTGGAAAGATACAATATATATACTGTATATAAAAATGTAAATGAAGTGTTGGGTTTTACGTTTTGGAGGTGGTTGGCAGGGATGGCATGTCATTGTCTGTGTTAAGGCTAAGGCCTGAGAAGAGACCTGTGTGGTTCAGACCTGGAAAGGTATGTTTTTAATACAGTAATGCGTCTCATATCTGACTGTAGTGGGACCAGAGTAAGGGCGGATATGTAAAAAGGCGGATACATTAATCTTGTTTTAAATACCATTGTACATAGCTGTAACAATTACTATATTCACACAATTATTGTTTTCATCTTTTATTAGGGAGCTCCCCTAAATTCCTTGTTTAGAAAGATACAGGGTATTAATGCTTGTGATAGGGTAGCCGTCTACCATTTGGTTGCCTTCATTCACAGCTGAGTGACAGGCAGGAGATTGAGATGGAGGCTGAAATCCATACGCCGCACAGGTGAACAGGATTTATTTACATATCAACACACTGAACAGCTCACGTCTGAATTAATCTTCTCTGTTCAATAATAAACTAACATTGCTGAAGAGATTGATCATGGCGGATAAACAGTTAGGGTGGATATGTGACGGGTGGATACACGACACATTACTGTACTTGGTTTAGTTACTGGTAAATGGCTTAGCCGTCCAGTTGTAGTTACAAGTTTAGTAAGCACTCCTTGGAGTAGTTAGGTTTTGTTTTGTTTGTTTTGTTGTGTAAATAAATAAAAACCTACCTGTGGTTCTGAGTGCTGAAAAGGTCCTGCAAGTGGCAAACTAACCCCAGTTTGTCACAATATGTACTGTATATACAGTACAATATGTACTATATATATATATATATATATATATATATATATATATATATATATATATATACACACACACACACACACACACACACATATATATATGTATATAAACCCTTCAAAAAAAGAAACGCATAGCAGATATATTTTCTTCAATCTCTTAGAAATTGCAACAAAATTTGATCAAAATAATTGTATTTTATTTAAACACATTTTGCTGACAGAGTGTCACGTTGTCACGATCGAAAACGCATGACGTACACCAAAACACCTGAATATTCCCAAAATTAACACCATTTGCTTAAGACTTGCAATATTTACATGCAGTTCACTGCACGTGCAACATGCCGAGATGTGGCTATAAAAGTGGAGGGTTCTCAGCTTGCATGTCTTATTGGTGTTTGCTGTACACACATTTGAAGTTATGCCGAGATTTACTGAGGCTCAACAGAAAAATGCTATGGGATATTTGGAAGCTGGCGAATCTCAGACGGCATCTGAATATTTCCCAGAGCAGTATAGGACAACTTTGGCACAGATACCAGCAACGTGGAACAACACTTGACCGCTCAAGATCCGGTAGACCACGTGCAACGACGGCAGCTCAGGACAGATTTATACGCCTATGTCATTTATGTGACAGGTTCACCACTGCAACCTCTACAACATCTGCAGTACCAGCAAGACTGATAGTGAAAGTTTCAAGGAAGTATGTACACCAACAACAAGCTATTCCGATGAAAAAGTTGAAGATTTTTATGATGTTCAAGAACTACACGAAAATGGGAAGAGCCATTTTAAGTTAATCATCGGTGACTTCAATGCTAAAATAGGAGCCCAGCAAGAAGGAACGAGAGGGGCGACAGACTTTTCCAGAAGAAACCCATAAAAACAGCAACAAAATCAAGATACAAGGAGATACAATTTGCCCAAAGCTCTTCACAGCCACCCTAGAAGACATTTTCAAAAAACTGGATTGGGAAAATAAGGGGCTGAAGATCAATGGAGCCTACTTGAATCACCTACGATTTGCTAATGAAGAATTACAAACAAGAATATAAGAACTACACGAGGCTAGCATCAAAGTAGGTTTGAAAATTAACCTGAAGAAGACTCAAGTCATGTTCAATAAATATTCCACTCCACAGGCAATTGAAATCAATGGGATCAAGCCTGAAGAAGTCAATAACTATATATACTTAGGACAGTACGTTTCGGCAACAGAGAACCAAATGTGCGAAATAAACAGAAGAGCAAAAATGGGGTAGAGTGCCTTTGGAAGTTTAAGCATGGTTCTGAAAGGAAAACTACCCTCATGCCTCAAGAGGAAAGTCTTCGACCAATGGCGTGCTGCCAGTGCTAACTTACGGATGCGAAACCTGGACCCTCAATGCAAAAATGACTCAAATTACAAATGACTCAACAGAGTATGGAAAGATGCATGCTGGGAACAAGAAGCGACAAGAAAAAGAAGGAATGGATAAGAGTGCAAACAAAAGTATGAGAAAAAACTGAAATTGCAGTGAGACCGACATGTAGCAAGAAGAACAGACCATCGCTGGGCCAAGAGGATACTAGACTGGATCCCATATAAAGCGACAAAGAATAAGACCTCCAGGAAGATGGCAAGATGAAATTAGGAAACACGCCGGAGCAACATGGATGAGGGACGCAGCAGACAGGCTTTTGTGGAAGAATCTTGGGGAGGCCAGCAGTGGATTGAAAAAGGCTGAAGTAATGGTAATATTTACTAAATGAGCCACTGTGGTATTATTTAGAAATAAAAATACAGTTATGGACTTCTGGTGGACAAACCAAGATGGTACACCACATTTCTAATGGATCCAGCACTCAAAGAAACAAACCACATACCTTGATTTTCAGACTGCTTCTATATAATGATAGGCAAGCTATTTTAAAAGGAGCCAGACAGCAGGATACCTGATTTCTGCATGGGCCAAATAAACTCTTGTTGTTCCCCGACTACTCAACTCACACAACTGAGCTCAGGAAAGTTTTTTCACCAATCTGAACGATGCTCAGTCAAATGAGTATTTTACCCTGAGAAGCTTAAAGTTATACACAATGCTCATCCAGACGTGTACAATACTCCACAGGGTATGCAGCGGTTTGTCAAGTGTATGCGTGATATCCTACTGATTTGACATTCATTAATGCATTCATGTACATTACTTTTAAAACTGACTTCCCACATGCATCAGATTTTCTGATCTCGGCTTTGGTTCCATAGGGAGAGCTGCATTGGCCTTTTCACTCCTGCTGGGATAGGGAGGAAAGACAGATAGGGATAATTTTCCTCACTGTGCCACTACTGGTCAGACGCCCACTGAGTTCAGGTAGAGACTTCTGATGCTTGTCACTTGCCTTCAGGGTCCAGTAGCTTGTTCAGGTCGAGACTTCCGATGCCAGTCACTTGCCTTCAGAGCCCAGTAGCTTGTTCACATCTGTGGTTAGGTTAGGGTAAGACGAAGTAATTGGCATGACAGCGGGAGGCCGCCCATTGACCTTCTCCTGATTGGTAACTGGGTTAGAGTAGAGGTGACATTCAAATTGAGCATTACAAATTGGATAGAAAAATGGGTAAAATCAATAACAAATTGATAAATAGTTAGGCAGCATTCATTTTGTGTATCCCCCTACAGGCTAATTGTACAACCTAATTAGTAAACAACACATTTTCATGCTTACAAAACATTAATGTTTTTGTAAGATCACAAAATATACCGAAAAAATTAAAACATGAAAAACATAATTGTACCTACCTTTTGGAGGCTTTTTTTTCTACAATAGAAAATTATTTTAAAATTAAATTATGTTATCTTTGGTACCCTGGGGTAAACTATTTTTTTTTTTTTTGACAATTAAAATTAATTATTGAACCTTTTATTATTATACTCAACATAATCAACTTCACCACATGGTGAAATAGTGAACAACTGCAATGCAAATGTCAACAGGTTGTATATCAAAAGTTATGTAAATCAGACTATATAAACGGCTTTTGCATATGTCCATATAACAATGTCATTGCTCTGCCTGCATTTTACCAAGTTTATCTGCCTGGTTTATGCGGCAGACCTTGCATCAACTCTGTCTCAAATAAAGACATAAAAATATATAAAAATTAGCTTACTGTGACAGTCTGGCTCGCAGTGGTGACGTCACGGACCAGGAAGTACAGAAACCAAAACAATGGATGGGCGGGTGAAGCTGAGTGCAATGGCACTCAGCGTATTTATTAATAAACAAAACAAAAATAAAAGATTTAAACAAACCACAAAACAAAAAGGCGCGTTTGCCAAACAAATAAACAGCAACAAGAATATTTTTTAAATATAGCAATTGTTCTTTTTCCTCGCTCTTTCTCTCCGCTCTCCCGTACTCTCCTCTCTATATTCAACCAACGCAGAACGGACAGCTGCTCGTTCTTATACTCTGGCCGAGGGGTTAACTAGCTGTTAATTATCTTATTACCCCTCGGCCACAGTCTGCACGCGTTTGGTAAGGATGCATGACTGTCAGCTAGTTAAATAACCAGTAGCTGATCAGTCATGCATCCTCATGGGTTTTTTTAAATATAAATAATAAAAGACACGGCGCTTTTATCTGCGCCGCAAACAAAAATACAAATAATAATAAATAGGGGCGGGACACTCCGCCACACTTACATATAGACGTCTGCTAAATAAACAAATAATAATAATAATTACATATAGAAAAAAGTGTCACCTCCTACTGCCTAAAGGGTTAGGGTTAGGATTAGGTGATCAAATAATAGGACCCCAGCAATACACAACAATGTGTATTGCACGGAGTAAATAACAACGGGTTACAGTCCCAAACAATAAACACAATATATCCACCCCACAATAATATTAACACGGTCACCAGTCCTGGGTGAGTGCAGTAGTGCTTGTGGTGGGTGATACAGTTTATTTAGTGACAGTAGTGCAGTGCTGTTCTGGCTTTGTGCTGGCCCTTGGCGACAGCTCTGGAATCGTGTTAGCCACCTAGTAATGCACAAAACAAGACAATTACAGACAAACAAACAAAACGCTCACGGTACGTATATATGTCTGGTTCTCTCACGGGTCGTTTCAAGTTCAACTCGTAAACCAAAGCAAAGGAACAGATTGCGTCTCTCTGCCTCCCTTTTATGCCGTCACACATGACCCCTTGGTAAACGAGTGCAGCCACCCCTCCAATCTGTGACTGCCAAGTCGTTTCCCTTCCAGGTCAATGCGTGAATGCAACAGAGTTCCGCCCCCTTCCTAGCTGGCTGACTTCCCTTGAACCCTGGGAAAGAACTGTCAGGCCAGCCCGTCCAGGGAACTCTATTCTAGCTGCTTAGCGCCCTCACAGGTCGGACAGGAGATTTAGAACCAAGAATCATTCTTTCACAGATGTTTATACATGAACTTTCAAATATATATTTATAATAATTAGAATATCACAAAAGTACCTTGTACATCAAACTGTAACTATTTGCATGTGTCCATATAACACCATCAAGGCTCTGTCTGCATTTTAAGCATTCCATGGTTTAATGCATTCTGCCTGGTCTTCTGTGTAACAGTGGCAGACCCCTCATTAACACTAGAAGCCCCGCGGCAGTCATTCTGGCGATTTTTGGTTTTAAAATGTAATTTTCTTCAGTTGTGTAACACATATGGGGCTGTGCGTTTGTGTACCTTTTTGTCCGTATGTATTAAATATTCTCACAAAGCAGCATGAAACGCGGGAGTGCAGAAATAAAGGAGATATATTACATTATACCTAAAAGCCCTGGGACCATTTCACATTGACAGCCACACAGAAAACAATTGTATTTTGATTATACAGAACGGTATTCTACTTTTATTATTTTTATTTACCAGTCCACAATGTGTTTAGCTGTAATTAGATTACTCTCTACTCTCTGCCTGAGTGAATGACTGACAGTCTATTGTTTTACAATCAGCCTTTAGTACTCCTGGGTACTTTACAAATAATGCACAGAGAAGAATTTACCAAGGAGAGAATATATTTTACAGTTAGCACAGACACTTCGCAAGAAGCATTTGGAACAGAGGGAGACTGCCAAGCGCCTACCCACAGCTGAAGCTGGCAACCCCGCTGAGAGCCGAAGAGACGCAAATGCCAGGTTGCAATAAAAATAAAACTTCAGACAGTTGTGCCCTGTGCAGAAAGGCGCCGTGGAGAAGCACATTATCTGTGAACTGTGAACAGCCTTAGACTCAAGGTAAAGGAATACCCTTTTGTCGAAAAAAAGAAAAATAAATTAGACTTTTTTATAACTTGTGCTGTGCGCTTCTGTAATTTTTTTTCTTCTAAGTTTATTTATCTACGTTGTTCAGTTGCTTTTGCTCATCTGATAATAAACTGATTGTTGCTGAAAAAATATATTGCTATTGTTTCAGTTTTATAAATATGTATGTTGTAAACCGATGTCTGTTCAGATGTTTATTTATTGACATTTTCTTGTTTTAATTTGTAAAATAAATGTTCACATGTATATATATATATGCATGCTTCGGTTGTTCAGATGTTTATGTGATGTAAAAAATTACATCTGACTGTTTCTCCTTTCGTTATACTATTTACAGTGTTTTGAATACAGCCGTCAGAAAGACTGCTGTGGGGCTTCTAGGTGTGAGTATATCTCCGGTCCTTCTAGTGTTAACTGTCTCCAGTCTCCAGATTCCTCAGGACTAGTGCTGGTTCTACAAAAGATACAGTAGAATATACAGTATCTGGATTGATTGACCATATACCTGCCCAGGAATATGGACTGTAGCACTTCCTCATATTGTATTTAAATGCCATACCAATTATTATAGTTTCCTACTTTTTCTATCTGTATTTGTATATGTCCGTATGATAAACTGTCTATTTCATCATACACTTTTCGCTGTCCTTTGAAATAGAAAATGGAAACAAAAAACTTTGTTTTGTTGGGCTGAAAACACCTCTGTACAAGTGAACCCATCTCCCTTCAGTCAGCATTAGTGTGTGTCAGTGAGAGAGTGACAGCAGCCGGGTGCTGGAAACACCAATCAACATTATCTTCAAAGCAAAGAAACATCCTGTCAATCAAGAGATGTAAGTTCATGCAGACAAGTCTGGCTGGTTCACAAAGGGCTTGGCTGTCTGTATGCAAAGTTTGGTGCAATTTGATGATGGATTGCCATAGTTACACAGCTAAGAAGGGAAGTATCGTATAGAATCGAACATAGCTGATGGTGGTTGCAAAGGGATTAAGGGAACAGTATTAAGATCTGCCACTATTTAGATCATTGAAATAAAGATTTTATTTAGCTTTCCGCAAAACTATGACTTCTCACTGCATCTATGTTCAAGTGATGAATCTATAATAAGAGTACCTCCCTGTGTACCCTACATTTACATGTAATGTATCTTTGATATATAATGATGGTGCAATTAATTACAGCAAATACATTTACTAGAACTGTATCTGAAGGTGTTCATTTTATTTTATGTGGGATGAATGTAGAGAAAATCCATTGTTAAAATGCCAGTTCACAGCTGTAATGACTCACCCACTGCTAGACTGTCTGTCTGCAAACATAATTAGCCTTACAAAAAAAAATCAGCCTTTACATTTTAGCACTAATCTATGTAAATGAATGCTTTGTCTTGCTCATTTTATCAAGCCACTTCAATTTGAAATAATTACACTCTAGTTCTGACAATAGGACTATCCATTGTACATTGCACTTCAGACTACACAACATTATGCATATTTTATAAAGACCCAATTTAATTATTGCTTGTGTTGATAAATGTTTTTTAGAACCGCGTTTTTAAAATCAAAATAGTTAACATATACTTTTTGTTATTTTATAAACCTCTCATATTTTCTCAGACTATCAATTTCTGGGTAGAGCTCTATTTAAACAACAATAGATGCCCAATAACTAGAATATTGGGATGAAATAAGCTTTCACTTAACAGTTAACAATATTACTTGGTATAGTTTATTTATTGCATTTATATAGCGTTTTTTATACAAAAGTATCGCAAAGTACTGTACAATGCATAGCAGAAAAAAGAACAAACCACAATACATTTGTATAGCATGTCACCAGTCAGACCATTTAAATGACAGTATACACATAATAATACAAAAGCAGCAATTTTAAAGTTACATTAAAACCCACTAAGATAAGAAAGCCATTTTATAAAAGGGCGTTTTTAGTCTTGACTTGTAAACTGTAACCGTCCCAGCTTCCCTGACAAACGAAGGCAGAGCATTCCATAATTTAGGAGCGCTACAAGAAAAAGCCCTGCCTCCCGTTTTGCTTTTGTTGACCCTAGGAATAACCAGCAATCACGCATCGTGTAATTGTTTGGTGCGGTTTGAAAGATACGGGGTCAGTAACTCCTGCAAATAACTAGGTGCTATCTAGCCAGAGTCAGAGCTTATCAGCAGATCGTTCACAACTCTGATAGGGCCTTGTAAGCGAACAGCAAAATCAATTCTACAGTGCACAGGGTGCCAGTGTAAAGGGCCAACACAGGGATAATATGTTAACTTTCCCTGGTTTTAGTCAGAATTCTAGCGGTGGTATTCTGAACAAGCTACAAGCAGGATACCACATGTCTTGGGACACCAATGTTGGATTCAACATTAAAAAATTCAGTGACATCCCATGCTTGATGTCTGTAAGGCAAGTAGCTAATAACACCCAGGCAGAAGACATTCCTGGCTTTAGGGACAAATATAGCTGGGTATCACCAGTATAGCAATGGAAGTTCACTCTGTGGCTGCGGATAATGTCACCTAACAGTAGCATATATAAGTAAAACAGCAAGGGACCTAGAATGGAGCCCTTCCGATAATGCCAAATTTACCTCCCCAATAGAGACAAACTGAAACCTATCAGAAAGATGAGATTTGAACCAGGATAGGACAAGGCCAGACAATCCTACTGTGCTTTCAAGACAATTCAGTAAGGATGGAATGTTCTACAGTATCAAAGGCAGCACAAGAAGATTTAATATTGATGGAAAGCCAGAGTCAGAGCTTATCAGCAGATCGTTCACAACTCTGACAAGGGCTGTCTCGGTGTAAGTGCAGCACGAAAACCAGACTGAAACTTCTCGAATATACGATTAAGGGTTTGGATTTTTTGTAATTGAATTGCAACAACTCTCTCTAGAACCTTATCTAAGAACGGTCGTTTGGAGATTGGCCTATAGTTATTGAGGACTTTAGGGTCCAAATTGTGTTTCTTAAGCATAGGCTTTACCACAGCTACCTTAAGTGCTGAGGTAACTGTACCAGTGGAAAGTGAACCATTTATAATTTTTAAAATGTGGGTATTAATAGCACCAAGAACATATTTTAATAATTTGTAGGAATAGGATCAAGAGAGCATGTAGTAGCTTTCATATGTCGAACTAGCTATGTCAGATAATCAAAGAAAAAGCCCCCATAATAGCCTTAATAGGTGTCTAGTATTTTATTTGTAAAGAAATGTCATTGCTCTAAGGAGCCTCGAGTGCTCTAAATGGCATTCAAAACATGAGCATTTTCACAGAAAGTAATTTTGCGATATCTTGAAATGACTTTCTGTTCAATGAACAGGAAGTTATTCTGAGATATCTCTAAATTATTTAAAGATATCTTTAAATGAATGGGAAGTTTTTTCGAGATATCTCTAAATGACAGTTTGGCATACCATGCAAGCAAAACATTATTTCAAGATATCTGTAAATCAATTTGAGATCTTTATTTCAGTTTTTAGATATCTCAGCATTAAGTTAAGATATCTTCAAAAGGGTTTATATACATACAGTATATCTCATATTCATTTAAAGATAGCTGCAAATGATTTACATGTATCTCTAAATATTTCAAGATATCTTAAAATGCAATTTGAGTTATCTCTAAATGATCATTTGGCTTGCAATACAGTTCAAGGCTTCTAGCCCTCAGATGTAGGGCAGGGATGTATCGAAAGCTGCATTGCAGACATGCCTGTGAACATGTAAAATAAATGTCTGAGCATCTTAAACCTGACAGGAATTGGATAGGTACCAGTTTCTCAAATAGTTAGAGATGCTGAGCCCCTTTCCTGATAAAGCTGACCTGGTCTCCTTTGTTGTATCACTCACAAGCTGCTTATTTATTGTGCGATCAGTAGCTTCTCTGCGATAGTGTTTGCTCTTTAAAAATACTTGCTTGGAGGAGGTTTGTTTAGATAGCTAAGGCAAACCTTTGCCACATCTTCATTATCGCTAGGTGAAAATGAAAATTAGGTCACACGGCAGTAGCGCAGGCATAGAAACTCGGACAAAACAAGGTACCAAAATCACTTTACAGGGTGAAGTGTGATTGTGGCCATTTGCACCCACCTAGTGCCTCATAATCAGGTGCTAAATACCTTTGCCTTAGCGTTAGGTCCTTGCCCTGTGATCAGTGTGTGCGAATCATCAATGCAGCAGTGAAATCCATGTAAGATTATCCCAGTAATTATCAATCGCAAACAATATGGTCCTGATTTTGATAGCACGAGAGCAAGCGCAAGGGCAACGCTCAAAGTCATTGCCGTAGCACTGCAGGGAGTGGTCTGTCCCAAGAGAGTGATTTTGATCAAATTTAACGCTTGGCGCAAGCATAATCCAATGTAATGTCTTGGCGCTACACCAATCGCTGCCAAGTGGCAGGTGAAATCTGATGCCCAATCTTGAGTCAGTAACATTCCCTTTAAGAAGCTGTTTGTGCTGGAGCCAGGACGCAATATCAAGTTCAGAAAAAGAATAAGCAGCGCTAGCTCTATGTTTTTGGTATCCAAAATGGAAGAGACACCATTGAGCATGAAGTGGAATTTGGCAATTCGCAGACATCAAAAGGAACACTTCACGCCCACTAGATATTTTTGCAGGAGGATAATAATATATGGCACAAAACATTGAGAAAGGTAAAAGAGGTATGGGAACAAATAGCTGCATCTATGAATGCTACTTTGACCGGCATTCGAAGAACTGCACAAGCATGCCGAAAATAGTTCAACAATGTCTGACAGAGATGCAAACACAAATTATCATCTGCTCATGTACAACCCCACTGTACAAGTGCACTCCACTTATAACAGGTCCTGTTAGAACAGAGTTACATTTACAAAGTATTGAGGAGGTATATCCCTGCCAAACAACATGGGTTTTATAACGTTTATACTGTTTAATATGTACAATTTTCCTGTTCCATAGGCAGGTATTTTGCGTTTAATACATGCAGTTTAATATATACAGTACAGTTTATTTTATTAAGTACAGTTTTCTTGTTCCACAGGCAGATGTTTTGCGCAAATAAGGTACATCCGGGACAGTAAATGACAGTCACGGTGGCATTTGTGACAATGGGCAGAAAAAACACTTGCTGTTTAATTTTATTTTATGTTTTTGCTGGCAAAGCCATTGTACAGTTTACAACGTATAATGTATATAATTTTAATTAGCGAAAATATAAATTCATAAAATGGTACTACTTATTACATTCTACGGCCCACAGGGGCGTGTTTTGTACAAATAATAAACTCACGTTCTTTGGCAGTTAAGCTTTCTTGTATTGTTTATATTTAATGTACTTATGTTCGCAGTTACATACAGCATTTCGAATTGTTTTTACTATGTACTTCATTTATAAAGTACTGATTTCCATTATCCCTTGGAGTCCGTTATAAGTGGAGTGCACCTGTTGTTGTAAACGAGTAAAGTGACAATTCAGTTTTGCGATTAAGAGTCACAAGAGTAAAAACAAAAACATACTTTTGCATTTTTTATTGGTATTTAATTGTAATGTTTATACTTGTATTGCTTTTGTTATTGATCATCTCTGGATGCTTTACATTACATTTGCCTGTGATTAAATACATAACCTTTACAGTAAAAAAAAACAAATACATAAAAATATTAAATAAACAAATTTGAGAGCTTTTTGTCTCTTCATACCTACACACAGCCGATAGTGCCGTTTTTCAGTTTTAACGTGTATCAATAATGTTTGTTAATATACATTTATATGGGGCAGTGCGAAATTTGCCATTTCACCGTTTAAAATAATTGTATATTTATTCAGCATGTTTTTATTTATTTATATAAAGACTTCAGTTAAATATGCATAGAATATGTTGTTATGTCTCATCTTATTACACGTATGATTACACAAATTGAGAACGAAAAAAAGTAACAATTGTGCTACTGTGTCTTTGTAAACTCCAAATAAATATTAGTAAAAAATAATAGAGCAGTTATAGTGTTGCATTTATTAAGTGACAAATTAATTTACTTTTTACTTATGGATTGACTGTATAATAAACAATACACTTTACTGTAGATTTCTGCGTAGCTTGTATAAGTTGTTACCACACGACTGCTCCACCTCTAGCTCCACACTACAGCAGGAATGATGTGATGATGTAAAGCAGGGGTGCCCAAAGTTTCCAGAACAGAGAGCCGCATAGCAAGGCTGCTGTGGCACCGTGGGCCGCAATATAACCAAATTGCATGGACTGCAAATTTTAAGTACCTTTTTCAAGTGCCTTTATTTGTGTTCCAAGCCATTTCAATATTTCAGCTGAATAAATTACAAACAAAATAAATGTAAACCATTTCTTAGCATTTTCTCTCTCTGTCAATAACTTGTAAAAACATTAACCCATGTGTGACAGGGTGACTGAGCGGTGACGTCATGGCAGAAGCAGGAACTAAAACTGACACCAGGACAAGTACTGCAGTTCAAGTGGCGTTTGCCGTTTTTATTAGGCAAACAAAAATAAATAAAATATTTAAACCAAAAATAAACTGTGCTCACAGAGCAAATTAAAAGAGTAAACAAAAACAAATCTCGAACACAAAAATACATAAACAAAGGTCAGGCTGGGCAGATTGCCTTCACTGTTCCTATGTTCTTTTAAATCAAGTTTCTCTCGCTCTCGCTCCTTCTCTGAACTCCCACCCGGAGCTAGGAAGCTGCAGCCTTTTTATATCGTGGCTGAGGGGTTTAACTAGCTTGCAATTAATTATTCTATTACCCCTCGGCCACAATCTGCACGAGTTTATTAAATTACTTCTGTGGATGGGACGACCCATCCACGCTACAAAACAAATCGGCTACGCCGTCAAAATACAAAACAATAAAACATACGGCGCTCGCCGTCATGTAAATATAATACTAAATCATAATACAAAATAAATACAAAATACACTGCACAGGGGCGGAGGAGGAGACCCCGATCTAAAAATAAATAAACAAAACAATGTACTACAGGGCACCTCGCCCTGTTACATATCCCCTTGTGCAACGCACACATGGCCTAACGGCCACCTCCCCCTCAGTCTCAAAGTCCCGGAAGAGGGGAAGCAAGTTGTTTCTGGGGGTGGCCATGGTGGAATCTCTGGCACCCCCAATTCTTCGTGGCGGCAGCTCCCTCTTCCGGGGCTCCGTCACCCACTAGCCTGCCGCGAAGTGCGGCTGGGGGTGCTGGTCTCCTGACCTCCCCCCCCCCTTCTTCATGGCCGGCAGTTCCCCTCCGTGGGGTTCAGGCCACCCAATTTCCGACAGCGAAACTGCTGCGGGGGGAGCTGGTCTCCTGACCTCCCCCCCCTTCTTCATGGCCAGCATTTCCCCTCCGTGGGGCTCCGACCACACGATTTCTGGCAGCGAAACTGCTGCGAGGGGAGCTGGTCTCCTGGTGGAGGCAGAGGCAGCTCCTGCTCCTCTCCCTCGGGTGGTGATGGTGGAGGCAGAGGCAGCTCCTGCTCCTCTCCCTCGGGTGGTGGTGGTGGAGGCAGAGGCAGCTCCTGCTCCTCTCCCTTGGGTGCTGGTGGTGGAGGCAGAGGCAGCTCCTGCTCCTCTCCCTCGGGTGGTGGTGGTGGAGGCAGAGGCAGCTCCTGCTCCTCTCCCTCGGGTGGTGGTGGTGGAGGCAGAGGCAGCTCCTGCTGCTCTGCTCCTGGCAAAGCGGCAGGGGCTCCTCCCTTCTGGCTGCGAAGGCGGCAGGGGCTCCTCCCCTTCTGGCTGCGAAGGCGGCAGGGGCTCCTCCCCTTCTGGCTGCGAAGGCGGCAGGGGCTCCTCCCCTTCTGGTTGCAACCGTGAAACCAGCAGGCATGCTCCCTCTGCTGGTGGCGGCGATGAAGGCGGAACCAGCAGGCATGCTCCCTCTGCTGGTGATGGTGGGAGCGACACGTCGTCCTCCCATGGAGGTGGAAGCGGAACCAGCAGGAACTCACCCTCTGCTGGCGGAGGTGGGAGCGACACACAGTCCTCCCAGGGCGGTGGAGGCGGAACCAGCAGGAACTCACCCTCTGCTGGCGGAGGTGGGAGCGACACACAGTCCTCCCAGGGCGGTGGAGGTGGAACCAGCAGGAACTCTCCCTCTGCTGGCAGGTACCTGGGCTGTGGATGTTCGGCCTTCCCCCCTTTGGGCTGTGGACGCACTGGCTCCTCCCTCTTGGGCTGTGGACGCTCGGCCTCCTCCCTTTTGGGCTGTGGACGCACCGACTCCTCCCTCGTGGGCTGTGGACGCTCAGTCTCCTCCCTCTTGGGCTGTGGACGCACCAACTCCTTCTCCAGGTCCGTGTCCCCTCTCTGCCTCCTTCTCCTCACCTTTTCTCCCTTGGCCTGTGGAGGTGATGGGGTTGGGACCAGCAGGCACTCTCCCTCTGCTGGTGGGAATGGGCGCAGCAGGCCCCCCTCTGACAGGAGAGGACAGTTGAGTGGGGAATGCCCCTGCTCACCGCAGATGGGGCACCAGCAGTCCTCCATGACCGCCCGGATGATGGCATCCCAGCTGCTCTCCCGCTTTGTGGCCGCTGGTAGCTCCCGCTTCTGGGGTCTCCCCGGGTACCTGGTCCTGGCTTGCTTTGGCAGCCCACTCCTCTCCCTGGTATTGGGTGGGGCAGATGGCCACGTGTGCCCAAACCCCCACAACCAGGGCACCACTCATCTATCATGTAGATAGGGCCAACATCCCCTGGTGGCAACTGTTGCTGTTGCTGCCGCTTTTGCTGCTTTCTGCAGCTCTTCCTTCCTCCCATCCTCTTTCCTCCCATTCTACTCCACAAGTAATAAGTGAAAAAAAACGAAAAAAATGAAAAAACTGCAGTAACCCTCTTCTGCCTGAGTCCAGGAGGCGCTGGTGATCCTACTTCGGACACCACGTGTGACTGGGTGACTGAGCGGTGACGTCATGGCAGAAGCAGGAACTAAAACTGACACCAGGACAAGTACTGCAGTTCAAGTGGCGTTTGCCGTTTTTATTAGGCAAACAAAAATAAATAAAATATTTAAACCAAAAATAAACTGTGCTCACAGAGCAAATTAAAAGAGTAAACAAAAACAAATCTCGAACACAAAAATACATAAACAAAGGTCAGGCTGGGCAGATTGCCTTCACTGTTCCTATGTTCTTTTAAATCAAGTCTCTCTCTCTCTCTCTCTCTCTCTCTCTCTCTCTCTCTCTCTCTCTCTCTCTCTCTCTCTCTCTCTCTCTCTTGAACTCCCACCCGAGCTAGGAAGCTGCAGCCTTTTATATCGTGGCCGAGGGGTTTAACTAGCTTGCAATTAATTATTCTATTACCCTCGCCACAATCTGCACGAGTTTATTAATTACTTCTGTGGATGGGACGACCCATCCACGCTATTAAAACAAATTGCCACGCCGTCAAAATACAAAACAATAAAACATACGGCGCTCGCCGTCATGTAAATATAATACTAAATCATAATACAAAATAAATACAAAATACACTGCACAGGGGCGGAGGAGGAGACCTCGATCTAAAAATAAATAAACAAAACAATGTACTACAGGGCACCTCGCCCTGTTACACCATGGTATGAGCATGTATTCCTGTTGCCAGTGATAATACACTCAATTCATTAAATTAAATGTATAAAATCATTTACTATATTACTATTAATGTTTAATACAATTTAATACAAGCAATTCAATCAATTGCGAAGAATATCATTATCATCTGTGCATGCGTGATGTGAGATGTGTCATGCCAACCCCCTCCCAGTTCTAAACGAGTCACGTGGTGATTTTGTTTTTGCGATTCACAGTAAGAAAACTGAGTAAAAGATATATATATATATATATATATATATATATATATATATATATATATATATATATATATATATATATATTTGTGGGTTTTTTATTTCATCGTAATGTTGATACTTTTCTTGCTTTTGTTACTTATTAAATTTGGCAGCGGGGCGAAATTTGCCATGGTTGTGTTTTTTACACTCCTTTAATTTAAAATCGATTACTATTGAGCCAATCGCTATTCTACATTTCCAGTCAAGTAAGTTGTCTTTGGCTATGGTTGAGTTATCGCAAATAAACAATGCTATAACGCCTCAACAGTAATCAATTGTATCGTAACTTGCGTTATTAATTCCTTGCGAAGACTCTCCACCCTCACCTTTTCCTCTGCTCACCCACGTATTGATCATATGCTGTGTGTTTTGCTTCATAGTGGTGTTTATCATCATAGTCTTTCATGACTCCAATGGACTGTTTGCACAGAAAACAGAGAGGTTTGCTCTCCTTCTCAATTATTAAATATTTTTTTCTGTCCTTTGGTCTTGAAATGTTGGAAACTCTTCTTGAACTTTTCATTTTTTTTCCGGCTGCTGCCTTTGCTTGTGTAGCAGAGTTCACTATCTCACAAACTGGCATGCATGTATAAAGCGTTGCGTCAGTCTGTCATTAGTGTTCATGCGCAGTACGCGCAAAAATATATTCCTATATTGTTAAGCGAGTTCCTATGTAATCCTGCTCTCCTGCCTGCCTGCTGTAAAGTGCTTGGCAGCTGCTCAGTTCATTGCGGGCCACATATAAGGTTCAATTAGAGAGACGCTGCAGGGGTTGGTGGGCCGCACTTTGGGCACCCTTGATGTAAAGCATTTAGACAGCTTTTAAATTCAAAAGGGTAGACAATCTATTGGAACTAGTACATTGGGTGGAAATAGTTTGATATAGTCAGGGTACATGTATTGTGCTCAATTATATTCCTCCAACAGGTGTATTTCAGCACATACAAATCTTTAAATTCCATGTGTGTCCACTGAAAAAGAAACATGGTTGAACCCCCCCAAAAAAAAAACTAAACAAAAAAATAGACTAACAATATCATAAAGCAAGGTACAATGTGCATTTATTTTGGAGAGTACTTTTGTCATTGGTCCTTAAGGGGTTCATGTTTTTTTCTTTTCTTTTAAGTTGTTCAGTCATTTTAAATTTGATGTACAAGTGGGTTCGCCCACCATTGTGAATGTAAAGGACTTGTTACTCATACAGTAAGTGGTGGAATTATATCCCACTGGATCTTACCTATGGTGTATAGTATAATAACACAACCACTCCATCTATAAAGTGGCTTTTAATCAGTCAAACCAATTATGCTGAAATATGGGTGCATGTGGAATGATACCATTATCCTTAGTTTTGATTAGCCCATTATGAGGTTTACCACATTAATATGGACACAGTTGCAAAGCAGGGAAAAAAAAAAACATAAGTCTGACTACACTGGTGTTTCCCTGCACATTGTGCACCAGCACTGAAATCATATACAGGCAGCTGGACCTCTACACACTAGCGATGAGCACTGGTGGCGAGTAAGAGTGGGAGAGCCCTGAGGGTTTAACTGGGTTTCAAGTTGTTTATGAGGAGACATGAAGTACAAGGAAATATTGAGTGTATTGCATTGCTATCGCTGTTTTTAACTGGAAAAAGTATTTTATTGATCACATGTAAATTAAACACTTGACTACCATGTTAGTTGTGTACACTGCTATGTATCTGTCTGCTCAAGTAGGCATTGTTGTAGTTTCAGATGGTCTGAGGCTGCCACCCACTGAACTTTAAAGAGGCTTGTGCTGAGCAACAAGTACTAATGAATTTTCAAAACGAATTTGGCACATTTTCTGAGTACGAGTAAATATACAATTAATTTTGAAACAGGCTTCTTCAAAAAATTTCAGGAAACATTGTCAGGAAACTTTTTAAAGCAGCATGTGATCATTCCTGCCGCATGCTCCAAAAATGGAGGAAAACCTTATTGCACTGGGTGGTGCTGCTCTTATAATTGCACTAAAAATGTGTAAATGAAGGGGAAAGCACAGGAACAGAGTTGTGTGGACAAGGGAGTGGATCCTGAATCGTGAGGAGAGAGGAGTGGACCATAATCTTTTAAATGAGCTACACTTCAATTATCGCAATTGTTGGACCACAAATAACCTGAAATGACGCACCAATGCGTCAGCGTACACATCAATAAAGCAATTGATTGTAGCAGGATTCCAAACCATGTCATCTTCTGTAGAAGTCAGAAACATTTTGTCTTGAAACAAATGTGTATGCACGGACAACAGCGCAGCCACAGCATATAAAGTATTCTCCATGTTGGACATGATGGAACAAGGTTTTCCAAAGAGAACTTCCGCTCCAGTAATCAACAAGAGAGCTGAGTGCGTTTAGAAAAGTACAATGTGAAACCAATAGAACTAGTCTGGATGAAGCCGCAAGTGAACCAAACAAACACATTTGAATTCACTTCAAAAGAAACTAAAGTTTGCTTTCATTTTTGTGGTGTGAAACAAACCTCAAAAAAAATGTGTTTGTTTGCAAGTGAACCTCGATTCGAATCACTTGCAAGTTAACTAGGTGTGAAAGTGCCCTAAATTTTGTACCTATGTGCCTATAAAATAACTAATAATTTAATTTGCACACACAGCTATTGTCTGTTTGGTTGGAAAGCATTTGTTTTTATAAAGTTATTTTTTTGGCAAATATGTTTTCCATAGTTGTGTATGTTGGGGCAATGCATTGTATTTTACCAAGTCTTTTTGCGTTTTGTTATCAGAGATAATTCAATATCATAAGCAGATAAATTGAGTATCATAAGCAAACATGTGTTTGTGCAGATTCAATAAGCAGCCATTAGCCTAATAATGAAAAAAATATTTCCTTTTTTTGTACACCAGCACCTCCATCACAAAAAATACATGTATTTAAAATCCCCAAATAACACTGATACTCGACAATGTAATGTACATAAGAATGAATATCTGTATGAGTATTCATTTCTGAATATGGTTATGAGTATGAGTGATTTGTTCTCTGTACACTCTCATTTTAAATGTGGTGTGTAAATGCCAAAAAGATAAACCTCATATAAACCTCTAGACAATGTGGAGAAGCTATAAAAAAGGCCAACAAGATGCTTGGATATATTGTGAGGAGTGTTGAATTTAAATCAAGGGAAGTAATGTTAAAACTTTACAATGCATTAGTAAGACCTCACCTAGAATATTGTGTTCAGTTCTGGTCACCTCGTTACAAAAAGGATATTGCTGCTCTAGAAAGAGTGCAAAGAAGAGCAACCAGAATTATCCCGGGTTTAAAAGGCATGTCATATGCAGACAGGCTAAAAGAATTGAATCTATTCAGTCTTGAACAAAGAAGACTACGCGCCGATCTGATTCAAACATTCAAAATCCTAAAAGGTATAGACAATGTCGACCCAGGGGACTTCTTTGACCTGAAAAAAGAAACAAGGACCAGGGGTCACAAATGGAGATTAGATAAAGCACTTATGTTTGATCCATATGGTAAAAAAATAATAATAAATAAATAAATAAATAATTATATTTTGCCATAATGCAGTTAAAACATGTTTTATTAATCTCTGGGATTCTGGAAAATGTTCTCTATCAAAAGATTAATACTGGTGCTGAAATAAGCCAGTAAATTAAGAATCACACTTTTATATAGGTTGGTTCCTGTCATGCAATCTATGTAGCTTTCTTCTTATTACACTAACAAAAAAACATGTACAATTTTAATTGCAGGAGAGACATCCTTTGATCCCTATTGCTATGGTGATGTGGCACAAAGCTGCAAACAAATGATCACATTGTGAAGAGGTTGCTATGCTTTTCTTACATTTTACAGCTTTAAAACTGACATTTGGTCTTTGCTCAGAGAAAGCTGTGGAAAGATTCTAAACCTTGAGCCTTTATCACCATGACTCCTACGTCATTGTGCTTAGAATTACATATATTGTGGAAAAGGGGAATTAATACAAAGAGACATGTTTCTGTGACCTTAGCCAGGCTATGTACTCATGCCAATTCCGACACATAAGTGGTTGAGAAGCCATTGTTTGTTTAAAAAGACAAAATATATTTATAAAGCAAATATATATATATATATATATATATTGTAAGGCAGCAGGTTGTGTGAGACAGCAGAGAGGGGGTTAAAACCTCCCTGAAGAGAGAAATGGCACCTTTTGTTTAATTGTTTTGTGCGTCTGTTAATTAGTTTTGTTAATTGTTTTATTGTTTAATTTAATTGTTTTATTTTTAATTATCCCCTGCACCTGGTAGCTATTGTTAAATTGGGACCAGGTGCAGGGTATTTAAGAGGAGCAGTCAGTCTGCTCAGGGCTGCTGAGTAGAAGGAAGCAGAAGAGAGGTGCTCTGCTTCCGAGCAGTCAGAGAAAAAAGTAAGTGCTGTGTAAACCTGTATGGTTTTTGTTTGTGTGCCAGGTAAACAGCTTAGCCATCCTGCAGGTTAGTCAGGGAATAACCTGTGTAGTAAGTACTCCAAAACGGAGTTAGGTTTTTGTTTTGTATTTGTTTGTTTGGTGTGTTTATTAAAAAAAATAGCGCAACCGCGCTGGAAAATCCATTTCTGTTGTTGTGGGTCGTAATTTTAAAGGGGCACGAACCCGTGAGTGGCGTGATCGTTCACATTTGGTGTCAGAAAGTGTGGGCGCCCCTAAGACCCTGAAAATGGATTTATGGAAAATGATCGAGCAGATCAATAGGAATGCCGCTGCTCAGAAGGAGCAGCTGGAGAGATGGGAGAGAGAGATGGGGTTGGCACCGCAGAAGAGGCAGGAGCGGGAGCCAACCGAATTGGAGCTGTTGCTCCAGGAGTGGGAGCAGGCAAGGGTAGCTCCACAGTCTCCCGAGCCAGAGGGGAAGAGCTGCCGCTGCCAGAGCCAGAAGGGAGAAGCCGCCTCGGAGCCCAGAGGGGAGGAGCCGCCTCCGAGCCCAGAGGGAGGAGCCGCCTCGGAGCCCAGAGGGAGGAGCCGCCGTTCCGGAGCCCAGAGGGAGGAGCCGCCGCTTCCGGAGCCCAGAGGGAGGAGCCGCCTTCCGGAGCCCAGAGGGGAGGAGGTGAAGAGCATACCTCCACCACAGCCCCGACCACCACCCCTACGGTCCAGTCCGGCGTAGCTGCGTCCGGTCCCTCGCCCCTTGCTCCTGGACACCCTGTCGGTTGGCCTGGACCTCCCTTCACTAGATCTAGAGCCCAGGAGTCGGCAGAAGCGGTCACAGTTCTCCACCTGGTCCCCTGCTCCACTCCTCCCGGACACTAAGACATCGCTGTACTGCTCCCAGATGTCGCTTACGCTCCCCCTGGTCACTGTTTCGCTCCCCCTTGGTGACAGGACGTTGCTACACTGGGTCCCAGCTGCAGACCTCTGCCCGCTGCTGCAGCCTCCAGTGTCCCAGTTGTCGTTCCGGTCGCCCCTGACAAACCGTTGGGGTCCCTCGTCGCCGGTGCGCGGTCCCTACCTGGCTGGGCCGGGACGTGGACCGATCCACCCTCAAGTCCGCCCGTGGAAGAGGGCGAAAAAGGACATTTATGGACTCGAGGGTGGGTGGTTGTGTTTTAGGTGAGGAGGTGGCCGTCGAATGGCCTGTGTCTTGAAAAGACAAGGGGGGGATGTGTAAGGCAGCAGGTTGTGTGAGACAGCAGGGAGGGGGTTAAAACCTCCCTGAAGAGAAATGGCACCTTTTGTTTAATTGTTTTGTGCTTCTGTTAATTAGTTTTGTTAATTGTTTTATTGTTTAATTTAATTGTTTTATTTTTAATTATCCCCTGCACCTGGTAGCTATTGTTAAATTGGGACCAGGTGCAGGGTATTTAAGAGGAGCAGTCAGTCTGCTCAGGGCTGCTGAGTAGAAGGAAGCAGAAGAGAGGTGCTCTGCTTCCGAGCAGTCAGAGAAAAAAGTAAGTGCTGTGTAAACCTGTATGGTTTTTGTTTGTGTGCCAGGTAAACGGCTTAGCCATCCTGCAAGTTAGTCAGGGAATAACCTGTGTAGTAAGTACTCCAAAACGGAGTTAGGTTTTTGTTTTGTATTTGTTTGTTTGGTGTGTTTATTAAAAAAATAGCGCAACCGCGCTGGAAAATCCATTTCTGTTGTTGTGGGTCGTAATTTTAAAGGTGGCGTGATCGTTCACAATATATATATATATATATATATATATATATATATATATATATATATATATATAGGGGCCCTTTAGTCACCTATTAATTATTTTATTGGTGTGAGTTTACATAGACCTTTAGTCATTAAAACACAATGTGCCTAGAGGTTATTGGCCCAAAGTGAATATTCTGGGGCAGATTGACTTGGTTGACTGTAAAAGGCCATGGTGGTGAAGCACACTGGCAGGTCTGGGAATAAACATGGTTGATTAAGAAAGGTGGAAGACAGGATTGTGTTGGAATCCTTTGCCTCAGCGGGTAAAAGAGAGATCCAGTAAGCGTCAGAGTGAGAGTTGACCAGCTGGTGCTTGTTAGGAAGCTGAAAGTAGCCTCTTGACTTGATCCTGAAATAGCTTCTTCCCTCCAGTTTGCCACAATATTAAATGCACCCCCTTCCTTGAGAAAAAGTAGTCATGGAGACTATAGTGAGATTATGTTTTCTGTTCCTCTTTCCTGAAAGGAAATGGTTGCCAGCAGCAATATAAACCAACTGAGAGATATCAATGCAACTGACTGCAACAGAAAGATATGATCCGGCAGCAATATATTGAGGAGACTATATTTCCCACGGGGGGTTTAATCCTTTTTTGATAGCTGAAACATTTTTTTTTTAGAGAATGCTTTGTACTATGAAAAACAGGCATTGGGATGCAAATATGATTTTACAAAATGCTAAACATTCATTTTTATAAGCCAACCTCTAGGGATGTTAGACGCTTCTATGATGCTATTTCTATAGCAGCGGGGAACAATTCAGGTTCTGGGAAACTCCATAACTGACAAAGAACGAAAATCTGTTAAAAAGCAGTGTAAATATTGACTAATGACGGTAGTGAAATCTCATTATCGTTGTAAACATGAGGTAATTTGGAACTATTTGAAATTCTCATACTAAGTAGCTACTAATATTTCTAAGAATAAATTGTAGCAGAGTTGTTTAATTTGCAAATTACCCAAGATGAATCATTTATTATTGTTTGTGTTATGGTTGTTAGATTATTCAGATTTTGAAAGAAAACAAGTAATTAATAAATTACTTGATTGTTGTTTGTGTTGAAAGATTTAAAAAATATATATTTTGCATTTAATAATGAGCAAATTCAGACACAATGGATATCATATATATATATATATATATATATATATATATATATATATATATATATATATATATATATATATATATATATATATATATATAATGTTAAATAAAAGCACAATTTTCATAATACAGTTAGCAAAAGTACTGTCTAATTAGTGATGCTAGAATCCATAGACCTACGTGTTTATGCTATTGACATACTAAATCAACTTTAATGGACAACCAAAGACACTTTCAATATGGTACTTAAGAATGATAATTACTCAGAAAATGGTACTTTAGAATGATAATTACTCAGAAAAAGGATAATTAATAGACACTACCACCATTAGGTATGCAAATAACTCATTAAGTTAACATGTTTACATATTGCTGCAAATCATCCAAGCGAATATTATAAACCTTAATGGGATCCACTCTATAAATATCCGATTGTTACAGAAAATCCAGTTGAAAAAATAACAAGGTTTTCTGACATTCTTGCAGTCCTACAAGGTCATGTATCAGAAATAAAAAACTGAAATACAAGCTGAGATATTAAATTCTCCTATCTAGTTCACTAAGCAATATTCAATTTTCCCTATAGCCTAAAGTGTTCTTAATGTTGCTGAATGTTTTTTTCAGTGTACCGATGACAATAACAAATCTAGTGAAAGCCTACTTTGGAGATTTGCAATTTAGTTTTTCAACTTCAGAATTCAGCACTACATGGCAATGCCTAGAAGTTGGAATAATGGCAGGATGCACCATTTCTCCACTGGCTTTTACCATGGCAATGGAAGTAATCATTAGGGCATCAAAATGGGTAGTGGGAGGAGAGTGCTTGGCTTCTGGAATGCGACTACCACCAATTCGAGCATACATGGATGACATGACAACCATGACTACAACAGTAGCCTGCACTAATCGGTTATTGGGCAAATTAACCAATAACATTGAATGGGCACGAATGCAATTCAAGCCCACTAAATCAAGGAGCATCTCTATAATTAAAGGTAAAGTAGTAGATAAAACGTTCTTCATTGACGGTGAGGCAATACCAACAGTGTCTGAGAAGTCAGTGAAGAGCCTTGGGAGATGGTACGACGGGGATCTAAAGGACACAGTTCGTGTGGGAGAAGTTAGACAACAAGCTGTGGAAGGGTTGAAGAGTATAGACAGCAGCGCTTTACCAGGCAAACTAAAACTCTGGTGCTCTCAGTTTGGTCTACTGCCAAGGTTGCTGTGGCCACTGACTGTGTACGAGGTTTCTTTGACAACAGTAGAGAAGCTGGAAGCTTTAATCAGTTCACACATCAGGAAATGGTTGGGAGTTCCACGCTGCCTCAGCAGAGTGGGACTTTATGGTAAAGGAATACTGCAGCTACCTGTCTCCGCTCTAACCGAGGAGTTTAAGTGCACCAAGGTCCGACTGGAAATGACATTAGTAGAGTCACGCAACAAATGCGTAAGGGAGGCAGCACCTGTGTTGAAAACTGGAAGAAAATGGGCAGCAAAGAAAGCTGTGGAGGATGCAAAGGCTGCCCTTCGAATTGGTGATATCATGGGGCAAGTTCAGCATGGAAGAGGGGGTCTTGGTCTCAGTTCAGCTCCTCCTACATGGCACAAGGCAGCCCCAGCTCAACGGAGGAAGCTGGTAGTCAACAAGGTGCAAAAGCAGGAGGAGAGGATGAGGTGTATAAAGGCCATTTCCCAGGCCAAGCAGGGAGAATGGATGACATGAGAGAGTGTGGAACAATGCAAGATTGGCTGGCAAGACCTATGGTCAATGGAACAGAGCAGGATCAGTTTCCTTATAAGGTCAACATATGATGTTCTCCCATCACGACAGAACCTAAACCTCTGGGTAGGAGAGGATCCCTCATGTCCTTTGTGTTCATCACCTGCAACATTAAGGCACATTTTGACAGGATGTAAGGTGGCTCTTAGCCAAGGACGGTTTACTTGGCGCCATGACCAGGTGCTGCAATGTTTGGCCTTAGCATTGGAAGACAAGCGTAACATGACCAATAAGTTGCCACCTGTTCCATCAAAACATTACACACAAAAGACAACATTCCTCCGCCCAGGAGAGCAAACACCAAGAAAAGGTGTTAAAACCAATCCTCGCACAGGACAACTGGAAGCTGCTAGAGACTGGAAAATGCTGGCAGATGTTGGTCAACGGCTTATTTTTCCACCTGAGATTGCCACCACTAACCTTCGACCAGATATTGTCTTGTGGTCTGGATCAGCACGCCTTGTCCACCTGGTAGAGTTAACAGTGCCATGGGAGGATGCTGTAGATGAGGCGTATGAGAGGAAGAAACTGCGGTATGCTCAACTAGCCACTGAAGCGGAACAGCGAAGATGGAGAGTCCGGGTTTACCCAGTGGAGGTGGGTTGTCGAGGATTTGTGGCATACTCTACAACCCGGTTTCTCAGCGATGTCGGATTCAATGGCCAAGAGTTGCGTAGCACAGTGAAGAACTTATCTGAAGCAGCAGAGAGGAGCAGCAACTGGCTGTGGTTGAGACGGAAAGATTCTGGCTGGGGATCTCAAGCACAATAGAAAGAAAGAAATGCTGATGTACAGGTAAGTAAGCTGGGCTGAGTTGAGTGGGGGACGGAGGGGGGTGAATCTGGGACGCCAGAATCACCGTCGAGCCCTCTTGAGGTGTTGTGGGCTAGTCGACGAAACACCGAGGATGGAAGGTGCCCACTTGAAGACCCCAGAGATGTACCCCACTTAGCTCAATCCAGACGGTTGTCATGCTGATGCGCTGGGGAGACCGCACTATGGTTGATCCCCGGAGCCAGCATCGCAGCCATTGTGTGTGCTGATGCGCTAGGGAGGCAATAAGCTGATCCCTGGAGCCAGCATTACACTTCAGCCATCAACACCAGACAGAAGGATATCTACATCATCATATGGAAGGAAGCGCAAATGAATGGAGACACATATGGATCACATTAGTTTACTGTGAAGCTACGTCTTAGTTGGTGCTTATATTGGCGAGAGCCAAGTTCAAATCAGCATGAAGTTTTAACATCTACTCTCATGTAATGGAAATCATCTGCATTTACTGCAGTTGTAGCAGGCCTGTAGGAAGCATTTTGAAAGTGACACAGCCATACGATGTGACTCAATAGCGATGATGTAATTGAAAGCAGTCAGTTTTACAGAAACACATCATACTATTATTTCTAAACAAGCAAATAAACACAATGGGTCAATTGCAACAAACTTGTAGATTTTAGTATGGTGCTGCGTACTACGTTGCATTCCAGCTAATACGGTACTATATCAGGATCATCCCCAGCTCCGTACTAAGTTAGTACCAATTGCAATGAAGAAAGATGGGGAACAAAGTTGGGGACTAGCTGATCCCCAGCTTTAGTACTGAGCTCAGGATTAAGCTCTTTATTGTAGTGTGGTAACAAACAGGAACTGTAACATCTTAATTATTATTGTTTTGTAATTTACATTTTTTGAACTTAAGAAAATTATGTATGGAAATATATTTACACACGAAAGTAAATACTAAAGCTGAATTGCATAAGAATATTTTTTTCCATTTTCTTAAACCAAATTCACATGAATAATCTAATTTTCATAAAACACCATCAAAATTAAGACTTGTAGCCTATTAGTCCTCACTATTTAATTCATACACAAAACAAATGCATTCGTTTTATATGAACAAAAGTGTATTGTAGACTATAAAATGTGTAAATCAAATCAGAAATGCTAATTACATATTTCTGGTATCTATGTAAGCTTCCAAATCTGCCTTAAGTAATTCACAAAGATCATAAATGGTTTGCTTATCAAACCGATAATGCCTCAAAACTTGTTCATTGGTGGCATCCATAAAAGTGACCCTGGAGTGAAAAATTTGTTCAGCTGGGTGTTGTCAGGTCCTCGGTTGTTCTCGCCTCCGCTACAACAAAGGCAACAAAGCCATCTTGCCTTTCTCTGACCGAAAATCCCAGTTTCAGCAGGGGTTGATAAGGGCGTCTGCTAAGAAATAAATAATAATAATAATAATAATAATAATAATAATAATAATATGCATACAGTTACACCATTAACTTCAATGGTATAAATTTACACATAAAATTACGTGAAAACTGTACAATGTAAATCTACTCAGAAACGTAAATGTACTTGGTGTGAGCTGGCAGTTAGTAAAGTACATTTACTAAAAAAAAAAAAAATAGGTAAAGTATAACTTTACTTACCTTGGAAAATTGTAAAAATGAGTAAATCTACTCAAAATAGCCCTTACTTATGCGTAAACACCTTTACTAACTTTGGAAAATCAGGCCCAATGAGAGAGAATGTGTCAGATAATTTGTTTAATAACTCTTTAAAAATTTGGCAGCACTTACAAAGCAGGTCTTAAACTTTAATGATGGAGAAAAACTGAAATTGCAAATACTGCATTGACAGTTCCCAGATCTGTGTCAGCCGAGTGCCAAGCCTTTATCTCAGAAGCTCTTTCCCACTTAATCCTCGGTTTAAGCACATTAAGATTCCTTTCTCTCCAAGGCTGGTTCAGCTACAGGCTCACCAGAATCACTGGTCTCATCACTTACTGTACTATTGGAACTACTCTCGTCTGTAACAGGGGTGCTGATATCCTGCAAACTGTGGTGTGCATCCTGTCACTGGATTTTACTCATCTGACTTGACTGGCTTTGTAAGAAATACTGCCCCTTCTTCTTTGATAATTCTTTAGACTCCTGACCATTGTCACCTTGGTCCAGCCACAGGTACAAAACTGGAGAGCCACGTCTTGTCCCGGAGCTCTCAGTGCAGATCTTGAGCTGCACGATTGGGCTGTTCATTGTAAATTAGTATCCGTTCTCATGTCCATTTCCTTTCCTAAGTCGTTATCCATGTCATCTTCCTTCCCCCCGCTCTTGCTGACTCTAGGGGTATTTTCTTTCTTACTGCATTAGACGCCTCAAGCAGGTGTCTCCAGCATCTTGTTCAATCTGAAAATGCAGAGCTGAATACAGATTTAAATGGCTGCAGACAGCATACCCTGAAGGCAAACAAAAAGTAATTTTAGTCACTGTAAATAAACATGTATTTGGATCAAGATCAAGGTTTCTCAATCCTGGTACTGGGGACCCACTGTGTCTTCTTGTGTTCATTCCAAATGAGTTATCAATTACTTAACTACCCCATTCATTGAACTATTCATTAGCTTAATTCGACCTTTTTAATTGTTTTCAATTGTTTTGTTTAAACAGTTGGAGATTACAAGTCAACTATACAATGTTATTAGTTACTTGAAACAGGTAACTTTTTAGGTGCTGAGAAGAATTAAAAAGGTCTAATTAAGCATATTATTAGTTCAATTCAAGGTTTAACACTAGAACCGCCACGACAGACATTTCTAAATCAACCTGACAAATAAATCAGCATTAATCGTTTCAGATGCAGCCCATATGGTTGAAAAGGTGATTAGTTTGTAAGCCTGGTAAATAGGGATAGAGCAAAAACAAGCAATGGAGGATTATACATAACACACAGACAATACTAGGATATTAAACTGATAAGAAAATGAAATATTCTGACATAAAGTATCCCTTTAAGATATCTACTGGCATCTCCAAGGATGACATGCAGTGAGTGGCTGGATTCATGTTGCAGCTTGACAGATCTAGCTCTGCATTTCTTCTTCTTGAATACCTCCATTTAGCCCCGAGCTTACGGCCAATTGTGTGGTGGGTTTGCTAAACTACAGAACTGCTAAACTGTTGCAGACAGACAAATGGAATGACCCGTTTGGCTTTCACTACAGCCATTGTTATCCTTGTTTCATGGTTTTTGATTTTTGCATCCTTATTTATATGATTCAGTGACCTTACAACTCATCAGTATATCAGACCCAGATAATTTATACATACAGCATAAATTATATATCAGGGCCATAGCCAGCCATGAAATAGTAAGTTGCAGTGTCTATCGGGAGCAAGCCCCCAAACCCCAACCTAAACTGATGTAATAATATTCACAACCTGGGTCCTCTATTGTTATAATGGTTAAAATGTGCATAAATTTGCATTCGCTGCTAACATTTTAGATAATCTAGATTTGGATGTTAGGCTGACACTTCATACACGCATTGCAGTTTGTAACTTTGTTGGGAGCTAATCGCAAATGGTTGTACTTCGATAAAGGGTTTGTAAGAAATGTGTAAGAACTGTGTTGTATTGTGCAGTTACAATGCAACTTCCTCTGCGCACGTAAACCAACCACCACCCACACAGAAACACAACCAAATCATCTTCTTCCGTAAAAGTGATTTTTTTTTTATTGTGTTTTTTTGCTTTAGAATTGTACACCTACTCAAAAGTTATAGCTTTATTTCATTTTTTTGCAAATACAAAAAAGTAGAACCTTGACATTTCTGCTCATTTCATTTTGCCAATAATTGGATAAAGCTGACATTCAATTCAGCGTTTTATCATTTGTATGACTCATGCTTTCATTCAAAGTCTACAGGATCATACAATAGCAGTGCACCTTGAGTGAACAGTTTTAATGCATCAATAGTACAGGCTGATTAGAAAGTATGTTTACCACATCAGTAACAGTTTGTACCAGGACGTGATCCAAACTTCATTTGGTTGATGAAAATCACTGCCTATCTTGAGCAGGAAGCAATCAAGAGGATAGCTATTTCCCTCACTGTAAATAGTCACAAAAAACTGGAATCGCTTTTACCCACTTAAAAAAGTGGGGCGTACTTGTTTATCTGACAATTTTCTTATGCAAGTTATATATTGTTTTTATTTTGACAGGTGCTATGACATTTTGAAGGGGTTAGCTAAGCCTCTGGTCCAGTTTTAGCTGCAGGATCCATGAATTGGCAGATACCAAGCATCAAAAGTGTTTAGACAGATGTATCCAGGTTTCGGTACACCTCAAATATATGTATTATTGTTTAAACCCAATTGAACATGTTTATTATTGCCAGTGGGGATGAATGCATAGATGAGAGCACCATGGTATTAGATTTATTAAAAATAAAAATAAAATACTGAAAGAAAATATATTAAGATATCCAAGGTTTTGGAGTCATTTTCAATTTCTTGTGAGAATAATGATCTTAAGTAGCTCCTAATATAAAGTACCATGGGAATGAAAAACAGTGACCACGCAATGCAAAACTGAATACAGTACATCTCACAGTAAAAAACAATACGTTGTGCTCACTATTTTGTGTATCAAACCACTTCTGTATTTCAGCACTCAAGGTAGAATATTAGTACTCCTCAAATAATGCGATTAACTTTCTTTAGAAAAAAAGAACATTGGTTCCTTTACAGGAGAGTAGTCATAAAGCTGTCAACATACAACACATGTTTATACTTAAATGACACAGGACACATTACCATTATATGAGTGCAGAGGTAAAGTGACATAAAAAAAGGTTTTTGCTTTAAATTTTGTACTTACCCAAACCATTCCCTAGTCTTATTCTGATGCTTTTAACACCTGTTTAATCCCCTTATTTTAAACGTTATTAAACACTTCATTAGAAGCTTTATTATAAATAATGTATAAGAAATCAACCAGTCATCATAAATGATTTGTCAAATGCTGCAACTAATGCCCCCCCTCTCCAAACTATAGGCCAATAGCTTGGCCTTTGCCACCCAGCTGGCCAGATGCCTGATATTATTCAACTGGAAACAGCCTGCTCCACCCTATTTTACTCAGTGGATCAGAGAGGTCATGGCCTATACTGAACTGGAGAAAATGAACCACATACTTAGGGTTTCCACAAGGAGCATGTATACAGCCTGGCAACCCTTTCTTTCTTATTTCAAACAGCTTCCTTCTTCCTTACGACCGTGTGTGATTCCTGACAGATCTGTTCATACCACCTTCCTTTTTTATTTTTTTCTTCCTGTTTTTATTATGTAAGTAATTTGTTTGTTTATCTCATTTATTTTTCTCCTGCTTTTTTGTTACTGTATAGTAATTAACTTGACTTCTGCATGTTTTGTAATTGTTTGAAAAACTCAATAAAAAAAATTGCATTTATTATAACAGAAATAAAAACCGGTCCCCGGTTCAAATCCCACCTCAGCCACTGACTCATTGTGTGACCCTGAGCAAGTCTCTTGACCTTCTTGTGCTCCGTCTTTCGGGTGAGACGTAATTGTAAGTGACTCTGCAGCTGATGCATAGTTCACACACCCTAGTCTCTGTAAGTCGCCTTGGATAAAGGCGTCTGCTAAATAAACAAATAATAATAATAATTGCTACTAAAAAAAATGAAGACAAAAAATGCAGGAAAAAAAAAGTCCCAAATCATGCCTGAACGATGATGCCCCTGCTGTGTCAGGCCTTTAGCTGCCAATTCTATTTGTAAAACACATTTAAAATAAACTATTTAATGCAGTTGTTGTTGCCACTGGGTTAGCTTTTCTTTAGTTTTCATTTTATCCAAAAAGGTTAGCAGTATTTTTTTTTTTAATTAGACATGGTGCCACAGCTTCACATTCCATTAATGGAGGGACACTTGAAAAAAGACATTCATTTTTAGAATGCTAGACACTCATTTGTTTTTTTGGTGTGCAGAATGTCATATTTACATATTCATTCACATTTATCAGTTTGAGGAGTAGGGCATCATTTGATTTAATTTTAATTTTCCTTTAGGACCTAGTGCATTCCTGCCCTAAGCTAACATACACTTGTACTGTACTGCTTATAGAGGTTGGACAATGAACCCGTAAGGGAGAAACAGCTATAGTGAAAAAAAATCTGGCCTAGTTTTTTTTTTTTTTTTTTTCTTGCTGCAATAATATAGTATTTTAGAAGTTGCCTGGAAACTTATTTTTTTTTAAAAATCAAAAAAATTAAAAATGACATTTTAGGGGCTTCCTTTGCTTCTCAGCAATGTCCATATATGGGTTCTAAGCTGGCCAAGAGTCTTCAGCAGATGTTCAGCTGGTTGTGATGCTTCAAAGCTGATTTCTTCCTTACAATTTTAAGACCTACATTTATTTATGCATTCATTTTTACAACAGGCCCTGCGATGTCCCACATGTAACAAGACAGTGTTGTGTCATGCAGTTCCATTACAAAGTCTGACCCCTGCAGGCTAGGTAAGGTTACAATGTCTTTAATTGTTCACACAAACACCATTTGTTGAAGTCTTTTTTCCCCACGTTACCTGGTTTTTTTGCAGTGGTTAATACACATACTTGACTTTTTGAGGAGTGCATGGACACCAATTCGCGCCTTGTTACACACCAATATACATTAGTATAAAATTATTATATTGGCAACTGACATCCCATATAAAAAACTGTATTATAGGAAACTGAAGATAATCTGCATGTTGCCATGGAGAGCAGACGAGTTATAAGCTTGTTTGAAAGTAAACTGCAATTTCGCTGTCAACTGTTCTATGGTGTACAAGGAATAACTGCAGTAAATTTACACCATGATTGCACTGAAATTGCATTTTTTTTCTATATAGTAAGTGAAGAAAAAAGTCAATTAAAATCTACAGTAAATTGATATTTCCTGCAATGTTCAGTGCTATGGTTATATAACAAATTTGTTTAAATTATTGTATAGTAAGCACATTCTTACACATTTTTTTTTTAACTGGGACAAGGGGATTTGTTTCTTTACTCATGTGTGCTTCGTTACAAAAAGCTGTGTAAAATTAGAGTCTCATCAACATCTTGGGATACAGGTTTGAAAACTAGGATGTAGCTGGGGGCCTTCCACATGATTGTCTCCATCTAGTGGTTGCTGGTAGTGAATGCATGAAAGCTAAGACACTGACTTGCAGACAGGTGTTTGGAAAGTATTTTGCAGTATACTATAATAAATATTTATAAAGTGTAAGTGTAAAAGTGTACTTATGTAACGCAAAAACAGTGCTCTTTTAGCTTCATGGCCCATACTCTCTGGAACTCTCTCCCAGCTTTAGTGCGTGCAGCTCCCACAATCGCTCGCTTCAAATCAACTCTCAAGACCCACTTGTTCTCTGTTGCTTTTACTGCTCTCTAAGCCGGGTATCTGTTATCAGCTGTCTAAATTGCTATTTCAGGTTTTTTACTCCATATTATCTGTATGATTCTGCTTGAAACACACATCCATAATTTTTAGAATTCACATCCTAGCCTTTTATTTAATGTATTATGCCTATATTTAATGTGTTTGCATTGTTTTTAAATGTTGTATTTAATGTACTATGCCCTGTATTTCACTGTATTTAATGTATTATGCATTGTTCCTCACTATCTTGTAAAGCACTTTGTGATGGTGGTCCACTATGAAAGGCACTATATAAAATTAATATTGATTGATTGATTGATATGCAACAAATGCCCGTTTGACTGTTGACAGTAATGTAATTTCTTAGGCTCTGCTGACCTCTGGTGGACACTATATCAAATAATTACTTCATTTGCACTGGTGAGCTGCTGAAGTGAGCCAATCATATCAGGGCCAATTTGGCCAATTGTCAAATACATTCCAAATGGTATAATATGATTAACACTGAAAATGGAATTCAAGGGTTACAAGCAATGTTCTAGAACAGTGGTTTTCAACCTTTTTTAAAAACTGTCTGGAGGTTTCAGCTCAAGTACCCCTTTTACAATTTTTGCTTTACTGAATGGTACCACAGCTGCAATAAAACTAAAGGCAGAATAATTTGATTAACAACAAAAACAAAAAAAATCCCTGTTTGTTTAATATATAATTTATGTCACAACAGTTTTGTCCTCACAAACTGATGGTTAAGGATAGAATACTAAACAGTAATTCTTAAAATGTTTAATAACAAGTCTTTGGATGCACAGAATCAAAATTCAATATTTGGGAAGCTTGTTGGAAATATGCTTATTCGACAGTTGTTATAAATAATCCAAAATGATCTGCACTGTGAATGTTTATCACATTATCATTTACATCCCATCTCAGCATAATTGTGTGCCATTGTGGCAAAGTGGTAATTAGTGTGCAGGTGTAGAGCAGGTGCAGTGCAGGTGCAGTAATCCAATAATGAAACAGACAACAAAGTAAGGGTGAAATGGTTTCTGTTTTTTTTAATCTAAGGGGTCTGATGACCAAACAAGTGACATCTCTGGATCGTGTTAGCCATCTAGTCTAGTGAACAAATAATAGAGTTTTAGACAGACAGAAAAAAAAAAAAAAAACACTTTCTATAGTACACAGGTCCTTCCAGTTTTAGCGTAACCATAATAAGGAAGAGATCACCTCGCTACGTCCCCTTATATACCGTCAACCATGACTCCTTGGTTAATGTGTGCAACCACTCCTCCAATCCGTAGCTGCTACATTGTTTCCCTTCTGGGTCGATGATTTAGTGTACCGTAGCTCAGCCCCCTTTCTAGATGGTCGACTTTCGTCTAACCCTGGGAATTAATTGTCGGGCCATCCAGTCCAGGGTACTCTGTTCCCTTTACACATTGCCCTTACAGGTTGGGAAGGTAGTAAAGGGCCCACTATATCCATTGCAATGCGTTCAAAAGGAGTGGAAATAATTGCAGTGGGACCAAAGGGACAAGGTGCACTTGACCCGGCGCTACTCGCTGGCAGTCTGGGCATGTGGCTACATATTTCAACACATCATTATGAAGCTCTACCAAATAAAATCAAGCCAATATTCGTTCCCTTGTTTTGTCATCTCCGAGGTGCCCCGCAAAAGGGATATCATGCGCCAGCCTCATGACCTTGGGACAACAAGATGGGGGAACTAATAATTGTGTTACAGGCTGTCCTGTGCCTGTGGCAAGGTTTACCCTATACAACAATTGCCCTTTGATAATGAAATGCGGAAATACTAGCGCCCCAGTGCCGTCAACATCCTTACCTTCAATAGACCGGACCTGTCCCCAAGTGTGCACTAGTGAGGGGTCATTGTGTTGGCCCCACACTATGTCCACGCTTGAGTGCTACGTGTCTGGCATATTGAGAGGGGCGGAGTAGCATCTGCCTTAGAAGGCCCAGTAACCTCGCCCTATCTGTCACACTACGTACTGACTCCTTTTGATTGCCGTTTGTTACCATCCGCGCATTCTCCCACCAGACCCCAGCCTCGTCTCATTAATGCTTCCTCCCACTTTTTACTCTGTCTCTCTTTATTAGTTTTTCTCGGACGAAAAAAGCAGGAAAACGTCTCAGTTTGAAAAGGAAAAACAGCACCAATTATTTCCTTTTCTTGCTTTTCTGCCACGTTTAATTTGACCAATTCTTTATAATTTGGACAGTCTCGACCCAGAATTATTTAGTGTGGTAGTCTTTCCGCCACCCCAACTACTAGGTGGTGTTTTATCAGTCCTACTGATAAATATACTTTTAAAGTAGGGTATGTCACCGTGTCTCCATAGATACAGGAGATAGCCACCTGGCCTTGTGGCTGCCACGACACACTGCCCAAGAGAGCTGCCTTAATTAAGATCTGCCCACATCCGGTGTCCACTAATGCGTGGGTTTCCACCTTTCCTTTGCATTACCAATACAAGGCCCCTCCCGACCATTTTCCCCTCGCTTACCCACTTCTGATGCCCAATTACATGTCGCCACGTCACACTCCATTGCCGATGGCCATGACCTGGCCTGGTGCCCCTGTTGGTTGCATCTAAAACAGATAGGGGAGAAGGAGGGAACATTGGTTAAACAGTTGCTCCTAGAACTTGTACTATTATTTTACTCTGTTGATCTGTTATGAAGTAATTTAAGCTTTCAATGAAAGGTCCAGTTATTTACATCTAAATGCAGGCCACTGTTAACATATTAGAATGTAATAGTGTTATAGTGACTGAACTATGTCTGACCTTCTTCACTGTTCATACAAAATCCAATCAAA
Organism: Acipenser oxyrinchus oxyrinchus; assembly: GCA_030684275.1. Taxonomy (NCBI): domain Eukaryota; kingdom Metazoa; phylum Chordata; class Actinopteri; order Acipenseriformes; family Acipenseridae; genus Acipenser; species Acipenser oxyrinchus. Next base: position 82,221,304 of record CM060249.1, read on the forward strand.
GCAGATTTTAAGACAACCTCTGTTTTTTGCCAATTTTAGGGTTGATTAATATGAAACACTATCGTAAGCATTTTTCAGTACTCATTATTTCAAACCAATATCTAGCTTAACTTATTAACACGTCCAACGCTTTCCATTCCCATCTCTTCCTGCCAGGTTCAAATTCATTTCTGTTATAGATAGAAAATGATTATTGTAATATAACTCCTATCTTCTGTTATCCAAAAGGTATTTTGTTTGTTAATATTAACGAGATCGCTCATTATAGAGAGGATCTTGGCTGTTAAATCGCTGACCATCAAAAATCCCTGCCTGTTCCTTCAACAAGTTTACTGTTAGAGTTATACTTTAAATGATTTTATAACATGTAGTTCTAATTCAGATATGTCAATATAGCAATCTCTTATAAACTGCAATTCTATTTTACTTCATTGATACACACAGAAGGCAAGAGGCTCATTTTTTATTATTAATATTAATATTAATTGAATATTTAAACTTAGGACTGCTCATACATTTACTTAATGTTATTATATTAGGTTTCTAATTTATTTAAATACTTTTGTTTTTTCTTACTATAATCAAACCTAGTTCGATTGCTTCTAGCATATTAACTGTGCTCCATAGATTCTACCATTCTGCTCTCTCTGGATCAGAATGTTTTGAGTCTAATTAAAAAAGATGCTTTTGCCTGATAAGGGAGGTTTGGAACTTTCAGCAGGTCAGTCTGACCTTCAGTGCAATGAACTTCTCCACACAGGCCTTACACAGATCTGCTAATAATATTTTCTACTGGTTTTATATTCTGTAAAACACATTTCAGTCATTATAATATTTGTTGCGGTTTCACAAATGTTAATTTTGTTTCCCAAAGATCAGCCTGCTTCCAGTAGCTGTGACAGTCTTGGGTCAGTTTCTGCTCTCAGTGAGTCAGTTTCTGCTCACAGGTGTGGATGACAGTCATTAAAAGTCTGATACCTGCAAAAACTTAAATCTTGTTAGCTGGGCTCCCACCTCTGCATTTTCATTCCCATCGTCAGTGGGCAAATACATTTGAACTGAATCTGGGTCCATCAAAGAACCTCACACCCTTGCAACTGAGGCCTTCCATGCAAAAGGATCTAATGACTTATTATTATTATTTATTTCTTAGCAGACACCCTTATCTAGGGCGACTTACAATTGTTACAAGATATCACATTATTTTTACATACAATTACATTATTTTTTTTACACATTATTTTTACATACAATTACCCATTTATACAGTTGGGTTTTTACTGGAGCAATCTAGGTAAAGTACCTTGCTCAAGGGTACAGCAGCAGTGTCCCCCACCTGGGATTGAACCCACGACCCTCCGGTCAAGAGTCCAGAACCCTAACCACTACTCCACACAATGCAAACAGCACGGTTGTGTATATGAAAAACAGCATGGTTGTGTAAATGAAAAAACAGCATGGTTGTGTATATGAAAAAACAGCACGATTGTGTAAATGAAAAAACAGCATGGTTGTGTATCTGCAAACAGCACGGTTGTGTATATGCAAACAGCACGGTTGTGTATATGAAAAAACAGCAGGGTTGTGTATATGCAAACAGCATGGTTGTGTATATGCAAACAGCACTGTTGTGTATCTGCAAACAGCACAGTTGTGTATATGAAAAAACAGCCGGGTTGTGTATATGAAAAAACAGCAGGGTTGTGTAAATGGCCCTTAGTGTCATCTATGGGTTACATTTACCACATAGAATGCAGAACAGGTCTAGGAGTCTTATCTTCAAATATGCAGCAGAGGGATACAAAGGGATGGTTTTCTTAGAGAATGAAATGTAGGCTACAATGTTGTGATCATGAGACTGATATTCACCATAAGGTGACCTGGTATGGAATGAATGACCCTAATTGGTTGTATTACATGCACTGCAGACAGCATTCACCTGTGTCTCTCAAAAAACAATGAACAAATATAACTCACAATAAAATGGATTGGGTTGCTATGGTATAGTTACCACAGGGCCTAACAGAGTATCCACTGTTCTGTATACTGTTATAATGTAGAACTGTACAAGCTGTATATCATTTCTATTTCTATTATGTGGCAGTAGGTCGTGGAAATCAACAATCGTTGTTGGATATATATATATATATATATATATATATATATATATATATATATATATATATATATATATATATATATATATATATATATAAATCAGTTTGCCTGTCCTGTTTTAATTTAATTTTTTAATTTAACAAAAATCAAGTATATGAATTAATATTTTTGAAATAATTTGAGACATGATTTATATAATTGACGTAAAAAAGAAAGTTTAAAAACAGAATATAAAACAGGACATATGTTGTTTTTCAAGGGCTTCTGGAAGTGGACCGCATATTTTTTTTAAAAACAAGCAATTTAAAAACTAGTTCCTAAATATTGGAAAGGGGAAAATGGAGCACATTTCTCAGCGTTGACATAGCTTATGCTTCACACTTTACACCGGGACAAGTTGCTGCAGAATGATCGTGGAAGTTTGTCTGTTTCTTCCATACGCTCCAAATTCAGTGCAAGAGGCAACGACGCCGTTCCATCTCCTTGGCAACGTTTTTCTATGACAACGAAAGCTCGACGCACGGCACTGAAATCTAACTGATGTGAAAGTTGACCAATAGAATTGTCTAATACAAATACGTAACACCCATTCTGTCCAATCTGAGTTGGGAAGGCGCGACTTCCGTTACAGGTTTTGAATGCTGCAGATGCACAGTGCATCAATACAAATTAAACACTATCAAACTGAATGCATACATTTAACTCAAATGTCTTCGTTTTTTAATTTATACATTTTTTCTTCAGCTATATAGGTTGAGTTGTGTGTTATTCAAAATGAATAACGCTTTAGTGGAAGAGGTGGCTGCTTCTTTAGTAAGGGAATATCTCAGTTCAAAATGAATAACGCTTTAGTGGAAGAGGTGGCTGCTTCTTTAGTAAGGGAATATCTCAGTCGAAAGGTAAACAATTATGCATGTACTATGCAAATCACATATACTTAACACCTTTTATTTTACTGTACTGGTATTAGGTAACAATATATAAATATTATAACGATAATTATTTTAAACTACTGTATGTGGTAATTATATAAGCTACCAGTATATATGGCTATATTTACACTTTATGCAGATGCAAATCGTCGGTCATTTTTAAACCATAAAAAATTGCTGCCATGCAGTACTAGATTGTCGGTGCTGAATAAATAGAAACACGACTATTTTATTAACGTTTAAAGAAAGTAAATATTTCAATTACATTATTATTATTATTATTATTATTATTATTATTATTATTTGTGCAGCGTACTGGTAGCAGGTAAATCGGCTGCCTTAGTGTCAGTAAAACTCTTAATCGTTTCAAACATCCCCCTTCAAAGTATAACTATGACCGCTCTAAGTAACATATTGTAATATTGAGTAATGATCCAATACTGCTAATAGTAAAAATAGCACAATGCAACTAATACTTTGTAGATTCATATCTTGTCAGGCTTTTTGTATTTGTGTTTGTATATTGAACCTTCTATATATGTATTGGATTTGTAGATTGAATGAGGCATGCTCTACAATTGTTGTAGCTTTTATATAGACTGGTAATGCTATTTCCTTTTTCAGGGTTTAAAAAAGACCATTGCAATCATGGATCAAGAACTTCCTCGCACAAATTCAAGTGTTAACAACAGAAATGATCTAAGAAGAGTGTTGAACTTGGAACCCTTTTACAAAAAGAATAAGGTCATTGGGGGGAACAAATATGTGTACCTAAAATTTAAGATTTTCATTTAAAAATAGTGAACACTGGTATTCAAAATGATGGTGTAACCAGGGTTGGGGCATTTCTTTCCCTTTCCCACTCAGACCTCTTAGTTACTAAATATATTGTTATCCCTGAATCGCCTTCTCTTTAAACATCTGCAAATAATTGTAATGATTAAGCCATCTCACAAGTGCAGTGGTACCCCAAAATGTTTATTTTTAGGAATGTAGAATGACTAGGAGTGGGGCTTTTATTGTCAAGTTTTCCCTCTCAGGCCCCTTCATCACTAAATATGTTGATTTCTTGGAATAGTTAATAATTTCCTCTTTAAAAATATGTAAAATATTTTAATAAACAATCAATCCCACAAGTGTAGTGGTACCACAGATAGTATCTATTTACTACTAAATGGGACATTTGTTCAGCAAAAATATGTGGTATATTTCTGAAGTGGTGAATGATATCACAAGTGATTTTTGCAAGTCACCATTTCAGAAACATGTCATTCTGCATTGCTAGTACATTTAAATTGTTTGCATATATTTAAAAGATGATACTATTCACAGATACCAAGATATTTTAGTGAGCAAGGGGCTTGGGGAAGCGGAAAACTGGCAAATATACATTTTTGGGGTACCACTGCACTTGAGATGGCTTGATCATATATTTAGTAAGTAAGGTATCTGAGTGGGATAAAAGGACCAATAACATCCTACCCCCCATTCTGTTTCAAGACTGGTGACACCATAATTGTGACCGCCAGTGTATATATTTGGTTCTTGATGCCAAATATTTGAGTATATTTTGATCTTGATGCCAAATATTTGAGGATCACTATATACTTTTTTTTTTTTCTATCAAGCATTAACTCGGTCTCAGACTGGTGACCGGTATATACAATTATTTTTCATTCATTGTATTTTTTGTTTATTTCAGGCCCAGGAAATTCCACTGAAAGCAATGATAGAGATTATAGTAAAGCACTGTATGGAAAACCAGAATATGACTAACACTAGAACAGAAGATTGTTTATTTCAGAAAAACACAGTGCCTGCATCTAGGTCTTCAGTAATGTCTTCAGTTAGTGTTTGTGACGTATCTGATGAGGAGAAAGGTGGGAGTACCGCAGTATCAAACCAAAGTAAAACTGATGTTTACAGGTATGATGGTAAACCTTATGATATCATTTGCAGTTACCCGGAACAAGGTCAGGCTCAGCTTGCTGCCTGAACAAACAAAAGTAACCCTTTTTCCCAATCAATTTTGACTTTACAATCTTAAGGATATTATCTCTTATAAAACCATACATTTGTATTATTAGTCAATACTATTTCTAAAGCTGTCATTGAAAACAATTAAAAAGGTGTAATTAAAGTCTATATCTCACATAGAAAATCATTTTTTGGCTTTTGGGCCGTACTTGGGTTACTTTCATATTGGGCCAGATATTACATGTCACTGGTCGATTTTAACGTTCTGAGAGGCATAAAAAGGTCAATAATTCTGGAAAACACAGACCACGCAACGAAGATACACGAGGCTGGCTTAATGTCACTAGAGGAAAACATGCTGCGAAGAGATACCGGTATGCAATGGCTTCAGAGTGTGAAAGTGATCATTCTGATTTCTCCGACAAATTGAACAATCTTTATGACAGTGAGGCCAGCGAGAGTGAGGGTTCAAATGGAATAAACTGGGGGAAGAAGTGGTGGCTGGAGGCCCAATTCCTTACCAATTTGAACCTCCAGCAATGGAAAATAGTGATCCTGGCATCAGGAATGCAAGGGATATGCCCCCGTGTCAGCGGGTTGGCAATGCTGATTGGTATGATGATATATTCTGTACAGCTCCCCCCGGCTATTTCAGTTAACTTATGTGTATTTTGGTCTGTTGTATCATGTTTGTTATCTGGCAATTAAATAGCACAATACCAGAGGCAAATTAAATAAGGTCCTTGTTAACTGTACGTAGTGTGAAAAGTGCATATTGTAGTGTGTGTGTGTGTGTGTTTATGAAACCCACGACTATTATTATTATTATTATTATTATTATTATTATTATTATTTGTAAGAGCAGTAGTTTGTATTGTGGTGGTGGTAGCGTACTCTGCATATTTCGGGGAAACTGTTTTTACCTCGTTACCTTGATAACATATTATTATTGTACATTTTGGAAGGGTGTTAATTATTTGGTGGTGGGGGGGTAAACAAAATGTTACATGAAGGCCGCACAGATTCTTTAGCATATCAACATTATAAAGTTATATAAGCATATCAACCTTTTAAAGACAACATTGTAAATCCAAAGCTTACCTAAAAAGCTGGATGAACGGAATCATTCTTTTACGATTTCTGCATCAGAAATCTTGAACTTGAAGTGGGCTAACTGGCTGGTTGATTTTACTTTCACGAATACTTTTTTCCATGCAAAGCATTCCCGTACACCTATCTGAGGAGAGGTCGAAGCAGAGACTGAAATGTATTCTGAGAATAATTTAATTGACGGCAAAAGTGATTGCCACAAATCGCGGATTTCAACGCCTCATGAAAAGCTTTCCTTTTAATTTGGACAACCTTGACCCAAAGTCGCCTTTTAGCAGGATCATTTGGAAATAAGTGGACACTATGTCCACTGTAAGTGGAATTACCACAAAACATTACAGCACACCATTTAACCATTGCTAAAATAGGCCTATTATTTTTACTGTTTTAGTAACAATATAATAGTATTATAAATAAATATTAGGCCTAATAAAAGTATGAATAACAATAAGAAGTACAGTACTGTGCAAAAGTTTTAGGCAGGTGTGAAAAAATGCTGTAAAGTAAGAATGCTTTCAAAAATAGACATGTTAATAGATGAAGACAGTTTACTGTCAAAAGTCATACACCATGGCAAGACTGAGCACAGCAACAAGACACAAGGTAGTTATACTGCATCAGCAAGGTCTCTCCCAGGCAGAAATGTCAAGGCAGACAGGGGTTTCCAGATGTGCTGTCCAAGCTCTTTTGAAGAAGCACAAAGAAACGGGCAACGTTGAGGACCGTAGTCGCAGTGGTCGGCCAAGGAAACTTACTGCAGCAGATGAAAGACACATCATGCTTACTTCCCTTCGCAATCAGAAGATGTCCAGCAGTGCCATCAGCTCAGAATTGGCAGAAAACAGTGGGACCCTGGTACACCCATCTACTGTCCGGAGAACTGGTCAGAAGTGGCCTTCATGGAAGACTTGCGGCCCAAAAGCCATACCTCCGACATGGAAACAAGGCCAAGCGACTCAACTATGCACGAAAACACAGGAACTGGGATGCAGAAAAATGGCAGCAGGTGCTCTGGACTGATGAGTCAAAATTTGAAATATTTGGCTGTAGCAGAAGGCAGTTTGTTCACGAAGGGCTTGAGAGCGGTACACGAATGAGTGTCTGCAGGCAACAGTGAAGCATGGTGGAGGTTCCTTGCAAGTTTGGGGCTGCATTTCTGCAAATGGAGTTGGGGATTTGGTCAGAATTAATGGTCTCCTCAATGCTGAGAAGTACAGGCAGATACTTATCCATCATGCAATACCATCAGGGAGGCATCTGATTGGCCCCAAATTTATTCTGCAGCATGACAGCGACCCCAAACATACAGCGAAAGTCATTAAGAACTATCTTCAGCGGAAAGAAGAACAAGTCCTGGAAGTGATGGTATGGCCCCCACAGAGCCCTGATCTCAACATCATCGAGTCTGTCTGGGATTACATGAAGAGAGAGAAGCAACTGAGGCTGCCTAAATCCACAGAAGAACTGTGGTTAGTTCTCCAAGATGTTTGGGCCAACCTACCTGCCGAGTTCCTTCAAAAACTGTGTGCAAGTGTACCTAGAAGAATTGATGCTGTTTTGAAGGCAAAGGGTGGTCACACCAAATATTGATTTGATGTAGATTTTTCTTCTGTTCACTCACTTTGCATTTTGTTAATTGATAAATATAAACTATTAACATGTCTATTATTGAAAGCATTCTTACTTTACAGCATTTTTTCACACCTGCCTAAAACTTTTGCACAGTACTGTATGTGATAAGTCGGCTAAATAATTTAATAATAAGTACAGTATATACCTCTACAAGTCTGTCAAACAAGCTGGATGCAGTGCAATATTGTGTGTATGTTTGTGCTTTGTTTTCCTATAGTGACGTCACAGATGTCAAAATTGAATTCAGACTTTTTTGGCGGAAGCACTCAAAACAGGCTTTAATATTGTAATTTTCTTACAGTTAAAGCGCAAAAGTATAAATGATACTATTTCAATAATCATTCTAGAATCATATCTAGGAGCCATATAAAGCACATTATTTTTTTTTATTCTGGCACTTGCTTCAAAATGCTGTATGTTAATAGGAAATGGTTTTGAATGCAGAGGATGCCCACATTTTTTTCTGGGAGGAATAAAACTATCTAACAATAATTCCATAAATCTCATAAAAAAATAAATAAGTTGCTGCCAACTGCATTTCTAATATAAATGATTGAAGTATTTCACCTAAGGGTGTTTCTTGTTCCTAATTTTCTTTTTAATTAAAAATCTTTTTTTTTCTTCCTTTTTTCAGATCTTCTGATGATATTGTTTGTACATCTTCCAAGCTGCTTTCATACAAAACTTCTCAAAGTAACAGTAAAATATCAGCAACGTTTGTAGGAAGCAGCGCTTCATCTTCAGAAGGGGAGAGAGGTAGTCAACAAAGGTCTTTTTCTTATGCAAAGGACAGTAATAGTTTAAAGTGGATGTGCTGTCTACAGAGATTAAAAATGCATTTACAGAGCTCCAAAAACCCAGGTCAAGTCGCATAGTACGTGGCATGATGGCTGGACCGATTGCTAGTTCACAAGAGGTAAGCATCTTGATGAAGTTCATATTTTGTAAAATCATAAGTAGCCTACTGCATTTAATTTAAGTAGAACCTTCGTGTATTTTGGGGAGCTGGAGCTGGAGCTGGGCTCCTCCCTTTGAGTCATCCTGCTACAATTACCTGTCAGTCAACCTATTTAAACTCTAGCCAGCTCCCTAATTCTTGTCTTGCTTTTTAGTTTGCATTTACCACACATATTTGCAGACTCAGACTTTAAAAAACTAAAAACTTTGTTACCAATTTGTTTAAAATGACTACTCACCCGAGGCATCTTTAGTTTTCATTTGACTCGGATGAAGATTTTTTCTCTCCTGTTGGCTGTCTTCCTTCAACAAATAATCAGCCGAAAAAATTTTCAAAGAAATCCGCCCGTCCTGCTTCCGAAGTGCTGCCGAAGATTTCCATCAAGCCTCTGCCAATCCTGCTGCTTCAACAGCTGTGCTCAGTCTCACTGTCTCGGCTCCCCAAGCTCAAGAATCTCCCATTCCTCCTCGCTGCTCTAAACGCATTAAACCTCAGTGATTCTCCAGTGCAACTGTTTTTTTTACAAGGATTGGCCCATCAACAAACTCCTGAAAGCTCTTTTCAAAAAATGATTGCCCATTGAAGCAGGGAGCAACCAGGCTGCATTATAAGATACATATTGCAATTCCATATTGCTTGAGCCTGTTTTTTTTCCCTCAAATGTCACAGCAGAGATCCAAACTTGTCAGTTCACGCTCCTCTCCTGCTGTGCAATCTTCACTCGCTGCAGATCCCGCGACCACAACTCAGTCTTCAGTTTTATCTGATCTTTCCTCTGATTTGCATTATCAGATTTTTAACAACATTAAGCATTCATCCTCTTTCCACCTCAGTTTCTACAGATCTGACCACCTGGATGCGCTAGATAGCAGAATCACTCTTGGAACCGGCAGCCATTACTTCCTCATCAGTGTCACCAGCAGCAGCGCTTGTCACTTCCACTGCTTTAGCCACGCCCACACCTGCTCACGAGCTGCCACTCTTCACTCTAGAGACCGCCTCTATTTCTGGATCCTCTTCTGCTTCTGTAGTTCATCGCCACTCTCTCTCTTCTCAACTCAGATGCAATATTATTGAAGTTAAAGATGTCAATTTGATCTCAATACTTATTGCAACCTCAGAATTTCTGGATCACGGGGTAGTTGACTGGAGATTTGTCTGTTACTGTTAAATCTCGGGATCCTCGGCTGTGTAAGAATCTTACTCTTTGAGAATTTGTGCTTGTATTTTCTGTTTTTCATGATGTCCTTTGTGAAGTTTATGCTCACCGACGACCGGAACATTGTTGATCTCTCATCAGATATGGCGGTACCATTTTTTATGAATATCATAAAGCTTTTTCAGTCAAAGCAGCTTCTCGGTTAATATTGGACAATACACTGATTGACTGGTCTCAACCCAATCCTGATCTGTTTACTAGATTCTTCAGTGGTCTCCGTGCTAACGCTTGCAGAGTTTGTGCTTCTACCTCCCATTCTACCTCTCTGTGTCCAAAAGCAGCCTCCTCTTCAGCCTCAACTTATTCTTCCCCTGCTCTCAACACCACTCCTTTCTTCAGGAATCGTGTGTCTGCAGTTTCTCCTACTAATTCTTTAGCTGCGCCTGCTTTTTCATCAAGGAAAGATTCTCATGGAAAACCCATCAAGTATTCCGGTAGCAGACAGCTGTGCAATAATTTCAATTCCTCATTCTGCTCTTCCAAAGGATGCTGTTTTTTACATATGTGCAGTTTCTGTGGTGATGCTCATTCACGTTCCATCTCCCCTCTTTCATCTAAATGCCATTCATCATTACTAATCGCCTCTTCCCCATCAACATCCCTGCTCTCTTCAATATCACCCTGATCGTTTTTTTTTTTTTTGTTAATTATCTAATTTTTGGACTTACTAATGTTTTTTCTACTGCTTTAAAATCCATCCCTTCTTCCTCTATAGTTTGTAAAAACCTCCAATCTCCTATAAAGGAACCAGAAGTCGTTGACTGTCTCATCAATTCCGAGATCTCAAAGGGATTCATGGAGGGCCCGTTTCCAGCCCCTCCCTTCCCTCAATTCTCAATTTTTTTTAATCAATGGTTCTCAGATATCTGAACTCCAGAAATCAAAAATCATCCTCCTCAGCTTAAATCCACATCCCTACTTCAGATTGCTCAATTCAGACATCTGGTTCCCTCAGCTCAACCTTTCCCTCTACCCATTCTTCCATTCAGCAAACTGGTTTTCAACTAATTTCATCCATTTTCAATCTTCTGACTTCAGCTCAAGATTATGTGGCCGATGCCCTTGTTCCTTCTACCCGCTTCTCCTTTTCAACAGGCTGGTCCACGTTCACAACCATCTGCAAGCAATATCACATCTCCCCTTCTCCATTCAACCAGAATTTCATTCTTTCTTTTCTCATTCATGCAAAAGACAAGCTGCATCTCTCCCTGGGAACTATGAAAACTTATCTAGCTGGAATTCAATACCATTATCGCCTATTGTGCATTTCCTGTCCTCCTCTCTCATCTGTCCCTGCTGTTCACCTTCCATTTAGGGGAATGGCAAAAAGGTTTCCCTCCTCCTCCTCCTTCCCATCTCCCTATCACTTCAGCTATTCTCTATTGCCTCATCTCAATTCATGTCATGGAATCCCTTCATTCTATGGTTTTCTTCGCTGTTCTGAGTTTGCTGTCCCCTCCCCCTCAAGTTTTATATCCCTGGGTCTTCGTTCCTGCGACCTCTCTCTCATTCGTGACTCTCACTATCTCCTTTTTCTTCGCATTTCTAAAACAGATCAGCTAAGACTGGGGCAATTTGTTCAGCTGTGCAAACTCAACTCACCTCTTTGCTCTTATTCCTATTTATCCCACTTTCTTTCCTGTCGCAACCCCTCTACCCCTCCAATCCTATCTTTATCAACTAACAATTCTATTATAACAATAAGCTGGCTCTCTACCCATCTTTCCTCACTCATTTCTATAGCTCCTTACCCATCCCAATTGTATTCCCCCATTTATTTCGTATAGGTGCAGCAACATCAGCAGCCTAGTCACAGTATAAAATTTTGACGGTATGGTAACTGTCAAAAAATATACCACGGTTATCGTCGTACCGCAGTATAATGTCATTTTTTTTTGTAATCCGTTTTTAAATGGCTATTTAAAGAAATACACTGTGGTCAAGTCATTTTTTAACAAAAAGTTTTAAAATAAGTTTTAAAATAAATCTTAATGTTAAATTGCTGTAGTTAAATTTCTGCTACAAAACAAAAAAGTTTCCATCAATTTGAAAAACAAAATATTACAGCAGAATGTCTGTATTTAATTATACCACACTAATGAACTGGTCTGGCTTTGAAATCTCCATTTGCAAATGAAAAAGGTGCTATACACTGTACACTGTCAGCAATGTTTATTAGGCAGTCAGACATTGTCTAGATCTGCATAAAAGAAAATTCACAATTCTAATTTCCTCTTGTGGAGGTATTTAATCACAATGCATACTGTATGTTCTACTTCTTAAAGATTATAGTGATTCCACTAAAAACAATTTAAAAAAACCAAAACGTGGTGAAAACACGCATTCTGTGTGCTAACAGCCTGATTTTCAAGAGGCAAAATAAAAACTAGGTTGCAAATGGGGGTAGGGTGTCTACAGTAATACAGTACAATTTACACATGCTACGTAAAAACAGAATTTGATTTATATTTTCCCAGGACATTTGGCAACTTACTTAAATAATATACATAATAATAAAGTTCTGTACTTACTGTTCATAAGCCACTTCTCTCATGCAATTTTTTTAAAGAATATATTCTGTGGTAGAAAGGTATTATCCTTATGCAGCTGTATTTTCTTTATGATGCAGTAGCAATATGGTACAATCATTGGCAAAACCGAACATGCAGCACAATTGTTTTGTTTAGCACTGGGACAAATTACGCAACTTGAATTAAAACATATTCTATTCACGTCACAGAATTTATAAAAGACAGTATAGAAACTACCATGCAAATGAAACCACTGCATTAATGAGGCGTGAAATAAATAAAAACACGCATTACTATGCTTTCTTCAAATTAGTGTTCAAACTATTTTCTTGGAGGGATCTGCTGTTTGCACAAAATCTCATCTGGAGTTTATGCTGTATTGTAATCCTAGAGTTTGTGCACATGAAGCCAGAGTCTCTCAGCTACTACTGCTATGACAACATAGTAAAATATTTTTATTCTTGATTGTTTTAAATGTGGCGTTCTATCAGTTAGAGATTTATTTTTAAGGTTTGCCATCCGACCTCACAGTTAGCGAAAGCATAATACAGTAAATGCAGTCTCTCACAGCAGGTGCTGATACAATCATCGATAGGTTGAAACCAAGAACGCCCACCCTTGCATAGTTTTGCTTAGTGTCAGTTGGTTGAAATACAAGATGCCAGCACCCGCACAGCAATTGGCTGAAATAGTTGCTGCATTCATAAACTAAAATTATCAGGAAGCAAACAAACAAAACTCCAAAATGCCGGTGCGGCTCACCGATGGACAAACGGTGAATACAAAACGCGCCGATACCGTGAACTCTGTAATTATGGTATAGAAAAATGGTTACGGTTTCAAAACTGAGGCAGTTTATACAATGGTTTACCGTAAAACCGGTATACCGTGGCATCCCTACAGCAGCCACACCTGTGCAGTGGAATTTTACATTCGCTCTTCTCTCTCTGATATTATTTCTGCTCAACAAAGTATTGCTAGCATGCCCGGAGTGGGGGCCATCTCTCTGCCAAGACCACAAGAAGAGTGTTTTTTCCTCCCCGCTGAGTGGCTAGATTAGTACTTAAAAAAAAAAAAAAAAAGAATGTAATTAATCACTAACTAACATTTCTAACTAACACAATTTTCTCTTCTTTGCATTGGTGGTGCAGTTGCGAGGAGATGGCGGTCCTCTTCTGGGGGCAAGTGAAGCTCACTTCCCAACCTTAGAGGCTGACAGTGTTGTCTCGCCCTCCGAGAGGAAGTTTCCCCTGAACAGTGGGGACCCCTGGCCCAAACTTTTCTAACTACATTTCATTTTCCATTCTCTTGCTTAAATCTATTCATTTGCACCCATGGCAGTCTCCCCCTTAGGAGAGCAAAGCTTCAGCAAGCAGAGCTTGCTCTTACAGCTGGGGGAGGAGGCGGGGGGGAGACCTCTGGCCCTCTATGTGTTTATTTCTTTATTCTCTTTTCCAGCACTTTTGTTCTCCCTGGAAAGATTGTGAGGCTCTCCATGCGACCTCGGAGCGTCAGCTGAGTCTGACCTCTCTCAATTTAGACGTCTCAGTAAGCCAAGGAGACCTTCGTTCATCCTGTATCCTTCCTTAGTTTCCTCTTAGGGGAAGTTATCTCGCTTCCCGGCCTTGGAGGTCGATCGGTTCGGCCTCACCTGGAGGGCGGTTTTCCGAGTAGTCAAGGGGAAACCCCTATTCTGTTGCTAAAGTCACAAGCACTTAGTCTCTTTATTCTAGTAGTCCCTTTACGCAGGCGTGGCTCCTGCCTCGTGAATTTATTTATTTGGGGTTCATATCAAAGATATTTTGTCACTGCAAAGTCTTGCATTTGGAAAAGAAAAGTATACAACATTCCCATCTAGAAGAGATATTTAAATTGTATGTGGTGGTTGTGAGAAAACATAAACATTCATAAAAAATGTATATTTGTATTCCATAATTCAGGAGTCAAACAAAAAGCGGTTTTTGAGAAGGTCTTCAGGATCAAATGTTGTGCTTCCACTGAAAGATGAGGAGCTGAAGAATAATTCCACTACAAATCCAGTACCTAGTAATTTGGCTACTCTGAAACTTTCTCAATCCAAAAGCATATCTTCTGTCCCAGAGCACCTCTCTACTAATGAGCTCTTTGAAAGGGACCTGAACAGGATGCAGAGTGTCCAAGAAAATACAAAGCTTTCTAACCTTCTGACTCAACACATGAAGAAAAAAGACACACCTGCAATTACAAGTGTCCAAATGAGGCAAAAAGAGAGGGGACAGAGTGCAACGCCAAATCGAGAAATGTCACAGGCTGATAAGTAAGTTTTCTTTTAATTATATATTTTTTTGGTTTCCACATACAATATTTATTTTCATTTTAAAGGGTGAATAACAGTAGTAGAATGTATTATGGAACAAACAACAATGTTGTGTAATCTTGATGTACAGCTTGTTCTGAACAGATAGATAAATGCATATAATTAAAACCATTTTAGCAGTTTTCTTCAATAGTATTTTAACAGCTTACTTAACAAAATACACTAACTTCCTTCTAACAAATATTGGGTGTATTTAATTTGCTCCTCGGTTCAGCATAACTGAAGAAACAGTAGCTTTAAGGTAACTGGCTACAATATTGCCACTGGAGGTCAGTGCTGCCAAAGTATTGAAATCTGAATCATTTCTACATTGATTTGAGCAAGTTATCATTAATTCCTTCGAAAAATGGGCTACACACTGTATGATTTTGGTGTCTGGGATGTTTTTCTTAAAAGCTACAGATACCTAAGGTGGTTCTTGGCTTTAAATTAAATATCTATATTAACCTATTCTTATGTTAAAAGATTTTCTTCAGCAAGGTCGAATTTAAAATCCGAGGTGAGAAATCTGGGTGTTGTCTTTGACTCTGCTTTAAGTTTTGAGTCACATATTAAAATAATTACAAAGCTTTCTTTTTATCAACTAATAAATAGTAAAAATTAGATCATTTCTGTCATTCTCCAGTGCTGATAAAGTAGTATATGCCTTTATATAATCTAGACTGTACTACTGTAATGCCCTGTTTTCTGGGCTTACGAACAAGCCTCATCACGGCTGCAGCTTGTGCAGAATTCAGCTGCAAGGGTTCTCACCAGAACAAAAAATGAGAGCACATATAACTCCTGTGCTGGCATCTCTGCACTGGCTTCCAGTGAAATATAGAACTGATTTTAAAATTATAGAAATTACATTTAAAGCACTAAATTAAATGAAAGCTGGAAATCCATCTGACTTGAATAATTACAGACCAATTTCTAATTTGTCAATTTTGGCAAAAATGTTGGAATCCTTGGTCATTAATCAGTTGAAATGTTCTTTGGATGCAAATACATTTTTAAGCACTATGCAGTCTGGTTTTAGGTCAAGTCACAGTACCGTGACTGCAGCATTGAAAGATATATGGATGACATCAAAATGGCTCTAGATAAGAAATCCACATGTATGTCTTTGTTTATTGATCTCTCCAAGGCTTTTGATATACGTTTGATCATGCATTACTCAATAAAAGATTATTGAGCGCTGGTATTGGATTGCAAGCGTGTGGATGGTTTCAAAATTACCTTACTAACAGATCACAGATTGATGTCAAATTCTGTTTTGTTAAATAAGGGTGTTCCTCAAGGATCAATTCTTGGTCCGTTATTGTTTATTCTATATATTAATAATATCGGTGACAACATTAAATACTGTAAGTACCATCTGTATGCAGATGATACAATTTTACATTCATGTCATCCCTCTCCTTCTTTGGCAATAAACAATTTGCAATCTGATTTTGACTCCATTTAACAAGCTTTAATTAATTTAAAGCTTCTTTTAAACTGTAGTAAGACAAAAGTTATGGTATTGTCTGCTATAAGGACAAATGCTACTGTTGATTTAACTTTAGTTACTTTAGATAACAAAACCATTGAGTTAGTTGACAACTATAAGTATCTGGGTATTTGGCTGGGTAGTAACCTCGATTTCAAGGCCCATATTGACTATCTTGCAAAAAAAATTAAATTCATGATAGGTTTTCTGTATACTCAAATCTTGTTTTTCTGTAGTTACAAAAAAAAAGTCTAATTGCTTGTATATTTCTACCACAAATTGATTATGGTGACACAGTTTATAGGTTTGCATCGTCCTTAACATTAAGCAAATTGGATCCCATATATCATGCAGCCTTGAGATATATTACAAACTCAAGTTACAGTACTCATCATTGTGCGTTATATGGTTTGGTTGGCTGGACCTCTTTGGCATTGCGAAGGTTGAAGTACTTGTATATTTTTTTATACAAGGCTATTCTATGTAAGCTACCTCCATATATATATGAATACTTTACAGTCACTTGTAGTAACTACAGTCTTAGATCGCACTCAGTTTTGTATTTTACGGTTCCTATAGTGCATACTGACGCTGCTAAAAGATCATTTGCTTATTTTGCTCCATGGTCTTGGAATGACTTACAGTCTAAACTTAACTTGCAGTCCCAAATAACTTTAGCACAATTCAAGAGTAAACTGCATGATTATCTAATTGAGAGTTGTGCTTGTTTTAAGTAGTTGATTACACCTGTCACTAATTGATTGTTTTTGTATTGAGTATGACTTGTTTGTGTTTTAAATGTATTTGTATTTCTGTATTGTAATATGTTTTATTATTATTATTATTATTATTATTATTATTATTATTTATTATTATTATTATTATTATTATTATTATTATTATTATTATTATTATTATTATTTATTTCTTAGCAGATGCCCTTATCCAGGGCTACTTACAATTATTACAAGATATCACATTATTTTTACATACAATTACATTATTTTTTACACATTGTTTTTATATACAATTACCCATTTATACAGTTGGGTTTTTACTGGAGCAATCTATGTAAAGTACCTTGCTCAAGGCTACAGCAGCAGTGTCCCCCACGTGGGATTGAACCCCCAACCCTCAGGTCAAGAGTCCAGAGCCACTAACCACTACTCTACACTGCTTCACAGAGCTATCTTAGTTTTATTGTACTGCTGCTACCTTTCCTCACTTGCAAAAGAGGTTTCAGCCTCAGTGTGATTTCCTAGTAAAATACAGGTTTAATAATAAAAGAATTGGGGAGTGATCTGAATAAATCATATTCTGAATTTTTGATTCCCAGACATTTGATAAAATATCTTGTGTAACCCAAAAAGTGTCATTTCTAGAGTAACATTTATGAGGTCTGGAATAAAATGTATAATCTTTTTCTTTAGGGTTAATTAATCTCCAAACATCTGATAACCCTGCTTCTGTAAACATGTCTGTTAGAGCATTCAAAATCCTTAAGTCTGACAGAGAAGGTTTATTTGACTTGTCTAAATTGGGGTTAGAAACGGAATTAAAATCCCCTCCCATCAGTACTGGAACCTTTGTGTAACTGGCAAGTAGTTTGGCTAGCTGAGTGGAAAAGGGAACTGGGTCATTATTTGGTGCATATACATTCAACATTACAGTCGGTTCATTATATAGTATACCTTCTATCAATACATAGCGACCATCTTTGTCTATGATACTGTTCTGGACTGTAAAGGGAGTATTTTTATGTATTAGGGCTGTGTTTGAAGGTTCATTCACTAGCCAGGAATTCAAAGGTAATTTTAAACTTTCGAAAGTTTGTCAGATGGCATTCACGGACTGTGTTTATTAATTAATTTTTTTCTATGTTAACAGAAACCATTTGACAGTATGTGAATACTATAAATCACACATTAAATGCCACTCACATGCAAAAATTGGATCTTTTGATTTGTATAATGCATATTACGTAAACAAAAGTTGTTGTATTAAAATTCACTACCAAATCGTTATATGTCGCAACTCTATATGGTGCCACTGCTGTGTATGGAGCAGGGTATAGTATCCAAAGCACTGGGTGGTACCTATAGCGGCTGTAGTGCTTCAGTAATGTATGTACTAAATACCTAGTGTACAAGACAGTGTAAGAGAAGTGCTATGGTAGAATATGTTTGAAACATACAAAATATACACTAACACTAATAATTTTAATTTAAAAAACTGAGCACCATCTGCCCCTCCCCCCTCCAATTTGTGTTATTCAGAGGCAAACTTCTAATTTCTTCATACTCCACATCGACAGCAAAGTGTTGTATAGGGTAAGCTGTATTGAAAGAAATGTCTCGAAAACCCTCCGTTGTTTGGGATTGGAAAAAAAGTTGAATGCAAACTGTGCAAGCTACTGTTGATGTATCATGGAGGCACAACCAATGTCCGGGGTCACTTGACAAGCGTAAGTTCATATTATTATTAATATTTTTAGTAGTAGTAAAATGTGTCTGATAACCTCCTTGAAACAGTGAGTGTTAAATAAAGCTCTGATGCAGTTGGTGCTGCTGCAATGCAAGCTTACTGTATATATCAATTATGTGTAAATAAACAACGTGCATTTTAATTTCATTTATAAAAACATGATTATTGTTCTATATAACGTATTTTTAAACTACATGGGAGTGCTGTATTCCATTTATATGGATTACCTGCAAAATAATAGGATTTTCAGTCAAATATAAGTAGCTATGGTGACGTCACCAGTAAATTATGCAAATCAGTACCACCGAAGGTTCAAACCTTCCTTTGGTAAAGCATTCCAAACCTTCGAAGGTCAAAATGTACCCTTTGTTGCAGCCCTATTAAGCTTTAAAAGCAAGTTTTATTCCAGAATGTTTGACACATGGAAACATGCATTTAATTATGGTACAAGGCAGGGAGCTGCTTTCCCAGGCAACTACTAACAACAACAACAACAAAATAAAAACCTTTCTCAGTGGAGTTGGGCAATGTCCCTCCTTCCTGACTTGTATCTATCATATATATATATATATATATATATATATATATATATATATATATATATAGCAAAAGCCCTGAAAAAAAAAAAAAAAACATTTATATATAACTTGAAAATATCTAAAAATGAGCACCGAAATATTTAATGAATAAAAACTGAAAAACAGACCCTAATTATATACCATTGTGCATTATTTGACCAGAAATAAACTATTTCATGCTGAGTGGTTCTAGTATTTCTCAATAGAGCAAATTGATTTAAAATAGTCTGTCTGCCTATTGGAAAATGCATATATCCTAACAATGTTAATGTTTTTTCTCCACTCTGCCTGGTCTTTTGTGTAACAGTGGCAGACCCCTGCTGTTTCTGAGAATATACAGTATCTGAGGTTGATTGGTCATACACCTGCCCAGGAATCTGAATTCAGTAACTCCTGTAGCACTTCCTCAATAGTTTGCAAACAGCATACCAGTTATTATGTTACATATCTAAAAGAAAAATATTATAAATACATAAATAAATACATATAAAGAGCAGAGCATTTCCACCTCACCCCTAAACCCTTTCATCATTAAATGCTGAGTTAAGTCTCCTTGGTGCCTAGCCGCTCCCATGTAATATATAACATTGGTTGACATGGACACAGGTACCAACAAACATTTTACCAGTTGGACATTGACATTACCAAGATTTTATAGGGTATTCATATTTGATCCATAAGAAATACTTTGTTACAGATCTGTGCCTGCTGTACACCATCTGTTAGCTGGTACACATAGTCAGTAGTTACAACTGGAAAGTTTGGAACGCTCAGTTCATTAACATTTTACCACTTGGCTCAAGTTGAGAGCTCCCCTCGATCCTCACATTCATCTAGTTCACTGACTAAACCTTATCTAACTAGCATTTTATTTACTATCTGCCTATCTGTCTCCCTGATATCTTCAGTGTGATCATATCTGACACCTCGATAAGCATTAAGACCCCCCCCACAACCACAGATATAATGGCAACATCTTCCATTGTTTAAATTGAGAATAAAAGCACTCAACAACCCTGTCACAAATCTGTCACAAACCAAGACTACTACCAACTTATTGCTATGTTTGTTGGTACCTGTGTTCTATATTACAAGGGCGTGGTTAGGCACCAAGGAGACTTTACTTTGCATTCAATGGGGAAATGATTCAGGGGTGAGGTTGAAAATGCTATGGAATAAAATATACATTTGTCTCTGACATTTACAAAAATGAATACTTTTATGTTAAGTATTATTATTATTTGCCTATTTAGCAGATGCCTCTTATTATTATTATTATTATTATTATTATTATTATTTGATTGGCGCATCCGGTAAAGGCGCTCCGTGTGGAGCGCAGGATGTGCCCTATAGCCTGGAGGTTGCCGGTTCGAGTCCAGGCTATTCCACTGCCGACCATGAACGAGACCTCCCAAGGGGCGGTGCACAATTGGCAGAGCGTCGACCAGGTGAGGAGGGCTTAGGTCAGCCAGGGTGTCCTCGGCTCACCGAGCACCAGTGACCCCTGTAGACTGGACAGCCATCTGCAGGCTTGCCTGTAAGCTGCCAAGAGCTGCGTTGTCCTCCGATGCTGTAGCTTTGAGGTGGCTGCATGGCGGGCCTGCAGAGTGAAAAAAAGCAGTCGGCTGATGGCACACGTTTCGGTGGACAGCATGTGTTGTTATTATTATTATTATTATTATTATTATTATTATTATTATTATTATTATTATCCAGGAAGACCATATGAGACATTTTGTAAGGTGTTGTGTTGTGGCCTGATCTTTGACCTTATGCTGTCAAAATGTAGTTGTAAACACATGACATGTTTTAAAAATAATTGAAATATTTAACTAAGTAGCAATGTGAAAGACTTGAATACAAGTCATTGTAATCATCTTTATAAAATGTACATTCAGATTTTTGGAGAACTAAGATTTATTTTTTTGCAAGCTGCTGAAAAATGTCAGTTTGGCTGCATAGTATATGATTTTTGGACAAATGTACTGCAATATCTAGAATCCTCGTGAAGCTCTAATTTTGATAGACACCTCATACACTGAAAATGACATTTACAACTAGGCATGCTTAAAATTTAAAGGTAGAGCACAGCACACAGTCCTGCTAAAGAATCGAGAAGTGCAGTTAACATATTTATTGACTGGTGAAATACAATTCAAAGTTGGTGCAGTATGTCCATTGTTTTGTCAAATATTTTCACAAAACAGACATTAAACTTTAAAGCTGCAGTGTCTAGTGCAAAAGCACATCATGAACAATCACATATGTAGGTGAAAAACGCTAGAATAAAAGTTGCTAAATTTAAAAAATAAACACTTAAAATTTTCAGCGTACAGTGTGAAAAAACAACACAAAATAATAAATTAACATCCAAAGTAACGCTATAGAATTAAAATGTTCAATACAAAAAAAATGCCTGTTACATGCACTTGCAGTGTCTAAAAGCAACAACAAAAAAATCTAAAATATGGATTGTAGCGTAACAGGAAAGCGTAATCAGTCAGACTGCAGATGTGATTTGAAACTGCTGAACTCCACGTCTTCATCATCTGAACTTTCACCATTGATGATGCAAGCAATTGTCTGAATGCACAGAGCAACTACTTCTAGGCCCTTTTTTCTGCGGTATTTCCTCTTAGGCATTATTTGCGCATGGTTATGATTTTTGTATTACTTTCACCTAAAAGTGTTGGGGGGCAGAATCTGTGTGTGTGTAGCGGGAATCATTGTAAGACTGTGGGTCTTGAAATCTTAGCTTGGCTACTACTTTTAGAATTAGGCTATTTTCAAATAAATAAAAAGGCTTTTGTGTTTTATTTGTTTTTGTTTTATTTTGCTAAAATAGGTCTTGAGTACTTAAGGCAGACATACAGTATATATATATATATATATATATATATATATATATATATATATATATATATATATATATATATATATATCCTGGCACATGATTTTTTGTAGAGGTACATAGTGTTCTACAGAATAATGTCAAAACTTGGAAGAACTGACAACACCTTTTTTTCCCCCGACAGGCATTTCATAACTTTAAGATTTATTTATTAATAGTGCATATATCAATATACATCAAAGGTTTCCTTCTATTATAGTGGGATACTGTTCCTGTTTAGTAGAAACAATTCCATGCTTTGCTGAAGGACTGACATTTACCCATGGCACGTTTGGGGCAGACAATAGTGTAATTGTCTCACAAAGGATACCAGCCTTTGATGTATTGTTCTTATGAATATTCTTTTTCATGAAAATGTCTAAATGGAAACTAGGTTTCCACTGAAAATCCCAAAGGATATCTATGTTCTCAGAGATATATATATATACAGTGCCTTGCAAAAGTATTCAGACCCCTGACCAATTCTCTCATATTGCTGAATTACAAATGGTACATTGAAATTTCGTTCTGTTTGATATTTTATTTTAAAACACTGAAACTCAAAATCAATTATTGTAAGGTGACATTGGTTTTATGTTGGGAAATATTTTTAAGAAAAATAAAAAACTGAAATATACCTTGTGTATGTATGTATGTATGTGTATGTGTATGTGTATGTATATATAGTGTATGTGTATGTATATATATTTCAAAGTTGTGGGGTAGGATGTGTAGATACATGAAAAAAAATATATATTTTAATGCATTTTAATTCCGGGCTGTAAGGCAACAAAAGGTGAAAATTTTGAAATATATATATATATATATCAACAAAAGTTTATACCAGCGCTAAAAATATATATTTGTCCGCTCCTCTCCAAACTGGGGTGCCTTGTTCCGGGAATTAAATATGGAAAAAAAAAACCTAACTGTAGAAAACAACAGAAAGAGAGAAACAGCAACTCCCTTGGATAGATCTGGCTCTGCACTCAATTTGTTGATAAAAGTATTTTTATTTTCATAATACAAAAGTCAGCAAGCTATAATGTTTACGCGTTTCGACAGTTTGTCTTCTTCAGAACATTGTAAAACACCTATGTTTCCAACATTTTAAAGACTTAAAAGCCGAGACCACACCTTGTATCAATAGTTTACCAATTAGTACCCAATCAAGTCATTTAGTCAATGGTCAGTTAATAAATTATTATTTTCAACAGGTGATTATAATTACATCATGATAAAGGCACTTCACATCTTATAAAAACTATAGCTCAATCTGATTAACTACTAAATACATGTTGTTAGATTAACGGACATAGATTGATATCGTCATTGAGACCCGAAGGTTCCAATGTATTCAAAGTAAGAATCCAATGTGCTTCTCTTCGTAATAGAATGTTAACCTCATTCCCCCCTCTAGCTGGTATGTTGATCTTCTCCACACCCACAAATCTAAGTGAGTGCGGAGAAGATCCATGTCTAGCTTTTATGTAATGCTTTGCCATAGCATAATCTTTATTCTGATTCCAAATGGCTGCTTTATGTTCTGCAATCAGTATTTTCAAACTTCTTTTAGTTTGTCCAATATAGACCAGACCACATGGGCACGTTAACATATAAATAAGCCCAGTAGTGTTACAATTTATGAACCCTTTAATCTTAATTTTTTTTACCTGATCTTGGATGGGGAAAATATTTTGTATTCGTGGTGTTCGAACAATGTACGCAGTGTCCGCATTTGTAATTACCATTAGGAGGTTTATTTGAAAGCCAAGTTCGAGGATGTTCTACTTTAGGACTAAAGGAATGTACCAAGATATCTCTTAAAATTTTAGCACGTTTAAATGTGACACAAGGTGGATTTTCTTGAATTACTTCTCTCAAAGAGTGATAGCATTTTAGGATGTGCCAATGTTTGTAAATTATCCTTTTAATGTCATTTGCTATGTAATTAAATTCAGTTGAAAAACAAATCATATTAGACTTGTCACAATCTTTTGTTTTCTTTTGAAGTAATGATTCCCTATCTATATGTTTAATTTCTTCTATGGTGTTTTTTAGAAGACGGTTTTTATAGCCTCTTATTCTAAATTTGGAGCACATTTCCTCAGTTTTAACAACAACTTGATCCTCTGTGCTGCGATTTCGTTTCACACGTAATAATTGTCCTCTCGGTATATTATTTATTAAGGAACGTGGATGTTGGCTATTGGCAATTAGCAACGAATTTTGATCTGTTGGTTTATTAAAAAGAGTAGAATGTAGCTTATTGTTGTGTTTGTATATTTCCAAATCTAAAAAATGAATTTTATACATATCTGAATCACATTTCAATTGTAAATTGTCATCAACTGAGTTAATGTATTCCACAAATTGTTCAAGTTGTATTTTAGAACCAGACCAAATTAATAGTATATCGTCAATATATCGTTTCCACAAGGTGATATATGGCACAAAAGCATTATTATCATTCAAGATAAAATGTTCCTCCCAACATCCCATATACAGGTTTGCATAGCTTGGGGCAAAGGTTGCTCCCATAGCAGTTCCTCTAGTTTGTAAATAATATTTACCTTCATATACAAAGTAATTAGAGTTTAGACAAAAATGCAATAAATCTAATATCAATTCAGAAGGAGGGGTTTGTTCCCTGGATCTAGAGTTTAAGTAAAATTTCACAGCTTCAATTCCACCTGTATGTGTGATGTTGGTATGCAGCGAGAATCATAAGGTAATTAATCTCTCATCCATACCCCTGTCTCCCCCTCAAATAAGTCTTCTTAATCAAGGGTTGTCTTTTGTTCCAACTAGCAATGTGAACATATTGGGTATAAAAATAGATTGTTTTAAATTTATACGTCAGTTGCATTTAAAAAATTATTTTCAGAACAAGACGACACAAACTATTCCTGAACGACTGGTTAATACACAAAGAACTGAATTAAAAAAGAAATCATACTTTTTGCCCAATATAAATCTGAATCCCAATATTGTTACATTTGGACATTTATTAAACTATGATATTGATGAACTGATTAAGAGGATTAGGAAGGAAACCATTACTCAAGAAAGCCTACCTTGAATCCCGTTTGAAGTATGCAAAAAAACACTCAGGAAATTCTGAGGCCATGTGGCAAAAAGTTTTGTGGTCTGACGAAAGTAAAATTGAACTTTTTGGCCTAAATGACTCTCTATAGGCACTGTGTGTGTGTGTGTGTGTGTATATATATATATATATATATATATATATATATATATATATATATATATATATATATATATATATATATATATATATATATATATATATATATATATATATATATATATATATATATATATATATATATATATATATATATATATATATATATATATATAATACACACAGTATATTCCTGGTTATCCACATATCTATAATGAATTCCAAAGGAATACCATAGAAAGGTATTCCATTGGAATGCATATACATTTACAGACATTATTATATGAAAACCAATTGATGAGCCAAACAATAAGTACCATTCATATGAAACTACACAGGATGGAAAGTGAAACAATATGATGAATTTAATTTAAATAGCTGTTGCCGAAAGGAAACAAGTTTGGTTTCTTTTGTCATCATCCCAGCTCATCTATATTCATGAAAAATGCCTTTGTTTATCAAAAGACTTCCTTTTGAGGATCAGATCCTGAGGGCATAGTTATTTAATGTGTTTCTTTAAAGAACGCATTTTATTAAAAAACACAACGATGTGTTGGAGATTAAAAAGAATGTTCTTGGGTACATATTGTAAAAACAATAGGGATAATTATGACATATAAAGGTGTTACTGGATAACATACTTTAAAAAAGGTTGTTATTATACCAGTACCGTTTAAGAGTGTGTTGGGGAATATGATGCTGTTTGGCTGAGCTGGAGATATGTGGTGACTAACTCCAACTGGGTTTAATCAAAGCACAAAAATGATTGATCCTGCCGTAGCTTTAGAATAATACCTAAGCTGTTACATTATCTGACCTTGTTATTTTGGCTAATTATTTGAAAGGTAAATATAACCGTTTTCTCTTGTACCTTAAGTGAATATGTAGCTTCAGGTTTTCCAATTCCTTCTCATTCATGTGCAGCAAATTCATCATGACTGTAAATCCACATATGCTTAAAGCAGTGATGTGTAAACCCCAAAGCGCAAAGTGTTAAAGTGTACTCTATATCAAAAACAAGGAGAAAGAGACTTTCCATGTGGAAAAGACATAGGGTATTTCAGAACTGCATGTTATTTCAGTGAAGCATGGCCCTGGCTTGCCTTTATTCGCAGCTATTAATTTTGTACTCTTATATGAAAATTATCCTCTGAAAAATGGTATTTGATAGATTTTGCTTAATAACATTTGTTTTAACCATGTATGATTTTTTTTTAATTGAAATCATCATTTTAGGTTTTCAGTTTCATTATTTACCAGTGATTGCAGCACATATGTTAGATTGAACCACTGACTGAAGGGCAATATGAGCTGCTGGTAATCCTCTTGTGGCAAAAGGGGTTAACAGTTTCAACAAAATATTGGCTTGACACACCTATCCTTCCCTTGGTAATTGTAGAATACTACAAGGACACAGAATGCAAAAAAAAATATATATATATATATATATATATATATATATATATATATATATATATATATATATATATATTCTTGACGCAGTCACATTAAACCAAAATGCTATCAATCCTATCGACTGTGTGCCACTAATCCCGTTTAATTTACCCATCACAGCCCACCAGAAGTGGTAACATCCTGTACGTTCTTCAATCATTTTTTTATTTTTCAAATTGCATCCCACCCACCTCGTATTCATATTCCGTTGTTTTCCATATGTACATCGAGCGAAGTTGGCGATCACTGAGTGCAATAAAGTGTATTAGAAATGGATAGATAAATTTGCTACACGAGGTAACGGTTGAGTGGACCAGCACGTATTTACATTTCCTGGAACCAAGGATGACCCAAGCCCCGGTGCATTATTTGTCAGGAGGTATTGTCATACAAAACTTTTAAACCTGCAAAATTGAGATGCCATTTATCTATAAAGCATTCTGAATGTTTTTTTTTCACAATCTTAAAAAAAAAAAACAGGAACTTTGCCATCAGCAACTTTCAGTGCTAAAAATGACAACTTTCCTTGCTGACCTGGTAGTGACAATCCAAGCCCAGGAATCTCATTAAGTTATATACGTTATATAAATACTTTACTTTCTACATGTACTTATACACATACAAATTAGTTTCAAAATGCTGTTGTGAAAAAGGGCCTGGCAAGTGGTCCGTGGGAAAAATCCAAACACCAGGATGGTCCCTACATTGAAAAAGGTTGGGAACCACTGTTCAAGAGACGTTTACATTCACAGGGTACTGTTTATGCCATTTCCCCAGGCTAACATGTGAAATTGACACACACTACACTTGTTAATTTAATTTTTTAAATATGGCACCAAGCTAAATTTGGAACCTTTGTAACAGAAGTTCAACTGTAGTTCAGGGTCTATTATGCTTTGATTGCTTAAACAGGTGATGCAATACAGAGCTTTTAGTTTCTCATCAAAAGAGGTACAAAACATCCTGTACAATGCGAAGTCCACCTAATATATAGCTTAGGGCATGCAAGGTAATGCTTCTAATGTTTCTGTGTGAGTGTAGTGCATATATATATATATATATATACAATACTGTGCAAAAGTTTTAGGCAGGTGTGAAAAAATGCTTTCAAAAATAGACATGTTAATAGATTATATTTATCAATTAACTAAATGCAATGTGAGTGAACAGAAGCAAAATCTAAATCAAATCCATATTTGGTGTGACCACCCTTTGCCTTCAAAACAGCATCAATTCTTCTAGGTACACTTGCACAAAGTCAGGGATTTTGTAGGCATATAGTCAGGTGTATGATTAAACAATTATACCAAACAGGTGCTAATGATCATCAATTCAATATGTAGGTTGAAACACAATCATTAACTGAAACAGAAACAGCTGTGTAGGAGGAATAAAACTGGGTGAGGAACAGCCAAACTCAGCTAACAAGGTGAGGTTGCTGAAGACAGTTTACTGTCAAAAGTCATACACCATGGCAAGACTGAGCACAGCAACAAGACACAAGGTAGTTATACTGCATCAGCAAGGTCTCTCCCAGGCAGAAATTTCAAGGCAGACAGGGGTTTCCAGATGTGCTGTCCAAGCTCTTTTGAAGAAGCACAAAGAAACAGGCAACGTTGAGGACCGTAGACGCAGTGGTCGGCCAAGGAAACTTACTGCAGCAGATGAAAGACACATCATGCTTACTTCCCTTCGCAATCGGAAGACGTCCAGCAGTGCCATCAGCTCAGAACTGGCAGAAAACAGTGGGACCCTGGTACACCCATCTACTGTCCGGAGAAGTCTGGTCAGAAGTGGCCTTCATGGAAGACTTGCGGCCAAAAAGCCATACCTCTGACGTGGAAACAAGGCCAAGCGACTCAACTATGCACGAAAACACAGGAACTGGGGTGCAGAAAAATGGCAGCAGGTGCTCTGGACTGATGAGTCAAAATTTGAAATATTTGGCTGTAGCAGAAGGCAGTTTGTTCGCCGAAGGGCTGGAGAGCGTACACGAATGAGTGTCTGCAGGCAACAGTGAAGCATGGTGGAGGTTCCTTGCAAGTTTGGGGCTGCATTTCTGCAAATGGAGTTGGAGATTTGGTCAGAATTAATGGTCTCCTCAATGCTGAGAAATACAGGCAGATACTTATCCATCATGCAATACCATCAGGGAGGCATCTGATTGGCCCCAAATTTATTCTGCAGCAATGCAACGACCCCAAACATACAGCAAAAGTCATTAAGAACTATCTTATTAATCAGCGAAAAGAAGAACAAGGAGTCCTGGAAGTGATGGTATGGCCCCCACAGAGCCCTGATCTCAACATCATCGAGTCTGTCTGGGATTACATGAAGAGAGAGAAGCAACTGAGGCTGCCTAAATCCACAGAAGAACTGTGGTTAGTTCTCCAAGATGTTTGGGCCAACCTACCTGCCGAGTTCCTTCAAAAACTGTGTGCAAGTGTACCTAGAAGAATTGATGCTTGATGCTGTTTTGAAGGCAAAGGGTGGTCACACCAAATATGGATTTGATTTAGATTTTTCTTCTGTTCACTCACTTTGCATTTAGTTAATTGATAAATATAATCTATTAACATGTCTATTTTTGAAAGCATTCTTACTTTACAGCATTTTTTCACACCTGCCTAAAACTTTTGCACAGTACTGTATATATATATATATATATATATATATATATATATATATATATATATATATATATATATATATATATATATACACAGTGCCTTGCATAAGTATTCACCCCCCTTGGACTCTTCCAGATTTTGTAGTGTTACAACCTGGAATTAAAATGGATTTAATTGGGATTTTTACCATTTGATTTACACAACATACTTAACACTTTGAAGGTGCAAAATATTTTTTATTGTGACGCAAAAGTTAATTAAACAAAAAAAAAAAGACATTTGTTGGTTGCATAAGTATTCACCCCCCTGAGTCAATACTTGGTAGTAGTCTTTTTGGGTAAGTCTCTACCAGCTTTGCACATCTGGATCCTGCAATTTTTGCCCATTCTTCTTGGCAAAATTGCTCAAGCTCTGTCAAGTTGGATGGGGACCGTTGGTGAACAGTAATTTTCAAGTCTTGCCGCAGATTCTCAATCGGATTGAGGTCTGGGCTTTGACTGGGCCATTCTAAGACATTCAGGTTCTTGTTTTTAAACCACTCCAGTGTAGCTTTGACTGTGTGTTTAGGGTCATTGTCCTGCTGGAAGGTGAACCTCCGCCCCAGTCCCAGGTCTCTTGCAGACTGAAACAGGTTTTCCTCTAGAATTTCCCTGTATTTGGCTCCATCCATCTTGTCCAGTCCCTGCCGATGAAAAGCATCCCCATAACATGATGCTGCCACCACCATGCTTCACCGTGGGGATGGTGTTCTCAGGGTGATGAGCAGTGTTGGCTTTGCGCCACACATAGCGTTTTACACTAAGGCCAAAAAGTTCAATTTTGGTCTCATCAGACCAGAGAACCTTTTTCCACATGTTTGCTGTGTCTCCCACATGCCTTTTGGCAAAATCCAAATAGGATTTGATATGGTTTTTTTTCAGCAATGGCTTTCTTCTCGCCACTCTTCCATAAAGCCGAGCTTTGTGGAGCGTCCAGGTTATAGTTGTCCCATGGACAGTTTCTCCCATCTCAGCTGTGGATCTCTCCAGCTCCTTCAGAGTTACCATTGGCCTCTTGGTTGCTTCTCTGACTAATGCCCTCCTTACCTGGTCACTGAGTTTTGGTGGATGGCCTTCTCTAAGCAGAGTCGCGGTTGTGCCATATTCTTTCCATTTTTTAATAATGGATTTAACAGTGCTCCGGGGGATGTTCAAAGTTTGGGATATTTTGTTATAACCCAACCCTGATTGGTGCTTCTCCAGAACTTTATCCCGGACTTGTTTTGATAGCTCCTTGGTCTTCATGATGCTGTTTGTTTAGATATGCTCTCTAACAAACTCTGGGGGCTTCCAGAAACAGGTGTATTTAATCTGAGATCATGTGACACTTTAATTGCACACAGGTGGACTCTATTCAACTAATTATGTGACTTCTGAAGGCAATTGGTTGCACCAGAGCTTATTTAGGGGTGTCACAGCAAAGGGGGTGAATACTTATGCAATCAAGACTTTTCAGTTTTTTATTTGTAAATAATTTTGAAAATTATGTAGATTTTTTTCCCCACTTCGACATTATGGACTATTTTGTGTAGATCAGTAATAAAAAATCCTAATTAAATCAATTTTAATTCCAGGTTGTAACACTACAAAATGTGGAAAAGTCCAAGGGGGGTGAATACTTATGCAAGGCAGTGTATATATAATATTAGGGCTATTTATTAATCACATTTAACTTCTGCGATTAACATGTTAATTTCTTTGGAGATTTTTTTTTTTTTAAAACACGTTAATCACACTCCTCTGTCTTGACCCTCTTAGCAATTCATTCCCTGCGGCACCATTATACAGAGTGCAGTCTGCATTTGCATAGAAAGTTAGTCATATAACCAGGGCTGGCGTCAGGGGGTGGTGCAAGGGACGCAATTGCACATGGGCCAAGTCTTTTGGAGGGCCTGGCCTTCAGTCAATTTCTTTTTTTTTTTTTATATAGTCACCATCTAATCATAAATTTGAAAATTAAACCATAGCAAGGTAGTATTGGTGGACTGTTAATAACAGCTTGTTTATGCACTGCTTTTTTCTATCAAGCTGAAGAAGGGCTTGTAATTCAAGACATCCTGATTATAATTGATTTTTGATCAATTATTCACATTTTTGTGTACCTACATTACCTTTTTCTTTATATATATATATATATATATATATATATATATATATATATATATATATATATATATATATATAAATTATGTTTATTAAATAACTACCTGTTAGGACTTTTTATATAGTCCTTCACTGAGAGTGTTTAGAAATGGTATAAGGCAGTGGTTGAAAACCCTTGGTATGAGGCATACTCTGGATACATTGGTTACATTTTTTTTTTTTTACTAGCTGTACAAAATTCTTGTTTCGCACAGAAACATTAGAAGCATTATCTTGCATGCCCTAAGCTATTTTCTTTTAATACATATCATTTATCACTTTTATATTTCTGTTCAATTGAATATCTAAACAAGATGCTGTGCTGATTATTTGTAGCTTTGAACTAACTTTTCAGGGGTTGAGCAGGTAAAACAAAAGAAAAAATCAGAAAGGGAGTATGCTTCATTAAAGTGGTGGTCTTGGCTCACCTGTGAAGGGATTCTGTATCAAATTTCAACAAACTTGAGTTCAACTGCGTTCAAAGTGTGGTAGTGACTCTTTGTCTCTTTATGAAAGGCATTGACAAAAATAACAAGAAGCAGTCTTAGTAATAACACTAATAATAAAATCATTATCGCACATGACAGTTGCTGTAAACCAATTACAAGTGCTGTTTTTGCTCTATATCATTGTTTTCTACCACTGCATTCCAAGGAGGGAGGAGGAGATGAAATACAGTGGTACAACTGATATATAATAATTTATCATCATTAACATTCTTTGCCCTTTTTATTCACACTAAAAAAAACATCCATCAAATGGCCTTGATCGCTGACAACTTGGTGTGAAATGGTCCGAAACTTACCAGATGAAGGTCAACATCTTTATATTGAGGTATTACAGTGTTGCAAAACTGGAAAGAAAACCATCTGGTATTCTGAATCAAATAGCTGTAAGAAATGACAGCATAAGGATTTATTGTGTTATTTTTTTTTTATTTTTTACCTTGACCTTAATTGTTAACTGTTATGAATCAGTAATTAGTAGATGGATCTTGAGCTCCCCTGAGCCAAAACAGTTCATAAATCTTTTTTTTTTTTATGTGAATGTATTTAACAAAATAATCCCATAACTGGTTGACGTCTCAAATGTCCAGTTATAGTACATTTTTATTTGTATTTTAAAACTTGATGTATGGTATTACACGTGGTTAAAGACATCTCTTTTCGCACTTGCTTGGTCATTTCACCCCTTCAGTGGCTTCTTTCTTCCCATTAGCAAGCCAGCTGCTTCTCCTATCAACTGAAATGCTTTCATTCAATAACATGATTTTACTCAGAAGACACAAAGTGCAGGTGCAAACAGATTACCCAAGAAAAAGGCATAGAAAGAGCTTTTTAACCTAAGTCAGTTCCAGATATCGTGTTTTATAATAAATATATGTGTGCTATAACGTGTTTCTTTCAAACCTGCACATTTCAACCCTAACCCTAACCCTAACCCTATCCCTAACCCTAACTATTTGGTTAAAGGAAGAGCAAAACAGGTACAATTACTTTAAAATATGCTTATTGCTAACAGATAATCAGTTTTAGTAGGAATTCCAGAAACTAAGCAAAAATTGTGATCTGTGATCATTCTTTCTCTTTTCAATTACGTTAAGGACCCATCCAATGGTTAGTTTCATACTTGTTGCTCAATAAGATCTGTATTTCATTTTGTACACAAACTGACAGAAAAAAAGAGAGTATAGACTATAAGCAAAATTCAAATAAATATGTATGTAAATTCATATGGCATGTCATAATCCACAGTGGTTCCCAACCTGTGGTCCGTGAGTAAACTCCAGGTGGTCCGCAAACAACTCCCAAACTTTGGTTATGCAGTTCTTGCAAAACCCCATTTGTACACAATCACACATTGAAGCTACTACTGCGCAACACAACAAACAGCTTTAACCATGTGATGTATCATTATAAGATATGTATGTAGTCTGCATTTCCACCTTTATCTGTTTTCTTTTATTACGGGTGTGTTTATAACTTAGTATATATTACAGCTCCCTTTGATGCATACCAAGCATCGCCTTCAAAGCCACCATTAACTGAAACAGCTTTCTAATGTGAAACAAATACTAACTAAATAACTTACACATTATGATGGCACATTTGTCTTTAGCCAACATTATTTAGAAAAAACAAAAAAAATCACGTAAATTAGCATTCACTTAAATGCATTCACGTAAATACACATCTTTCTAATCTGTGCTCATTCTTCACTGTTCAGTCGCACACTGCATTGAATATTCCTAAATTGGTTGGAATGACAATAATGAAAATATGCACTAGTGTTGCAAGGGATATAGGAATATACCATTATTTCAATACGTTTTTGGAGAGGTTAGCTGCATATAGTAACAGAAGTTAATGTGAAACAAAAAGAGGCTATATTTGTAGCTTGACTTGTGAACTGTACCATAGTGTTAATGATCGATTTCAGCTCCATGTTATTATATGGGTTTCATATCTCACAAACACAACTTATACCAAAAGGAAATTCTATTAACACCACTTCTGGAAATAATGTGTTCTTGACGGTGTCATCATTATCCAAAATGCTATAAATCCTATCGACTGTGTGCCACTGTGTCCCATTTAATTTACACATCACAGCCCACCAGAAGTGCTATGTAACATCCTGTACACTCTCCAATTATGTTTTTATTTTTCAAATTGCTTCCCACCCACCGCATCTTCGTATTCTAGTGTTTTTTATATGTACATTGAGCGAAGTCTGTGACTCAGTAAGTGCAATAAATTGTGTTAGAAATTGATAGATTGATAGATTAATTTGTACACAAGGTAACGTTTGCAGGGACCAGCACTGGTATTTACATTTCCTGGATCCGAGGATGACCCAAGCCCCAGTGCATTATTTGTCAGGAGTTTTTGTCAAACAAAACACTTAAACCTGCAAAATTGAGACACCATTTATCTACAAAGCATTCAGAATGTGTAAAAAAAAATTAAACAAAAGATACAGGATTTTCAGCAACTTTCAATGCACAAAATGACAATATTCCTTGCTGACCTGGTAGTGACAATCCAAGCCCTGGAATCTCATTAAGTTAGGTATGTTATATAAATACTTTACTTTCCACATGTACTTGTACAGATACACATAAAAAGTAGTTTTGAAATGCTGTTGTGAATAAATACACGGCAAGTGGTCCGTGGGGAAAATCCAAACACCAAGGTGGTCCCTACATTGAAAAAGGTTGGGAACCACTGCACTAGACCTATAATAGTGGGACCTGTGCAGCTGGCTCGTCGTCCTGGAAGGCTGTGATGTGATTGGTTTACATTTAACAAGTTACTGCTTTTTGCTTTTTAATATCAGGACTATTAACTCAAAACTCAATTCATACATGGAGTGTTCTACATGTTTTGAAATAATTGAATTAGACTTTCATTTTACTGTGTGTACTCCAGCATTCAAGTTTAAAAGGTTGGTAAGTTTTCACTTTAACATATTGAGGTTTACTTGATATATTAATACTTACTTTAATTTAAATTTTTCAGAAAAAAATCCACATCAAGTCCCAAAGCAGATGTTCTTCAAATGAAGTTAATGAAACTAGGTATAATCTATACTCATATATTTTTACAAGTTGGTGTTTAAATGAGAGTGACAGATAATTTAATATGTATAGTGTACACCTTAAGTGTCATTGTGATGTATATCTGTAGGTGCCAGGTAATCAAGAGTTGAATATATAGTGGTGACTGTAGTAGAATAATTTAGCTTAACCCTTTGCGGTCCATTGTCGGACTGGGTCCGACATCGCAATTATTCCTATCAGGTCCTTTGTCGGACCCTGTCCGACATCATCCAAAAACACAAAACTACAAAAAGTCGTTTTTCTCCGGAAAAAGCCGAGAAAACCATTCAATGGCTGAGTGGGAGCGAAAGGAGCTGAGACAAGCCGATTTAAAAAAAAAAAAAGGCGTATCTCATGAATAGTCATACTTGCCCCTGGCATCAGATAGGGGCGGTCATAAGGAAACAAGCTGGGTGTTACTGTATCAGCACACAGAGACTATCACGGACATTTGCAGAGCTTTTTCGAGATGTTATAGTAATAAAATAATGACTTGGATTGCATTATTGAGGAGTTTGGTGATAAAACGATTCATCAGGAGATGATTGATCGGTATGTACGACTATTATTATTATTATTATTTATTTGTTAGCATATGTGAAAGCTATAGCGAACGAAAGGGTGGGGCGGGGCTGGAGATGCCTAGTGAGTGCTTTGTTGATATGCAGGGCCATTTAAAACCGTTTGACTGTGGGAAAAAAAATACTTTTAAACAGCGCGTCTAAAATTAACTGCGCGTGTGAAAATAAATTAGACCTGGCGAGCCTGACACACAATTAATAAATGGACTGCAAAGGGTTAAAAAGCTGCACAAATAACCAGGAAATGTGTAGCATCCTAATCTTATCTGTGATTCTTAGAACTGGAGCTGGGAGAGGAAACCCATACAAATGATCTACTGTTTCTCACCAATAAAAGGGCCACCACCACAGGAGGCTATGTCCATAACAAACACAGGATTATTAAGTTAAGGGGGCATCCATGAATGAACATAGACCCAATAATATTACTGCAAACAAGGTTATTTATTAAGAAACTGTGTTGTAAATATTACATTAAGCAATGTATTTGTTGATTTGAGATTTTTTTTTCATTTGCAGATGATATCAAAGATGAGGAGGAGTTTTGTGATCTTAGCAGAGTACCATTTTTTTCCAGAGCATCCAGGCTCAATGTAGATGCACATCCCATTGACCTTAACCTTGCAGTAGTAAGAATATTTAGATTTTTTTGTCACTATTTTCTTTTAAACTTATTATTTGGGGATCATTGGCACCTGGGAAGCTTGAAAATGTCTGAAATGTGCAGAGGAGTTCTCTAACTTGAAATCTTTAACTTTGTTAGTCTCTTAAAAGCTACACTATTCATAAACATGCCTGTCATCAGCTGATTAACCTCAGAATACATGTACTATCAATTATTCTAACAACATTGACTGACTCTTTTCACATGAAGTTATCTTGTCATAAGACCTGGGGGTGAAAGTCCAGGCCCCCATGCTGACTGTTGATACAAGAAAGAGATTACTGTTACAACTGAACATATGCAGCCCACTGGAAAAATAGTGTGATACTGAAGAGCATGGTTTCTTTTGTAATCAATGTCTATATTGTCCAAGCTTTCCCCCTTGACTAACCAACAGCTAAGGTTAAAAGTGCAGTGTCTTTAGCAAAGGCAAAACATGACAGAACTGGATTGCGATTCTTGGTATGTAGCAGATCCACTAAATGTCATGAGAAAAGCCTTAAAATCAGACTTAATGTGCATCAAGCTTGAGCCTTAACAGGTTTATTTTAAAAAGAGCCTTATTGCTGACTAAGGTCATCTGATAACCTTTAAAAGCACTTCCCTGAAAAACTAATGTACAGCTATGGCCAAAAGTCTTACACCACCTAGAATTTAAGGATTAAAAACCATGTGGATATAATTTAGATATTTTATTTAACATCATTGTAATCAAAGAAAGTACATAATTATATTGCAAAAGTCTCCCGGAAGCCATAATAGTAGTACAATATTTCATGTTAGATTTCAAAATGTCACATTTTTAAATTTTTGTCAATTTTCCGTTAAGTAGCGGTATATGGAAAACTACAAAGCAGTATGTAATTCAGTATGTTAACATAACATTATTCAGCAGTTCATTTGACTCTAAGAAGTTAATTCTATAATGTGGCCCGCAATGAACTGAGCAGCTAAAATGATGTATTATCTCTAAGAATAAGTAATTTGAGTATAATTTTGGTAATCATGTTAATTATCCTTCCATTTTTTGTTTTTGTTTTTAGGATCTCAAAAACATTCTCTTTGGCTCAAGTTTCGCCTGCTTTAATGATGAGTGGAAGATTCAGAGTTTCTCCTTTAATGATTTACCAGATTTAAGATATGGCATTGTGCAGAAGAAGGTAATATAAAGTATTCAGTTTCTTGTTCTCTTACACTGCGTTACCAATTATAACTTTTTAACACTCTAACTGGGATTACTAGTAGTTCTATTTCAGCTTCGAGGCCACAACATTTTTTAGCAGTCTCCTCCAAAGTTGAATTTAAGCACATTGCTAGGATTTTTATTTTATTTTATTGTTGTTCAATTTTTAAACAAAATGTTCCTTTTGACTTCTATCTTGTTTTTATTTCTCAGGGTATTGATGTTATGAGTATATACTATTTAGGTCTGACTCACCAGGAGGAAACTGATGCATATAAAATAACAAAGAAGTAAATGATGGAGTGCACCATGCAGTGAACAATGCACATATATTATACCTGCTATAGTACAGGGGGAAATGATAACAGAACCTGCTTCATGTCAGTTTGTGCATTTATCCAGTAGACACCATCACACATTCCAGCAATTAATGCTCATTGACAATATTCTGTTATCATTTTCTCTTCTGTTATTGAGGTCATGCCCTTTTTTTTATCTTATTTTTAGTATTTATTTTATCCCACTGTCTTTCTCCTTTGCTGCTGAAGAATACTTTTCCACGAAAAGAGTCCTAGCAAGTGCACTGTACCCTCAAACAGTAGAACTGACTCATTGATTAAGGAGCAAAATGTATTATGGGGAGACCACAGACTTTATAGCAGTGTTGGTCCTTCATGTCAAGAATAACGTGCATTGGCAAAGTTTTGTGGGTAAACCTGTCCCAAACTGCACTAACAAGTCCTTCAACATTTGGCATTAAATTTACAAATGCAAAATGTATTTGAAAACAAAAACATCGAAAAGAACTCCAGCTCAGCAGTTTTTATTATTGCCATGTAACTCAATATAAATTAACTTTTCAAAATATAATTGATTTAGATTACGGTAAATGAACATCTCAGGCGACGGTGATGTAGTAACAACACAAAGCAACACAATACCATTCCTAATATCCTTGAAGCCATTAAAAACATTTATATTGCTTTGAAAATGTAAAGACTGGAGAACAAAAAAAGTAAATCATGTAGCAATGCTTACAATGACAAGCAATCTTCCGACTCTGTAATTCATTAGGCAACAACACTGCTGACATGTTCTATTCTATGTGAAAGTTTGATGTTTGAAATTAACATTGCTTTCTAAAATCTAAATCTTACACTACAGCTTCAAATCAGCCCCAAAAAAAAAAAAAAAGAAATCATTGTTATTATTATTATTATTATTATTATTATTATTTTATTTTATTTTTTTTAGGAGACACCCTTATCCAGGGCAACTTACATTTGTTACAAGATATCACATTATTTTTACATACAATTACCCATTCATACAGTTGGGTTTTTACTGGAGCAATATAGGTAAAGTACCTTGCTTAAGGGTACAGCAGTTGTGTCCCCCACCTGGGATTGAACCCACGACCCTCCAGTCAAGAGTCCAGAGCCCTAACCACTACTCCACACTGCTGCTATCTGTCCTTATGATTGACATGTTTTTTTATTAAGGTAACATACTCCAAGGTTGTGATAAGTAAACCACACCACACAATGACTGATAGCTATACAATATGGCAGTAAGGACACTAATCCACTGTACATGGGCTCAATGTCCATTTCAGGACACCTACTGCAGACCTGAGAACACGATTGCATGAGTCTGGTTTGAGCTACAGCTCCTCAATTAACCACACAGCACCAAAGAAACTGCCTTGATCACCAGAACTGGCAACTCCAACACTGGCACCTGTTTTGTTCGCTGATGAATCAAGATTTCATCTGTTCACAAATGATCCACAAGTTCGAGTATGGAGAGCCCTGGGAAAAGGATTTGCTCAGTTTTGGAAGCGAGTCACTTATGATTTAGGGAGGCATTTGCATTGGAGGTCACGCAAATCTTGACATTAGAAAGACCATTTGCAGGTACAAATGACCCTGAGTTGATTTTGGTGCAAGATAATGCCTGTTGTAATCCTGCCAGGCTTGTCGTAGATTGCCTTGGTTATCCATGGTCCAGAGAGACTGCTAATTGAAATAATGGAAAAGCTGCATAACTTTATTTCCAAGTAGAACACATGTAGTGTGACATATGTGCAAAAAATAGAATTCAATCGTGTTGTGTCACCTGGGGTGTGACAGGTTCTTCAAATGGCCTTGAAGCAAGCAGCCATTCCAGTTAGATCCTCCTTTGTAGTTTGTGATTAAGCTTTTCCATTATGCTATCTGGTACTTAATTTGTATTCATTATAAATGTTGCTGTGCCGTTATAGTAAAGCTGAATGAACTGTATACATAAAGTATGTTTATCTGTTAGAAGCTCTTAAAACCTGTGGTTATTTGAAGTTGTGTATTCATAAAGCATGTTTATCTCTACACGGGTAGGTTTCACATGTATGCAGAGCTAATTACACATGTATGCAGAGCTAATTTACTGCTAATTTAAATAATCATTTCTAAGTTACTATTATATAAATTACATTTTTCTGTGTGCAACTTATAGTATACTATGTTATAAGTTACTGCTTGGTACATTAATAATCGGGAGGATGGAGAGTGGAGGGAAGGCATGACCAGTTGACATTTAAAGGAGGAGTGGAGAGGGCAAGAGGGGGTGTAGGGAGACACAAGGGATTGGAGGTAGGAGGGGGCAGTGTGGTGAAGAGAGCGGTAGGCAAGAACAAGGGTCTTGAATGCGAACAGAGATAGGTAGCGAGTGGAGGATTAGAAGCAGATGAGAATAGCGAGGTTGGGAGAATACAAGATGAGCAGCAGAATTTTGAATGAGTTGAAATCAGTTGAGAGCCGTTGCAGGGAGACCAGCAAAGAGAGAGTTACAGTAGTCCAATCTGGAGAGTACAAGAGCTTGGACCAGGAGTTGGGTATAATAGTCGTGAGAAAAGGAAGGATTTGGTAGATGTTGCTAAGAAGCGATGAGGGTGTACAGTGAGAAGAGGAGGTGTCCCAGGACAGATCCTTGAGGTACACCTTTAGAGAGGGCAAGGGGATAGAGATAAGGCCACTTCAGGAAATCTGGAAGGAATAGTTAGAAAGAGGAGGAAAACCAGGCAAGAGCAGTGGCTGAGTTCCCCAGGTCAGAGAGAGAAGAGAGGAGAATAGCATGATCAACACTCTCAAAGGCAGAGGAGATGTTAAGGAGAATTAGAATGGAAGAGAGAGAGGCAGCCCGAGGAGAGAGTCAGTTACAGAAAGGAGGGCGGTTTCTGTGGAATGTTGAGGACGGAACCCAGATTGAAGAGGGTCAAGCAGCCAGTGCTCGGTGACTAAGGATGCCAGGTGGCAGTGGATAGCTCGCTAGAGACTTTTTGAGAGGAACGGGAAGAGAGAGACAAGGTGATAGGTCTGGGTGGAGGTAGGCTCAAGTGAAAGTTTCTTAAGAATGGGGGTGGCTTGAGCAGTTTTGAAGGCTGAGGGAAAGGAGCCAGAGAACATAGAGGCGTTAATGAGGGAGGAGATAAAAGGAAGAAGAGCTGGGGCAATGGATTGGAAGAAGAATATAAATGCAATACATAAAGCGTAAATCTATATTAAAAAATCATAAGAAAGCAAGCAAAATGTACTTTACTTTAACACACACAAATGCATATTCTCCTTCTCCACAAGCTTTAGTTCAGTAAGATGAAATATTAAAATTAGGGCAGAGCTGGTGGCTGGCGTGGTCCACTGTGCTGTATTACTTCTCACTGCCAAATATTTTGTTTAAATATGTAACATGAAAAAAATATGGAAGTGGATCCTTCTTTTGTAATTGTTAAACTGTGTAAAATAATAAATCAAACTTTATTCACAGTTGCAGAACTTCACTTTTTTTTTCTTTCTTGTGGATCTAAGTAACATGAATGAATTGATTTTCCAGGGTGGCCCTTGTGGAGTACTGGCTTCTGTCCAAGCCTGTGTGTTGCAAAAACTCCTTTTTGAAGAGACTAGCAGCAGCAATGGATCTATGTAAGTGCATACTTTACAACCAAAAAATTGTTGAATCTTCTCACACCCTCGTCTGGACACACCAGATATTGATGCAATGAATGCATCTATGCCCCGTCAATTATCAATTGATTTATTCTTTCATTCTATGCATATTGGAGATTGGGTAATTGGTTGATTCTTGATTGAGAAGTAATTAGAGACAGTGTGTGGAGAGGTGATTGGCTGTATACAAATACAAGCAATGTTAGGTGCGTGGCATTTTGAGCATTAGTAAGGAGGAGTGTAAAATCCACTATTTTAGTGGCATTGAAGCAGGAAGAAAATGTTAAACAACAACAACAAAAAACAATAAGTGGGGTGTTAATGTTTTTCACTTTTTTATAAAGCAATCTTTTTTTTTTTTTGCACCCTTAGGAAATGACAATAAGGACATCCAATAATTATTTTCTCTAAGCTGCAACTTTATTAATGAGATTCAAGTTGTTTCCATTTAAACAGCAGATTTCTTTACTCACTGAGCAAGCTGTCTGCCAAGAAGTGTCCCTTTTTTTCTCTTTTACAAGTTTTCTTTAAATGCAGGCACCCTTGTTTCCTTCCTCCAATGTTAAGATTGTTTCAGCAAAATACTACATATCTTGCGAAAGCTTATTCGCTAAATTTAGATTTGTTTACCCCCCTTCCATTCCATTGTTCGAGCACTTTGTTTACTGTTTGTGGCTCTGACCTTTTAACTCGGCTCTCACCAGTATTTTACTTTCACTTCTTTAAGGGACAGTACTCCACAGATTTTCTGTAGTGAATACTAACAAAAAAAATATATATACAGTACTGTGCAAAAGTTTTAGGCAGGTGTGAAAAAATGCTGTAAAGTAAGAATGCTTTCAAAAATAGACATGTTAATAGATTATATTTATCAATTAACTAAATGCAAAGTGCGTGAACAGAAGAAAAATCTAAATCAAATCCATATTTGGTGTGACCACCCTTTGCCTTCAAAACAGCATCAATTCTTCTAGGTACACTTGCACAAAGTCAGGGATTTTGTAGGCATATAGTCAGGTGTATGATTAAACAATTATACCAAACAGGTGCTAATGATCATCAATTCAATATGTAGGTTGAAACACAATCATTAACTGAAACAGAAACAGCTGTGTAGGAGGAATAAACTGGGTGAGGAACAGCCAAACTCAGCTAACAAGGTGAGGTTGCTGAAGACAGTTTACTGTCAAAAGTCATACACCATGGCAAGACTGAGCACAGCAACAAGACACAAGGTAGTTATACTGCATCAGCAAGGTCTCTCCCAGGCAGAAATTTCAAGGCAGACAGGGGTTTCCAGATGTGCTGTCCAAGCTCTTTTGAAGAAGCACAAAGAAACAGGCAACGTTGAGGACCATAGACGCAGTGGTCGGCCAAGGAAACTTACTGCAGCAGATGAAAGACACATCATGCTTACTTCCCTTTGCAATCGGAAGATGTCCAGCAGTGCCATCAGCTCAGAACTGGCAGAAAACAGTGGGACCCTGGTACACCCATCTACTGTCCGGAGAAGTCTGGTCAGAAATGGTCTTCATGGAAGACTTGCGGCCAAAAAGCCATACCTCCGACGTGGAAACAAGGCCAAGCGACTCAACTATGCACGAAAACACAGGAACTGGGGTGCAGAAAAATGGCAGCAGGTTCTCTGGACTGATGAGTCAAAATTTGAAATATTTGGCTGTAGCAGAAGGCAGTTTGTTCGCCGAAAGGCTGGAGAGCGCATACCTAATGAGTGTCTGCAGGCAACAGTGAAGCATGGTGGAGGTTCCTTGCAAGTTTGGGGCTGCATTTCTGCAAATGGAGTTGGGGATTTGGTCAGAATTAATGGTCTCCTCAATGCTGAGAAGTACAGGCAGATACTTATCCATCATGCAATACCATCAGGGAGGCATCTGATTGGCCCCAAATTTATTCTGCAGCATGACAACGACCCCAAACATACAGCGAAAGTCATTAAGAACTATCTTCAGCGTAAAGAAGAACAAGGAGTCGTGGAAGTGATGGTATGGCCCCCACAGAGCCCCTGATCTCAACATCATCGAAGTCTGTCTGGGATTACATGAAGAGAGAGAAGCAACTGAGGCTGCCTAAATCCACAGAAGAACTGTGGTTAGTTCTCCAAGATGTTTGGGCCAACCTACCTGCCGAAGTTCCTTCAAAAACTGTGTGTAAGTGTACCTAGAAGAATTGATGCTTGATGCTGTTTTGAAGGCAAAGGGTGGTCACACCAAATATGGATTTGATTTAGATTTTTCTTCTGTTCACTCACTTTGCATTTAGTTAATTGATAAATATAATCTATTAACATGTCTATTTTTGAAAGCATTCTTACTTTACAGCATTTTTTCACACCTGCCTAAAACTTTTACACAGTATATATATATATATATATATATATATATATATATATATATATATATATATATATATATATATATGTGTGTGGGGGGGGGGGGACAGCTTCTGTAGCTGATGCATGCATAAAGATTATTCTATCTGAAATAATGAAAAAGTGAGGGGGACATGTGCCCGTGTAAACCATTATGCTGTAGCATAAAACATTAACACAATTTTAGAGATTTTTAAAGTTTTATTTGCAAAACAATTTTTGAATACTCATAAATGTTTTTTTTTTTCTTCTACTTCTGTGCATTTTAATTGTATCAAAATATATCAAGCTTTATTATTTTTTGTGTTTTTAAAGACGACTGCAGCCTTCAAAGTCTAATAGAAGCAAGAAACTTGCAGTGGCACTAGCCAGCATTGTATGGCGTGCAGGAGACAGAAAAAAGGCTGTTGTTGCACTGTAAGTTAATGTTTGTTACACCTTTTCAGTTTTTTTTTTAATGGGAAAACATGTGATTCTATAGCAGTATTAGGAAGACACAACATATTTATCTATCAATCAATCAATCAATATTTATTTTATGTAGCACCTTTCATAGTGGAGGCGTCTGCTAAATAAACAAATAATAATAATAAAAGAGTGAACAAGTGGGTCTTGAGAGTTGATTTGAAGCAAGCAACTGTGGGAGCTACATGCACTAAAGCTGGGAGAGAGTTCCAGAGAGTCTGGGCCATGAAGCTAAAAGAGCGCTCTCTGAGTGTGGTGCACTTTTGCTTGGGTATAACAAGCAAGCTTGAGTCAGAGGACGTCAGCTTGCGTGCAGGGACATAGCGGGTCAGCAGGTTGGAGAGATACTCTGGACCTGTGTGAAGAAGGACCTTGTAGGCAAGCAGGAGAATTTTGAAAGTAAT
Organism: Acipenser oxyrinchus oxyrinchus; assembly: GCA_030684275.1. Taxonomy (NCBI): domain Eukaryota; kingdom Metazoa; phylum Chordata; class Actinopteri; order Acipenseriformes; family Acipenseridae; genus Acipenser; species Acipenser oxyrinchus. The sequence continues at coordinate 82,266,300 of CM060249.1, forward strand.
CCTGAAACTGTATTTTTTGATAGAGTATACAAAAATAAATACATAAGCATTACTCAAATTCCATTAAATTCTGAGTTCTAAACAAACGTGATATTGTAATTGATGCTCCACAAGTTGTTTTTGGTTTTCTAATGCATAGTGTGTGATTTTCTTTTTAGATCCTCTGGAAGAAAACAATTTATTCCAGCAGGAAGATATAAATCAGATGGAATTCTTGAAACGGTGTGGATTTTTTTTATTTTTATTATTATTAAAATCAGACTTCAGAATTTAAACTTTGAATGTAAACTGCAGCAGCACTATAGGAATTCCACTGTGATGAGTGAAAGGATTTTTAATTTTGGTATGCCAATAAATTGTACAACACCTATGAATTATATATTCTTTTGCATGTCATAGACAGGGTAGTTTGTAACATTAATCAGTTCACTTTGTATTTTATATATTGTACCGATTTATTTAAACCAATAACTGTTTTTGACTTTATTTTTTATTTTTTAAGATAATACTTAACACAGTGAGTACTCAAGAAGACTTAACATTGTTTTTGGAGCAGAATATTCACCAGGTATGCAGTTAGTATTGTACATTTTGAAAAAAGGTACACATTATACACGTAATAACAAGGGCTCAATGTCATGAGCTCTGGGTCGCATGGGACATCTAAAATACACCCGGGAAATTATATGGTCATTTGTATCCCACAGTATTTGTGATAAACTAAAATTAGTCCCAAAATTTAAAAATCTTAAGTTAACAGTTATGGAAATATTAAAAAATGCACCCTGCTAATTTCAAGAAACTAAGACATTTTACTTTTTACTTCTTTCTTTCAGTTTGAGTTGGGCCCCTACGGGTGTATTTTACTCACTCTGTCTGCTATTCTGTCAAGATCTACAGACCTGTAAGTACAAGTTTATGAGTGTTTGAATTCTAGATAAACAGAAGAAAGTTATGTGAACCGCCCAAGATTATTTACTATGATGTTATGTGAACTGCCCAAGATATATTGACTATCATGTTTAAATTTGGAGGCAAACTGAATTTGACGAAGGGACAACTGGCTTTTACATAAGTATGTATTTTGTGAATAACTACTGTACTTGCATCATAAGAACATCAGATAAGCTATATATGACCATTCAGCCCTCAATGCTTGCCCTGCCATCTTGCCATCTAATCATCTTCAGCAGCTGCAACATGGCTTGGAAACCAATTTCATTCACTCATTGTGCTAAGTATTTCTCCATCATAGTGCTGTCAGCAACCTAGTATAGAGCGAGGTTTGATATAAAGCATATAAATATCCAAGCGTCAGTGGATAATCCTGTCCATAGCTTCCAAGCACAGGCAGACTATATTTTTGCTGTTATTCAGTTTCTTTGTTTAGCAGAAATGTCAGGGTTGAAAGCATCAGATTTAAGACATACATTCTGTTCAAGTGTTGGAAATACAGTTCTTAAAGTCTGTGTTGATTTATGCCTTCTTACAGAAAACACATAATAAGTGTATTAATCCGGTAAGAAATATTAGGAAATTGTGGATGATAGCTGCAATGGATATTGATGTTTGCAGATAGAAGCTACAATTAGAATAAAGAGAAATAAAAGGCGTTAATTCTCCCTTATTATTATTATTATTATTATTATTATTATTATTATTATTATTATTATTATTATTATTATTATTATTATTATATAGCATTGCTCTCTTTTGCTTTCTATACAGTATCAGGAACATTTTCCTTCAAGAAGGTACTGCAGGTGGTACTGCAGTGCTTAAATTGATCCTGATCTTGCTGTGCTAAAATTGATGCCCATCACTATATTTTTATACTATACTTTTGTTTTCGGTTTATACAGATTTTTACTGAAAAATTCCTGGGTTTTACAAAAACTATTATTAGTTTTTTACCAATTTTCACCCGAATTTTGGACCACTCAAGTACATAAAAATAGATGATTCTATTAAGAAAACACAATGCATTACATTACATATATGTGTTTATGTTAATAATAAATTAGGTTACGTATACTTTTACTGTCTGTTAAAGTAAGGCAATGTCGTGGAAGAAATACTCACACGTAATATACACACACACACAGACGCACGTGCATATCTGTATGTACTGTTAATTATTCTCCAGACAACAGCGTTTAAATTCTGAAAAATACTGCACGACTTTCCAAATTTGAGCAGTGCTGCTTGTCACATCCTAGGTGTCTTGCCTGTCTCACCTGATGTGGAGAGAATATTTTCTACATTCGGCTACATCCAAGACTGCAGGAGAACGAGCCTCGGAAAAGACACTTTAAAAAAACTGCTGCGAGTCGACGTTACGCAAGACTTTGGGAATTTACACTGAAGCCCCTTATATCATGCATCTGGCAGGCTTTCATAAGGCTGTTAAATGTATTTAAATATATCATTGTAATGGATGTAGATTTTGTAAAATAATTTTGGCACAATTATTTAATGAAAATGTTTATAGGCTAAATAGTTAAGTCACCAACAGTAAACTGTTTGTAAAAATAATTTTATTGGGGGATTAGAGATAATGGTTTCATACTAACTAACAAAATGAATCTCAATATTTACCCAGAACAATGTGGAATACATTGTTTGGACCAATTTTCACCCAGATTTTATTTTTTATAATAAACTGCGATAAATTCCCAGGAATTTTTAACAAAAATAAAAACTGAAAACGAAAGGCCTTAACAGTACTGTACTGTATATGGAACTAGGTTGTGCACGACTGGAAAATAGAAGATTATTTAATGTTCTGTCCAATTATTTATGTGACCTGATCAAAACCCAGGATCCCATGTATGCATTCCAATGAACTCTACATACTACCCAGTTAAAAACCTAAATGAGGCAGCATGTCTTGTGTACCAGGCACCTTATCACTGGAACACCAGATGTCAGAGCTGCCTTTTCTCTTGAGTCCAAGCAACTTGCACATAATTTCCAATAATTTATATAGTGTTAGGATATCACTGATGTACATCTTTAATTGGTGTGTACCATACATAAACTGTAGCTGTAAAAAAACATAAAACTATATATATATATATATATATATATATATATATATATATATATATATATATATATATATATATATATAGCACTTTTTATACAAAAGTATCGCAAAGCACTGTACAGTACACTGTACAACTGCCAAGTCAGACCATTTAAATAACAGTATACACATAATACAAAAGCAGCAATTTTAAAGTTACATTAAAACCCACTAGGATAAGAAAGCCATTTTTATAAAAGATCTAGGGTTATGATGTTCTTAACAGCTAAACCATGAAAAATGACCAGATCTAAAGTATGGCCACGGTTGTGCGTAGGACCTATTGATATGGAGAATATAATGTAAGGAATCCAGTAGCCTCAAAAATTCCAAGGAGTTAGAATCAGAATCATTGTCAGCATGAAGGTTAAAATCACCCAATAAAAGAATCCTATCACATTTGACTGTCACTATAGATAGCAGATCCCCAAATTCAGTCAGACATAGAGGGTTTGACTTAGGTGGTTGATAAATAATTACAATATGAACAGGTAGTGGACTGTATAATGTCAAGGTTAAAACTTCAAAAGATGAATAACCTTCAACAATTTCCTGTTTGATTCCAAGTTCACTACGGAAAACAGTAGCAAGTGAAGCTCCCCGGCCAGTATGTAGTGTTGCATTTGATACTTCTGCAAAGTACTCTGTTTAGTGCTTTCAGGCGGTGTGCTTTCTTATTGCCACATGTGTTGGCGGAGTGTCAAGGAACTAAAAAGAATGCCTGTAGGAGTAAGCCACACCTTTTTCCTGGGCGTTTGGCAAGATGCATTTCCCTGCATTGTTTGCATGGAATTGTTTTTAACATTATCACATGAGTATTTTTCATATTTGTTAGACAATTACAGATAAAGAGTATACCAAAGCTGACACTTTCCCAGGATCAACAATTTATAGCTGCACCATGTACAGCATCCTAGATCGTCACAACATGGCTTACTTATATGCCAAAGGAAAGGGAAACACTACTTTTTTCACCTGTTTATACATTGGTAATTGTTTCTTTTAAGCTGGGATTTCAATTAGCAACCTTCTCTGGTTCACCCGTTTCCATTTGTAGGGTAGTGGCTCCAGCCAACTTAAAATAATAGAGCGGAGAAAACGACTATGACTATATACAGGACAAACTTTTTGGCAAATATCGGGTATTTCCACACCCAAAGGCAGGATTACAGGGAGGCACACTTTTTACAATATAACTGTGTTCAAGGGGTAAAGATGCAGTCTGAAATGAACTACTCATTCCTGTATTATTAATATTTTCTTTTAAACTGCATGTTCGTGTAATTCTAATGAAGATGCAAGCCTTATCGTATAATAAATAAAAAATGGCTCAACGCATACTTTAGATTTAATATTTTATAAAATGCACTAGAATCACTACTGACAGTGAAAGTCATATGAAGAAACAGTACTACCGGTGTCCCAAAGAAGTGATGTAGATCAGCAAAGGTGGCTCTCTGAACAGGGAGGGTATTGTTAACACTACAAAAATATTTGTACATCAATGTAAAGGACAAATATTATTATGTCTTTCATTTTTTATTAAATAAACAACACAAAACAGTCACTAGATTTTTCTTTTTATAAATAAAGTATTTTGCAATCCCTTGCTCCCCTTACGCAATGAACTCAACAACAAATATGATGTGTCATATTATTAGGAAGTCTATCAGAATCATCTTCAAAATCTTCATACTTTGACTGCTCGCTATTTGGTTAGTATTCGTTTTGGTGGTAAAGTAAAAACAAAATGTTGCTCAATTTCCCAATTTAAAAAAAAGTTATTTATCCTTTCTCTGTATTGCAAAAGCACACATCCCCATACAATCAGTGAGAAGCGGATGTTATTACCTGTCTGGACATCATTGAGGATAATGCTGGGTAAGGAGGAGCTTTGCAGCTGACTGAATTGCTTTGCACTCCAAATTGTATCTGAACAACAGTATTTAGCATTTTTATCGGCACTGTAACTTTGCTGTGTTAATACAGTGTTAATACAGGTGGGCAGCCCTGTACAGTGCTACCTGCAGTAACTGCAAAACGGTGGACCCGTAGCATACTGGTACCGAGGTCATCGACCTGCTGAGTTCCCAACCCAGAACCGTACCGAGCCGGGACAGAGGTTACCACACTGGTACGGCACCGGCACGGCACCAGTACCGTACCGTACTGACCCGGTGCTACAGTCACCGAACCGGTACCGAACTGACATGGTACCGTAACGACCCTGACCCAGTGCTGTACCCTACCGACCTGGTGCTTACATCCCTAGTCCGGTACCAGGCCAGTCTTGTTTGGGTCTTGATCCGCCCCGTTGCTGTCTATAAGCAGACTGAGGCAACACCTGTACATTGTTTACTGTACACTACATTGCTACATGCATCATGCCTGGGTTTTATTTCTGCGACACATTCAAGGTCAGTCTGCCTGTTGAAGACAAGCATAGCGCACACTGGAGAAACGTCTCTCCCATGGCTCTACAGTGCTTTGCGTCCCCTGCACCTGCACAGTGCTCTTCCCTATAACCCTCTGTTATAGAGGTGGCTGTGTCCTCCCCCCATGGCTCTGTGTTAAGGGAGAGTGGACGGCACCCCTGGGAAAGTAGCCCACGGAGGAAGCCGTGCTCACAGTCTTCCTCATCCTCCTCTGCCTCGTCTTCTCCCCCGAGGAAGAAGAGTCACCGGTCCAAGCGACAGGCGGACTCGGAGCAAATGGAGAATCTATGGGTAGCAGTTTCCCACCAAGGAACTGTCCTCATAGAGTTCCTGCAGGAACATTCAGCATCACCTGCCCCGCCTGTCCCTTTAGGGTCCCAGGGGGCTATGAGTGCAGATTGGCAACAGGAAGTAGTTCACATGTTTTTGTACCTGTGAATTTTATTTTGCAGAGTGTCTCATAAGGCAAGTCCGAACACCAAAGCTAGTCAAAAAGATGTACTACCGTTCATGGAAATATCTATTATGTCTGTAATAAAATACTGTTCTTTAATCACAAGAATTTTCTTGACTTTAACATTATGTTTTATGTTTTCTTTAGCTTGACTAAATATTGTAAGACACTGTATACCAGCTTGTAAAAGTTTTGCATGGGACCTTCTTTGCAGGGTCATAAAAGATTTTGATGTGCCTACAAATTCACTCATTGGGGCTCATGGATACTGCACACAGGTTGGTATGGTCATATTCACCTTGAAGAAACTAAACTTAATAATAATACAAAATTCTAAAACAGTGTAAACCACTTAATACAATCACTGGTGCAAAGCATCAACCAAATACTGTAATGACAATGTTGAATTCACTGTGCTAATCACAGGTGCTTCATTCAATCAACCACTTCATGTTATGCATTAGGGGTTTAATTGTGTTGAAACATGGATGACAATGGACCCTTTTCACAATGCTTGAAGCAATGTTTTTTTTTGTTTTTTTTTAATTAACATTTTTTATAGCTGTCAAAGATTAAAGCCCATTTCTAAACCCCTTATTTTTTCAAAGCACAATTTAACCATAGACCCTGTTCACACTACTGGGCTGGCCCAGTGCCGCTGCATATTTAGGTCTGCAGCCCCGTTCACATTTCAGGTTTAAGGCACCTTTGTGCGTTCACATATGTGACTGAAAAGCAGGCCTAAAATGTGGCAAATTGCTTGTTTTTTTATGGAATGATAGCCTGCACTCAGAGTGGTAGAGCTACCGGGATATATGGTATATATTTTAAAAAGAACGATATATATTATTGACTATTTTGACTTAACGTTATGGTGCATCAATGATCCTAATATTTGTGGATGAGAACAGTATTTTATGTGTGTGTAAAAGCAAGCAGCTAAAAGAAATTACCGGCATTTTAATGTAGGCACACACTTCTGTAGCTATGGATATCGTTGCATGCAAAATAAACAATGGTGGCTGAATATGCCAAGTTGTCAGCATTATTGATCATTATTGAGATCCACATTCCTGCAGTTTTTACATTGATCGCTTAGTTACTAAATAACAGGAAGCAAAGATAATTGTGACAAATGAAGCTTAATTATGAATGCACTGCAGCTCGTATATTATGTGAAAGAAACAACCTGAACGTTAACCTGCTAGATTTTTTAAAATTTAATATTTATATAATTAAAGTTGTATGATGTAGAAATAATTACCATTCAATATTGATCCACTGCCTTCTTGCCTAGCACAGCATTCACCTTTCTATTTACTTTTCACGAGTATGGGAGTACTGAGCTATGTAACCAAATTGGTCATGTGATATGAAAAGGCGGCACTAAGTCTTCTTTGCATTCATATATATGTAAAAGCCAGCCCTGGTCTTGCAATTGCAGGCCCTGGGCCACATCGAAACGGTGGCCTAAATGTAGCCCGGCCCTGGGCTGCCTTTTCTTTTTTTGGAGAGTTCACATATGAGAAAAGGCTGCCCTGGGCCACCTTCAATCACAAGTGTGAATGGGGTCTAAGTGAATGTTTCTACTATCTTCAACAGTCCTTAAAAAATCATTAATTAAAACCATCTGTATTTGAAGTACAAGAACAAAAAAAAGTAAATATATACAAAAGAAAAATCTCTATATACAGTTTCTTTAAACTGATATTTTTATCCTGATTGACCTTGCATGTTGAAAAAATAAATAAACTGCCTGTGAGGAAATGTGGTCCTATTTTAGCTGACTGTTAACCAGATTAGAAAAAAATCAAAACACATGACTAGAAATCAAACATAGGTTTACTCTGTTTGCTTTCATATATATATATATATATATATATATATATATATATATATATATATATATATATATATATATATATATATATATAAAATGTTCCTGTTTTTTTTTTTAATTAACAGGAACTTGTAAACCTTCTACTTACTGGGAAAGCGGTGTCAAATGTGTTTAATGATGTACTAGAATTAGATTCTGGGAATGGAAATAGCACTGTCTTAAATGGAATTACAGGAAGAAGTGATATTGGATTACTTTCACTGTTTGAACATTATAATCTATGCAAGGTATGTATACATCTGTATATTGTCTGATTACATGTAGATTATGTTGATGTAATATTAAGGGGAGGGACGGAGGGTTGAGCTCCCCTTAACAAGAACCATCACTAAATAGAATAAAATGCAGTAGTTTTGTGAACAGGTACCGATCTTTAAAATATGTGCTTCAGCTTTTTGTGATTTTTTTGAAACTTGAATAAATCGTTTTTTTTTTGTAAAGTTAGTATGTACGTTTAATATCCCAGGTTATAATCAACTGAAAATTGATTTGGTACTATGTGCTGTGCATGGCTAATGCTCTGAAGGAAATGCTTTTCTTTTACAAACCATAGAGGTTATCATCATTAAAAGAAAAGAAACTCAAACTTGCAATGTTGTTCTTTCAGTGTTTATCATTCTTTTAGGTGTTGGAACAGTCCTTGTTTGTATTTCAATTGTAACATTTTGTCGGACTGAAAAGAATATGTAAGGCAGAAATTTGATTTATGGCCTTTTGCAGCGTGACCTTCCAAGAACTCTTCCATTTCGACAAAAATCCAGCTGCAAATAAAATCAGCATTGAATAGTGTAGTCATGTGAATTTGAAGTTGTTGATTAGTTGGCTATGACTAACAAGGCAACAAAGATATATTTTTCTTGAGCATTTATTTTAAGTATTTGGAGCCAGAAATTAAAAGATTTTGCAAATGTATTCATCTTTTTTTTTTGCAACTCTGCTTGCATTGTGAATATCTTGCATATATTCATAAGTCTGTGAAATTCAAAAGAGTTGCAGGGAAATTGCTAATATTGCAAGGCTGTGGAAATAAATACATTTAAATTAATCTAAACAGGAAATTAATCACAACTCAAAGTATGCGCTCAACTGACACAATGTGAGACAAAGGCTCAAAGTGTTCTAAAGGAACTTTATTGAAGAGATTATAATAACAGCTGACAACTGTCTTAGAAAGTGAAGACAAATAGTTTTGAAAGGGAAAAAAATCAACAGTGAGAAAAATAATATTTGGCAAACAATGGCAGATAAAGTAAATGTTGTGTCAAATGTTCCACAGGATATATATATACACAGTGCTCCCTCACTATAACGCGGGTCTTGGGAGACACACAATATGAGCGTTAACGGGGGTGGGGGCCACGGACACAACAACACACATCTGACTAAAATACAAAATAAAATAACTCCCTGTCTATAATCCACATATAGTGAAGCAAAAATTTAACTTTACGTGAATTAACCATGCATAAAGCACCATGTAATCAACGCTATATTTTTCGGGAGAGGGGAAGAGAGAATGGGCTCGCCCCAGTTTCGGCTGCCGGAGCGGGGCTGAAGTATCTGGTCTCCCGGAGAAAGCCACCGCTCCTCTTGCAGCAAAAAAAGAAATGCATTAGGAAAGATAACCACGTAATAGGCCTAATATTTATTTAGTTATAAAACAAATGCTGAATAAGATGTCTGTGTTATAAAGTACCAGCACAGCTTTTCTTCAATTCAGATACTGTTTCAAAAGGTAGAGACAGAAACGGAAGTTAGACTGAGAAGTTGTTTACAGTTTGAACACCGGTACTGTATTTACTGTAGAAATATTGCATGAATCACTAGTATAGGGAATTGGGGGACATGCTGTAGGAGCATTATATTATTATTATTTATTTCTAAGCAGATGCCCTTACCCGAGGCGCATTATAACTGAGAGCCTTATAGCAAGGGAGCACTGTTCCAGGGATGTGTTTTTTAGAATTTGAATTTGTCCCCGGCATTGTGATTTGCGGAAAGCATTGAATTTCACACTTGTTGGTGGACTTGCATAATTATTCAACCCGTCAGTTCACTGGTGATTAATAAAATTAAAAACCTCTGTTTTAAATTTCATTTGCAAACACTTTTTTCAAGGCAGAATTGAGGGGAAATCCCAGCAACCGCCCTGGCGAAACTTGCATTTCTTTTGAATATCTGGTTCTTGATATTTATAATACTCCATTGTTTATGTGTGCCACAGCCAACCAGAAGTATTGGAGATATAATGTGTATTGGGGTTCCTTTATCTAATTGTCCTTAGGTTGGCTCATATCTGAAGACTCCCAAGTACCCGATCTGGGTGATCTGCAGTGAAAGCCACTTCAGTGTGATCTTCTGTGTTCGAAAGGAGTTAATGAATGACTGGAGGATGGAGAGACGGTTTGACCTGTATTACTATGATGGACTAGCTAATCAGCAGGAGGAAATTCGACTGACTGTCGGTGTGTATATAGCATCTGTTAACTTTTTACAGTTGGGACGCCTTTGTAAACGAGACTTCTTAATAGATACTCTTCTGGTTACATAAATGATAATGAATTAATTAAACTTGTATTTATTATTTTAAATATTTCCAGAATTAATTTCCTTCATTATTTGTTTTGTAAATACTGTTTTGGATATCTACATAGGATAGTATTATGCCAATGTTTAGATCTTTTTTCATATGTGAACATTCTTCCTGTCCTATTTAAAATGTCCAAAATGAATTGTACTTGTCAACACATACTATATACAGTATACAGGATGATATATATCCAGTGGAATATAGTTCAACAAAGTTCAACATTTGCAATAATACAGAGTCCTGAACCTTTAAACATTCCAAAATGATAGGTCACACCATTGCATTTGCTTGTCTTACATTTACAAATAAACCTTTATCATACTGCATAGCAAAGTGAGTGCAACATTTTGCCCCATTTTCTGTAAAAACAATAATATAAAAAAGCAACTTACAAACAGAAGGTTTAGGTTATAGGTAGGGGTCTACTTAAATCGATGTAAATTTACATATTTTTCATGGGTATGTTGCGGAATAAAATTAGGATTTCGCTGACATTTCGCAGACCTGTTTAAACATTAAATAAACCTAAGTAGACAGTATTTAAGAACATTATAAAGCCTAAAATAGTGGTACTTGCTGTCATTTGTTAAAGGCAAGCATGCAGCATCCCCTTGCAGTTGACTTGCCCATACACTGAGACTGCACGTTCTGCATTCACTGAATTGGTTGGAAGTTAAGGCAAAGCTTTGCCAAGTTATACAGATGTGGAAATCGATTAGAAACAGCCCCAAAACTCGGTTACCCTCAAGGGCATCTGGCATACTTTAATAAAGGCAATGTATGCACCACGTTCGTTGTCATATTATTTGTCCCATCCAATAATTTATTTTATTAGTACCGAGTCAAAACAAAGAAAACGTGGCTATTCGGGTCTTAAATTCCAACTGCGAAAAAGTAAGCAGCAGGTTGAAGCGAGGTGGCTGTGCTGGATCATTTTAGTACTGATTTAACTTGCAGACAGGAATACTTTTTGTCTGGGCTGACTTTCCAGTTTGGTTTCTGAAAGCTGTTTATTTTACGTTCTGTTCAGCAGCCTATGTAGTAGCCTTTTGTTTAATGTGTGATTCTGAAGCTAAATTGCGATTGAGCGTATTTTCTCCAAAGACACATTAAGATATGCAAAACAATTACCTTAGTCTGCATGTACAGTTTCTTTGGGAAATATCTTGAAACGATCATCAGCTGAAATATACTTTGCTTTTTTGTCGACCATTTCTACTGTTTTACCTCAAATGCTGAAAACTAGATTTTAGCAACCTAAATCAAAACAATGCAGCACCAACTTTGTCCCACCCCCTACTGCACAGTACAGATCACATAAAAGCAGTGAAGACGCACTAATAGGCTGATTAAAACTTTGTCATTTGAATAGTAAACAAGAACGTTAACCGCTTTGGAGAATTTTTTTGTATAAATGTTATTTGTGGACGTTTTTTGTTTGTTTGTTTTTTGCTTAAGTGGAATGCACACAGGACGGTGAAGGAATAAAAAAGGGCTATCTACATACGTAGATACGTAGTTTGCGTCGCTTGCGGTGTGCAGTAGTTCATTTAAACAAGGTTTTTTTTTCCCTCTCCGTACTTGTTTGTATGCATTAGCCCCTAAGAGGTGATTTTCGCGGTGACCCCTCAATTTCACGATTTCCGCGAGGGTAGATCCCTAGTTCTAGGCCACTGTATATTGGTTTAATATATGTTGTTTTTTTTTTGTTTTGTTTTGTTTTTAAGATACTTCTCAAAGCTGCGTTCCTGATGCAGAAAATGACCTAATTCCTCCTATTGAACACTGTATTAGGACCAAGTAAGTATATTCAGTCAACAGGCTAATATAGGATAAATAATTAGAAACTCCTTAACATGGAGCACACACTATTGTGCAAATTAATCTCATTAATGATTAATGTGTTAAACAAATGCACAACCTGACTTGTTCTTTATAAAAGTTTTACTATGTTGCAAGTCTGTTCCAGTTGCAGTGGCAGGGGCATATTTGCAGATGGGTAATAATTTATAAAAAATGTTTCTGAAAGTAAAATTTAACAATATTCCAAACTTCCAATGAACTCAAAAAATCGTCCTTGTAACAGGATGTTAAAGGGTGCGCATTTAAACAAAATAAAATCAAAACACTGCTCACAGAGCAAAATAAACAGGGTAAACAAAACAAGTTACAAACACAACACAGAACAAAACTGATGTCAGGCTGGGCCTTCCCCTTCACTGATCCATATAGCCATAAAACAAACAACACAGTTTTCACTAACCAACTCGTTCCCAACTCTCTCTAATGGAACTTCTAGCTCCCTTTGCATATCATGTGGCTGTTCCCAATTAGCACCAATTATCTAATTTGGGAACAGCCACATTCTCACATTTATTTGGCAGGGATAGGACCCTGCCAACCACCACCATCAACACACACACCAAACATTATTTACAAAGCCCTATTATGAACAGTGATGTTTCACCTCATAGTCACATTTAGAACCACTACTATTTAGTTATCAAATATACAAATTAAATAACAGAAAGAATAACCTACCTTACCTGATATTTAGATCCTCAAGTCCATCCTCCTGTTTTTTATTGCAAACTTGTCGAGTACTTGTAGGTCTCAGTTTTACAACAGCCGTTTAAAGCATGATTTGCACAGGACTAAAAAACAGGTGTCCTCAGAGTTGATCAAAAGCAGACGACGTCTAGTAACCTCCCAGAAAGTCGGGAAAATTCAAAATGAAATGCGATGTTGTGATCAGAGAAGGCACTTTTGTGCATGATTTGTAAACATTGAACCAGGTTGTATTTTCTTTTCCAAAGGCTAGAATAACCATTTCATCCTTTTAGTGATGTGTATTTCCATACATATCTCCAATGCACCGTTAAAAGCAGAACATTTTTTTTAAGTTGCGAATTATGTTTTGTATTTTTGCCCATCCCCATTTTGGTGAAACCCAATCGTTGTGTTTTACTGAACTGTAGAATCTCAGGACAGATCATGCCAATTTTAATATTATATTGTGGTTTATTGCGAAGGCTGGCATTATTACTTTGAGGCGAATATCCCGGAAATGCTAGATGAATTGTAACATATCACTGATATGGTTGATTGGCACGGGAGTAATCCGAAACCACCTGTTTATGTGGTGATTTTTAGTTCAGTGTGAATCGGGCTTTAGATTGCACATAATTACTGGTACACCTGGTGGTCCCTGCTGGAAACACTGGTACTTGAGATGAAAAGGTTAAGAACTACTGGTTTAAAGGCAGTAGCACGTTAAAAAATCACTGATTTTTTTCTATATTAATCTTTGACTTCGATGTCTCATCGTACGTCGGTTCGAACAGTACGTGCACACGCGCTGTCCAATCAAAGGAGTCGAAGGGTGAATCTGGTGTAAAAATGGATTCTGCCCAATCACAACTAGATATGTGTTTAACTGATTTACAAAAATAAATAAAATTAAGTGTGTTTAGGCAGGCAGCGAAGCAGAGCTTACATTGCTTAGGATGGGGGTTTACAGTGTCGCACTTGGCTGACATTTTTTTTCTCTACCATGTCGCTGAATAATGAATTTGGGGGTCGGTCACACCCCAAAAACACCTCCTCAGCTACACCACTGTTAGGGGGCAGTATTATTGAGGAGTGAATCTAGACCCCGGAGTCAGCTGAGATTTACTTTATGACTGACTTGATGAAATTGTGGCTGGCTAATATCTTACCTTATAACCTTACAGCTACATGCTGTAATGGAAATAACAAACTTGGAAAGTTACAACTTTCAAAAATATTATTTTATAAAATTTATTTTAGTGAACTGTATAACACCTGCAAGTAATATCTGCTACTATCAACAGCAATTGGACAATATAAACACAACATGTAACTGGAACTTACCTCTCTGCTCACTTGCATTTCTGCATAAAAATACAACTTTCTTTGGTTCTTCGGTAAGGGTGGAAATGCAAGTAAATTGTATCTTCTTTTGTCAGTGAAATCTTCTTTCAGCATGAAAGTTACAGTTACGTTCCACAAAATGCCAGCCAATCGAATGTTAGCAGAAGCTGGGAAGAGGCAGTCGCCCTAGCAACCAGTAGCAGCACGCAGTCAAGCAGTCAGGGTTAGTTAAAACATTTGCAGAGTCGAAAGAAAATCTGGTAACTGGGATTATATGTACATCCAGTTGTTTCTCATATGTATATAAGGAGCAATGGCAGTGGATGTATGTTCCTGACATACTTTTTTTTAAAATTGTGGTACTTAAATCAAAAGAAGACGTCTTGCTGTTTTTATTTGCATTCCTTTGACAAACTAATGATTATTTTATTTTTTTCTTTTAGATGGAAAGGTGCCATGGTTGATTGGAATGGTGCAGAGCCATTGCTTTGATCTGCTTGTGCACCCCAAACAACTCTTTGTAGTTATATACAGTGAAGTTACAATTTGCATAAGATACTAAAGGTACAGCATGTGTAGATGAAATGTATTTTTGTGGAAGTTAAACCACTATACTTGTCAGTCATATTGTCAGTGGTGTTGGGCATGAATTATTTGGCATTGATGTATAAGGGTAAACATGGAAGTAGAAAAAAAAATGATAAGCAAGATGTGGAAGTTGTGAAAGATATATATACTCTGTGTGTGTGTGTGTGTGTGTGTGTGTGTGTGTGTATATATATATATATATATATATATATATATATATAATTATTCATAAGTGATGCCTTAACACTGGAAATCACTGTATTAACTGAATATGATATGAAAGGTTTTCTCAAAAAACAAATTGTAACAGTTGTATTTGTCTACTTTTTCAGTATTTATTTTATTTAACATTCTTTAGCTAAGAAAAAGCCCTAATGAAATTGATTCATCAGGTTTCCATGGGTGTCTTGGATGCCTGTTGTTTAGTGGGTTTTGTTTTCAGTACCTTTTTGATGGATCACTAGGCTAAGTCCACACTACATAACCAATCTCGAGGACCGTACGCAAACGTTCAAGTTAATCTAGCTCAAAGCGCCCACACTGAAGTACCGTTTCATGTTCAGTCTGGCTTAATGCGTACAAACACTATTACAGTAGTTTGGTTTCAAGGGGGCTCCCGAGTAGCGCATCCAGTAAAAGCACTCGCGTAGATTGCAGGATGCGCCCTATAGTCTGGACGTCGTCGGTTCGAGTCCAGGCTATTCCTTTGCCGACCGAGGATGGAGCTCCCAGGGGCGGCGCACACCGGCTGACGCCGCCCGGTGGGAGGGAGGGAGGGCTAGGTCGGCCAGGGTGTTCTCGGCTCACAGCGCACCAGCGACCCCTGTAGTCTGGCCAGGCGCCTGTGTGCTTGCCTGTAAGCTGCCCAGAACTGCATTGTCCTCCGACGCTGTAGCTCTGAGGTTGCTGCATGGTGAGTCTGCAGTGTGAAAAAAAGCGGTCAGCTGACGGCAGACGCACACGTCTGCTCGTCTTTGCCGCTTCCGTGTCAGCGTGGGTGTGGTAGCGGTGAGCTGAGTTAAACAAAATAATTTGACACAATTAAATTGGGGAAAAGAACAAAAACTAATTGGCGACTACTAAAATTTTGGAAAAAAAAAAAAGAAATAGTTTGGTTTCAGTTCCGAGCAACACTATGGCCAGTGGGTTTTAATACGATAGTATCCCACCATGCACTGTATTTTATGTTCACAACCCTGCAAATATGGAGTCCATGCCCACAGAAGACAAAGTGCTTCTTAGCATGAACATTATGGCTTTGATTCTTAAAAACACAAGGTACATTTTACCATAAATGTGTGCATTTCGTTTTGAACTCTGAAGTTCTCTTTGAATGATTTCATCGCTCCAGAGCCAGAGCCTCGATTTCAGCATCTGATCATGTTGCTCTACGATCTACCATTTTACAGCATAAGCCCCAAAAATGATATACCATGAAGCTGTATTGATAGTCATTCTCAACTCCTTCAGGCGCCTGAGTATTTGCAGCGTCCAAGTGCCAAACATATCAGACAGCATTTTGGGATATTAAAGGAAGCACAAAAAATGTTGTTCGGTATTACACTGTCCAAACTTATGACAAACCATAGTATCGATGCAATCTAATTTAGAACCAGACTCGGGACTACCTCCCGCGGCAGTCTGAGTCTGGTTCTCAAGTACGGTATGAAACGCTCTGTATTTAGCACTTTTAAGCTGGTTTAACTAATACAGTTTAAATGTGTTGGTGGTGTGAGCGAGCTACCTCAAAGACCCTTGTGTCTAATGAAGGCATAGAGGGATTGTGACAAAGTGGCTGAGTGGGAACAGGTGCAGAAGTGATGCAGTGCACTAATGAATCAGACAGAAACTTGTAATCCAGTTTGGAAAGTGTGCTTTATTTTTATCCAGGTCTGGTGCCCAATAAACAATAATCCCCCGGAAATACACAGCAATGTGTACTGCGCGGGGTAGACAATAATGTGCTTCTAGACTCTAAACGATAAACAATACGTATCTGCCCCACAATAATACCAATACGGTCAACAGACCTGGGTGATACCGTTTATTTTGTGATAGTAGTGCAGTGTTGTTCCGGCTAGTGCTGGCCCACTGCAGCAGGTCCGGAATCATGTTAGCCCTCTAGTGATTTACAAACAAGACGAATTACACAAAAACTCACAATACTGAAACAGTAGTTACGGGGTCTCTCGCAGTCCTTTTCGGTTCACAAACACAAACCAAAACAAAGGAACAGATTATGATTCTCTGTCCCCTTTTAGCTGTCACACATGACCCCTTGGTAAACAAGTGCAACAGCCTCTCTAATCTGCGGCTGCCATGTCGTTTTCCTTCCGGGTCAATGTGTTATTATTTATTTCTTAGCTGACGCCCTTATCCAGGGTGACTTACAATTGTTACAAGATATCACATTATTTTTACATACAATTACCCATTTACACAGTTGGGTTTTTACTGGAGCAATCTAGGTAAAGTAAAGTACATTGCTCAAGGGTACAGCAGCAGTGTCCCTCACCTGGGACCCACGACCCTCTGGTCAAGTCCAGAGCCCTAACCACTACTCCACACTGCTGCCCTATAAAGATGATGCTGCCATTTAAAACAACTTGACATATAACCACAGTACTACAAAGCTGAAAATGAACATATTTAACTTCGTGTCACCTAAGTGCAACCCTATTTTGAAAATTTTCCAAAGTGTATTGTAAAAATAAATTGCCAATTCACATGTATAAAAGTGTGTCTTGGAAACAAGTCTGGGAACTAGCCTGTACAATAATAACAAGGGATGTAAAAATGAATTGTTGCATATGGTTAACAAAAGGAAAAGTTTGATTATTCAGATCATAATATGGTAAAGTAATCACAACCATGTGGAAATATGATAAGGGCGAAATGATCTGAGGAGAAGATATCTGAAATATATATTTCATTTTGATTGGATATCCTGTTTTGGGCAGCATGAAATTACATTTCTCAATTAATGCAATTGAAAAAGACAGGAAATCCTTTTACAATCAAATATACAAAATATTTTTTTAATTATTTAACCAATATTGTAAAATTGTTTTTGAGTCCACTTTACAAGGTGATAGACTTTGAGATTGTTAAAAAGTCAAAAGGTTATTGTATTCATATCATTTTTGTATGTTAAGATCTTATGTTCTTTTTGCTTTAAATTAATCTATGGCTTCAGAAATGTATGGGATCTTATTTACAAACTAAAAACTCATAAACACAATTACCACTGTTGTAGTATAGATATACGCTGCCTGGCCACTTTATTAGGACATGCACCCAAAAGCTTATTGACCACTGTTTTCCCTGACAAAATGTGGCATAGACTCCACAAGACTGCTGGAAGATGCCTAAAGAGATAGTGACGATGCCATTATAGTTAACACTGTAAGAACATACCCCAGAAGTAGGAATATGTTGTGAAGGCCTTACTTTAACCCACTGGATAACCTACAAAGCAAGGGATGTGGTACAGTAGTTTATATTCTTTTATGTATTTCAGGCAAAAACAATACATAAAGTAGACATCACAGTTTGTTTTGTTTTTTTTTGTTTTGTTTTTTTAAATCACTGCCATTTCCCTTTCTTTGCAATAAACAAAGTATCCAAAGACACATTTTCATTACTGAGGTTTACTTATGCTTTCAACTGAATAAGCAAGTGAAAACTGTCAAATTTAACGGAAAAGGGACATTGTACAACGAAAAACATTTTTTGGTTCTCGTTTATTACATTCCACGTAACAGAGAATAGGATCACAACATAAAACAAAATGCTGATCACTATAATTAACATTTCCCTTGCAACTTGGGCCAATGTGGACCAACATGAGGCATTTTGGACTGACATACTTGCATCTGTTTTTCCCAATTATGGCTTGATTCCCAAATGTGAAGCAGCACCTGTGACTTACTTGCAATCACTATTTGGCAGCTTTGATTGCACGTGCATCCTAATCTGGGCTATTTACTACTTCTTGTCAAAATCCAAAACATTTTAAATAGAGGGTCGAGGCAGCTGTGTTGATGCTTGGTTTTTTTCTTGTATTAACCCTTTGCAGTCCATTTATTCAGCGCGTCAGGTCCAATTTATTTTCACACGTGCAGTTTATTTTAGACGCTCTATTTAAAAGTATTTTTCACAGTAAAACAGGTTTAAAAGGCACTGCATATCAACAGGACTCTCAGTACTGCATCTCCAGCCCCGCCCCACCCCCTTGTTCGCTATATTTTTCACATACCTCTTCATAGTAGTGCATACCGATAAATCATCTCGTTTTATCACCAAACTCCTCAATAATGCGATCCAAGTCATTATTTTATTACTATAACATCTAAAAAAAGCTCTGCAAGGGTCTGTGATATTCTTTGAGCGCTGGATGCAGAAGCAGCTATCTTGTTTGTTTTTGTCCGTGTTATCTCTGTGATGTCGGGGCTATCTGTATTCCTAAGATACGCCCCTTTTTTTCATTTTTTTTTTTTCGGTTTCTCTCGGCTCCTATCGGTCTCACTCGGCCATTGAATGGTTTTCTAGGCTTTTTCCAGAGAAAAAACGACAAGAGACCTGTTTTTTACGTCTTTTTGATAATGTCGGACAGGGTCCGACATAGGACCGCAAAGGGTTAATTCCACAAATCAGGTGGAGTTTTTGTTTTCACTTGCTATTTTAGAAACTAACGTAAATTCTGTTGGTAAATCTGTGCAACACGTTGTGATAAATATTTCTAATTTCTATCAGTTTTATAATTTGTAGCAGACACAGACGTGTTTTTTTTGAAGAATACAATGTTTGATTATTCGAATATTTCGCCCAGCACTACTATTGTATCTGTTTCACCAGCAGTAAAGACTGTTATGTAAACATGACTGCTTCCATCTGTAAGACAGCTCTTGCAAAACAATAAAAATGTTAACAACACAACAATAAAAGTGGTGCTAGAATTTTTTCACCTAGCTTTATAAGTTTCAAATCACAACCAGTACTGCTGTTCACTTTTTGAATGACCTAATAGTACAGAACCCATGTTTACAGCACATTGGGCTGTCAGGCTGATTCCGATTTTAGGTTTTAACCATTGTTGTAATGGAGGTATAGCATGCACTGATTCCCACTGTACATTGGGAACATACAATTCCCCTAGCTTTGTCTTCCAGTATCATTTAATGGAAACCTACAGTGCCCCTGCAGTTTTTAGGAATAATGAAGTGCAGCCGATTCAAAAGCTGCTCCGATAAAACAAGGTGGCAACACTGATATTTTTTTTTTTGTTGTTGAACCATGGCTGGCCATGTCTGTAACTTTATGTAGCAACAGCAATGGTGGCCCGCATGAGTAATGCTACATACTATCCTGTCAGGTTATCTGAAATGGCTGAACACTGGGCAGCACACACTGATTCCCATCTGTGCTATTATTTTATTTACTCTCAGGATAACCAAACCAATCAAAAGATCTGGAAAGTACTTAGGAAACACCAGAAAATATTCTTAAAATAAAACACACAGTTGAACAGCATCTTCAAAAAGCCAGACAATTTCTAAAAATAAACACAAATAGAAACAGAACCCTATTGATAATACTGTCTTTAGCTTAAATATTTTGAGTACACAACAAAGATGTGTAAATGAGGTCTGCGGTTTTGTATTATCATGATAACCTCGGTGTGGTTCAGGGGGTGGGAGCTGGGCTCTTTCCTATCCTTTCATCTCCTATCATCAATCAAATCTACTTCCTATTTAAATCATTAGTCACACCCTATGCAGTTGTTTTGTGTTTTTTGTTTTTTGATTCTGAACCTAAGCGGATTACAAGATCCCCAGCTAATTTCTTTCAGCATAAAAATCAAGTATGGAGTACTTACCTCACATCTCTTCCTCGGATTCGGAGGGTTTTGAGGATAACTTCATGTCTGTATCAGAGCATTCTCCGTCAGCGTCAATCCAAGAGCTGATCACACCACCACTCTTCCCTCTATCGGGCGTCTCCGCAACATGCGAACAAGAGCCTCCCGAGCATGATACCATACCATTGAACCCACCGTTCAAGGAGTTAATCCTTGCCGATCCAAGCGGCTCCGAACTCTCATCTCAGCAGGGAATCCCTTTTCATTTTCTATTGTGAATCCATCTCAGCAGAACCTATTTTTCCACCCAAGGAAACTCCCCTGCCGTGCTCAGCTGTTCAGTGGCCCAGGTCAGACAGCAGGCAGACCGTCTCAGAGCAAGCTACTCCCGCGGCCAGCATGTCATCACATCAGCAGGCAGCCACTCCAGCCAGAGAAACTCAACAGGAACATTCTCCAATTTTTAACGAAAATAAAAGCAATCATGCAACCATTTGCAGACACCTTATCCTCAGTCAGCTACCGCCAATTCCGGTTTTATACCAATCCTGATCCCTACAATAGAGCCTGTAGTCTACAACCTTGCATCTGCAACAGGATACGGTTCCGCCGTCTCAACCAATGCCCTTCGTTATTCAATATCCCTGCAGCAAAATTGAATGTTAGGACGTTAATCTGGTTTCTCTATTGATGGCTACATCTGAGTTTCTAGACCATAGAGCGGTGGATTGCAGAGATTTATCAGTCATGCTGAAAGACCCGAGATTACTGAAAAATCTAACTCTGGGGGAATTCATCCTTGCCTTCGCTATATACAGAGATGTGCTATGTTCAAGATACCCAAACCGCAGACAAGAACTGGGTTCTTACGAATTCTATATAGTGGAGCTATCTGTCAGATATGGAGGGACCATGTTTTTCGGTTACCACAAATCATTTTCAGCAAAAGCAGCAGCTATTTTGGCAACAGATAACCACATCATCGACTGGGCACAACCTGATTTGGACCTATTCAATAGGATTTTCAGCGGTCTCAGAGCCAATGCATGCAGGGTCTGCGGTTCTACCAGCCACTCAACCTCTCTTTGCCCGAAAGTTGCCATAGCATCAACCACCTCTAGATCAGCAATCTGCATCACTCTTCCCCGTTTTTTCTAACAGAACCTCGATCCCTCACTCCATACATTCTTCAGTCCCACCTGAGCAATCCACAAGAGAAGATAGATTTGGGCAAACAATCAGATATGCAGGAGGACAGCAAATATGAAACAATTTCAACTTCGGTATCTGCTCAATGAGGCAATGCAAAAATATCCATATGTGCAGTTTCTGCGGGGACGCTCATTCAAAATCCATCTGCCCAGTAGCTCCAAAGTGACTTTCTCCAACACTCAAAGTCGCCACTCCTATAAGTATTCCCAATTTAAAACAAAAACTTCTGAATCATCCAGACAAAATCTTTGTCGACTATTTAATTGTGTACTAAAAAATGAGTTTTCAACCAGACTCAGTCAAATCCCTCCCTCCTCCTTTCAAAGCAATAACCTCCATTCTGCTGTTCAAGAGCTCAGTCTTTTATTCAAAAAGAAATTAAAAAAAGGATTTATGGTCGGCCCATTTGCAGCTCACCGTTTCCAATATTCAGGATTAACCCGATCGGCATCGCCACAAAGAAAATGTCAGGAAAAAAGCATCTCATCATTGACCTGTCAGCACCATGGGGCTCAAGCACCAGCAACATCAACTTGCTCATTCCTCACAGTCAATTTTTGCTACAATACATTACCATATCTGATGCAATTCATTCAATTAAATTGGCAGGCAGCGGCTCCTGGTTAGCAAAAGCAGATATATCAGATGCATTTAAAGTACACAGTTAACTTTTGGTTGCTGTAGCAGCTTGAAAATATCTGATACTCTTTCAGAAGCTTTATGCTGGATACTTCTCAATTGATATCATGTTCCATTTTTGCTCCACCTACTTGATGATTTTCTCTTGATCTCTCCTCCCTCAGATCCGAGACCAGAAGCGATCACCTTAAAAGTTTATTTTCAGAAGTCGGTGTCCTGCTTTCAGAAGAAAAAGCAATCGTCCCCCTTCATTCACTGGAATTTCTAGGAATCATACTGGATGCAGAAAAGTTTGAAGCCACCCTCCCCATATCTAAACTCAATATTATTCGTTCTCTCATTAAGACCTTTCAGATCAGTAAAACGCACTGCTCTCTTTGCTGAGACATTTCAATTTTGCAATTCGCATGATCCCCCAGGGACGGACATTTATATCTTGATTTACTTGCTCTTTCATTAACGGCAAAAAAGGACTCCTACATCAATCCAGTTCAAGTTCACCTCTTATTATGCAATTACTGCTGTGGTTAATATAGATTTCAGTATCAAATAATTTTCTAATCCAAACGTGCCATCTACCGGGCATTTATAATAATGCAGATGATGCTGTTTCTCATTTACAGATTTACAGATTTCATCGTCTGGTCCCTACTGCTCTGCCAGCTTGAGCATTGACACCCCATTTCAACTAACTATCAGCAGACTATTCAATACAGCGCAAGCATACATGGCTGCAGCACTCGCTCCTTCCACCAGATCCTCTTATTCTACCGGCTGGACCACCGATTTGACTTTCTGCTCCCAAAGCAGGATTAATCCGACCCCATTCAACCAGGACTGAATTATGGCTTTTATAGTGCACGCAAATGACTCTTTACATCTTACACCAGCTACAATCAAATCCTATCTGTCAGGAATACAATACCAATTTCACTTGATGTCCTTTAACTCCCAACTCTCCTATCAATACCAGCTGTCCGTCTCCTCCTGTGCGGAATCTCTAAGAGCTCTCCGACCGCTTCTCCTTCTCGTCTGCCTATCTCTCTAGATAATCTGAGCAATTTGATTTCAATCCTCTGTCAAGGCTGCTTCTCTTGATGACCTAACAACGAAAACTATATGCCTAACTCCATTTTTAGTTTTTTTAAGATGCTCAGAATATGCAGTTCCTTCTATTGCCAGCTTTCCTATGCTGGGTATTCGCTGCAGTGATCTCATGCTCATCTTAGATTCCCACTTTGTCCTCTTCCTGCACATTTCTAAAATGGATCATCTTCGGCAAGGTCAATTTATTCAGCTATCAAAAACTGACTGTCCTCTATGCCCATATGCTTCCAGGCAAAAATATATCACAGAACGCAAACCTATTTCAAATTCTGACCCTCTGTTCATCGATTCAAGCCGGACTGTTATATCAGACATTGGTTCACATCTCATCTGTCCACGTTGGTTTCCAGAGCAGGACTTCCCCACAATTCTATACTCCTCATTCATTCACAATCGGGGCAGCCACATTAGCAGCAAGAGCAAAGATTAACCAGCATCTAATTAAAAATATGGGGTGCTGGACCTCATCAGCAGTTGAATCATACATATGTTCTTCCCCATCTGATATATCTTCTGCACAACAGTCTATTGCTAGAGTGGTGAGGACCTTTCCACCGGGATCATCAAAGGTTTCCACTGAGCGGAGGGTCTTCAAATAGTTAGTAGGGAGCCAGTTACTAACCTTATTGTGAAAAATGTTTTTCTTTCTTTCTTTCTTTGTATATGCATTGGCGGTTCTTTTGTTTTCATGCACTCATAGGAATCTTTAGCTGGGGGCCGGGGGTCCATCCTTTGGGGGGTTAGTGATCTCACTTTCTCCAACCCTTGGTTAGGCTCCACTTACTTTACCTCCGCGAGGAGGGTTCTTCACGAGTCAGAGAGGAGCCCCGGCCAAACCCAATCTTTTAGCATCTCATGATCTATCACTACCCTCGCAATCTGAGGAGCTAAGCTTATTGTTGCTAACCCTCACTGTAGGAGCTCTTCTCATTTCAGGTTTTCTGGGGGTGCGTCTCTGTCCCAGCTTTGGAAGTCTATAATTCACCTCATCGAGGGCAGCTCTCCGAGCCAGAGTTCCCTTTCCTTCCTTTCTTCTCGAGCCTCTATTTAGGTATGGAGCCCCCCAAGAGACGGGGACCCCCCTTTCCTATGTTGGATCCCCCAAGAGACGGGGACCGCATTTCTATATGTATTCAATCTTTACTAACTCTATGTCCCTGAGGATGACGTGCACCCAGCCTTGGAAGTTGCGTCACCACAACGCGGTCTCACCTAACTGTGGCGGTGACTTCACCACGACCCGGACCTCGTCCTGCCGAGGGCTTGCTCCTAACTGTGGGTGGCTCTCCGAGAAGTCAGGTGACATCACTACAGATAGCCTGGCTCCCACCCTGTGAATTTCCCATTGTGTATGCTCAGTCAACAAAAAATCATTCCCTCCATGCCTGTCATCTGTTCATTAAATATTCATGGTTTGTAAATGTTATTTAAATACTAGTTTAATTTACTTACATTAAATGTATAAACTGTTAAATGTTCATATCTTCTTCACAAACTGGAATGACATATATATATATATATATATATATATATATATATATATATATATATATATATATATATATAGTACTGTGCAAAAGTTTTAGGCAGGTGTGAAAAATGCTGTAAAGTAAGAATGCTTTCAAAATAGACATGTTAATAGATTATATTTATCAATTAACTAAATGCAAAGTGAGTGAACAGAAGAAAAATCTAAATCAAATCCATATTTGGTGTGACAACCCTTTGCCTTCAAAACAGCATCAATTCTTCTAGGTACACTTGCACAAAGTCAGGGATTTTGTAGGCATATAGTCAGGTGTATGATTAAACAATTATACCAAACAGGTGCTAATGATCATCAATTCAATATGTAGGTTGAAACACAATCATTAACTGAAACAGAAACAGCTGTGTAGGAGGAATATAACTGGGTGAGGAACAGCCAAACTCAGCTAACAAGGTGAGGTTGCTGAAGACAGTTTACTGTCAAAAAGTCATACACCATGGCAAGACTGAGCACAGCAACAAGACACAAGGTAGTTATACTGCATCAGCAAGGTCTCTCCCAGGCAGAAATTTCAAGGCAGACAGGGTTTCCAGATGTGCTGTCCAAGCTCTTTGAAGAAGCACAAAGAAACGGGCAACGTTGAGGACCGTAGACACAGTGGTTGGCGCAAGGAAACTCACTGCCATCAGCTCAGAATTGGCAGAAAACAGTGGGATCCTGCTTACCCATTACTGTCCGGAGCAGTCTCAGCTCAGAATTGGCCTTCATGGAAGACCCTGGTATACCATCTACTGTCCGGATGAAGTCGTCAAACAAGGCCAAGCGACACAACTATGCACGAAACACAGGAACTGGGGTGCAGAAAAATGGCAGCAGGTGCTCTGGACTGATGAGTCAAAATTTGAAATATTTGGCTGTAGCAGAAGGCAGTTTGTTCCCGAAGGGCTGGAGAGCGGTACACGAATGAGTGTCTGCAGGCAACAGTGAAGCATGGTGGAGGTTCCTTGCAAGTTTGGGGCTGCATTTCTGCAAATGGAGTTGGGAATTTGGTCAGAATTAATGGTCTCCTCAATGCTGAGAAGTACAGGCAGATACTTATCCATCATGCAATACCATCAGGGAGGCATCTGATTGGCCCCAAATTTATTCTGCAGCATGACAACGACCCCAAACATACAGCAAAAGTCATTAAGAACTATCTTCAGCGTAAAGAAGAACAAGGAGTCCTGGAAGTGATGGTATGGCCCCCACAAAGCCCTGATCTCCACATCATCGAGTCTGTCTGGGATTACATGAAGAGAGAGAATCAACTGAGGCTGCCTATCCAACAAAGAACTGTGGTTAGTTCTCCAAGATGTTTGGGCCAACCTACCTGCCGAGTTCCTTCAAAAACTGTGTGCAAGTGTACCTAGAAGAATTGATGCTGTTTTGAAGGCAAAGGGTGGTCACACCAAATATGGATTTGATTTAGATTTTTCTTCTGTTCACTCACTTTGCATTTAGTTAATTGATAAATATAATCTATTAACATGTCTATTTTTGAAAGCATTCTTACTTTACAGCATTCTTTCACACCTGCCTAAAACTTTTGCACAGTACTGTAGGTCTCTGCAGCTTTAATTGCAACTTTAATTCAAAGACTTGAATAGCCCACATATCTGACCTTTTTTAATTATTTTAACCAACACCTCTTCTTCCCTAAAAACCATTCTCCCTTGATATATTTCCTCCCATATTTTCACAGTATTGAACATTGATATTACAGTATGTCTTAAAAGGAGTACAGTATGTGCAAGTCTTGATCGACACTTACCTTGAAGAAGGTAGGTAGGTACTGTTGGTATGGTAGTTAAAAATGATTCAGTATAGTTTTAGTAATGATTAATGACATTTATTATGTGAAATTCTAAACCCTTGTTTTATTTTTTTGTTCTACTGAGAAAATATCATTGTGGCAGTGCAGCAGCCCCGCCCTTTAAATAATGTCTGTGAGGGGAATTTTGGGTTGGCAGGGAGGGGGTTAAATTCCTCCCTGCCAAAATACATGTGAGAATGTGGCTGGAGCCTGAAGTATATAAAAAGGAGAAATGATTTGTCTGGTGGAGGGTTTTTGGGTTTGCACTGTGGTGCTGGTGATTTGAATGTATAGAGATAGCATTATAGTGAATACTCTGTTGTTTTGTGTTTTGTTTAACCTTTTACTTTGGCCCTTGTGCCTTTTGATTTCTGTTTTTGATTATTGTTTTGTTAATTAAAAATGTGCATTAGCGCTAAAACCAAATTCTCCCTGTGTCTGAGTCTCCTTCCCTGCCGGTAACACCTGGGCCCACAGCGCTATCCTGTCACAGTCACCTACATATTTTTGTCTTCATAATAGAAATTAATAATTACAGTTAGCCTACATTAAATAAGCTTATAGAAGCTGATGTTTGTGGATTCTGCTAATATCAATCAAAGTCAATCTATAATGATTTGTAAAAACACATACATTTGCTTCACATTCATCATTATTCATTACAACTAGGGTTTGAAGTGTTGGGGATTTATTTTTGATCACATGACGTCCCTTTAAACTTATTTTGAGCCGATTCTGTTTCCTAAATAAACTCAGAAAAAAAGCTTTTAATTACAAGTCACTTGTTTTACCTTCATATCTTGACTGAGCCTGATTTTGTTTCATCGTATATTTATTTCAAACAGAGCTGACAAATTCCGCTAATTGCTCACCCCCGATCCTACTTTTAACTTGCATTTTATTCTTGCGTGCACCTAATTTATTGTTATGTTTTTGTTATTTTCAGTGATGGCCCGCACGGAGAAGGCTACATCTATCTAGTCAGGTTATCTAAAATTAGTCCAGTCATTGGCAGATGAGGTACTGTGTGTCTCCTGGCATTTAGTCTTCATCTGAGGCTAATGTGGATATTAAAAGTGGCCATTAATGTATGCGTAGCTCAGCTAAGGTGCTAGGACCAGATTAAAATCACTATTGCCTCCCCTATTGATCTGTCCTCCCTAATTTATTTAAACTTCAGAGAAACTCACCTAATCTAAGTGGCCTTGTCACACTGCTGACCTGGCCGCTTAAGATAAGTTCCTTTTTCAGAGGACAGTGTCCTCCTTCTCCCCCTGAGATGCGGGACCAGCGGCCAAAACTTAAGCACTAATATCACCCATACTCCAAACAAGCAACCACAATGCTGACACTGAATTATGAATAGGATTGACTGCGTAGCGTTAGAATAGCAACCAGTTAAAATGGACTATAGGCAACAAACAATAAAAATTGTATGTTAAATTATAAATGAACTAGCCCACCATAACCTCATTGCTTTTTGTAGATAGGATATTACATCTTTATGAGTATATTTAACTTGGATGTCTCATAAAAACTGTTTTTGGTCAGATATGACTTCTTTTTTTGCCTTTGGAGTTGAACCCATGCCTTCAGGAGAGACCTGTACCTGCTTACAGGACTTTTGTCCAAAAATAATTCATTTTCATAAGAGACATTGTCAGTAAGTAGAAAATATGCTAACATAACGTAACTCCACTGTCAACCACAACATAGGAAAACAAACAAGGGTCAAAATGACACCTTGGCACATTTTCCTGTTGTCCTACAGCAGTGTTCAAAGCTAAAGGGACTATCTACTCTCACTTTGAAAGGCAACATAAACTAAAAGCAGACTAATAAACATAACAAAATATTTAAAAACACATTTTAAAAAAAAACCTTGCACCCCCCCTCCCCCCTCCCCCTCAAAAAAAAAAAAGAATTGGTTTATAATATAATCATTATCCTTCATAACCCCTTACACCTAACTCTTGTAGTAATCAGTTATCTATGAGATAAAAATGTCAGACTCTATAGAATCTACTTCGATAATGTACCTTTAATCCATCAAAACAGACTAAAAAGAAAACATTATTTAAATAACTCATGGATTTTGTGAATAGGGACCAAGGTCATAAAAACCCTGTTCTTGGAGCAGACGATTCATGTCAGAAGCTTTTTTGCATTGCTTTTATTACTCAGATGTTTATTGTAAATTGTGAGTAATGAGTTGTTGATTAAGGGAAGTGTTGCTATTGTTTAAGTGGCGGTCCAAAGTGAAGATAAGGAAGGCGGCATTCATATATTTATGTAACAGGGATGACAATGACAAAATGTGTAGTTTTCAAAACACAGTAAATGTTAAACCAAATAAACTACAGTAGACAAACACAAGCCATTATTAAATGCCCTTCCATAAACACTTAAAACAACTGTATCTCGGTTAATGAGATAAACTGAAAATAAATCATAATATTAATTGTCATTTTAATAACCATTAAATAATTTGGTAATGTGTTGTTAAAGACAAAGCAGTATACATAGATAATTTTCAAGAAACTAAATTGAGGTCTGGTTACCTGATTTCAGTTTAACCATACTGTACTCTCACATTCCAAAAACAACAGACCTACTGAGGCTTATTTTCAAAGAGTTTACTCCAGCCTTTTTAACTCCCAGTGCCTTGGAGTAAAACACATATGACTCTCAATAGGTTTGTTCTCATGTTCTGACATAAATGTCATTTTCTCATTTTAAAAAAAAAAGGTTTCACTAAAGTGTAAACACTTTGACATTTAAAGTATGTCTGCAGAAAGAAATGTGTTTATTATTATGCAGATAATATTCTAAATATAGTTTAGAATACTGATTAGCTGGTTGTAAATTAAACAAACTGTATACTGTGGCAATTTCATTGGTAGTCAGTATGTTTGTTGTTTGTGTTTCCATGGTGACATTCTCTCAGAACTGTATGTTATGTTCTAATGTTTTTTTGTGTTTTTGTTTTTTTCTCAACATGAAACTATGGAAAATGAATACATTTCAAATCAGCTTTTGTAGAACTAAGTTTTTCTTTGTTTAATTTCTGGAAATCATTCTCTCAACAGTGCCAGGGGATCAGCAGCTGACTGCCTTTTTATTTACTGAAAATAGCTGCACAGACCATTAATCTTTTGTATTTTTCAGGAACTTCTGTAATTTGTATACCGACCTATAATGACTAGAACAACCAGGTAGAATGTCATATTTTAAATACTTTAATCTTGGTTCAAAATCTTTTAAATGAATGCTTCTTTGGCTCTGGAGGCAGTTCACTGTTATTGTAGTAATAGTAAACACATTTGTATGGACACCACGTCTCTGAATGTCACAATATAACGTGTTACACCCCTGGTTAGATTTTTGTTCTATGCCAGTGGGAGTGTTGGAAACTGCCTTTATTGACTTCACAAGCAGTTTGTTCACAGCATGGAGCTGACTACAAAAATAAATATGTGAAGCTTTTACTACAAGTACGTACTCACATTGGATTCAGGGACTGTTGGGAATGATCTACCCTTGCCTAGTTGATTTAGTTTTAAATTGAAATCTAGTTTTAAAAAGGAATAAATGGTATTTTTTTATGTTTTTATCAAAATTATACCATTTAGTGATTAACTAACACCAAAAAACCCTCCCTGACTAGGACTACTAAATTATATCATGTACCAGTATCTATATTCGCTGGTAATAGCATTAATCCTATACTAAAATTGCAAAAAAAAACCCCAAAAAAACGAATGTTTGTCTTGGTTCAACATGTGGTGAATTCTTAGGTGTTAAAGCAAAGGACAGCTAGATTCGTATGAGCTCTAATTAAATGGTATGCATATCTGCATTAAAAGTATTTTTTTTTAAATAAACATCACGGAACAGCTGCTGATAGCTAACCTAGGAAAATATAATTTAACAAACAATTCTGCTCACAAAGTGAAAATAGTGTTTCAGACATGGTATTATAGAATGGAACCTACCCCTACGTATTGTATAGGGTGATTCTGAAGTTGGTGTACAAATGAGCTGGACATCTTCACACCCTTCAAGTCTATCCAATTCAAACATGCAACACAAATTAAGCAACAACAACCCAGATATTACTGGACACTACAGTCTGTTTTGCAGTTATTATCCCCGCTAGATTACATACAGTATGTCACTTTTTTTTTTCTATGAACCACTTATCTATGTTCATTAAACTTGCTAATTTATTAGCACAAGTTACTGATAGTATAATATTTATTTTTTGCCTGTCTGTTACACATTTACACATATGTAGAGAACCACAAATCTGATTATGATGAAACTGGCCAAAGAATGTTTAGCACATACTCTTGACTATTAAAACTATTTAAAAAAGTTTAGAAGCACCCTATCAGTCTGTCTCACCATACAGTATTTCACATTTCACAAACTGGACATTTCAAACCGATTTGTCGAGATCACAGGACACATTTGTATTTTTCAATTTTTCCATTAACCACTGCAATTGTGCAGCTGTGACTTTCTGTTTTTATTTGTCTCTGTGCATTAAAAAAAGAATATTATGTGTAATGTATGTTTTGACATTCATTATTCAAACATACAATTATATTTTCAAGCAACAATACACCGTATATTCCCAGACACTACTGTCTGTTGTGCAGTTATTTATTTTTAAACATTTTACCAGGGAAGGTCCTTAAGAAAATAATTTCATTTCTTCAGATGTGCATCCCTCAGACGTGATTGGCAGGATGCAGACATGGAGACAAAGGCGTGTTTAAAGGGATCTCATGAACACAGGCCAGGAAACCAAGGTCATTACTTATTGATCTCACCACATTAACCTTAGTTTGCAGAAATGATTAATGCTATGCCAAATTCTATGGAGGTATTGTGATATGGTCAACAGTACAATCATGGGTTACAAATTGATTTCATAGTCCCCAAAGTTTAGGTTACATTAATGCATTAACAAACAAAACAAACAACAAATTATTTTTGTTTAAAAAAATGCCACTAAACTATAAACCTGTAACAAATAAACAACTGGCTTAAAAAATAACATAAACATTTAGGACACGATTAAAAAGAAGTACTGTGAGGAGTAATATGAAAATGATTCAGCTGCTGTATAGATCACAGTTTAGATATTTATTGGTAGCAATATCACAACAGAAGGATACAGCTCACCAAAACCAATTTAATAATATATTTGTATTCAGTGTTACAGCTCCAAAAGATTTTACCTTGAAAAGTTTGGTAGGACTCCAGTCTCTTAATGTGTGACAATCAGAAATGGCAAGTGCATTTTTAATCTGTGAAAAGGTCCACAATTCACAATGTTCACAATGAGTAAACGGAGTGAAACTCCATTTTTGTTTTAGAGTTCAGTAGACTAAACCACTAGATTAACTGCCTGTTCAATGCCACGTCTGTGGTCTCAGATAAATTCAGTTTTTAAGAAATATACTGCTGCAGGTTAATTATTTTTGATAAGATAAGGACGTTATCTTATTTGTGTTAAGATAAGGATCTTGTGCTGCATGCTATATTGATCTTCTTTGTATACAGTAAAACTGCATTGTCTTTCACTTAAATGTTTTAAACATAAACAGTCAATTTTCAATTGAATTCCAAAGATTAGCCTGCTTATAGCTAAAACATTCCTCACCTCTCCACTGTGCTGTTTGTATAACTTAAACTTGTGTAACCTAGAGGCTGATACCACGCCAGAAGCATTAGAAACCTAAATGACAGAAAGCATCACCAATTACTTGATGATCATCATTTTTTTTATTGACGGATTGCTTTAAAGTTACACAGATCAATTGCATAAAACTATACTCTCTTACAGAAAAAAATGCAGTATTATGAAAAAACAAAACTGTAGATTTTCAGATATACTGTGCAATTTATGTATGTTCTGTTCATATTCTCACATATTATAAAATGCCTTGTGCCCAAATCTGAGTTCTAATTTACTGATGATGTTTAAAATGCAGTTTTTAATACACATGAGGCAGGCACCGCTGGCATATCAATGCAAGTGTAATTTCCAAATAGCCCTGTCACAGTCTGCAGAACCTTATCAAAGCACAGTGATTACATTATTTCAAATTGATTTATGTTCCTAATCTATAGTTATGAGGTACAATTGCATATAAAAAGTACCTAGCTAGCAGAAACTAAAAAGTAATCCCAGATTTCATGCAATTTATTTAGTAATATTTGCACTTACTGTAAACTATACTGTATTTGAATATTAATCTTGCATTGTGACCCTGTACAGTGCTGCCCTGTAACAATAATAATAATAATAATAATAATAATAATAATAATAATAATAATACAGTGCACTCCTTTTATAAGAATCACATCCGCCCCGGGTGATTTGATTCTTATAAGCGGTTGATTCTTAAAAGCAGACCGATTTAATTACTGTGGTGGAGAATCAGTATGTTAGTATGAGAATGATATGATAAGTTCCCTGCAGTGTAATAGGTTGACCACTAGATGTCACGAGTTCCTGCATGTATGCACACCCATGAAAAATCCAGAGCTGCTTTTCCTTAACAAATTAAGGATAATGGTCAATTGGTTAACTGTCTGCTTGTTAAAGTTAATGGCACCTCGATAAAAAGGGCTTAGCCGAGAGCTTTGTAATGGGGGTATAGAGAAGAGAAGAGAATGAAAAAGAAAGAAAGAAAGAAAGAGAAACAGAAACCAAAACATGAGTAAGAAATCTAGTGTTTGTTCCACACGAAGTACTGTATTGTTTACTTAGTGCTCCAGCTGAGAGCTTGGTTTATTTTGTTTGTTTTATTAGCGGTTGTTTCACCACTGCAATGTAAGGAAAATAAAACCAACACTGGTTTAAAACTGTAAATCAATACTCCAGCCTGATAATTTACACTGTCCTCAGCCACTATGTCACATTACAATTAGCAAAAATCATTCAGTTTAAAATAAACGGGTCCAAATAAATCAAACCAAGCCGACCCGGAACTGACAGTTATTTACCCGACCCGACCCAACCCGAAGAACGAGTGGCACACGTTTCCTTTCCAAGCACTACTACAGTATTAACCCTTTGCGGTCCTATGTCGGACCTGGTCCAACATTGCAATTATTCCTATCCGGTCCAATGTCGGACCCTGTCCAAAATCATCCGGAAAAAGCCGAGAAAACCATTCAATGGCCGAGTGGGAGCGACAAGAGCCGAGACAAGCCGAAAAAAGGGTGTATCTCATGAATAGTCATACTTGCCCCTGGCATCAGATAATGGCGGCCATAAGGAAACAAGCTGGCTGCTACTGCATCTGCGCTCAGAGAATATCACAGACATTTGCAGAGCTTTTTTGAGATGTTATAGTACTAAAATAATGACTTGGATCACATTATTGAGGCGTTTGGTGATAAAACGAGTGATCAGGAGATGATTGATCAGTATGTACGACTATTGTTATTATTATTATTTATTTCTTAGCCTATGTGAAAGCTGTAGTGAACGAAAGGATGGGGCGGGGCTGGAGATGCCTAGTGAGTGCTTTGTTGATATGCAGGGCCTTTTAAACCCGTTTGACTGTGGAAAAATACTTTTAAACAGCGTCTAAAATTAACTGCGCGTGTGAAAATAAACTGGACCTGACGCGCCTGACACGCACTTAATAAATGGACTGCAAAGGGTTAAAGCTGACTGCAGGTAGGCAGCCCAAAGACCTTCTATGACCCAATAAATGCACAGCAAAGATGGAAGGACCAGCCCTGTCCTGCACAGCCTTTCCAACTGTGCCTCATTTGGGCATCGGGCCCTGCAGCGCCCTAAAAAGCAAGCATTAACAGAGTCTTTAAACTCTGAATAGCTGGAGGCATGGCCCAGCCCCCAGCTGCATCACAGTCATTGAGGGCCACAGGAAATGAAATTCAATGTTCCTCAGACAGTGCGCCTCCTAAACACCCAGGAAAGAATATTCGCGGTATTGTAGTGAAGACACAAAATGAAATTGGGGCAGGGCAGCCATTTTATGGTATCTACATTCATGGACTTGTGGGAGGAAATATAGTTCCAATGTGTGTAGATTCAGTGGCTGGATGCACCTTGGCAGACCAGGAACAAGGAGGATGCTTCCCTCGCTCCCTTTAAGATCAGACTTTGCTCTGCAAATGGTAGTGACATACCAGCTTTGGGACTTTGGCATACCAGGATTCGGTTCACCACGAAGGAAGTGGAGCATCAAGTGATCATTGTGCCACGACTCAGCACACCTTTTTTTACTAGGAACAGATTTCTTGGATAGAAATCGATGCATCTTAAACTGCAATCAGAAAATATTGCACATGGGGAATCAAGCTATCCCTTGGCTCAAAGAAGGTGAACTACCTGAAGCTTGGGTGGAACGCGAGTAGGAACTGCAGTTACACCCTATGGAAGAAACTTTGCTCCCAGTTGTGGTGCTGCTCCAGTAGTAATGGTTCAGAAGAAGGATCGGACCTGGAGGTTCTGTGTAGATTACAGGCAACTCAATGCAGCAACTGAAAAGGATGCGCACCCAAGAATAGATGACACCCTTGATGCTTTGGGGGTCGACCCAGTACTTCTCTACACTTGACCTTACCAGTGGCTACTGGCAGGTCGAAGTTTGTCTAGATGACCGACCCAAGACAGCATTTGCTATCTCTCAAGGCTTGTTTGAGTTTAATGTGATGCCCTTTGGGCTTTGCAATGACCCCAGCACTTTTCAGAGGCTGACGGAGCTCACCATTGCAGGTCTACAGTGGCAAATCTGTCTAGTTTATCTAGATGACATTATTGTGTTCAGCTGCACCTTTAATGATCATATACGACACCTGGGACAAGTATTCCAGAGACTTCAGTAGGCTGGCCTTAAGGTGAAGCCAAGCAAGTATCGCTTGCCATGCGACATGGTTCATGGGTCATGTAGTGTCTAAGGAAGGGGGTTGCCACAGACCCACAGAAGGTAGCTGCAGTCCAAGAATGGCGAGTGCCTCAAAGGACGTTCGCAGTTTTCTGGGGGCTTGCATCTTATTATCAAAGGTTCATACCAGGGTTCTCTCTTATTGCTTATCCACTCTTCAACCTTACTAAGAAGGGACGACGATTTCAGTGGACTGCAGATTGCCAGGAAGCTTTTGAGGAACTTAAAGAACGTTCTGCCCCGTACTTGCTTATCCTGATTTTGAGCAACCTTTTATCTTGGACACAGATGCTAGTGATACAGGAATTGGAGCAGTTGTCTCACAGTGCAAGGGAGGTGAAGAGAAAGTAATAGCTTATGCTAGCAAGGTTTTGTCTTTGGCTGAACGCAATTACTCTGTGACCAGGAGAGAACTTCTAGCAGTGGTGGTATTCACAACCTATTTCCATCATTACCTGTTGGGAAAGAAGTTTTTGTTAAGAACTGACCATGGGTCACTCAGATGGCTAAAGAATTTTAAGAACCCTGAAGGTTAACTTGGGTAAAACAGCTTGAACAGTTTGACTTTGACATTGTGCACCGGGCAGGAAAAAAACATCAAAACGCTGATGCGATATCTCCTTTAGTGCAACAGGATGGTAGTGATGTCTGTCCTGTGTGGGTACTCCCAGAAGACAGTGTGGTGAAACGCATGCGAGTGGCACAGGCTGAAGATCCAATATTTTACATCGTCAAGGGTGGACTGGATCGAAGTGAGACTGAGCCTCCGGCCACGCTTGCAAGGGATGATCCCATTGCCCTACCATACACCAACTGGAAAGAACTGCAACTTGTCAGAGGCTGATCTGTCACAAAACCAAAACAAAGCATAGAAGGTGGTTCAGGAAAGGTATTGGTGGCCAGGTTGGCGTCAGGATGTAAGAGACTGGTGTTGCAACTGCAGAATCTGTGGTAGCCAGAAAAATCCCAACCAAAGAAACAGAGCACCGACGTGACCCATCTTGTCTCACGACCTTTTGAACGTGTTGCAGTAGACCTGTATAGAGAGCTCCCTGTAACACATGAAGGGAATCGTTATATAATGGTTGTAGTGCACTACTTCACCAAATGGCCCAAAGCCTTTGCTATTCCTGACATCAAAGCCAAGACCATCACATGGACATTGGTTGAAAAGTGGGTCTGCATGTTTGGTGTTCTGACCAAGGGCGCCAGTTTGAGGCAACACTTTTTAAAGAACTGTGCCAAACACGGACCTCCCCCTATCACCCTCAATCAGACGACTTGGTCGAGAGATACAACCGCACTTTAAGGCAGATGTTGGCCATGCAAGTGAAAGATTCACAGCGTGACAGACAACTTTTATACCTTGCTAGCATTCCGAAGTAGCCACAGGAATCGACAGGAGTGTCACCACATGAGCTACTTTTTGGAAGGAAAGCTAGGCTTCCAGAAGACACAGAATGGGGAGCTCCCCAGTGCCAATATTGAGGACATTCTGACTATGTCGGGGAGATGAAGCGACAGCTAAAGCTTGGGTAAAAATGACCTATACAAAACAATCGAAGTGCGACACAGAGACAAAAACAACAAAGGGACCGACCCTGGCATGGGCCCTACGCTGTTGGAGAAAAAGTTTGGGTGCATTTCCCAAACCAGAAACAGTGTTTGTCTCCTAAGCTACAGTATCCTTGGAGGGAACCATATACTGTTAAAAGATCTCTACATGGCTACAAGAAACTACTCCCATCTATCACAATCGCTTGAAGCCTTACTTCGAGTGGTTCCCCGGACAGTTTGAAAGGAAAGTGCCAGCTAGAACTTCCTGGAAGTTACAATGCAGAGGACCCCACACCTCATGACAAGCCCAATCAGTCATGCAGGGAGCATTATTATTTTTAAATTTGCTAACATTCAGGGGAACACGGTTGGACTGGGAGAGAGACTGTTGAAGCAGGGAAAGAGCTCTGGGTGAGCTCATCAGGTCTGCAATATTATTGTTTAAAATAAGCTGGTTGTCAATATAAATTGTAACAGGGTACAGTAACTAGCAGCGGTAATAATGGTCTGCTGAACTGGTTTGCTAAGGATTGGGATGAAGACAAACTCTTGCAAGTCGATTGTCCTCTTTCTAGTCAACGCACTAGTTTAGCGATCCTCTCCTATCATCACAAGAACGGGGCTAAAGTTCCTGATACCTTGTTTTCTTTTCAGTTGTCTATTCCGGGTTGGGGAGGGACTGCTTCATGACCCATTAACTTCAGCCTGAATGGGAGGGCCTTCAACACTGTAACATGGAGCACCACTAGAGTACCAAGACTCACAGCTGAAGGACTGACGTCATGGGGTCTTTTTCTCTCCTGTGATCCTCTGCGGCCATAGGGACTACGAGGGATAGAAGCAGGACAACAAACATTTTCCCAAACCAGAGCCCATCCTGGTACCCACCTTTTTCCTTCTCTCTTCATTTTATTTATTTTATTTCCCCTCCCCAGAATAAGTCTTGGTGACTGGCATTAATAATTTAGGTTGGGATACCCCCACCCCCCATTTTTATGTAACAATCTATCCTGCTCTATTAATTCCTTTGTCTCTTCATAAGTTTCATTTATGTTCAATCTGTTCCAAGATGATAATTACTGAGTTATTTCAATATTCTCATTTTTATTTAATTTGTGCTAATTGTTTCATAAATCTACAGTTCTTTTATGCCCCCTGTCTTCCCATTTCCCCATACTTCTTATTAACATTCTGTTAAATAAATCATCGTTCTGCCCCGATACTTTGTGGTCTGTGTGAAGTCTATCTTTATTTGGTCAGTACTCATCTTGGCTACCGGGTGCAGGTGCAACTGACATTACAATACATTGTGCTAAATCCAGACAAAGAGAACCGTCCTTTACATAAAATGCTTACAAAATAATATTGTATATATTTATATACTTCAATTACATATAAGATGAGATTTTTGAAGTCAGTGATTCAAAACAAAGTGTTTACCACGGTAACTAGTGGTGTCCTCCTTCCTCTTAAGTCTAAAAGCAAGTGCGTCTATGAATTTGAGCAGGTTTTGTCCCCTGTGGTCCTCACTTCAGTTTATTACAGTATGAAGCTTCATAATAACAATCAAAGGCTGCTACTGATAAGTTTGCTTCTTATACAGAAATGAGTGTTTGCAAACTACAATATTACCTATAGAGCTTGTGGTTGTAGTAATACTAAAAGATACTTAAAGACACTTACAAAATAGAAGTCTTTCTCAATGCCTTCACGTTTATTTTAGTATTACTACATATACAACAACTGAGTGATGTATACTTATAGATAGAGCCTGAAGTTGTATGACATAGAGCAGCAACCTTGGGCAACTGTGCTGAAAAAATAATATCAGAAGCTTTAGCAAAGCATTTAACTGTACTTTGAGGTAGTATTCAGAAAGCTTTGTGAACCACAGAATGGGAAAATCAACCCTGTTATGCAAAAGAATGTTAGAAGGATAAACATTAGACCACCTTAAAAACAAATGCAAATTGAATTGCTTGAATAGTTGGCTGAAAAGTATTCAGTTATATAGATATGGGTCTGTTACTCTTACTGTGGTACTCAATTGTTCAAGAACTAAGGAAAGTGTTGCAATTTAGATACCAAGGGTCTGGAACTGATTACTGAATTCTCTTGGTGATAGTGGAATAAACACTCAGAATGCACTGGTCCAATCAACATGTTTGGCTTGTATCATATTTTGTGTCCAGTGTACAAATTTTGATGCAGTATCTCAAAGCTGTAACCACCTGTCAATCGCTCAAAAAGTTAATGATTGGTTAATGACATGTGTCAGGAAGACATACCTCCGAATTTTTAACCTATCATGGGTGGCCTTGGATATAGTTAATAAAAAAAAAGAATAAAAAGCTTTGAATAAATAACGACAAATATACTGTATAATGACTTCAGTTTAATATAAAATATTTTGTTATGTCTAATCTTATTACATTTATTATCACACAAATCAAATGCCACTGCTTACCACCCACCCCCCACCCCTGGTACTGACCTCAGGTCACAACCAGAGCGCTCTTGGCATTTCATTTATTGTATATAATTACAGTTGCAGTAGGCATTTTATGAACATTTTAAATGGATTTAGTGGTGTCAAAAAGTTAAAAAAAAACATGTCTAAAATGGTCTAAAACATTAATCTGAGATGACACTGCTGCATGGGACACCAGGCAGGCCATATCCTAGCAACCTGAGCAGCGACTTTAAAAGTTAGACTTTTATCGTGGTGCACTGTGCTGAGAAAGAATGATGACGCTAATTCAGGGGAGTTCACTGACATACTGTAGAACAGGCTATATCATCAACTTGCAATATCTCTGCATGGCACATTTGGAAGCTGGAGCTTGACAAATGGGTTCAGCAGCATAATAAAGGAAATAACCCCTTAAATTCAAACTGATACCTTGTCAATAGTTGTCTTAAGAGAAGAACATAAGGTTAACCCCCTACTGAATTAGCTGGTATTTCTCAGCCATTATGGCATGGTCTGCAACAATAAAGGGAAAAAAAATACATGATCAGCAGCTTTGAGATCTGGCCTGAAACACTTTGTAAACAGGACATCCATTGATGGCAAATTCACTGGACAGGAGCAATGCTTGGTAAAAGTCAGATATGATTGAGTGGTTTGTTTGGATCTGGTTCCCCTCCATCTCATTGAGGTCACCCTTAGATAAGGCCTGGTGCTGCCAAGCCTCCATGGCGGGGTGACCCTGAACCCCTTTGCTCCTTACCCTGAACCCCACAATGGTTACAAAAAATGTATCTGCAGTCTCTTCCGAAGTAAAGTCTGCCTAGACATTACTATGCAGATGCAAAGGGAGGGCCAAACAGATTCATCCTAAAAAGGTTTTTTGTCTGAAAACAAGCTGTAATATATATCCTTATCTTTAAATGGCGAGGCACAGAAATGTCACTAAAACCTTGTTTGAAAACCCTGCTGATCCCGTTCTGTTTTTTAACAAACCACCAAAGGATACCAGAAGTTCCGAGCATGCTTTGCTGTGAGGCCCCCTGATAAGCACAAGAGAATGTGGTACAATAGAGAAACCATTGTGATACATGAACACACATTATTTTACCCACTGTTGCATAGTTCAAAACCAAAACTGACCAAATATAGTCAACTACCATAAAAATTAAAAAAAAAAAAATCTAGGTAATTTCTTTTTTTCACAGTTTTGTGAAAAAAAGAAAAAAGGAGGATGGAACTGAACACACCTTCCAAGCAAAGCACTTGCCTGCCTATCCACAAATACTACAATGCCACCTAGTGGCGATGACAAAAATAGAAAACTCTTCCTTCTATATTTTTTAATGATTTGAAGACAATTTATGACAAATTAATTGTAATACAAACTGTACACAAATATACATGCAAATATGCTTGGTCTAACACACCTAATGAATCTGTATATATTATTGTGTGAAAGTACAGCAATATTTAGAATGATTGTTCTGGCATGTTTTAATTAACTCGATTAGTACTGGCTGCAAATGAAGTATGACCAGTAAATGCCCCCAATTAACACCCTAATAATGGGGCCATAAATAAGATAGGTGGCTATGGAAAGTAACTGGTCATGGCATATAAGACTGCATCATGTCCAGTAACTTTCCACAGCCACCTTCACCTGCCAGGTGATTTTCTCTCTGAGACAAAGGTGTTCACAGTACTTAATGCAGGAGGCCCTTTTTGAAAAAGAAGGGTTAACATTTTATGCAAATATACAAAAAGCATATCAAGTTTGAATGTATATGCAAGCCTGTAAAGCCTTCATTATCAAGACAGAAATACAGAAAGTTTATTTGTTTGTTTATTTGTTAATACTGGAATTTGCATTTTTAAATAGATTAATCACATTTTGAAATAATTCAGAGAGAATGGCCTCAGATATTTGCAAGAAGTGTATTTGATGAACATTTTAAATTGAACTTCCATAACTTTATTACAAATAGATGGACAACAACGTTTCAACTTCCTCCCGTGCTCACTCCTTCTCTTCCCTTGTCCCCTGTGGTAGAACCAGATACCAATTAACCTCCGTCTTTTTACTGCTTTCTGCTGTCTTCTTAAAACCCACATATTCAACCTTTATTTGTAAATTCCTTTTTATATCTTTTTATATAGG
This sequence comes from Acipenser oxyrinchus oxyrinchus, assembly GCA_030684275.1. Taxonomy (NCBI): domain Eukaryota; kingdom Metazoa; phylum Chordata; class Actinopteri; order Acipenseriformes; family Acipenseridae; genus Acipenser; species Acipenser oxyrinchus. Next base: position 82,308,538 of record CM060249.1, read on the forward strand.
GATTACTTTCTCTTTACAAACTTTATTCCAGGTGTATTTTCCAACATATAGTGGTAAAAAAAAGAAAATAAATGTGTATTTTTCAATTTGTGAGTCTTACGCAAAACATATTTTAGTTTTACTGACATCACAATAAAATATTTTACTTAATACAATATTGAATCGCCATCATGTACTATTTTAAAACATCCCGGGGATATGTATATGTTATCCATTTTATAACTGCTTAACATTTAGAATTAAAAAGGGAAAGAAAACATGCCAGGGAAAATGAGCCAGGGATTAATCCTGATGGTCAGTGCTTGTCTTAAACACTGCACCTCCCCCTTCCTCCCACTAACAACTGGGAACTATAAATTCTCCAAGATCTTTGCTGTGCTTGGATAATTCAACCAAGACCACCAAGGAGCCCTAATCATGGCCAAAGAATTCCGTAACCATGCATTCTGGAGGGGTGTGATGGCCGAGCTGATAGGCATGACTTTATTTGTCTTCATTAGCATAACAGCAGCTCTTGGTTCAGAATCCAATGGTGCTGACCAAGAAGTGAAGGTGTCGCTAGCCTTTGGGCTAGCTATTGCTACTTTGGCACAAAGTTTGGGTCACATTAGTGGGGCTCACCTGAACCCAGCAGTGACTCTAGGGCTGCTTACAAGCTGCCAGATCAGTGTACTCAGGGCTGTAGTGTACATAATTGTTCAAGTCCTGGGTGCTACGATGGCCAGTGGAATTGTCTATGGACTCCAACCAAAAAATAATACTGGTAGCCTTGGTTTGAACAAGGTAAGTATGGAACTTATGTTTCTTTACAGAAAATGCTAACGAAGTACTGAAATAAATTGTACATTGAGCACTATGCTTTTTTTCCAGCTGGTTTTTGTAATTAATGTTTTTTTTTCCTTATTTCTGGTACTGTATAGTATATGTTAGTTAATTTTTCTGTTGAATATATGTTTGTTTTTGTATTTTTTATTTATTTCATATATTTAAGGCAGAAATCCTTGATTTTTGAATTTCACTGTAGTTTTATTTATACTAACGGCTGACTTGTTTGGTTTGTACTTTATTTTATCATACATATTATATGAAAGGTGTGCATTCAGTTCCCTTTCTTACACTTTAAGTTAATCGTATTCTGTCACTTGCACAGCTTCCTAAAACATCTACAATTTTGTATCTCTGGTTATTTCTGCTTTCATTGTTTACTTATGGAGAATAACATAAGCCACTGCTAGTACAAATGATACCTTCAGTATGTAAATAAACACAAAAGAACAGAACCAATAAACAAATACAATTAATGACAATTATTCTGTATCCACTGTTTTTATTATAAACCCATTTTATGAAAATTAGGCAGATAGCAAGTAGAGTAAAGACACAGAAAACTAAAATTGAAAGTAACATATTTGTAGTGTAAAATTGTGATTACATTGCATCCTATAAATCGTTACACATTTAGGGCTTATGATGAAGTTCTTCTAGACTTTGACCTACAGGCTTATAGTTTATTGAAACTTTCTGTATTGCTTTTACTCATGAATTCAGAACCCTACTGGTATATTCTCTGAAGTGTTTCTCACATCTGCTGTAAAAATAAAAAAAAAATGACCTGATTCAAAGAAAAAGTATAACTACAGGATATAATATGTGATGCTAAAGCAGGATTCATAACCACATTTTTAACCAGTGCCAAGAAAGTTATGACATGCACCCCAACACCTCTAGCATCATGTTTTGCAGCACATCAAAACACAAAAACAACCACCAAGTATTACGTGCATGTACCCTGACTAACACTAACCTACATCATGACACATCTCTTCATAAAAAAGACCTTTAGACCTACATGTAGTACATGATATACAATTTACTGATGGATATAAACTTTCTCTTTTTTTACCTTATTTAAATTGAATGTAAGTTAATATATAGAAATTTCCTATTATTCTCTCTATATATAGACTGTATTTAATGGTATATAATGATACTTTTTCTAAAATATAATGTTTCAAACAAGTCACAGTTTACCAGTGTAAACCTTTAATTTGTGGACTAAATCTCCTTTACATTCTTCCATTTCTGGTGTAGTTAACCAACATAAGTCCTGGCCAGGCTGTATTTATTGAGCTTCTTGTCACCTTCCAACTGGTCCTCTGTGTCATAGCAACCACAGACAAGAAAAGGAGTGATGTCACTGGTTCTGCACCCTTGGCCATTGGACTGTCGGTTGCTCTTGGACACCTTGGGGCTGTAAGTTGTAATGTAGGGGTGAAAAACTGAGGACTGTATCATTGCTATTATGCACAGATTAAATACCTCCTTCTGTTAACAAAGTAGTCTATACAAGCCATTATGGAGAACTTAAGGTCATTTATATATTAAAAAAATATGACACTAAAGGTACTAAAACAAACAAACATAATAACCCACCAACAATTTAGATTTATGCTCTTTAAATTTATAAATGTAAATACATTTCTATTTGTATATTCTGGAATCAGACTGTTAAAAACCTAATCAAGTCAGTATTTTTCACTCCAGATTAGCTACACTGGCTGTGGAATGAACCCTGCCCGGTCCTTTGGCCCATCTGCTGTAATGTGGGAGTTTGAAGATCATTGGGTAAGCACATTGTTTCAATCAAACATCCAAATGATTAATGAATGTAATGTAATAAATGTGAAGCAGAAACTAACAACAACAACCGATTAAACCCAATGTATTGCGTAGGACAAAAAAAATATGTAGCCACAGGTTGTACAGTAACCATGGGAGGTCAGTAGAGCTCTGTATATCAGGAATGCCATAACAAATGAACAGCTTCTTTATGTACGTGTGTTGTTCACAATGAAGGACCTGCTGTGAAGGTCTGGCATAATGTTTCTTCGTTTGTCACTTATCTAGCCAATAAGCTACCGCCAGTTATCGGTCAAAAATGTGGTGATTGGCCTCATTATCATGTTCAGTTTATTATAATAGAACTAGTTAATGCATATTTTAATATTATAAATACACGTGCAGTAAGAAGTATCCCAAAGAGAAAGTCTGTTTCTCTTGATTTGCTAACCCTTTCTGCCCCCCACTTTCCATGGATTGCCAAATCATAACCAAATCATGCCAGCATCCAGCGATTGCTCTGTTCAAAATCACAACATGGTAGATACAGAATGTGATCACCATGTGATATTGCTTCAACAGGGGCCACTATGGGCAATTTCGTATTGTGTCATGTTCTCAATGGCCTGTTATGTGTATGAAAATTCAGCACTGTGTCTATTGTAAATATTAAATAGGCCGAGAACATGGAATCATTTAATACTTTGGTTAATGTCTAGATAGTTTATCATAGTGTTGATTTTTTTTTTGTTTGTTTAATTCAATATCTCAGGTTTTCTGGGTGGGACCCATGGTTGGCGGTGTTGCCGCTGCACTCGTTTATGACTTCATCCTGTATCCCAAACCTGATCATCTGCCTGATCGATTGAAAGTGCTGGTTAATGGTCAGACTGGAGAATATGATGTCAGCTCACCTGCAGACAACAGAGTGGAAATGACATCAAAATAAGCAGAAGATGATGTAACACATGCTTTATTTATACAGCTGCTCTAGAGCTATACTGATCCATGTAACAAAATGATACTGGAAGTTTACAGAAAATGACACATTTTCTGCTTCCCAATATTGTTTATTTTTAAATCCAAAAGGCTTCATTGTATTTTAACAGTATTATGCAATAGTTTTAGTGATGTCATGATATTTTTATTTTTAAAATAGTCCTGTAAAACAATTTGTTAAGATTTTTGTACAAATGTTTTTATATGATAAGATCACTTTAAATATATATGAGTACTATACTACTGTATGTAGTCACTTTGATTATATATATATATATATATATATATATATATATATATATATATACTTCCCCTGTGAAAACAAGATACCCGCCAAGATTAGATGGGGGCCTGACCAGTATTAGCCAACTGTTACTGTTTTTTAAGCCACATTTATTATTTACAAAATTGAAATGCCACCGTTATATAGAAAAAGAATTTAGAAAATAATTTAGAAGTGACGAATGTATGGGTGCGTCTACACCACCCACGAGTGATGCAAGCGGCCAGGCTGGGTGAAGTGAGCGACTCCACCGGATTAGAACTGTGTTCTATTTTCGCGGTATCCTGTGCTCTACGATTGTTCATCAAATTCATACAAACACAACAGTAAAAAGGACAATATATATATATATATATATATATATATATATATATATATATATATATATATATATCACACACACACACACATACAATGAATGAATATACTGGGTGGGGAGGGGGGCCTTTACTCTGGAAAAATAAAGCTGACTATAATTGTTTTTTAAATGCCCTTTGTGTGGTGCTGTTGTGTGCGCTTTTCTCTTTTTTTCACAAGCTGGTTAAAACACAAATGACAGGCTTGCTGTTGATTTTCACGTTTTCCTCTGTGGGTCTAATTGGCTTCCTTTTGGTAATCTGAACCGTAGCTACCACAAAAATAAATAAATACATACGCATGAGAAGTACTGCCGCAGCACTGTGTCTGTCAGTCCATGTTTGTACCAGCTGTCAAAAACAAATATGAGAAATATATACGGACAGGGTCTTGTGAAAGTTTCTGGACTTAAAACGTTCATCTTTGATGTAGATACAAAATTCACTCCAGTCACTCTGCTCCAGTGTAGAACCGCCTTTAGACTACTCTGATCCCACAAACACTAGATTTGGCTATTGTAGATGAGTGTTTAGATAGGGAACAACAAGACTGTTTTGAACTTTTACCCCTAGCACCAACCTGAGGTCAGAGTATACCTAAACTACTCTTGAATATTTAAGCAGTTCACAAGTAAATGAGAAAAGGCACACATTGTAAATGAACACGAATAACAATGCAGATTCAGGCTCGTGAAATTATTTAATTGTACAATTGAGTTTTGAATTAGGGAGTGTGCTACTGCATGTTGAATTTTCAAGAGACTACAGGAATGGCTTGGATATGTACATTTAAAAAAAAATCAAAAAAATCTGAGTCTATAAAATATTAGTCCTGCCATCAGGTAGGGGTATGGGAAGTGGTAGAAACTAGATTTCTTGAAGGATAATATGGCATTATTAAAATACATAACTTTGAGATATACCAACCCTTGGTTTCAACAATAATAGTACATATACTGTAAGGATGGGGACATTTCATTTGTTTACTTTAATGTTTGATATGTTTATTTTTATGGTTCTTTTTACCTAATGCTAATATCTCATCCTTTCAATTGGACTACAGGTTTGATAAGTTCTTTATTTGCTTCAATTATGAATAAATGGTATGTCAAAATCAAGACACACAAAATATGTTATCCTAAATTACCCTCAATCTTAATCTTGTTTTATTACTTTTTTTCTTTTTGTCTTTTGGTATTTGAGAAAATAATAATCGAAAAAAATATATATATATATATATATATATATATATATATATATATATATATATATATATAATGATACCCTAGTCACATTAACAATGCATGATCGACACATATTGAAATCATGTGATTGCCAAAGCGGTAACGAGTGTGCACAATGTAGGTAGTGTGAATCAGGTATAACCATGGCATGGTTTACATGCATGTGAAAATCGACTCTACAGTCATGACTGTGTCATGACTGTGTGACGTTGTCCCGCGAATACATCTTGAAACAGCAAAAGGACGTCCTTTTGGGTGCGACTTTAACGGCAGGGTCAATCACTTCCTCACATTAAAAATAGCTGTAAAACCCCATGTAAACTGGAGCAGGGATCGTTCTTGTGGCTCATAAGATTTCAGCAGTCAAGATCCTGTTCTTCTGACTTAATCTCACATAATCTCCAACAGAAAGGCCGTACAACCCGATATGTTTGATATAATTGTGTGTGTGTGCGTGCGTGCGCGCGTGCGTGCGTGTGTTAGAAAGGTAGCCAGACAAACAAGTAGCTAATGCGCGGCGTAATTCAGAATGTGTACGTGAATTAATTTCTCTTGTTAAATGTTTTAATCTTCATGGCAATGCATGAATCTACAGATATGAATTGGCTCCAAATAACAATCTGCTGAATTGTCCGTGATAGAAGAAATGTTAAATATGGACAATTACTGTGTGGAATATGTTTTTAAATTGGAACAGTATACCGTTAGTGTAGTTATGTCACAGTCAAACTTTTTAACAGCAGATGGCAGCAAAAACAAAACATTTGTGCAATGCATTTTACAAGCCTATGTTTTCAATTGACCAAAGTTACAGTTTTTCCCAGTTAGAGCATACAGCAATATCTGCATCTCATAAAATTAATGTACTACAATACTAAAAATCTTTACATGTTTTTTAAATTATGTTTACTGTGTTTACAGCATGTATGCTTGTGTCCAACTTAATAAATAAATCACAAGGTATGTTATGATGATGAATAATGTCCCAAGGCTAAGAGTTAATGTCCCCAAAGACAATAAAGGAATTAATAACAAACTACACAGGTCAATGTGAAGTGACAAGAGAAATATATTCCATATTTATTGTAATAATAATTCATAAGGTGACATATTATTATTATTATTATTATTATTATTATTATTATTATTATTATTATTATCCTTTTTCCAAGCAATTTGCTGGTTCCAGTTCAGAGCTGTCTCATTTACACTAGTTTATTGATGTTTGAAGGCAGAAATGTTGAACTTAGGCACTTGCTGACCCTCCAAAAACTTTACACCTCTTCTTAAGCTTGGGACTGAGTGGCACACGAGGCATTTTGCCATCTGTATCGCTGCAATTGCTTTCATATGGTGTTGGACAGATCAGCACAGGACAATCTCGTTAATCCGGCGGTGATGCTGAGCGATACTGCTCAAATCGAAACCAGAGCGATTTTTTCTGGCTGCCGCGCGGTACCGTCGGTGGATTAACCAATCACAGCCAAGTGCTGACAACACGTGCTTGCCAGGAAACATCTGAAGTGTTTGATCCCGCCCATATTTCATAAGCATCTTTCCTGCCTTTTTTTATTATTTCTGTAGTTCACTACTATTTTACTAAATAACTGTCTGTAAAAGGATATATTTTCTAACACTTTAGTAGTAGGCTACTTGCTGTCAGCAATGTATTGATGTATTGCATTTTTCTTTGCTAAACTCAGATCGCTCATCTCATACACCTGCATATAGATGAAGAGACATATTGAAATTACATGTCACTTTGTAATAATGTACTACTATTGTAGTTTCCGGTAGACTTTTGAAATACCATTTTGTGGTTTATTATATTGCACAATGTTAAACAACATATTGAAATTATGTTCATATATATATATATATATATATATATATATATATATATATATTTAATTATGTCTGCATCCTGGTATTCTACTAGGTGATGCAAAACTTTTGGCCATACTGACAACTACTGTACCGCGTAGTGCATACCACTCCTGTGTGTCCGGGTGCAGACTAGCGGTACTGCACCGTGAAAATGCCCAGCGGTGCTGCGCTGCACCTGTCTGTCTCGAGCTTTACAAGGTGCAAACCACTGTAGAACCAAGTAATTAAGATCTATATAAAAACACACAACTGCAGAGACCTGTCATTGGCTTCAGGGTGGCTGCTGTGGTACAATTCCTGCGGCACCACTTGGCTCTTATTAAGGAGAGGCAGGAATACGTTCAGAGAAGGGCAAGACGAAGAAGACCCCGCATATTCAATCCCAGGGTCACTATGTTTGGGACGCTGGAGGATGCGGTGCTAAAGCGTTATCGCAGGTTTTGTTACTGGTAAACGGCTTAGAACCTGAAAAGTTTAGTTAGTGATCCAACTTGGAGTCAGGCTTTTGTTTTGTTCTAGTGTTTTGTTTATTTGTATTTGTGAATACAAGTCAAGTATTTCAACGGCACAGACCAGCCTTGGCCTAAGGCTTTATCGCAATAGTTAATCATGTTGCAAAATGTGAAATGGAGAATGAAACAATTAATTGGTTAATATTAGGTATTTTAATAACAGCAACTAAACAATAATATAATGATGAAATGTTAGCTTACCTTACTTTATTGTTTCCTCTCTATTTTTGAGGCAAACTTGAGGAGGCTGTGTGGTCCAGAAGTTAAAGAAAAGGGCTTGTAACCAGGAGGTCCTCAGTTCAAATCCCAGCTCACTCACTGACTCATTGTGTTAACCTGTGCAAGTCACTTCACCTCCTTGTGCTCTGTCTTTTGGGTGAGACATTGTTGTAAGTGACTCTGCAGCTGATGCATAGTTCACAGACCCTAGTCTCTGTAAGTCACCTTGAATAAAGGAATCTGCTAAATAAACAAATAATAATAATGATGGCACTGCCCTAATGGAAACTCCTTTGGTTTAAAATAGCACATAATATCACTCTCAACCAATCAACACCACTTCCAATCCAACATCCAATCTTTAGTCAACCTCCTGATCCATTTTGCAATATCGATTCCAAAGTACAGTACTTGCTGATTGTGATGACACATTTATGCCTCGCTATGGTACTGGAATCCTCATATGATAGACAGGAACACAGAGTAACATAAAACAATTCAAAAGTAGCACCCATTTTTAATGCTTCATTGCGTTATGACAAATTCAATGAGAAAGTGCACTTAACTACATAGACAGGAAAGCAACAAACGCTGCCTATTTGACCATCTGCCCATTGTTTACAACATTCTCTCAGCAATATGGAAAGACTTAGGAGTAGTACTGGAGACCATGTCTGGTGCTGACAACAATGAGAATTGTTTTTGTTTCCGTATATCTTGCCTCACAATCTGTTGTTATTACTGGATGAAAATTACAAAACAAGACCATTTAGGGAGCCACAAGTATTCTCCATCTTGTGTAGAATGTAGCTAACAGAATAATGTAATCAATCTTACCTGTTTTGCACTTGCATGCATTATAGTCTCACATGCACAGTTATAGTTACATGCATTTTTATTTTAAAACATGATATCTTATACTACACTTTTAAATAAATCTCCATTCGCATGCCATGACTGTTGCACTTTTTTTTTGGTAATTTTACCACCAACCGCTTATTTTCCTTTTCACCTTAATTTGCTGTCATTAACCAAACTGCTGCTTGCTCTATTGGCTGGCATGCTTTCAGCCAGTAACATGTTTTCATCCAGAAGACCTTGCTGAGGTGAAATGACCTAAGAAGTGTATATTTCCTAAAACATGGAAACAGAACTTTCTTTAACCTAGTGTAGTACCAGATATCATGTTTTAAAATGAAAATTCAAGTTTGTTATAACATGTGCTTCTTTCAAAAAAAGCTACATAACGAAAGGAAGTGCAAAACAGAGGTGCAATCACAGAGGCAAGAACTGTTTTCATACTCAATTTCCTCAACATGAACGTAAAGCATGTGTGAAAGACTAAAACAGTTAATTTCATTTAGTCAGTAAACCAATCTACAGAACAAGCTTTTTCATAAATGAGGTACTCACCAGTAGTGGATTCATGAAACGCTGTAGCCACAAGTAATCAATATAATGAACTTCAATCAAGCACTTCAGTTTGGTTCACAGTCTCAACTTTCAAAACATTGTCCTTAAAGTGGCTGCTTAATGAACACAAACAGTTACACAGCTGCCAAAACACACAACAGGTGGCCAACCCATTACCTTTGTACCTGTTTAAAAAGTAATTTTTGATAGAACTTTAGTTTCCCCACATGGGGGTAGATTAAATCTATTGCTATGGCAAATGTGCATTCTTAGAAGCTGTGAATTGGATGACTTAGTAGTTTGCATCTTCTCTTATGTATAGGGGTCTACTTAAATCGCGGTAAATTTACGTATTTTTCACGGGTATGTTGCGGAATAAAATTAGGATTTCGCGGACATTTCGCGGACCTGTTTAAACATTAAATAAACCTAAGTAGACAGAATTTCAGAACACTATAAAGCCTAAAAATAGTGGTACTTGCTTCCTTACTAAAACAGAGTGCTGTCATTTGTTAAAGGCGAGTATGCAACATCCCCCTGCAGTTGACTTGCCCATACACTGAGACTGCACGTCTGCATCCACTGAATTGGTTGGAAGTTAAGGCAAAGCTTTGCCAAGTTATACAGATGTGGAAATCGATTAGAAACAGCCCAAAAACTCGGTTACACAAGGCCATCTGGCATACTTTAATGAAGTCAATGTATGCAGCACGTTCGTTGTCATGTTATTTGTCCCATCCAATAATTTATTTTATTAGTACCGAGTCAAAACAAAGAAGACGTGGCTATTCGGGTCTAAAATTCCAACTGTAAGCAGCAGGTTGAAGCGAGGTGGCTGTGCTGGATCGTTTTAGTACTGATTTAACTTGCAGACAGGAATACTTTTTGTCTTGGCTGACACTCCAGTTTGGTTTCTGAAAGCTGTTTATTTTACGTTCTGTTCAGTAGCCTCTGAAGTAGCCTTTTTGTTTAATGTGTGATTCTGAAGTTAAATAGCGATCGATCGTATTTTCTCCAAATACACATTAATATATGGAAAACAATTACCTCAGTCTGCATGTAGTTTATTTGGGAAATATCTTGAAACGATCATCATCCAAAATATAGTTTGCTTTCTTTGTCGTCCATTTCTGGTATTTTACCTCCAATGCTGAAAACTAAATTTTAGCAACCTAAATGAAAACAATACAGCACGACTTTGTCCCGCCCCCTCCTGCACAGTACAGGTCACATAAAAGCAGTAAAGACGCACTGATAGGCTGATTAAAACGTTGTCATTTGAATAGTAAACAAGAACGTTAACTGCTTTGGAGAATTTATTTTGTAAATGTTACTTGTGGGCATTTTTTGTTTGTTTTTTGCTTAAGTGCAATGCACACGGGACGGCGAAGGAATAAAAACGGGCTATCTGCAGAAGGAAGATACGTAGTTTGCGTTGTGCAGTAGTTCATTTAAACAAGTTTTTTTTTTCTCTCCGTGCTTGTTTGTATGCATTGGCCCCTGAGATGTGAATTTCGCGGTGACCCCTCAATTTCACGATTTCCGCGAAATCCGAGAAATCGCGAATTAGGTAGGTCCCTACTTATGTAGCATCAAATACAAATGGGAGGAGAGATATAGCGCAGGAATGTTTTACCTTTGGGAGGGAACAGTTAAAATATTCACAAATCAGACCAACTTTTACTGAAATAAAACAAAAAAACAGTAAGGTACCAATACCGCGACCCCTGTTTCTCATTTACATACTATACCATAAATGCTCAAAATTGCACCAAGTCTAGATTGTCCACCCTTATTCATATTAGCATCCAGTTTTCCTGGAAAAAGGTTCATAAGCGCCCACGTTCTCCAAAGCGCCCCCACCTCATTCATTTTTCAATATTTTAAAATATTATTACAAGTCAGAAAACGTTTTCTTATTTTTCTTACACCCGATGAAAATAATTATTTGCGAATATTTTGTTTAGTGTTTATTTGTAATAAAATAACATTTTAAAAAAGTATGTTGCCATGTCAACTCGAGCCCGCAAGCAACCTTGGCTTCTACATGTTTCAGCTTTCCCCTTTCAGGGCTGAAAACAACAGTTGGTGGCGTTTGTTTAGCAGGCTTGTTAGACTTTTAGATTTTGGTATTTTTGGAACATGATTGAATTTCGTTTGTCGATCATTCAAATGCAAACAATTAACATACCTATTCAATTAGGTCAAGCATGAGGACTGTGCGAGTAATAAACACTCATGGGCCAATTCTCATTGAATGAACAATTGAAGCTTGCATACAGAATTAAGCTTTAGTGTTGCTTGCTTCACCTGCAGTCTGCATTAGTTAATTTAAATCAATACGTTTATTGTATTTATTTATCTTTTTGCTCCGTTCGCTTCAAGTGTACATGGGCTCTAATGTACAGACAAGTTGTGTTGTTTTAGGAAAAAAATGACCGAACAGCAGATAAGTGACTCCCTAAGCACATTCTGTCAGTGTATCCTGGTAAGTCATTTACCATATTTTAAATCTATATTATGTATCTACTGTTGTAGTCTGTTTATAATTAGACATTCACAGCATTTGATGGTATTGAGATCAAATGTGAAACCTGCATGTCAGGCTTGTCTGAGCCGCTGGACAAAGCGTTTAACTTTAGGAATGAATACACTGTGGAGATCAGGATTCAACCACTGTAAAACATTCAAGTGAATTTGTGCCTACTCTAGACGCTATTATTCAAATAACCACCCAGGTAAAGAGAATACTGAGAAAATAAGCACCCAGGCCCTATTTCGAGCAAATACAGTAAATTACCTAGATAAAAGCAGGGTGGTTGTTGTTTTTATAAACGGATAAAAGTTAAATAAACATCTAGTATAAAGTTAATACTTGCAACATGGGCTTGTATCATGTGACATTAGTTCCATCTTTTAGCATCATCTTTAAATGTTTTGTTCCTTGCATTTTATCCAAGTTTATCAAGCCATCTAAAATATTTTTCTCATTCATCAAACACCCATCAACTCCGCAAAATACGTCTCAGTTGCAACTAAAGTGAAAACTGTAAACCTTTGTATTATTATTATTATTTAGCAGACTCCCTTAGCCAGAGTGACTTACAATTGTTACAAGAGATCACATATTATTTTTTACATACAATGACATTATTTTTAACATATTATTACCCATTTATACAATCTAGGTAAAGTACCTTGCTCAAGGGTACAGCAGCAGTGTCCCTCACCTGGGATTGAACCCACGACCCTCTGGTATTATCTTGAGAATTATAATGAATACATTAATTGTGTAAGATGTTTGCTTATCTCTTTAAGGGGACTTTCCCCCAGCAGCATTACCTTTTAATGATGTCTGATTTTGAATGGTAAAACTACAACATGGATTTATGTCTAATTTAAATATATACTTGTTATACACTCTGTTGATAAGGGGAATTTAAGACAAGTAACATTTAAATTAACATATACAAAAATGTGTACTGTATGTTGACATTTGTGCTCCATTCTATATGTCTACATATCATTTATCTTCAACCATGATTTTGCTTCTTGAACCAAGTTAAAAACCAAAAAGTTCCTAACTGACTAGCGGATAGACATTTAATATTCTTTGATGGTCCTTTTTCCTGCTGGTGACTACGAGTTGGTATATGGAACACATGTTTACTCGATTGGTATTGTATAGTATACAAATGTCAGGCTTGCAACAACTGGATTCATTAAGAGCTTGGACCGTAATCACTCGATTTTAGACATTTTCAGCAACAGGACTTTATTGTCTTGAACCAAGATACACTACTTTTGAACAACCACACCAGTTAAAAAACACAACAATACGAACTTATCTGAGGACAAACGTAGTATCCATACCAGGGTTGTGTGTTTATTCTGATCATAAATTAAAATTTAGAGTGACCGCTCATTAGCCAAATGCATGACCTAGCAAGTGCTGCTTATCATCATTTCCATCCAACCTGACACTAAATCTGATCAACGCTCAACTGTTGTATCCAGACCCCAAACCACAAATCCAACGCAACGCTAGTAGCCACTTCACGTTACCTGTACTGTACAGTAAAAGTTACACGTCCGTTTGGTCTTCTTACTCTCACAGTGCCGCTCTTGGTGATAAGCAAAACAACATTTAAGTTCCTGCTAGCGTTTGTTTCAGAATTTGAGTCAAAGTCAAGGATTAAGGCTGGTGGTTTAAGTTACAATTGTTTGTTTAAATTATCTTTATACTTGCCTCGCTCGTCCATAAATAAAAAGCAACTGCTTGGTGTTTCTTCTCTTGATGAGAAGGAAAACAGCGGAAGTTTGTACAACCATCTGGAACATGAACATACTTACTGCCGTCTGGATCTTTTACATTTTATCTCTCATGGCAGCTGTAAGTATTTCGTTTTTTTTAGATTCAATTTTTTTGTTTGTTTCTGTGTTTTTTTGTGTATTTGTAATATACATGGATGTATTATTATTATTATTATTATTATTATTATTATTATTATTATTATTATTATTTCGCAACAGGCGTATTGCAACCGGCGAATGAATAAAAAAGGTTATAGTTCCTGATTTTAAATATGAAAATGACTTATTACATTGTGTACTAATTTACAACACACAGTCTGCACCAATGTGAGACAGTTGTAATAGTTATTGTTACCGATACTTTATCAAAACCACACACATTTTGTATATCTTTACGATGCTACAGGTACGCCTGTACAATATGCCCTCCAGTAAGCCAACTTCAACAACTGATCTGTTTAAATAGGTGCAAGTTGATCAGTATGTAAGTAATAGGGCAGCAGTGTGGAGTAGTGGTTAGGGCTCTGGACTCTTGACCAGAGAGTTGTGGGTTCAATCCCTGGTAGGGGACACTGCTGCTGTACCCTTGAGCAAGGTACTTTACCATTGCTTCAGTAAAAACCCAACTGTAAAAATGGGTAATTGTATGTAAAAATAATGTGAAAAAAGTAATGTAATTGTAGGTAAAAATAATGTGATATCTTGTAACAATTGTAAGTCGCCCTGGATAAGGACGTCTGTTAAGAAATAAATAATAATTAAAAATACTTGATTCCACTACTGCATGAAAAGTTACAACAGTGTCCAAAACAATAATGTATAGTACCTTGCAGTATCTGCTTGCTTTTTGTAGGGTTATAAAATATTGTTATATTGTCTATGCAATAGATCTAAACCATATAGATCTACATACTGCAGTTTTAAATTATTTACAATTGTGACTTCTTGGTGTTTAACTATTTTATTTTATTTATTTTATTTTATTTTCAGTTACTGTCAGATTTTCATAATCTTGAATACATGTTACTCAAAGAGCTTTATTTTAAGGAAGATGCTATTGAAACCATTGTGTTAGCAGACATAAATTCTATAGACACCCGTGTTGCAATGGACAAGAATGCAATTGACACCCGTTTCAAAAGACAAGAATGCAGACAGAAAACAGTCTTGTAATAGCAGCTTTTATTTGTATAGCCATTTCTAGAAAGGGGCTAGTACCTTTTGGTGGCTTTTGGAGATGCATGTACCTCTGGCTCAATGACACTTCAAAAGTCATCTGCATTATACACCAACTAAAATGGTTTGTTTTGACATGGTTTTTGTTTATTTATTTTGTAATATTCAAACCTCATTTTTTGTTCTCATTGTTCACTTGCTATTTTGTCTAGTCCTCCCTTTGATGATAGTGGGTTGAATATGCTATTATTATTATTATTTGTTTATTTAGCAGACGCCTTTATCCAAGGCGACTTACAGAGACTAGGTTGTGTGAACTATGCATCAGCTGCAGAGTCACTTACAATTACGTCTCACAAGGAGGTTAAGTGACTTGCTCAGGGTCACACAATGAGTCAGTGGCTGAGATGGGATTTGAACCGGGGACCTCCTGGTTACAAGACCATTCTTCTTTAACCACTGGACCACACAGTCTCCTAGGCATGATTCTCAACTGAGCAACATATTACACAGGTGATTTTTATTTTTATTCCACCACCCCCATCACATTTACAGTGATGTATTACATAATATGTTTGTTATCATTTACAAATTACAAAGCAAAG
Organism: Acipenser oxyrinchus oxyrinchus; assembly: GCA_030684275.1. NCBI lineage: Eukaryota > Metazoa > Chordata > Actinopteri > Acipenseriformes > Acipenseridae > Acipenser > Acipenser oxyrinchus. The sequence goes on from CM060249.1 coordinate 82,324,165, forward strand.
TTCCACAAATGAGGACACTGGTGTTTTTTTATATAGATTTTATACCTCAAAATAGCGTATAAGGCCTACTTTTACTGAATTATGTTTGGTGTTCCTATGTATACTTTACCACTTACATCTCAAACATGGCAGTTAGATCTAAGCACTAAATTGTAAATATTACCAGAACACACCATACATTGTAACAAAATTGTCGATTTTTATGGTGTAGAAAAAAAATCTGAAAATATGAAAGGTTCATCTAGTTATCTTAATTATCAGTTTTTAAACTTTGGACTCTCTAAATCTTATTAGCTTGCTAATTTTAACGTATGTTATAACATTTTTGTGAACAGTAGTATACTGTAATCATTTGTTCAGGGTAAAACTAGGGGACCATCACTGGGGACCATATAACTTTTCTTTTGTTTAAAATCAGACCTGATAAAGGAATTTCAGAAAACCGCAGACTTACCTGTATTCCAGTAACACATCTATCACCGTCCTCATCATCACTAGCTGTTGTCTTCCCTGGAAGACACAGATAAATAAAATACATTTGTTTTTGTAAAACTGTTCCAAGCGCTTGTTCTTCTAGTTCGTTCTATATTGTTGGTCATTGTATGCCTTTGTGTATGCTGCATCATGACAACCCACCCACCCTTGGGAAGAGCGCTACAATGCCTGTGGCCATTGTATTTATTATATAAAGGCACTGGATGGCCGTCGGTCTTGTGTATAATTTCATGTTGTTTTTATATTCAGTTAACTGAATTAGTCTCTTACTTGTTGTTTGTTATGTGTATTGTTATTTCCTGTGTATTGCCTTCCAGTTATAATTTAGGGTGCTTTACCTTTAAGGTAATAAGCTAATTAAAGAGAATGAGGGGCATCTGTGAAAGTGGGCGGGGCTAAGCAGGCATAAAGACGGCTGATTTCTACTAGGAATCAGTTCTACCCAAGAGCCCAGTCGACAGACCTTTGCTGTGATATCCCAAAGCTAGAGCTAGAAGGAAGTATAGTACAATCTATTAGTGATGGGAAAAGTGAAGCCTCCTTAACCACTGAACCCTCTGAATCATTTGGTTCTAAAAAAGGTTCACTTTCTTAGCCGAAGCACATGAAACGCTCCATGCTTTTTAGTGCCATCTCTTGGTAGATCTGCACAACTCAATACATTGAGAGTAAAGACAGCCCCCTATCTCCAGAGAGAAGGCATTTAGTAAAGTGAACAATTGCACTGACATTTCACACACTTTTGACTTACAATATCAAGCAATTTCATTTTTAATTTTTTCGGTTAATTGGACATCTATAATTTAAACAGTCGTTTCTATGTAAAGGGACATTTCAATGCTTTTTCTAAAAACAGAGCTCGGCCGTTGCTTTTTTTGAAATTGCCTGGAATATTTATTTTATATATCAACCACACATATTTTGATTCATGCTTACAATCAGATTCTTCTGTAGTGCATGTAGTATAGCTCTAGCTATAAAGTAGGGAGGTGGAAAATAGTGGGCTTGAATCCCTGCCGTTTCCATTTTTAAAGAAATTGTGTACTCTGTATCCTTTATTGTGACAAAGACGACTGAGCGGTGACGTCACGGCAGAGCCAGGAAACACAGTACAGACAGAGACTTGGGGTTTTTGGTGAAGCTGAGCGTGATCGCTCAGCGTTTAATAATCAAACAGAAAATAAAAGGTTTGTACACAAAACAGAAACAGGACACGGCACTTTAAGCCAAAATAAATATATAAACAAAACAGACTAACATTAACAAACGGTGGATGGACAGACACACAAACACGGTGAGTTTAAACAAACAAGTATCGTGCTGGTCCTACCAGCACGCGATAGCAATTGTTTGTAAATATTTCTCTCTCCTTCTCTCTCTCCCGTTCTCCACTCTCGAACACCCAACCCCGAGTGAGTGAAAACAGACAGCTTTTATGCAGTTGTACCGAGACTCGATTGCTAGTCAATCATTCAATTGGAATCTCGGTACAACTGCACGTGAATTAATTAAAGTGCAATTCCCCGTGCTCACATATTACTTTTTACTTGCACGTGATGTGATTTGTGCCCTCCTCGTGCCTAAATACAAATCTACAATTTAAACACATGTGAAACACAGACCCGCTTATATCCCGTGTACCAATGCCTATACACCAACATTTACACACAACACGTAACACAAAATACACACGGGGGCACTTTGCCACATATACCCCCTTGTGCAAAGCACACATGGCCTCAATGGCCACCTCCCCCTCAGTCCCAAAGTCCCGGAAGAGGGGAAGCAAGTTGTTTCTGGGGGTGGCCATGGTGAAATGTCTGGCACCCCCAATTCTTCGTGGCTGGCAGCTCCTCTTCCGGGCTTCAGCCACACTATCTCCTGCCGCGAAAGTGCAGCTGGGGAGCTGGTCTCCTGACCTCCCCCTTCTTCATGGCCGGCAGTTCCCTCCGTGGGGCTCCGACCACACAATCTCCGGCAGCGAAACTGCTGCAGGGGAAGCTGGTCTCCTGACCTCCCCCTTCTTCATGGCGGCAGTTCCCCTCCGTGGGGCTCCGACCACACAATCTCCGGCAGCGAAACTGCTGCGGGGAAGCTGGTCTCCTGACCTCCCCCCTTCTTCATGGCCGGCAGTTCCCCTCCGTGGGCGCCGGCCACCCACTCGGCAGCGAAACTGCTGCGAGGGAGCGGGTCTCCTGACCTCCCCCTCCTCCGTGGCCGCTAGCTCCCCTCCGTGGGGCTCTGGCCACCGTGTTTCCTGCCACGGAAATGCGGCTGGGGAGCTGGTCTCCTGACCTCCCCCTTTCTTCATGGCCGACAGCTCCCCTTCATGGGGTTCTGGCCATAGTGTAGCGACCCCAGGCGAAGCAGGACCCTCGACTACCCCAGGCAAGCAGGATCCCTGGCGACCCCAGGCGACGGCAGCGGACCCTCGGGAGGCGGCGGCAGCAGCAGCGGATCCTCGGGAGGCGAACTTCGGGAGGAGCCCCTGGCCATAGAGGCGGCAGCGGGAGCTCCACTTCTCCCTCGTACCCTGTACCCTGTGTGGAGCAAAAGGCAGCCCCAGGCGTCTGCGGGCGACAGGCAGCCCCAGGCGTCGCGGGCGGCTGGCAACCCCAGGCGATGCGGAGCGGCTGGCAACCCAGGCGATGCGGGCGGCTGGCAACCCAGGCGATGCGGGCGGCTGGCAACCTCAGGCGATGCGGGCGGCTGGCAACCCCAGGCGATCGCGGGCGGCTGGCAACCCCAGGCGATCGCGGGCGGCTGGCAACCCCAGGCGTGCGAGGCAGGCATCCTTGGGCGGCGAGGCAGGCATCCTTGGGCGGCGAGGCAGGCATCCTTGGGCGGCGAGGCAGGCATCCTTGGGCGGCGAGGCAGGCATCCCTGGGCGGCGAGGCAGGCATCCCTGGGCGGCGAGGCAGGCATCCTTGGGCGGCGGGGCAGGCATCCTTGGGCGGCGGGGCAGGCATCCTTGGGCGGCGGGGCAGGCATCCTTGGGCGGCGGGGCAGGGAGTCAGGACTAGCTGGGGTGCAGGTGTTGGCCCTCTTCTCGGCCTCTGCGGCCGGGCGGTTCTTCCCGTGCTTCCCTCAGCAGCCTATGCAAGGGCTGCCGAGGACCGCCAGCATCTAGTCCGGGTCCTTCTGGTGAAGGGAGAGGCAGCTCCTGCTCCTCTCCTCGTGACGGTGGGGAAATGATACCAGCAGGCATCCCTCCTCTGCTGGTGGGAAAGTGTTACCAGCAGGCATTCATCCTCTGCTGGTGGGGAAGTAATACCAGCAGGCATTCCTCCTCTGCTGGTGGGGAAGTGTTACCAGCAGGCATTCCTCCTCTGCTGGTGGGGAAGTGATACCAGCAGGCATTCATCCTCTGCTGGTGGGGAAGTGTTACCAGCAGGCATTCATCCTCTGCTGGTGGGGTAGGTGATACCAGCAGGCATTCATCCTCTGCTGGTGGGGAAGTGATACCAGCAGGCATTCATCCTCTGCTGGTGGGGAAGTGATACCAGCAGACATTCCTCCTCTGCTGGTGGGGTTGGCGGAGGCAGAGGCAGCTCCTGCTGCTCTGCTCCTGCCGATGGAGGTGGCGGAGGCAGAGGCAGCTCCTGCTGCTCTGCTCCTGCCAGTGAAGGTGGCGGAGGCAGAGGCAGCTCCTGCTGCTCTGCTCCTGCCAGTGAAGGTGGCGGAGGCAGAGGCAGCTCCTGCTGCTCTGCTCCTGATGGTGGAGGTGGCGGAGGCAGAGGCAGCTCCTGCTGCTCTGCTCCTGCCGGTGGAGGTGGGAGCGGCGTGTAGTCTCCTGGCGGCGGAGGTGGGAGCAGCGTGTAGTCTACCCTTGTTTCAGGGGACTGGTGCGGCCCTCCCCCTCTTGCAGGGGACTGGTGCGGCTCCTCCTCGGAAGGGGAGACCAGCAGGCATTCACCCTCTGCTGGTGGACAGGGACCCAGCAGGCATTCACCCTCTGCTGGTGGACAGGGACCCAGCAGGCATTCACCCTCTGCTGGGGACAGGGACCCAGCAGGCATTCACCCTCTGCTGGGGACAGGGACCCAGCAGGCATTCACCCTCTGCTGGGGACAGGGACCCAGCAGGCATTCACCCTCTGCTGGGGAACAGGGACCCAGCAGGCATTCACCCTCTGCTGGGGACAGGGACCCAGCAGGCATTCACCCTCTGCTGGTGGAGGAGGCAGAGGCAGCTCCTGCTGCTCTGCTCCTGGCGGTGGAAGTGGCGGGGCGGGACCAGCAGGAATTCACCCTCTGCTGGTGGAGGTGGGAGCTGCAAGCGGTCCTCCCATGGCAATGGAGGTGGAACCAGCAGGAATTCACCCTCTGCTAGTGGAGATTGGGGCGGTGGACGCTCTACCTTCCCCTTTTGGGCCGTGGGCGCACCGACTCCTCCCTCTTGGGCTGTGGACGACCGACTCCTCCCTCTTGGGCTGTGGACGCACCGACTCCTCCCATTCAGGCGTAGGGACGTTCGGGCTCCTCCCACTCAGGCGTGGGACGTTCGGGCTCCTCCCACTCAGGCGTAGGACGTTCGGGCTCCTCCCACTCATGCTTAGGACGTTCGGGCTCTTCCCACTCAGGCGTGGGACGTTCGGGCTCCTCCCACTCAGGCGTGGGACGTTCGGGCTCCTCCCACTCAGGCTGTGGAGGCAAAACCAGCAGGCATTCTTCCTCTGCTGGTGGAGACTTGGGCGGTGGACACTCCGCCTTCCTCTTCCCCTTCCCCTTCTCTGCCTCCTCCTCACCTTCCTCTCCTGGGCCAGTTCCTCCTCTCCCTCTTGGTAGGGGCAGTGCACCACTGGGTGCCCGAACTCCCCACAGGCAAGGCACCAGCCTTGGTCCTCTAGACCACCGAGGAGGACCTCCAGATCCTGGCAGCCATCTCTCCAGTTCCAGCCTTCCATTTTTTTTTTTTTTTTTTGTTGTTGTTGTTGTTGTTGTTGGGTTTTTTTGTTTTTTTAAACCCCAAATTGCGGTTCCTGCTCTGGCCTGAGTCCTGAGGCTGTAGCTCCCGGTTCTGACACCACGTGTGACAAAGACGACTGAGCGGTGACGTCACGGCAGAGCCAGGAAACACAGTACAGACAAAGACTTGGGGTTTTTGGTGAAGCTGAGCGCGTGATCGCGCTCAGCGTTTAATAATCAAACAGAAAATAAAAGGTTTGTACACAAAACAGAAACAGGACACGGCACTTTCGCCAAAATAAATATATAAACAAAACGGACTAACATTAACAAACGGTGGATGGACAGACACACAAACACGGTGAGTTTAAACAAACAAGTATCGTGCTGGTCCTACCAGCACGCGATAGCAATTGTTTGTAAATATTTCTCTCTCCTTCTCTCTCTCCCGTTCTCCACTCTCGAACACCCAACCCCGAGTGAGTGAAAACATGCTGCTTTTATGCAGTTGTACCGAGACTCGATTGCTAGTCAATCATTCAATTGGAATCTCGGTACAACTGCACGTGAATTAATTAAAGTGCAATTCCCCGTGCTCACATATTACTTTTTACTTGCACGTGATGTGATTTGTGCCCTCCTCGTGCCTAAATACAAATCTACAATTTAAACACATGTGAAACACAGACCCGCTTATATCCCGTGTACCAATGCCTATACACCAACATTTACACACAACACGTAACACAAAATACACACGGGGGGGCACTTTGCCACATTTATACACTTAATAGATCAGAGGATTTTTTTTTTACCAATAATGTTCATAAAGAGCTCTGTTTGTACATACTTAATGCTTTTTTGTTTGTTGTGAATTTGAAAAAAAATACATAAATGTTTACGAAATATAAAACAAAAAGCAATATCTTGATTTAAAAAAGAAAAAAATTGTTTCCTTCCTATCAGCTACTGCTACTGTAAATGGGTCACATGACCTAGTGGTTCGATAAACCACATGAACCTTTGCTTCGTAACACTGTTTGCTTCAATTGGTTCATGTGGGGTTTGGTTCAATTGGTTCAGCTGAGGCTTCAGTCCCATCACTACAATCTATACTAATTTATTTTATTTTGAAAGTTAGTTCTTTTTGTTTAGCTCTTTATTATTATTATTATTTTCACACCATAAATCAACTGAACACTTGTTATCTTGCTCTTAATTGTACTGTAATTCTTGATATGTATTTTTTGTATACAACTGTAAGGGTGTCTGCTAAGAAATTAATAATAATAATAATAATAATAATAATAATAATAATAATAATAATTTAAAAAAGAAAGTTTGGCTTCGGATTGTTTTCTTTATTTAATCCCCGGGATCTGGATTACCTCCTGGCTAAAAGGGGCCCTATGACAATAACATTGCGAATACATTGATCATTGAATACATTGATCATTTATCGAGCTCGTTCGAGCTCGTGAAAAAACAACCTGAATGAGCAATTTGGTGTTTCACATTCTGTGAGTTGCTTCACCCATCTGTTAAATAATGTGCATGTCAAGTATATTGCTGCTGCATTTTGTAACAAGTGTATGGGTGCTGTGTTAACTTAGTTTGACAGTTAGGTTATTAACATTACGTTAACCCTAAGTAACGCCCATTATTTTTGCCAAAACACACCTGCCATTTAATTTCATAGTAAGTAGCGATTTAAGCTTTTTGACCGTGTTGTTTTGCTTTAGTTTTAGTAACGTCTGTCTTTAGTAACAGTTTGTCTTTATCATTATTATTATTATTATTATTATTATTATTATTATTATTATTATTATAGTTTATTAACTTACACTTGCCTATTGTTTTGCTTTTACGTATTCAGTTCATTTCATATGTTAATGCACGTGTGTCATGACAAGTAATACGTATGTATTTATTTATTTATTGATTCATATTGTGTCTCGTGGCTAACTCCGTCTTAGAGAACACTTTGGCTATAAGAACACTTTGCTTGTTTCCCCAAGAGGTGTTCTCTTAGCCAGAGACTACTATATATATATATGGAGATATCAAAAACACAAGCCTAGTTTCAAGAAACCATTGGGGCAACCTTGCCCAGCACAAAGCAAATGGGCACAGCTGTAAAATCGATGCGGGCCAAGGTTGCCCGAATTGCTTCTACTAACTTGGCTTAAAACAAAGCACAGTGTAATATGTAAGTAGAACAATAATAATAATAATAATAATAATAATAATAATAATAATAATAATAATAATAATAATAAAAACAGTGTATCAGGTGTTTTTTATCATTTATCGGTAAAAACCCAAACATCAGAAGCCTTACTTATAATTATATTAGAACATTTATTCTCTCCCGTGTTTAAGGTTTTATATACATTTTTTATATTGATATTTGCCTTTTATATGGAAAGGAATGAGAGATCATTGAAACTCTTAGACAAGGCTTGCATTCAGCAAGTTCTACTCAACATGAATTCAGCACATGCCCTGGAATGTATTACAGGTCATAAAATCGGGTTGTGTGGTAAAAGGGGGGTAAATCGATCTGTGTTTCTTTAAGGGCCAGAAAGTCGAGAGAGAGATGAGAGGCGTAGGCAGAGATGAAATCAGCCTTGTTGCAGGTTGACTGGCAGTTCCAGAGGGCACCAGAGAGAGAGAGAGCAGGAGGAAGGAGCAGAGGATGGGGGCACCGGTAGAGAGATCAGGTTGGAAGGGTTAGAGCAGTGTTGGTGAGAGGAAAGGAGGACTAGGATAGCAGAGAACAGCAGAAACAGGGAGCAGTGAAGACAAGGCAGAAAAGGCAGAGTAAGGGTAGGAAAAATCCTTTTAGGATGAGTAGCACAGCGGTGAGGCAATTTAAATAGGGATGGTGATTACATTTGCAATCAAAGAGGTCTGAGTTCCATATGGCACAATTCAAGGCTGTTAGCAACAATCAGCCTGGTAATGGAGTCTTAACAAGCACTTACCTAGAGAGAGTACAAACAGTAGTAAATCTGTAGATGTTTGAAAAAAATGAGTGCTGCACTGTACAGGTCAGATACAGGCCAAGCAGCAAATAACTTGAGCATATCTCGTAAAAACCCTGAGATCTAGCTTACTAGATATTTAATTAGGTGTTGTCTCCAAACAATTTTGCTGCATCGTATATGGAACTGTAAAAAATAAAAAAAAACCATAAGTAATTTACCCAGGATGGAGTCTGATATGTTTCTATTTTATTTATTTTATTTTACAAGTGTAACGAGTTTTTTTGGTGTTCTTGTTTATGGAGATGATTTCCCAACTACATTTGTACATATTAATGAGGAATATGTAGGAATCTGATGATAGCTCTAATTTGGTATCTACAGGCATGTCACTGACATACCTCATTGTCATAACACAATGTACTTTTTATTCATCCATATTCAGTCACAGAATCTTCATTTTACATTCCCAGAGCCTTTTTGCAATCAAGAGAAATGCAAAAGCAGTGAACCACATCACTGAGTGTATCCAGCTTTGATTGATTTAGTATTACACAATCTGAACCACATCACTGAGTGTATCCAGCTTTGATTGATTTAGTATTACACAATCTGTAAGCTAACAGCATTGCAAGCGTGCATACGGCACAACCAATACAGGAATACATGATTGTGTGGTTTCCTCTAGTTTCAAGGTGGAAAATAAGAGTAAGCAATTTGTCATCTAATTAAGTGATAGTGCCTGTCGCTGAAAGCTCTTCCAGGTAGTAGTTATAGGAGACAGTGTGGTCCAGTGGTTAAAGTCCAGGGCTTGTAACCAGAAGTTCACCGGTTCAAATCCCAGCTCTGCCATAGTTCACAGCCTAACTCTGTAAAGCGCTTTGTGATAGTGTTCCACTATGAAAGGCGCTATATAAAGATATTATTATATTAACGAAAGCCAAGGTCAACTACCACATGGTAGAGCCTTCATCAAGAGGGCAGTAGCGCTATTTAAGAATTATTTTCTTTAAAAATACACTTTAAAATCTGGATTTACTTTGAACTTGTAATGATTCGTTGGGTGCCCTTCCACTGAGCAAAGATTTAGGAAAATAGTCCCAAAAATGTTCATAAAGGATCACATACATAATTACAGAAAAAAAGTTTTTTAAGAAGCCTGCTAGAGCTGGAAGCTGACTGGCTGATTATACTGAATCGTGTTAGCAACTGCAATGGACAGCAATAAATTAAAACGGGCTGTATTTTGTGATCAGGTAGAAGCCTTAAATGCTGTAAATAATGCCTTTCTTCATTGGACCTTTGCTCTTTGTCTTTATCAATGATATTCCCATGTCTTGCTAAAAACTTAAAGATAAACAGATGTCCGGATGGGATGTATATACACCTGCTGTAGCGTTCGAGACAGAAAGTTAGTTCCATGGTCAGTCAGTATTTCTTTGGGGATCCCTACTCTCAACATAATCAGTACTAGTTCTTTGGCTATTGCAGCGGCACTAGTGGACCTCAATGGAACTGCCTCCGGGTATCGCGTTGCATAATCCACCACTACTAATATATGCATATACCTGGAGTCAGAAGGTAGCAAAGGGCCGACGATGTCCATTGCAATGCGCTCAAAGGGAGTGGAAATAATTGGCAGTGGGACCAAAGGAGCGGGGCACACTCGACCCGGCGCTACTCACTGGCAGTCTGGGCATGTGGCTACATATTTCGACACTTCATTATGAAGCCCTACCCAATAAAATCGATCCAATATGCGTTCCCTCATCTTGTCGGCTCCTAAGTGTCCTGCAAAGGGGATGTCATGCGTCAGCCTCATGACCTCGGGCCGACACGACGGGGGAACCATCAATTGTGCTACAGACTGTCCTGTGCCCGTGACAGGGTTTACCCTATACAGTAATTGCCCCTTGATAATGAAGTGCGGATATACCAGCGCCCTAGCGCCTTCAACATCCTTACCTTCAATAGACCGGACCTGTCCCCAAGCGTGGGGTCGTTTTTCTGGTCCCACACTAGGTCCGCACTTGAGCCCCACATGTCCGGTACATTGAGAGGGGCCGGAGTAACATCTGCCCTGGATGGCCCAGTAATCTTGCCCTCTCGGTCACACTGCGTACCGACTCCCAGTGAGTGGCGTTTGATACCATCCGCGCTCTCCCCCAGCCTCGTTTCAGAGATGCACCTTCCCATTTTTCGATCCGTCTCTCTTTCTTTGTTTTCCTAGAATGAAAAAGAGAATTAAACACGTCGGCTTGCAGGGGAAAAATATCACCAATAGTTTCCCCTGCTGTGTCTGCCACGTTTACGTGTGCGGTCGGGACTGCCTTTTGGAGTAAATGCCGATACCGTGGCCAGTCGCGGCCCAGAATTACGGGGTGCGGCAGCCTTTCCACCACCCCCACTGTGAGGTGGCGCTGTGTCTGACCTATCGACACGTATGCTTTTAGGGTGGGATATGTCGCCGTGTCTCCATGGATACAGGAGATCGCCACCCTGCCTTGTAGCTGCCACGACATACCGCCTAAGAGATATGTTTGTGCACACCCTGAGTCCACTAAAGCATGGGTACTCACATTACCAACCAGCACATCAATAATACAAGACCCCTCCCTACCATTTCCCTGTTCCTTACCTGCTTCAGATGCCAGATAACATGTCGCCACATTGCACTCCATTGCCGCGGGGCACAAGCGGGCGATGTGTCCAGGCTCATGGCACCTAAAACAGACAATCGGGGCAGAAGGCACTGGGGTTAGCTGTCTGTCCCGCTGCTGATACTGCAGCGGGTCGGGGGCAGTAAATCTACCCCAGCTGGGGGCCAACCGCTGTCTCCATGGTAAGGAGGTGGGCCGGCCCACTGAGGTTGGTGATCTGGGAGGTCTGGTTCCCAGCTGGAGAGACGAGGGCACTGATCAGCGGGTGATTGGTGCGACGAGAGGGGTCAGTAGTCCTGTCTTTACGGAGACCAGGGAGTCCTCATAATCCCCCGGAAGTTTGACAGCGGCCTCCAAGGTGGTCGGATTGTGGCGCCGTATCCATCCCTGGGTCTAGGCGCCGACCACATGGCAGAACTGCTCCAGGACGATGGCTTCTCCCATTTGCACCATGTGGTCACAAAGTTTTTGCGCGACCACCCTGGGGCGGGTATCCCGTGGCCTCCGATACTCCCGGAACCGCACCCGGTGTGTTTCCCCCGTGATATTCAGGCGTCGGAGGATGGCCTGTTTGACAAGGTCGTACTGGCTAGCCTCATTGGTCATAGCCTGGTACACTGCCTGGGCTTCCCCGATCAGGCAGGGACCCAGTTGGCTGGCCCAGTACTCCTTTGGCCATAACGCTGTGGTGGCCAACCGCCGAGCAACCAAGTACGCCCCGGGTCATCCTCCGCCGTCATCTTTGCGCCGCTTTAGGAGGTGCCATCACTGGTATTGCTGGTGTTTGGGGTGCGTTTCCGAGACCGACCCTCTCGATCAGCGCCGTGTATCTCTCCTCCCTCTGTCTCTCCTCCGTCTCCCGTCTGTGCTCCAGTGCCTGTAGCAGCGTGGTTAATGCAGCTATGTCCATACTCCCGATTCTGACACCACTTGTGGCAAAGTGGTTTGTAGTGCTCTGGTGTACAGGTGATTCAAGGTGCTCCAGACAAAGGACAAACACAAACTTCACAGGTCAGGTTCTTTAATTTCCTTGACGAGGTTTTTAAATAATAAAGCTGGCTCTACCCAGCAATGGGTATTGCCAGCGCCAAAAACAAAGGGGTTGCAGTCCCGAAATAATAATTCAAACACAAAACACGTAATAAAGTCACAAACAACACGTCTCCAGACTGTGTGCTCTGGTGCAGGTGCGGTGCTCTGAGTGCTGGTGCTCTTGTGTGTTCAGGTCCGGGCTGGCTTCTCGCTGCAGCTCCTGGCTTCGTATCAGCTGTCTGGCAAAACAAACACAAGCGTTTTATCAATGGAACCAAGCGTTTTATCAATGGACCCACACTTCATTCAAGGTTCCCGTCCTTGTCTCCTCCCATTAACCACAACAAAGGAACCGATTACGGTGTCATGTCCCCCTAAAGTAACCTAAGCCCCGCCCCCTCCGATAGCTAGTTCAATCACGTCTCCTCCAATTCATGACTGAAACTTCGCTCACCGTACTAGGGCGATGACTCCAGGTACCGTAACGCCGCCCTCTTCCTGAATGGCTGGCTTCCGACTGTCCCCGGAATGAACTGTCCAACCATTCAGTACGAAGCCTGCAGTTCCTGTTGTACAGTGCCCTCACCGATCGAGAGGGAGATGGTTGATTTGGATTCATTCGCTCTTCGTCACAGCATTATATCATTTTTCTAATTTGTATTTTAATACCAAGCATTTGGGCTTGTGAATTTTTGTTTTAATACCATGTGACCAGGATGGCTGGTGATGACGTCAGATCAGGAAGTAGACAGACAACAATACTGTGAGTGAAGCGCTGATGCACGAGTTTAATTATAAATGAAAAGATTTAACCAAACAAAACAGCATGCTGGCCAACATTAACAGACAAAACAGACACGGAACCAAACAAACAAATATCGTGCTGGTGTATACCCAGCACGCGTAGCAAGTGCTTATTTCTCTGTTTCTTTGTCGACTCACGACTCCCGTTCCGCCTCTGATCACACTAACCCCGAGTGAAAAATGTGTGCTGCTTTTATCTACAGCTATGCCTGGACTCGACTGCTAATGAAGCATTCAATTGAATCCCAGCACAGTCTGCACGTGAACTACTTGTGACCTACCCGTGCCCACATACCATCATACATTTTAAATCACCCGTGCTACATAACCCACACTATACAAAATAACTCAAAACACACCCAGGGCCAGGGGGTACCCTGTCACTAACAACATTTATCCTGCCTTAGCTAAGGCTGTGCACATAATTTAGATTGAATCTGACCCATTTATATTCACAAAATACAATGTATTTTAAGATGGAATTAAACTTTTATCTAAATGTTGACTTAGATGAGGATATTTTATTAGAGGAATTTCAAGAAGACCTTAAAAAACACAAGAGATGAGCTCTGTACTGTATGAAAAGTAATAGTAGATTACTGTACAGTATAGTACCTTAATGAGTCATGATAGAATATTATTGAGATCTTATTTATAGAAAATGTAAACATTTGTGGCATGAACTAGATATGCCAGGAAAAAAACATGACAAACAGTATTTTAGGCATGATGATAACAGAGAAGCCCTTGGTATTTCATGATTGTGCTGAATATTACTGTGTGGAAAACAGTGTAACTAACAGCTAAAAAATATCAATACAATATTGCTAATGAGCCAGTCAATGATCTGCAAAAAAAATTGTAATTCATTTTTTTTTTTTTCTCTTTCAAATCTTTCTAGGTCTTGGGAAGGCTACATCCGGAATGTGAATTTATTTTTCAACTGAAAAAAGATCAACAGAGATGTCTAAAAGAAATTACAGAAAAAGAAAATCACACAACTGAAGGTACCTAGCAAAGATGCAGTGTACTGCTATTACTATTAAATAGTGGCTTTTTTTTAACAAACTAGAAACTGGGAAGAAAAAATAACTTGTGATACTTTCCAAAAGTTCATAAATGAATAACAAATAAAGGAGTAAGTGGCAAACAGTATAGGGAAAACTAATTTGCAAATGACCTTTATTTTTCACTTTCAACTTTTTTTTTAGATCAAGAGGTGATAATGGAGGAAATAATACTGGGTGGAAGGGTAATGTGTGCTCCATTAAGTACATCACTACAACATTCATCTTGTAAAACATTGATCAGTGTACTCAAACACACAATACTTGAGTGTCCCTTTCATCATCAAGGTTATTCAATGTGCAGTTTCAATATATGCATTTGCCTTTTTGATGACCCTGTGGCAGGATGGCTTGGTGGGTGACGTCAGACCAGACCAGTTAATACACACAGCAACAGTACTGCAGGGTGTTTTAGATACGTTCCCCTTTCTCTCCGTCGCCCTTCTCTGAACAACCAACCCTGTCAGCAAAAAGCTGCTGATTATATATGCTGATTGACTCTTGTAATGCTGAATGCATATTTCCCTATTACCCATTGTTCTCTATTCATTGCTTTCATTCACCTTAACTCGAAAGCTACTTGTTTATATATATATACAGTACTGTGCAAAAGTTTTAGGCAGGTGTGAAAAAATGCTGTAAAGTAAGAATGCTTTCAAAAATAGACATGTTAATAGATTATATTTATCAATTAACTAAATGCAAAGTGAGTGAACAGAAGAAAAATCTAAATCAAATCCATATTTGGTGTGACCACCCTTTGCCTTCAAAACAGCATCAATTCTTCTAGGTACACTTGCACAAAGTCAGGGATTTTGTAGGCATATAGTCAGGTGTATGATTAAACAATTATACCAAACAGGTGCTAATGATCATCAATTCAATATGTAGGTTGAAACACAATCATTAACTGAAACAGAAACAGCTGTGTAGGAGGAATAAAACTGGGTGAGGAACAGCCAAACTCAGCTAACAAGGTGAGGTTGCTGAAGACAGTTTACTGTCAAAAGTCATACACCATGGCAAGACTGAGCACAGCAACAAGACACAAGGTAGTTATACTGCATCAGCAAGGTCTCTCCCAGGCAGAAATTTCAAGGCAGACAGGGGTTTCCAGATGTGCTGTCCAAACTCTTTGAAGAAGCACAAAAACGGGCAACGTTGAGGACTGTAGACGCAGTGGTCGGCCAAGGAAACTTACTGCAGCAGATGAAAGACACATCATGCTTACTTCCCTTCGCAATCGGAAGATGTCCAGCAGTGCCATCAGCTCAGAACTGGCAGAAAACAGTGGGACCCTGGTACACCCATCTACTGTCCGGAGAAGTCTGGTCAGAAGTGGCCTTCACGGAAGACTTGCGGCCAAAAAGCCATACCTCCCACGTGGAAACAAGGCCAAGCGACTCAACTATGCACGAAAACACAGGAACTGGGGTGCAGAAAAATGGCAGCAGGTGCTCTGGACTGATGAGTCAAAATCTGAAATATTTGGCTGTAGCAGAAGGCAGTTTGTTCGTCGAAGGGCTGGAGAGCGTACACGAATGAGTGTCTGCAGGCAACAGTGAAGCATGGTGGAGGTTCCTTGCAAGTTTGGGGCTGCATTTCTGCAAATTGAGTTGGGGATTTGGTCAGAATTAATGGTCTCCTCAATGCTGAGAAGTACAGGCAGATACTTATCCATCATGCAATACCATCAGGGAGGCATCTGATTGGCCCCAAATTTATTCTGCAGCATGACAACGACCCCAAACATACAGCGAAAGTCATTAAGAACTATCTTCAGCGTAAAGAAGAACAAGGAGTCCTGGAAGTGATGGTATGGCCCCACAGAGCCCTGATCTCAACATCATCGAGTCTGTCTGGGATTACATGAAGAGAGAGAAGCAACTGAGGCTGCCTAAATCCACAGAAGAACTGTGGTTAGTTCTCCAAGATGTTTGGGCCAACCTACCTGCCGAGTTCCTTCAAAAACTGTGTGCAAGTGTACCTAGAAGAATTGATGCTTGATGCTGTTTTGAAGGCAAAGGGTGGTCACACCAAATATGGATTTGATTTAGATTTTTCTTCTGTTCACTCACTTTGCATTTAGTTAATTGATAAATATAATCAATTAACATGTCTATTTTTGAAAGCATTCTTACTTTACAGCATTTTTTCACACCTGCCTAAAACTTTTGCACAGTACTGTATATATATATATATATATCGAGGGATTAACTGGTTGTCAATTACCTGGTATATCCCTTCCACATACTGCACAGGTTTTCTAATACGCATAGTCGACAGCCAATTCATCAATAAATTATTAGTTGCCAACCATGCGTTCTCACGGGATGTATTTGGTAGTGACGAGAGGCAAACACCGCCCCTGCCAACCACTTTTAACAATTTTTTCTGGTTTTCTGGTGTGTTGTCTTTCTTCAACTATACGCATCTGAGTAGGGTAGACAGTCAGTCATGATGACACCATATCAAGCCCTTGTAGAGAGAATACTGATTCTGAAGTTCTGTCGGACTGTGTGTGTGTTGAGAATAGTTCAGATGATATCGTCTGAGGCATCTAACCTTGTAACCAAGTATTTTTCTGAAGCTTTTTTACAAATCCACAGCTACAGGTTGTTTATTTGCTAATGATTAAGATGGCGCTTGAGTGCATACAAGATATTGACAGAAGAATACAAAGATGGTGTCTTGTGTGAATTTGTATATATATATATATATATATATATTTTTTTTACTGGATCTCATTTTGGAATCTATCTTGCATTCATTCAAATCTAATAATGGAATTACTTGACAAGTAGTACCAGCAGTCCAGATAAGCAGCATACTGTGTATTTTACACATTGAAAAGATATGAATTACGTATGATATTTAAATTTAATGAATACGCATAGCAATTGTGCTGCACAGCTTGATTTCACATGTTATCAAGCTTCCTGTACTTTCTTGGCTCCCAGAGTCTCAATTGTCAATTGTGAATACACTGCATGCATTAACTAGAGAATAGATCATAGAAATGTTGGAACAGCTAATTGTAACCTGCCTGGGAATTGTCAGAAACACATGACCAATAAGTTTGGGTTTTCATTTAAAAAAAAAATTTTAAAAAACCCATATGGTTGAACGGCTGAATCCACTCGCTGGTCAATAAGCGACTGGATTCTTGATCCTTGGGATTTCTCGGTGCTGTCTTAGTCCCCCTCAACCTAACATATCAATTTACCTGTCAATTTAATTTTTGGAAAGTAAATCAATTTAATAAATACAATTTTCTGTGTTTTGGAGAGTCGGGTGCTTTTATATTGCTATAGCAAGGCGATCAATAAGGAATGCAGTATTATCGTTTCTTTATTTGGAAAACGTCTTGTGATGGTGCTTCAGATATTGAAAGGTTAATGTTGCAGTATAACATTGTTATGCAATTTTGAAAAGCAAGAATAATTTAATGACAGATATTTATGAGGAAACTTACATATCTATGAATACAATAACTCAATTAATAATTATATTCTAAGGTGGATGCATATCTTTGGTGCCCCTACATCACACTTACATTTTTATCAACAGTTATTGAGAGAATAAATATAGAATATTTTGGGTGCTGTATCTACAATAAGGAGTAGTCATTCATTTTTATATGTACTGTAAATAATGACAACACAGAACATCAAGAGTTACTGGAACAATAAGACAATGGAACCACAATTTCCTGATACCATTAACAATGGCATGTATATGTAAACATTACATATACTGTACGACAGTTCCATAACATAGTAACTGATACTTGTCAATTAGCTTCATAGTGTTGTACATGCATTAAAATACAGTAATCCGTCACATATCCGCCTGCCGTGGGACCAGAGTAAGGGCGGATATGTAAAAAGGCGGATAAATGAATCCAGTTTTAAATACCATTAAGCACAGCTGTAACAATTATTATTGTAGCGACCCGGACAACTGGGGGCTCAGAAGACCCGCTGCTGTGGTTGTTATGTGTTGTACGCGTTGTGTGTATTGTTAAGCTGGTATGCATGCGAGTGTGTATGCGCAGCCGGGAGTGAATGGGGTTAGTTAGATTGCACGGCTCCGTGTGTGAATGGTGGTGGAGGAGGAGCCATTAAAGTGTGTGACAGTTTTTTGAGTGAGAAACGGTACCTGCCTACAGTGTGAGACTGGAAGCCGGCTACAGTTGTTTGTGGTTAATAAATAAAAGACACTCACCTTGTCAGCGACTTTATTGCTGGCGCTGCAAAGAAAAGGGACGGCGGTACATTATATTCACACAATTATTGTTTTGAGATTCAGCTTTTATTAGGGAGCTCCCCTAAATCTCTTGTTTAGAAAGATGCAGGGTATTAATGCTTGTGACAGAGTAGCCGTCTGCAGTGTGGGTGCGTGCGTTCACTGCTAAGTGACAGGCAGGAGAGCGAGACAGAGGTTGAAGTTGATACACCCCCCGCAGGAGAACAGGATTTATTTACATTTCAAGTCAACACACTGAACAGCTCACGTGACACTTCCAGCAATGGTTACGCACGGAGCACATACAACACAGTGTACAAAAACTCTGGTGGATCTACAATCTCTGAACTAATCTTCTCTGTTCAATAATAAACTAACGTTGCTGAAGCGATTGATCATGGCGGATAAACGGGTAGGGCGGATATGTGACGGGCGGATATGTGACGGCGGATACGCTCGACGGATCTACTCTCTCTCTCTATATATATACAGTACTGTGCAAAAGTTTTAGGCAGGTGTGAAAAATGCTGTAAAGTAAGAATGCTTTCAAAATAGACATGTTAATAGATTATATTTATCAATTAACTAAATGCAAAGTGAGTGAACAGAAGAAAAATCTAAATCAAATCCATATTTGGTGTGACCACCCTTGCCTTCAAAACAGCATCAATTCTTCTAGGTACACTTGCACAAAGTCAGGGATTTTGTAGGCATATAGTCAGGTGTATGATTAAACAATTATACCAAACAGGTACTAATGATCATCAATTCAATATGTAGGTTGAAACACAATCATTAACTGAAACAGAAACAGCTGTGTAGGAGGAATAAAACTGGGTGAGGAACAGCCAAACTCAGCTAACAAGGTGAGGTTGCTGAAGACAGTTTACTGTCAAAAGTCATACACCATGGCAAGACTGAGCACAGCAACAAGACACAAGGTAGTTATACTGCATCAGCAAGGTCTCTCCCAGGCAGAAATTTCAAGGCAGACAGGGGTTTCCAGATGTGCTGTCCAAACTCTTTGAAGAAGCACAAAGAAACGGGCAACGTTGAGGACCGTAGACGCAGTGGTCGGCCAAGGAAACTTACTGCAGCAGATGAAAGACACATCATGCTTACTTCCTTCGCAATCGGAAGATGTCCAGCAGTGCCATCAGCTCAGAACTGGCAGAAAACAGTGGGACCCTGGTACACCCATCTACTGTCCGAGAAGTCTGGTCAGAAGTGGCCTTCATGGAAGACTTGCGCCAAAAGCCATACCTCCGACGTGGAAACAAGGCCAAGCTTACTCAACTATGCACGAAAACACAGGAACTGGGGTGCAGAAAAATGGCAGCAGGTGCTCTGGACTGATGAGTCAAAATTTGAAATATTTGGCTGTAGCAGAAGGCAGTTTGTTCGCCGAAGGGCTGGAGAGCGGTACACGAATGAGTGTCTGCAGGCAACAGTGAAGCATGGTGGAGGTTCCTTGCAATTTTGGGGCTGCATTTCTGCAAATGGAGTTGGGGATTTGGTCAGAATTAATGGTCTCCTCAATGCTCAATGAAGTACAGGCAGATACTTATCCATCATGCAATACCATCAGGGAGGCATCTGATTGGCCCCAAATTTATTCTGCAGCATGACAACGACCCCAAACATACAGCGAAAGTCATTAAGAACTATCTTCAGCGTAAAGAAGAACAAGGAGTCCTGGAAGTGATGGTATGGCCCCCACAGAGCCCTGATCTCAACATCATCGAGTCTGTCTGGGATTACATGAAGAGAGAGAAGCAACTGAGGCTGCCTAAATCCACCGAAGAACTGTGGTTAGTTCTCCAAGATGTTTGGGCCAATCTACCTGCCGAGTTCCTTCAAAAACTGTGTGCAAGTGTACCTAGAAGAATTGATGCTGTTTTTAAGGCAAAGGGTGGTCACACCAAATATTGATTTGATGTAGATTTTTCTTCTGTTCACTCACTTTGCATTTTGTTAATTGATAAATATAAACTATTAACATGTCTATTTTTGAAAGCATTCTTACTTTACAGCATTTTTTCACACCTGCCTGAAACTTTTGCACAGTACTGTATATATATCAATTTTACCTTACCTGCTGTGTTTTGCCATTCTCTTGTTTTCCCATTTTGGAGAGAACCACCTCCTGCAGGGTTACCTGAGTGAATGCTTTCAAATATTTTCGATTTAGAAACCAGAAATTAAATTCCAGCATCAAAGTGAAATAATAAGGATACAAGATTTACCTGCTCACCACAGAAGAAATCCTAATACTGCAGGGATGCCAACTTCTAAAGGAGGAAATAGTTGCATTTGCCGAGCAAAGTGAGGCAGACTTTTTTATTTTATATTATTTTTTAAGGCCAGTGACTGCTAGCTCCTAGAAATTAAAAGGTTTTTAAGCTCTGGCAAGCCAATGACCTCACCTATCATTCTGGTAATTGTAAACACACAGCATTTAGAAATTAAAAAAAGCCCAATAAAAATACACTGATTTTTTGATTTTTATTTAAATTTGCAATTCTTTTTTATTTTTTTATTTAGTAGTCGCAAATTAGTTTTACCCCATTTTTCTCCCTCATTTTGGAATGTCCAATTGTATATAGGCTCAGCTCACTGCTACCACCCCTGCCCTGACTCGGGAGCGGCGAAGACAAACACACGCTGTCCTCCGAAGCGTGTGCCATCAGCCGACTGCTTCTTTTCACTCTGCAGGCCCGCCATGCAGCCACCTCAGAGCTACAACGTCAGAGGACGACGCAGCTTTGGGCAGCTTACAGGCAGGCCCACAGGCGCCCAGCCAGACTACAGGGGTCGCTGGTGCGCGGTGAGCCGAGGACACCCTGGCCGACCTCTCCCCCCCGGGCGGCGTTCGGCCAGTTGTGCACCGCCCCTGGGAGCTCCTGTCCATTAATTTGCAATTCTATTTATTCTGGATTTAAATATTAGTAATGGAGTGGTATTAGGATCTTGTAAGTAGGGTTGCCACCTGGCCCTATAATTCTGGAACACTGTGAGACAGAACAGGATTTTGAAGTTGCCTTTAAATTGAAGGAAATTAACATGTGAATTGAGCGCTAAACCTTTGCTAAATTGATTCTGTTGATTAATTAACTTGAGGCAGCATGACAGTACAATAATAGCTTTTAACAAATTAAATAAATAAATAAGTACCATCATGTGGCAAAGTGGTTTGCAGTGTACCGGTGCAGGAGTGATGCGGTGTGTAATTAGCAGACAGTGATTTGTAATCCAGTTGGAAGTATTTTTATGTTTAACAATCCAGGTCTGGTGACCAAATAATGTGTAGTGCATGGGGTAAATAATAACAGGTTTGCAGTTCCAAATAATAAAAACCAGTATCCTTCCCACAATGTACAAACATGGTCACCAGTCCTGGGTGCATGCTGTTGTGCTCGTGGTGGGTGATGCAGTTTATTGTGTGACAATAGTGCAGTGCTGTTCTGGGTTTTGTGCTGGCCCTTGGCGACAGCTCAGGAATGTATTAGCCGTGTATTACTACAACAAGCAATGATTATAGACAAAACAAAAAAAAACACTCACGATATGTTATCACGATACTGCACAGGTCCTTCCAGGTTATTTACTCATAACCAAAGTGAAGGAACAGATTCCGAACAGATTCCCCTTTTATGCCATCACACATGACCCCTTGGTAAACGAGTGCAGCCGCCCCTCCAATCCACGACTGCCACATCTTTTCCCTTCCGCGTCGATGAGTTAATGCACCGGAATCGTAAGTGCTATCAAACCTGAACTGAAATATTCAACCTCAAAACTTTATAAAAAATAACTATCAAAATAACAACACTTCAATAAAGATTTAAGTGTTTTTTTATGTAAATGTTTACTACTCTGCAACTATCAAAACACACAATGCTGTGTTGTAGCCAATAATTCATTCATTCATTCATTCATTCATTCATTAAAGCGAGTTAAACCTCAAAACCCATTTGCACAAACGTACAGTAATGGGGAGTGTCAGATTTTGCTTGCTGCTGGTGTTTCTTCATACCTGTGTGAGTGATACAGACCCACCATGTTTCACAGAGAAGTCTGTCCGGCAGTATAGATGTGAGTTTGAGACACTCGACTTCTTTTAATTAATGACCATTCTGTGGTAAATTCCTCTCAATCTTTTAAATGGAGGAGACTGACATTTTTTGTTTGATTTGTGATTCCTATTTTAATAACTGATAAGTAAGGCTGGGATTTTGTCACAGAAATGTGTACTAAAAATTGGAGCAGTCACGGTTAATTTGTTCAGAATCACAGAGGAAGGGGGAAATGGTGTGTGAAGTCACAGGGATGAAAGTTCAACTGATTTTTTTTTTTTTAAATACAATATACAGTACCTACATAAACATAAGTAATCTATCTATATAAAAAAAACTCTCTCTTTGTGTGCATCTGTTGCTTCTGCTGTGGTACAGTCTGCAGTTATTTTACCATCTGGTTTGATTGGTTTGTTTACGTATTATTCTGATACAACATGTTGTACATTTGATACCATTCTGGAGCGCCCATCATCCGAAGTACATTTTTGTATGCGGAAAATGATTGCAACAAGAGTTGGGAATCTCGTTTCTGTGTTTTTCCAGAACTGGTTGCATTTAATTTCACTGACAATTTCGTAGTAAGCACGGTATTCACGCTGTGGTACACAGTTGTTTTCAAACAGTAGAATGACCTTGAACACTTCTTTCTCAGCTATGCTGAGATACTTAACTTGATTTGAGTCAAAGACCCGACAGGCTGCAAGGTTGACTGTCGTGTTGTTATTCGTTGTTGTGTTTAATAAGTAATCACTGAAATGAATTATAACTCTTCTTTATTTATTTTGTATAACGCACATAAAAACGGCCATGTTCCTACTCGGCTCCTTACTCTAGGGATTGTCTCCCAATTACCACACTGGTACTTATAGATATGCAAGGGCTCATCTACAAATGATCACATATCATTTACAGTTGACAAAATAGGGCAGTAGTGTTGCTCTGCATGCATGTTTCAATTTTTTCAGTGCTGTCAATTGATTTAAAGTGTGAACTGCTACATTGCAAAGTAAGGCATCATTAGCTAAACCGTGAAAAAACCTTACTTTTTTTTTTTTTTTAGTTGGAAGGTGGAATTTCAAGTTCTGTTGGTAAAGTTCAACATTCTCTAATAAAAATCACAGAATCCATCACCACTTGACTTAATCCCAGCCTTACTGACAAGCAACCAAGTAAACGTGTGATTTGTAATAATAGCAAGGCGACATTTGCACAGCAGTTTCTGAAGGACTCCTAAACTGGTTACTAAGCAGCCCGACTCAGAGCTTTTAGTATGTCAGTTAAAATGCCACAATAAACTGTCAGTGAAATACAGTGTTATTTAAGAACCATTAATTTGTTAAAAGAATTAAACAGGAAAACAGACACATGATATTGGAATAATATTTCATAAATGTTCAGGCAGTATCCATCATTTATTTATTTAATGAAAATCGTAGTATTATACCCCTTTGACGTAGTGCCATAACAGAATCTCCAGAATAGTAGCTGCTACGGCCAAATCATAGCAGTTGGCATTTCTGATACTGCCACCTTGTCAGTGAAGGAGAACAACAGCATTTAAAATTAATAGTGACAATAGAATTTATATGAATTATGTTTGTTATAAGCATTTGCTAATTATTTATTAAGATGTTTGCTATCAATACACATGGTCTTGACCACAGTTGAGAATAAAATGATAAATTATAGGCAAAACAATATATAAAACACCATGTCTAGTCATACGCCATTAAGTGTCAATAATAGCAGCCCTAATAATAATAATAATAATAATAATAATAATAATAATAATAATAATAATAATAATAATAATACATTTGTTTTATTTCTTACTGCCAATAATTCAAATGTGTGTTTATAAGTCTTTTGTTTAATTAGAATAACATAACCATAGCATAAAGAATGAATTAATAAAAATGCCCATTCTCCCACATTTTTACTCAGTAGAGTTCGGAATGACCAGGCTTTTAGTTAGGAACAGGGCATGAGATGACAGCTGAACACTGTGCTTGATACAACCAAAGTTATCGTTGCACTAGGCATTTTCTGAACATTTTAAAATTATATTTTAATGGTGTCTAAAAATACAAAAATAAAGTATATCTAAAACCAATAGGCCATAGAATTGATTCATGAGTCACATCCCAGATGACACTCATTAACAGCAAGAATTCCTATTGCCGTTGTTGTCATGGGGAAACACACCACTAGCATACACTGCTGCATGTGGCAGTCTACAGTCAAGAAACCTGTGCAGCAATGGTCTGTAAAAGTTAGCTAAGGGGAACTCTCGCGTGATCAGAGTTGCCTGAAGCAATTAATAGTTCCACAAAATTACTGAAAGTTATTTCAAGTGATCTGGGAAGACAGGAAACAGCACAGCAATACATCTTACAAATATTGTTATATCTTACATGGATGTGATACAGGCTCTTTAAATGTAAAGCAATGCATTGTTTGATACCTGCTTTAGGCTGTAATGGATGTGAAAGACCTTCCAAGAGTGGGAAGTATGGCGGTTTAGCAATAAAAAAAAATGATTGAAGACTCCAAACATGTTTTATTTCTCTTTGTTTTCTGAAGGCTGCGAGCAAAATTGGGATGCAGTGATGTGCTGGCCTCTCGCTGCTGTTGGTGAGACAGTCAATGTCTCCTGCCCTCCAGTTTTCTCCCACTTCATGAAAAATCCAGGTAATCTTATTATCTTTGCTGTTGATCACATGCTCATGGAATAATGAGCAAAATAGTCAAAGATTATGTGAATGTATGCAATTTTTATGAAACTCTGCTTGCTTTGCAGATATCTTGCATATATTCGCAAGTCTGTGAAATTCAAATGAGTTGCAGGGAAAATGCTAATGTCGCAAGGCTGCAGAAATGAATACATTTAATTGAATCTAAACAGGAAATTAAACGCAACTCAGCCTACACCCAACTGATGCAGTTTAAAAGGCATGTCGTATGCAGACAGGCTAAAAGAATTGAGAAACATCTCATTTATATTAGATTATGAACTCAAACATATTTTTTAATTGATCGTAATACATAAGATAAGATTTACTGGATTTATATGTACTTTAACTATAAAATACAAAGAACCAAAAGATCTTCAATATATATGACTTATACTAATAAGAGGTAAGAAAATATATTGGAAAATGTTGTTTAGCACCCCGTTTAGAAATCCTCAGGTTGTATCAAAACCTTTTAGAAAAAAGAAAAAAAAATCCTAATTAAAAATGTGTTTATAATAGTTTTTTTTTTCTTCAATGAAAACTGTTTATGTTACAGTTTCACTGCCTGGACTGCCCAGAAAAACTGAGTGTAATGTGCTGAATATATTTTTACACAAACTGACAATGGACAAAGAAAACATGAGCATACTGAACTAGAAGAGTAGAATTCAATATAAATCTAATATAAGACTTGTACACATGAGAGAAAAACACTACTCTTAATACTCTTAATAATCTTATTTACAAAAGTGTTTATGAAATGTGTCATGTGGTAAATCAGTGTACATGTACAATAATATCAGTTGACATTTCTTGCAGGTACAGTAAACAGAAATTGTACCATTAACGGTTGGTCCAACCCATTCCCTCCATATTATCTTGCCTGTACTATTGAAGATGAGATACTGGTAGAGGAAGTGAGTACATTTTTACACATCTTTTATATATTGAGATATAAAGAAAGCATCGTTAAAATCTATTAACTTTAAATAATGTTTTCGCAGTTTCTTTGTGTAGAGTAGGGTTTTAACCACACATAGGTATTTACAAAAGGTGGAAATTGCCTGTTCATGTTTGTATGTTTGTGAGTGTCTCATCACTGCTGCACAAGCATCATAAACAAAACAAAACAAAAAAACACACACACACATATGGATAGGTTACTGAACATTAAAAAAAAATATATGCAAATTTAACTGGTAAAAAGTACTCATTTGTTAGGTGACTACTTAAATGACCCCTTTTAATTGTCGTTATACTAGGTATTTTATGTTAATGTAGTGTAGATGACTTCTAAGTTGATTTTGAATTTAACTGCTTTAAATTGTTTCCCCTTCATTTGCATGACGTCAGGTGAAAAGAGGGTCTTGTCGAGTAAAATAAACAGAGCCACTGGAAACCTGAAATGTATAGG
The DNA here is from genome assembly GCA_030684275.1 of Acipenser oxyrinchus oxyrinchus. Lineage (NCBI taxonomy): Eukaryota > Metazoa > Chordata > Actinopteri > Acipenseriformes > Acipenseridae > Acipenser > Acipenser oxyrinchus. The sequence goes on from CM060249.1 coordinate 82,350,593, forward strand.
GTCATGTTTCATTTGGCTTGAACACAGTGTCTCTAGAAAAATTAGAACACACATGGAAACTATCTCAATGAGACGCTTTTAATGCTATTCATCTTCAATTCAAACCATCATTGTAAATTATTGGAATATGCTTGTATTACTAGCTTCCAATTCTGGCAGACATTTATAGGGAGTTGGATATTCGGTACAGTTGCCTGATGAATTTTGTAATACAAAAAATGTGTTAAAGACCAAATCATTCACTTGACACATCCTTGACATCCTAGGATTTTAAGTTTAAGGATTTTAGGAGTTTATAGCTATTTAAACCAGTTTCATCACAACAGACAAGTGACTATAACTATAATAACACAAACAGCTTTACACCTTGTATTCCAGGAGTCCTACTTTGCAACAGTGAAAGTGATTTACACAGTTGGATATGGAGCATCTATCTTTTCTCTTGCCATTGCCATGATTATTTTACTTATCTTTAGGTAAGTTTGGTCAAATATAGACGTGGTTTTTCAGAAAACATTCTCCATATTGAATAAACATCTAAAAGTGCTGTTGCTACTATTTTTATTCCCATCCTTGGCTATAGTCAATCGTCAGTATGATTCTTGATTATTACCATCAGATAGAATTAGCAATGATCTTTGACTTGCAATGTCAAATGTCTGTTGGATCACCCACTGTAAATATTTATCATCATCATATCATCTTTATTTTTCAAGCCCCATAAACACTTTTAATTTAGTTTGCCAATAATATCGTAATTTAATTAGCAGTGTTGCTTCTGGACAATAACTTTGTTCATTGTTTTTTTTTTTGTATGAATTCCAGTGAAGACTTTTGAATTGGTGCACTTGATGAAGGTCAGTTTGACCAGTTAGAAGGCTGGATGGTGGAAACCTCTGGACCTTAGCCAGGCTATAATGAATAGCCTAGAAATAAAATGAATAGCTTAGAAATTCTGGCTAAAACCTCACCATAGGAGGAACATGCCCTAACACCCTTACACCACCGGTCAATAGTCTCCCTCTGACATGTGATTGGTTCACATCACTGTCAGTCTTGCCTCTTTTCAAAGGAACGCCCGCCACCTCCACTCCAAACAAGAGAAAATGGCTGAATTAAAAAAACTGCTGAACAGCAATCCTGTGACTTAACAGAAAATTCATTACAAAACATACTACAAAAGAAAGAAATAAACTTGCGGTATGAACTTCAAAAACATTTTTTGTTATTTATTTATGTTATTTAGTTATTTACGCTGTATCAGCAATATTTAAACAAAATACTGTAACGCCATAAATATTTGGCGAATCACACCCATAAAACCTATTTTGCTCCAGAAATGTTGGCAACCTGTTGCACTGGTAGTAGTATATTACTTCTTTGTATGTCAAGTGCCCCTCAGGAAGAATATTGTTACTTCCAGGGTGCAATACCCTCAGCTTCGGGCATTATACAAATAAATGAAATAATGTAAATAATGTTTTTGGATCAAAACTAAAGTTGGGTTAATGCATACACTTTGTAAATGATAACAGTGTGTTAAATAAGGGAAACTTATTTTATGGTTTAAAATAAGTACTTATTATGCAGAAACCAGAAACTTGGGGGCATTAGGACCCTGCAGAGGTTACTGGAGTCAGGTTTGAATCCAGGTGAAGTCAATTGTCTAATTGTTCAATTATGTAGTTGGTTATGTTTAAAAGGTGTGTGGGTGAGTTGGAGAGGGTGATGGTAGGAGTTGTGTTTGGAGAGCTGGAGAGCTGGGAGAAAGATGAGCAAACTGATTATTATTAGTACTGTGAAAATGGACAACAAACTATTGGAAAAGGTATTTGGACTACGGCTTGGATTGTGATTTGGTTTTGAAGACGAGGGAACAGGCTTAGCCTGCCTCGTTATTAACTAGAGACAACTTCTGTTTAGCTAGGACCCGAGATCGGGTTTTGCTTTGTTTATTTTCTTTTCATTATTGTAAATAATAAACGCACACTACTGTGTTTCCTCGCATCCTGGTTGTCAAGTGTTTGTTCGAAGAAGGAAAACCTGGGACCAGAAGGCAATCTGTCACTATATATATATATATATATATATACACACACACAGTCGACTTCACTTATTTGAATACTGGATAATTGCATAAATCGCTTAATTGCATATCATGCAGCTGGTTCTGTTTTTTTAGTGCATTGTTTTCTATGATTGTATGATACGGTTAAAAGCATATCGGCTAAATGCATAATTCACTTAATTGCATAAAGCTGCGTGGTCCCAAAGTCCATTGTACATTGCATTTTAATTGGGGATAATTGCATAATGCAAACAACATTCAAGTGTTTTAAAAACAAACAAACAAAAAAGAATGTTTGAGAATGTGTAGAGCGCATAGCAACGGCATGACAGTGGAAAATACCAAAGCGAAGCTGTAAAAACTCTCACGCCTCAGCACACTATGAGTCTTCAGGGAGGCAATTGGTTGTCAGTCTTATGACTGTTTTTTTTTTTTTACAGTTTGTTTATCCGCTCAATCGGCCTGTGTGAACAGGATGTGAGTGGTGTAAAACACAAGTGAAAGTCCAGACCAGAGTTCTCCCAAAAGTCTCCCAAAAGTCTTGAATTCTTTCTCTCTCTGTCACACATCTCACCCCTCAGAGTGATGCGAGGCGCACTTTCGGCCAATGCTAAGTTCCCCAATGGGCCCCCCTCCCTTGAAAAAAAATCTACATTTTGATGCTCCTTACCCGCACGATGTTTCACTGTATAGTGGAAGGGTTGCAGCGCCAGATACCACCGAGTTATCCGAGCGTTATTGTCCTTCATCATATGCAACCACCTTAAAGGAGCATGATCAGTGACAAGAGTGAAAGAACACCCCAGCAAGTAATAGTGAAGGGCGTGAGTGGCCCATTTGATGGCCAAACACTCCTTCTCAATGACGGAGTAGTTAATCTCCCGTGGAGCAAGTTTTTTGCTCATGTAAATAATCGGGTGTTCCACTCCGTCAACTTGCTGGGACAGGACCGCCCCCAGACCAATCTGGGAGGCATCGGTCTGGAGGATGAACTCCTTACTGAAATCTGGTGAAATAAGTGCTGGGGCCTGGCATAGTCTCCTCTTAATCGTGTCAAAGGCCCCCTGACACTCCCCTGTCCATCTAACTATTTTTGGAGCCGTCTTTTTGGTGAGCTCTACCAAGGGGTTAACTATGGTGGCATACTCGGGGATAAAGCGGCGATAATAGCCTGCTAACCCCAATAGTGATCTCACCTGCGGTTTGGTTCTCGGGATCGCCGTCTCCACTAGAGCCTGGACTTTAGAAGCGATCGGCTTTACCCGCCCATTACCCATAAGGAAGCCAAGATACTGGGTTTCTTGTTTGCCGAATGCACACTTGTCCAGATTAGCCGTCAGCCCCGCCTCCCTCAGAGACTGTAGGACGGCCGAAAGTCTAATAATATGCTCTCTCCAGGTAGAGCTGAAAATCACCACGTCATCAATGTATGCAGCGGCATACTGCTGATGGGGCGCTAGGACCTGGTCCATCAGTCTCTGAAAGGTGGCCGGGGCTCCATGCAACCCGAAGGGCATGGTCTGGAAATGGAACAAGCCATCTGGGGTAGAGAAAGCAGTTTTCTCTTGCGAACTCTGGGTCAGTGGAATTTGCCAGTATCCCTTCGTCAGATCCAAAGTCGAATTAACGCGCTCCTCCCAGTCGGTCGAGGAGCTCGTCCACCGAGGCATGGGATATGCATCAAACTTGGAGATGGCATTAACCTTTCTGAAATCCACGCAGAACCGAAAGTGAAGCCGTCCTTCTTAGGCACCATCACTATCGGGCTGCTCCACTCACTCGGGAAGGCTCAATGACTCCAAGCTCGAGCATATCCCCCACCTCCCGACCAACGGCACCCCTGCGCTCTCGGGATTCGATACGGTCTCTCTCGAACCCTGACACCTGCTGGAGTAATAATAGCATGTTCAATCATATTAGTTCTGCCAGGCAAGTCAGAAAAACATCACCAAATTGTTTCACTAACCCCCCCCCCCCAGAGTTCACACTTCTGATCAGGAAGTAATTGTTCCCCCATCGGAATGTTAACTGTAGCGGGTGTACTGACAGAGGGACCAAAATCCTCTTCTATACTGTCATTGGCTATAAACAGGGCCTCCCTTTCATTGTAGGGTTTTAATAAATTAATATGATAAATTTCTGTTTTGTCATGGCGATCGGGTTGTCTGATTTCATAGTTTACATTACCAATTGCCCGCATCACCTCATATGGTCCCTGCCACTTAGCGTACAGTTTAGACTCCGAAGTGGGAAGTAGCAGCAGTACCTTATCTCCTGGCCGAAAAGTCCGAATCCGTGCTTGTTTATTGTACTGCTGCTCTTGCCGATGCTGAGCCTGTTTTAAGTTCTCGTGTGCCAGATGACCAACCAATTGCAGGCGATCTCTTAACATGATTACATATTTCACTATGTTTTTAGCATCTTTATTTTGCTCTTCCCAGCCTTCCTTTACAAGATCAAGGACACCTCGTGGTTGTCTCCCATACAGCAGCTCAAAGGGAGAAAACCCAGTCGAGCTCTGAGGCACCTCTCTCACTGCAAACATCAGGTAGGGAAGGAGTTTAGCCCAATGTTTTTGCTCCTGGTTGACAAACCGCCTCAGCATCTGCTTCAATGTCTGATTAAAACGTTCCACTAAACCATCCGATTGCGGGTGATAAACGGAGGTCCGAATGGATCGAATTTGTAATAATTTATACAGTTTATAATTTATAATTTATAATTTATACCGTGACATAAAATTAGTTCCGTGATCAGTCAGAATTTCTTTGGGGATCCCTACTCTCGCTATGATCTGCACTAACTCTTTTGCAATCGCCAATGCACTAGTGGACCTCAATGGTACTGCCTCTGGATATCTGGTCGCGTAGTCCACCACTACTAAAACATGCGTATATCCACAGTCAGACTGGCTCAATGGGCCCACTATATCCATTGCAATGCGTTCAAAGGGGATATTGATCAGGGGCAGTGGAACCAATGGGGCCGGGCGAACCCGCCCGCGCTACTGTTGGCACTCCCTACAGGTCGCCACATACCGCTTCACCTCACTGTACACTCCGCCCAGTAAAATCGAGCCAATATTCGTTCCTGAGTCTTTTCGCTACCTAAGTGGCCCGAACAAGGGACATCATGAGCCAACCGCATGATCTCATGTCGAAAAGACTGAGGAACGAGTAATTGTGTTACAGTCTGCCCTGTGCTCGGGGCTCGGGATACTCTATACAGCAAATGCCCAAGCACAATGTGGTGAGGGTATGTGAGCGGCCGAGTGCCATCTACTTCCTTCCCTCGATAGACCAAACCTGCCCCCAGAGGTTAGCCAGCGTAGGATCATTTTTTGTTCATACGCTAGATCAACATCTCGGTCCCAGACCTTCGGTATATCGGCGGGGATATGGTAGCCTCAGCACTTGGGGTCTCAGTAACCCGCCCGGTCGGTCACACTGGATCCCAATCCCCTTCCCTGGCATTTATCAGACGTGGAGGAGTCTCCACCAAACCCCAACCTTGTTTCATTGATGTGCCCTCCCATTTTTCCACCCTTCTCTCTCGTTTATTTTTTGGGGAACCGAGAGGGAAACAGATCAGCATGCAGCGGAAAGATATCCCCAATAGTTTCCCCTGCTGCTCCTATGGTCTTACCGGAGACTGGCTGTAACTTTTGGTTTATAATTATTCGAAACATGGCCAGTCTCGACCTAAAATAACCGGTATGGCAACCTTTTGCCACCGCCACAATTACACGGCGGGTGTGACTACCAACTGTCACATCTAATTTAGTGAGGGGTAGTCCTTGCTATCTCCATGGATACAGGAGATGACCACTAACCCACGTGACCACCAAGGTACCCCTTCTAAGAGAGTTTCGAAATCAAGGTCTGCCCACACCCTGAGTCCACTAATGCGTGGGTGCTCACATTACCAACCCGCACATCAACAATACAAGGTCCCTCCCAAGCATTACCCCTGGACTTACCTGTCGCCGGTACCAAATAATACTGAAGCCGCACCACACTCCATTGCTGAGGGGCAATTCCGGCAAGGTGGCCGACCCCATGGCACCGGTAACATTCCAGAGGGAAGGCGCCCACGGAGCCTGATTGTCCCGCTGCCGACCTGGCAGCGGGGGGGCCCTGTTCTGCCCCAGCTGGGGTTGACCTCGCCTCCAGTGTTGTGGAGCGAGGCCACCCGCTGGGGACTGAGAAGGTGCTGGTCCGTAGGGAAGGGTGTGCGTGGGTGAAGGGGCCCGCCTTGGGCCCGCCATCCTGGGTCTGATGAAGGTCGGCGTCGGATGTATCGGGGTGGGCAGCGGTGTGGGCATGGAGTCCTCATATCCCTCGGCCAACCTGACCACTGCGTCCAGCGTGGTGGGCCGTTGCCGGCTGACCCAATTGCTGGCCTCTGGCCCCAGTAACTGTATGAACTGTTCAATGGTGACCAGTTCGGTCACCTCTTCAGCTGTTCGCTCGCCAGGGCAGAGCCACCGGGTCACCTGGTCCACCAACTGCTGGGCCATGACTCGGGGTCAGACTCCTGCGGGGCGTTGGTACTCCCGGAACCGGCGGCGGTGCGTCTCCTCTGTTATATCCAGTCGCTGAAGGATGGCTTTCTTTACCACATCGTAATCCATGGCTTGTTCATGGGTTAAAGCATGGTAGGCTGCCTGGGCTTCCCCGATCAGATTGGGTCCCAGCTGGGTAGCCCACCACTCCCGAGGCCATAGGGCTGCTGTCGCCTGTCTTTCAAAAGATGTTAAATAGGCCTCGGGATCATCCTCCAGCGACATCTTCACCACTTTGGGTTTTGGAGGAGCCACTGTTGGTTCAGCCACCGTTCCCTCCTCTGGTTGGTCAGCAGGAACATGGCATTCATCCTTTCCATTACCGCTGCCAAGGTCTCCTCATGCCTCCGTGCCTGAGCCTCCATCATGGTGTTCAGTGCTGCTGGGTCCATCGTGAAATCCCGTTTCTGACACCACTTGTGAACAGGATGTGAGTGGTGTAAAACACAAGTGAAAGTCCAGACCAGAGTTCTCCCAAAAAGTCTGTGTTTATTTCAGGTAAACACAAATAATAATAATAATAATAATAATAATAATAATAATAATAATAACACTCCTGTGACCACAATCCTCCGTGCACGAAACTGTGCTCTTCCTCCGGGGACGTGGTGAGTGCTGGTGCATGCAGCTGGTTCTGTTTTTTTAGTGCATTGTTTTCTATGATTGTATGATACGGTTAAAAGCATATCGGCTAAATGCATAATTCACTTAATTGCATAAAGCTGCGTGGTCCCAAAGTCCATTGTACATTGCATTTTAATTGGGGATAATTGCATAATGCAAACAACATTCAAGTGTTTTAAAAACAAACAAACAAAAAAGAATGTTTGAGAATGTGTAGAGCGCATAGCAACGGCATGACAGCGGAAAATACCAAAGCGAAGCTGTAAAACTCTCGCGCCTCAGCACACTATGAGTCTTCAGGGAGGCAATTGGTTGTCAGTCTTATGACTGTTTTTTTTTTTTTACAGTTTGTTTATCCGCTCAATCGGCCTGTGTGAACAGGATGTGAGTGGTGTAAAACACAAGTGAAAGTCCAGACCAGAGTTCTCCCAAAATGTCTGTGTTTATTTCAGGTAAACACAAATAATAATAATAATAATAATAATAATAATAATAATAATAATAATAATAATAATAATAATAACACAACTGTGACCACAATCCTCCGTGCACGAAACTGTGCTCTTCCTCCGGGGACGTGGTGAGTGCTGGTGCTGTGCTGTGCTGTGATGTGCTGTGAGGGACGTGCTCCGGGTCTTTAGTGCTGGCTCCGCGGCTGCAGCTCCCGACTCTCACTCCTCCTCTGGTTGAGACAAAACACAAACAATAACAAAACACAGGCTCCGGCTGGATACTGTCATCAGCGCAAGGGGCCGTACTAACGTAGCTGCTCCCCTTTGTACCCAGAACCTCCTCCTTGCAAACAACCCGCAGCTGATTACAATGAAATCCTTCCAGGTACATGCAACTACGCTCCCCTAATATGGTCACCTTCCGGTTTCCGCCTACCGTCAAGGCAGTCCATCTAGGAGGAAGCATACGATCAACCTTACCCAGCGCCTTTCTTGGTCGGGAGGGAGATTTACAGTTCAAATTCTTTCTCTCTCTGTCACAGCCTGTAACAGGAGCAGAGGGGCTGAAGCGCAAGAAGACAGAAGACCAGGGGTTTGGGGCTGAAATGCTGGTTTGGCACAATTTTATAGAATACTGATTCGACACTAGCGGTGTTCCAGCTCAACTAGGAGATTTTCTGTTTCTCTTTTACCCACTTTTTGGGTTTACAACAACAAAGGCATTTTTTTCTCTTTAACCAACGCAAAGAACAGAAAACAATAACTGAAAAAAACACCATCAAAACAAAGATGCATGTGGCTTGGTTTAAACATGGTAACTGCCCCACACAATAAGTATAGCTATATCCCTCACTATACTTATCTTCACTACGCTTCCTACTACAACCTTAACAATATGTTCAGTTTTAATTCTCACCATCTCCAGTTGGTTCCACATTCCCACAATTCTGTGTAAAAAAGAAAAATTGTTAATACTTTTTATCAGAAATCAGATCACTGCATATTCATGAATGAATAGATTCAATTCTTTTAGCCTGTCTGTATTTAGCCTCTCTGTATAGGAGGCTGTGTGGTCCAGTGGTTAAAGAAAAGGGCTTGTAACCAGGAGTTCCGCGGTTCAAATCCACCTCAGCCACTAACTCATTGTGTGACTGAGCAAGTCACTTAACCTCCCTGTGCTCCGTCTTTCAGGTGAGACGTAATTGTAAGTGACTCTGCATCTGATGCATAGTTCACACACCCTAGTCTCTGTAAGTCGCCTTGGATAAAGGCGTCTGCTAAATAAACAAATAATAAAATAATTTGACATGCCTTTTAAACCAGGAATAATTCTGGTCGCTCTTCTTTGCACTCTTTCTAGAGCAGCAATATCCTTTTTGTAGTGAGGTGACCAGAACTGAGCACAGTATTCTAGATGAGGTCTTAAAGCATTATAAAGTTTTAACATTACTTTATTTAAATTCCACACTTTTTCCATATATATCTGAGCATTTTGTTTGTCCTTTTTTATAGCTTCCCCACATTGTCTAGATGAAGACATTGGACATTTTGTCCATTGGACAATGGACATTTTTATTGCCTACGTGCAGTACAGTTTTCTATATTAAATATAATTTGCCAGTTCTGAATGCTGTCTAGATCATTTTGAATGACCTTTGCTGCTGCTTACCACTCCTATTTTTGTGTCGTCTGCATATTTAACAAGTTTGCTTACTATATAAGAATCTAAGTCATTAATGTAGATTAGGAATAGCAGAGGACCTAATACTGATCCCTGTGGTACTCCACTGGTTACCTCACTCCATTTTGAGGTTTCTCCTCTAATCAGTACTTCCTGTTTTTCACATGTTAACCACTCCCTAATCCATGTGCATCCATTTCCTTGAATCCCTACTGCGTTCAGTTTGAGAATTTGTCTTTTATGTGGGACTTTGTCAAAAGCTTTCTGGAAATCTAAATAAACCATGTCATATGCATTGCAATTATCCATTGTCGATGTTGCATCCTCAATAAAATCAAGCAGGTTAGTTAGACATGATCTCCCTTTTCTAAAACCATGCTGACTGTCTCCCAGGATACTGTTACCATATACAGGTAATTTTCCATTTTGGATCTTATTATAGTTTACATATAATAGAAGCCGGGCTTATTGGTCTGTAGTTACCTGGTTCGGTTTTGTGTCTGTATTATGTTTGCAATTCTCCAGTCTGTCGGTACAACCCCTGTCTCAAGAGACTGTGCTGCATGATCTCACTCCAGATGTGTTAATATTTCAACTATTCTAATTAGCATTTCCAATTCACATATCATTCTATGACAACATGAAAACAACCATGGTTGTTCTGGTTTTAGACCTGACCTCACCTGCCCAGTGGTGAGTATACATGTTGTCTGAAGTGAACCCACCTACTGTACCAGTTAAGCAGTGTGTGCTGGAAAGCCTTGTCAGAACATGGGGCAGGTAAGGGGACAGTGGCGGTCTTACCTGACAATTTCCCGTCTTTTCCGGAATAATCAAACTAGCATTTGATTATTTAAAAAGGATAAGGTGATAGGGTATTAAAGTATTATACATTTCTAACTGCAGTTGACAAAATAAAACCCATGTAAGTACTTCAAGCCTAGCATAGAGAGTAGGGCAACAGCACAGTTACTTTCATAACAGAAGAAAGGAAGCACCTTCTTTTAAGTTATATACTCAATTCTCATTAGCACATTATTTACTGACTATAAAACAAACGCCAATTATAATTCTAAAATGAAAAAAATTGCAAAAAAGATGATTCAAAGAATAAATACATGCAGATAGTACATTTAAAACACGAGGAAAGTGTTGTGCTAGATAGGAACAGTATGTTCTTATGTTCTATAAATAACCAAGTAAGATGTGTTATTAACAGAATCGTATGAAAATCCTTACAAGTGCAGTGACAAAATTACTGATCCCACAAGTACAAAGTAACAGCATGCACAGCCCTCTCATTTTCAAATACTGCGTTCTAATTATCCACAAGAGGTTTGAATTCAGGGAAGAACTAATGGAACCATATTGTACATTGAAGCTGCATATAAAAAGGGAACACATACAATTTTTTAATTACTAGCTGAACCAAAACAATCCATATTTTTAGCAAAACCTTTTGAAAAGCTTACAAAGACCTAGAAAAAAAAAAATATTCTAGGGGGAGGGGGAGGTAATCACAAAACCTCTGTGACAATGTTATCCTTCTCTTTGACCCAATTTTATTTCTAAAAAGAACAGAAGAATCAACATATCAATAAAAAAAAAAGAAAAAGGCATTTTTTGTGCAATGGTGTATTTTTCTTTTTGTTCTGCTTATTTGAGAAATATTGATTGATGAGCCTCAATTTTCTTCCTTATCGGCATTGCCACCCTGCAGAGCAGGCTCCATGGATTGGGGTGACAGTGCTATGTGAGTACAATCAATAGCACACGTCTTGTAAACCTGTCCTTCCTCTGTGTGGGAAATGTAATATAATTGTGAGCTTAGCAGGGCTTTTTTTGTGTAAATTGCAGTTTATTAAATAGGTTGCAGTTAAAGCTGAATGACATAGTTTAAAAGAAATAGTTAATACTCTAAAAACAGTGGTGTCAAACATACAGCCCGCCCATTAGTTTCTAAAATTGCATTATTGTACTGTATCGTTTTGGAATTCTGTTTTAAAACAACCTGCCTCTTTAATATAACACATGTATTCAAAATGTGCAGTCTGCATTGTATGAGTGACATTCATTACCATTAAGCCAATCACAGCTCACAGAGGTAATAAAATAGCCAATCAAATAGCACAGGATCTGTTTCCTCACGCAAGCGTGTAACAGCACAGAACACATGATTTTGATTAGGATAGCGATGCGAAGGCTTATTTAAACTATTTATTTTACTTTGTGTAAAATTTAAAATCTGTAGCCAAAAAGTAGTTGGAGATGTCACGGAAGCGAAAGGTGGAGGCGGAACACAGAAGATTCCAAAATCGCTAGCCAGATGATTATTTGTTCAATGAATAACTTTGACAGCAACGCAATATATCTGATTTGCAGTGCAAAAGTTGCAGTTATGACAGATTATAACATACAACGTCACTATTACACGCTGCACAAAGCAATGTATTTTGAGTTTACTGGAAATGAATTGAATAGAGGTTGATTTGCAATTTGATTGGTTTCGACACAGCTTTTTGTAGTTGTGTGATCCCATTGAAGCACATTAAAACTATTGTATTGCTGAAGTATTGTCTTTAGCGCAGTTTAGCAGCTGTTAACCAGTTCCCTTGCAAAGTGAGGGTGCGAGAAGAGGCTGTTGGAGAAAATCCAAACATAGCACTGTTCCTGCTCCCACTACTACTGTACCTATCTGTCTCACCTGTCCTGCTATGACTGTCTCTCACATCCCTGTTATTCTGTCCTCTCACTCTGTCCTCTCTCCCCCGCTGCTCCCCTAACCCCTCTAACCTCATCCCACTGCCTCTCCCACTCTCTCCCCTCCCGCACTCTCTCTGGTGCCCTCTGGAACTGTCACTATTCCGCTAACAAAGTTGATTTCATCTCTGCCTTTGCCTCCCACCTCTCTCTCTCGATTTCCTTGCTGTCACTGAAACCTGTCTCTCTCCTGATAACACTGTGTAATCCCACCCTGGTGACTCTGCCTGCAGAGTACTGACAAACTAGGCCAATAATTAATTTGTTTACTGTGGTCCAGATGAAATGGGATGGGAATTAACACTGAATGTTAAATCGGTTTGTAAAGTTAAACAAGGTGATCCTGGTTCTCAGCGGTAGAATGATGATTTGGCTGAAAGCTCTTTTGCATAACCTATTGGTGTTGTTTAAATTAAATACATTGGTTCTTTTGACACAGTGCCTCCACCCGGATGATGCCAACACACTTTTATTTCCTCCATTATATTACATTTGTGATATTGAGTTTTTGTCAGTGTTCTGGGAAAGCTACTTCTAGTTATATCTGCCTATTTGTGTACTATAAAATACATTAAGTAATATGTTGATTAATTGTTTGAAACCGTGCCTGCATACTTATTGACTAGGAATCGTACAGTGAGGGTAATGTGTTTTGAGTAGCATATTTGCCTACTGTGGCAAAGCGGTTAATAGTGTACAGGTGCAGGTGAAAGAACAGACAGACAATTGTAATCCAGGTGAAAAGGTTTGTTTTTATTAGTTGTTTATGTCCAGTGCCTGACTGCGAAACAAACAGGAAATGGTAAGTAATACAGCGGCGTGTATTACATTTATAATCCCCAGGCTGGTCCCGAAATAATAGTCCCGTTCTTGTATCCCCACATTAAACACAAAACACATACACAAGTCTGGTTAGTGCGTGAATTAGTGATTGTGGTGCAATACAGTTTTACAGTGGAACAAGTGAAGTGCTGTTCCGGGTTTGTGCTGGCCTCTGGCGACAGCTCCGGAAAGTGTTACTGTTAGCCGTCTAGTGAAAACGCTCAACAATAGACAGTACAAACAAACACTCATGATTATTTCACCAACAGAACAGGTCGTTCCAGGTCAATGACACAACCAAAACGAAGGAACCGATAACATTGCTTCGACCGCTATTTATACCGTCACGATTGCAGCTGCTTTTTATGATCTGCAGCTGCCACATCATTTCCCCTCCGGGTCAATGACTTAGTGTACCAAAGCTCCCCCCTTTTCTACATGACCGACTTCCTTTTACCCCTCGGAACAAAGTGTCATGCAACGTAGTCCAGAATACTCTGTTCCTGTTACTTAGCACCCTCACAGGTCGAGAGGGAGATTTACCACCAAGAATCATTGTCTTTCTGTCACACCTACATACAATTTATATAGACATTTTCATGTACATTACGGTGGGTGTATGTGTGTGTGTATATATATATACAGTATATATATATATATATATATTGTAATATGGTGCGGGGTAGGGAAACTTATTGATTGCAATAGACAGGTGGTAAGATGCAAAACACCAGACACGGAGAGATCGTATATGAGTTCAAGCAGCACGGTGTCTGTATGTTTAATTGTTTTCAGGTTGTTATAGCCTTCCAATAAAGCAACAGTTTATACTTCTTTTAATCAAAAAGAAAATAAACAGAACGTAATAATTCTTCAATACGTAAAAGTAACAAAACAAACAATCACTGGCAGTCTCATGGTTCAGGTACAGAAAAGGGTCGTTTTTACCGGGTTCGGGTTCTCATTCAGTCCAGTATAATCCAGTCCACTAATCGGGGTCCAATTCCGTTCCAAAGTCGTTGCCAAGTAATCCTTTTTTGTTTGTCTTCTTTATCTTTATCTTTATCTTTTCTCTCTCTCGCTCGCTCGCTGTACGCCCGCCGTCCTCCACGTCTTTTTTCCTCCACTACACACAAACACAGATTGCTGGTCAGAGCGTATTTTATACCAGTGCGCTGATGGCACCTGTCCCTTGTTGAGCTCGTTAAAGCTGGATACAAATGACAAGAAAGGTGAAGCAATATAACGTCCATCAATTATCCTACCCCGTGCCATATTACAATATATATATATATATATATATATATATATATATATATATATATGAGTACAGAGCGGCCCACCAAGTGAACAGTCTTACAGATGTATTTATTTCGTGTTAGTGAATCACTGAATCAAACGAACAAATCTGTTGAATTGATTCATTAAACTGAATGAATCAAACAAATCGAGTCAGTAAAAAGAATTGAACTGCACATCAGTAGTTTTCAGGCCAGAAAAAGAGGTTTAAATAGTGCGCCTATCGGTGGTTAAAGCCTGGTTTCTTTACGCACTACTAAATGATCACTATAATGCGCGCACTAAAATTAACATCCTTTAGTAAATACCATGTGAATACAGGTCATCTCATCATTCTGAGCTGGATGCTCATTTAAATACATCAGCATGCATTACGATACAAATCACATATTCATTCTGATTACCATAGTGTGAAGCACTAAAGTTAGTGTGCGCCATAATATGCCCACTATTCCATGCGATAATGAATAAAATTGCAATAGTAAATATGGAAATCATTAACGTGTACACTAATTGCAATTGTCGTGCATCATAAAGTTTAGCGTCCTTTCGTAAATGAGGCCTTTAATGTCTCCAACACTGTTGCTCTGATGTTCTGAAATGTCATTATTAGCCTGAGTGATAGAAGATAATTTAAAAGTTTCTGTTGACTTTTATATAATCTAAAATGTTATGAATATCCTGGACTACAAAGAATACTGAAATGAGAACCAGGGAATTGAGTAAACCTGGTGTGCCATTTAACTATACCCAGCACCGTAGCAGGGTAGCACTATGGTAAAGAGAAACTGCAGCTGCCAGTCTCATCTCTAACTGAGAAATTCAAGTGTGCTAATGTTCAGCTGGAAATGACACTGTTGGAATTCTGTGACGAGTGTGAAAGGGAAGCAGCACCCATAGTGAGAACTGGGAGAAAGTGGGCAGCAAAGGATGTGGTGGAAGATGCAAAGGCTGCCCTTTGTGTCAGTGATATCATGGGGCAATTACAACAGGGAAGAGTAGGCCATGGTCTCAGTTTGGCTCCCCCAAAAGTGCAAAATACTTACTACCGTCCCTGACCTGTCTACCAGTAGCAGCAGCTGATTCATTTTCTAGCGGGACATGAGGTGCCGCATCACGTTCGCTCTGAGTTTGCAATGTACTAGAGTTTCAATATAACCAGGGCTTAAATTCTCATGGAATATTTTCTTTCAACAAGCAGGCAAAAGGTAAAATACACAAATACTGTATTTACGTATTTTCGGGCGGATTGATTTGGAACAGTGATTTAATCATAGTTTGAAAGATAACATTCAAGGTCCTTTATCAGGGATTTAAGTCCTCGTATTGACCAATCAGGTTAAAGGAAATCTCTGATCCATTTTCTTATTCATTATAATGCTTCAAACTAGTTAAACTCATACATCATCAGGCAACCAAACCGATATCTTGTTTCAGGTTTGCCGATAGTAGTGACTTTTTTCAATCATGGAAACAAAGCAAATACATTGTGTCAGGTTTACACAGCAGTGAACTCATTTACAGTTGCACATGATACACACACACACACAGCACTAGCAACAACCAGGGAAAGGAAGGACATACACATAAACATTTCAAATAAACCTCTCCTTACCTGGTTATTTTGAGACGCAGGCCATACTTCAAAAGGTATCCTGACCACTGACACTAAAGCAGACTGAAAAGGATGTGGCAAATCACGTCACCAAAATAGCATTACGGGGCAGTGGCCGGTTTGTGGTGTGTGTCTCATCAAAATGAGGGGCAAACACATTTTGACTAGTGTTAGAGGTTTGCCCTGTCATCAAAAATTGTGTTTATTAGAGAACTTACCAGTTATTGTATTTATTATTTTGACAGGAGCCTTCACTGTGCTAGAAACTATGTCCACATCCAGCTCTTCGCATCATTCATCCTGAGGGCTGTGGCAGTTTTTATTAAGGATTCCACCCTGTTTGCAAATGATGAAACTGAGCATTGCACCTTTTCTACAGTAAGTTACTCATTTTGAGTTATTCTGTCTCCATGAAGAGTAAACATCTCATGTGTGACTGTGCTAATGTTGACTTCTGTGAGCCATCAACATCCTTTCTATAGCACAGCCCACTACTCTCATCCTCATGCACTTATGGCTTAGCTTCTACAAATTAAATTGTACCTTTTAAAGGAATTTAGAGAGATGGGTACATCTCTCTAAATTCACTTTAACAATTAGTGTCCCCCAGATGAAAATGCCCTTTAAAATGTCACTTTTAAAAAAAAAACATTTTCAAGTTACTTGTCAATGTTAGATCTGGGTTGCATTTATTGCTATTTTAGTTCTGTGGCCATTTATTGCTCATCTGCTTATAATAAGTCTAATGACTCTTTTCCACAAAAAGTACCTTTTTTTAACTATAAAACAATGTAAAAATAGCTACATTTACAATAAAAAAGGTAGCACTCTGTGATTATCGCGCGATTACTTCTGAAAAACAAAAATCTTTTTCTTTTGACATGGGTTTACAACAAACTTCAAAACAAATAATGCAAGGGCCAATTAAACTTGGTATAAAAAAATAAAATAAACATTAGCATCAGAAAGTGAAGCCACAATTTAACCTTTGAGTAAAGTGGGTTACATTGGCTATGTTTACGACTTTTGGCACCCAGAATGGAACTTTATTTTTGTAGATTTGTGATGTCATCATACCGTCATCATACTATAGTAGGTGTCATTTTACGGTAATCAAGGAGGGGCTATGCTAATATTTCATAGAGCATGCATCATAAGAACGGACTAATAATTAAAAGTGCATTGCATTAAAATGGGTGTTTATGACGACGTTGTAAGATTTTAGAATGATATTAGTCACATTCCGAATTTTACATACCTAATTGTGGCTATCTGGGTTTGCAGCAGATGTAACCGGAGCATTCTGCTGGTCATCTCTGTTTTTTTCTTTTATATATATCTCCAAGGACGGTTAAATGTAATTATTTGTTAGTTACAAAATAACATACATAGAAGAAAAGAGACTCCTTAATGTGCATGTTACTGGTACTGAAAAAAATAGGTACGGGAAAAGATGTATGATTCTTAACTTCAAATCACTATATTTAAGAAAGGCTACAACTACTATAATTATTAAAATAGAAGTTTTTTGTATTCAAATATTTTTCAATAGCAGGTTCAATGCTATGATGTTAAGGACTGTAAGCGTTTATTGATTGATCTAGATGGAGAGATCAGCTCGTTGCTGAGATTTCAGAGATTTATCAGCCACAGTCTGGAGGTATGTATCAACTTGTACATTGCATATATCATTTATATGTATCAATATGTACATTGTAAACAGATTCACCTGTTTTGACATTATTCAGAGATGTCTATTTTGAAATTCCTGAAAATGTTTTGATAGTCGTAGGGAAGCACTGGTGTAGCTCTGTGCTCTGTGTCCCTGGTTGGCATTTTTGTATTTATTTTTTTGATACCGAGTTTCATTGGCCCTTGCTTTATTTGTTTTGATGTAGTGTGAAATGCATTTCTTAACACAAGATTTGCAACAAGATTACAGTAGATAAGGAAGTGTATTTCTGTCTCGGACATTTCTGCAATTTGTCCCTTGAATTTGACTCATTTTGACCCCTGGAATGATGCTAATCGTACCAAGAGGGCACTGCTCTCCATCCTGACTGGAATACAAATGGCCCTTATACAGTATCTCGCAGACCATTTCATTCAGATACAGTCTATTTTGTCATGTTAGGTAACCTCAGAAAAGAAGTTGCATTCTCTTAATTATAACCTGGCATGTACAACCATTTTTATCATTGTACATGTTTGCAGTTTACCATCTTTTCTCCATACTTACACTGCTTTATGTGCATATCATGCTTTACCATACTTCTTTAATTATTTACAAATTACTATTCCAGTTTTTCAGGACACTTTAAAACATATTTTTAAAGCCTTTACTATGGCATACCATTGTAAACTTTTAATCGCAATTGAATATAAAACATTTGTTTACAGTTAATACATTGTATGTATCCATACAGGCTGGGTGCAAGGCAGCAGTTGTTTTTTGTCATTACTGTGTAATGACTAATTTCTTCTGGCTGTTGGTTGAAGCCCTGTACCTCAACTCACTTTTGTTCTCATTCCTTCATCGTGGAAGAAAATACTTCCGGTGGTTTGTTCTATTGGGCTGGGGTAAGTGGTCCTAAGTTAGATCTTATTTTCAAACAGTGCGGTCCTTTGATTTAGGAAGTTCTCTTTCACTACTTTATTATCTCTTTTTGGATACATTTTGGATACATTTAAATTTTAATTGTTCCATTTTTAAGCATTAGCAAATTATTTCATAATTATTTTATATGGTATATTACTGTTTTGTGTCATTATACAGTAGGTCACCAAATGCGTGGCTTTAAAAACATAAATAGCAATTGCAATAGTATAAATGTAGGAAGCTCATGGATGAAGCATATGTATACACATCCATTATTGATGGTGACTCTCTGTCTCTATGAGGAGCAGACACAGTGTATTTCAAATGTGATCGTACTGCTAAACAAACAAACAATACAATGACATTCACACTGCCGTCTGTACTGTGTTACTTACTTAAGATGAAGAGAGGAATGTGTGTGGAGGGGTTAGTGATATAAGTAGAGACCAATATATTCAAATATTTTCAAAGCATTTTACTCCTAGGTATTAAAAAAAAAAATAGTTATAAACCTAGAAATGTTATTATTTGTAACATTTTTTAAAATGATTTTCAAGTTTTAAATACTCTTACTTTTTTTAGGAGTCCCAACAATTTGTATCATAGTTTGGATTATTTCCAGGATGTATTTTGAAGACACAGAGTAAGTACAATACCACCAATGTTTTAAATTGTTTGTCAATTTTCTTCACAGTACTTGAAGTATTTTTAAAAGCAGTACTGGACATTTGTTTTTATTTGTCATTATGGGCCTATATACACAAAGCTTTAACTCATTTATATGATTTAATACAGTTAAAATAAAATAGTTTGGTATTTATTATGTATTGCTGGGTTATTTAACAGCATAGTGCACGGTTCATGAATGTGAAGCTTTTATTAATAAAAAGCTTTCTTTAAATATTTCATGAGCTACAGCTTTTTAAATGAAAAATAATGTAATTGTATGTAAAAATAATGTGATATCTTGTAACAATTGTAAGTCGCCCTGGATAAGTGCGTCTGCTAAGAAATAAATAAATAAATAAATAAATAAATAATAATAATAATAATAATAATAATAATAATAATAATAATAATAATAATAATAATAATAATAATAATCATCAATTTCCCTACAGAAGTCAGTAATGTCTCTTCACAGGGAGGGGCAGACAAACCATTCTAAATGTTCATCTAATATAAGTGGTTGTTCACTTAAGGCAGTCATGACCGCTATTGCAAATATTATGATTGTACTTCTAGTGAGCTTAAACATGGCCCCTTTCTTAATCCTTCAGACCTGAATATTGTTTCATATTGTTTCCAGATGCTGGGATGTGAATGAGATATCTTCATTCTGGTGGATAATAAAGGGGCCTATTGTTGTATCTATTGGGGTAAGTGTGACACATATAGTTTCATCAGCTTAATCAGATATTTCAAACAGTTATTCACAAACTGTAACCCATAAACAACTATTGCCTCTGAAACCCATTATCAAGGAGCTGTTGTCACTGGACTGATAAATGCCCTGTAACAACATGGAATTGTAGTAGTCTACCCTAAAACGTGCACTTTTTAAAACTTACTTAGGCTATGATTTAAGTATTTAGTGTATTATATTTAACTCAGATTCAATTAAATCAGTGATTTGTAAACAGGGCTGTTAAAAAGAAACCACTCACAGTTTTGTGACCATAACTATTGAACACAACGTCAAACAAAGATATTAATGAGCCCATAATAAGTGTTTTTTCCTTACCATTACATGTCTATAGAAGCTGTGGTCGCAACTTTAACTGTATGTGTAAAGTTTTATATCAGAATTTATGTGGCCAGAATTTGACAATTACAGTAAAACCTGTCATATCCAATTCTGTAAGATCTATTAGGGCATGTGCTGCTACCAACTGAACAGCACGAACGGAAACTGATCAATGCACGTTTTATTATGGGTATAAAACAGTGAATTCAGCTCTTAGCAGGATTGAATGGATTCAGTTGCAGATAAAAAAGACAAAATGGTGCACTCTGGAATTCTGTTTCACTTGTTACATGCTGCCCAGCTAAAAACGTTTTTTCTTGCTGACCTCTAAAGCCAGTTTGTGTTTGTGTGTGCACTTTGTTGTTTCTGTCTTAGGTTAACATGCACGCCTCCCAAAAAAAAACAGAAAAACAAAAAAACGATCAGATTACTTTGGCAAAGACTGAGAAAGCACAGTAAGAACTGTTTTTGGAATCCGGTTACGTGAATTGTCATACTTTATTAAAGTGCTTTGTTCTGTATTATAAAATGGGTATTTTTAAATACACTATCTGATTGGTCAAAACAGGTCACATGGGGGGTGTTGATATGTAAGCAATAAGACACGACAGGGTGTTGGTTGGCTAGAATAACCGCACGCTCAAGGGCGTAGCCTTTAGTCCCTGGAAGTGTGGTTATCCTAGCACAACCAACACCCTGGAGTGTCTTATTTCACTTATAAAATGGGTTTCTAGTTTTTAGAAATAAAGATATAGACACATTTTTATTTAAAAATGAATATAGGTTTAATTTTTCCTAAATATATTACTACGCCAGGAAAAATAGTTCCAATCAATGCAATAGTTGCAATGAATTTAATAGATAAACAGTTTGCAAAAAAACACACTCAATGACACCATAATGACTTCTCTGTGGGGGCTGAAACTCAAAAATGAACGTAAAAAAGTCGAAAGAAGCCAGCACTCCTTATAGAATAACTTTTTTAATTTAACAAAAATAATAATAATAATGGCAGAAATATAACAAACAAGAAGAACTTCTCTAATTGGTTTTATTAAAACTATTCCAGCTTCAGGTTTGGTTACCAAATTACTTGGCATCTTTTTTTCCCCACACAGCATCAACCACTCTCAGGTTTGTAAAAGGATGCAAAAGGATTTTGGAATTTAAAATGATTTGCAAAAGTTCTGATATAAAGTCAGGTTTATTTATATATCCTGTGGCTCTTCTAAACGATGTAGAGTGCTGGAATGTGGTACTATCTATGGAGAACACAATATCATAATAAAACAAAAAATGCCCTTAGGGGGCACATTGTTAATTAAGTAAGGGCTAGAAGCTATTTACATCAAATTGTCATTAAACATTTTTTTCCTGAAAGGAAAACACCAATTACAGTTCCTAAATGAATATGAAACAACGTTAGACAACTTAAAAGCACATGATATTCCACACATGATGTCCAGCTGATGTACAGTGCTGAACTTTGGTATAAAGTTGTATGTTTGAGGCCACAGCTCATTCATTCCACATTGTAGCCTGTACATGAAAGTTGTAACATCACTTCAGTCCACTTTGCACTATCAGTCCTGTACATTTCACAACTCAGTATTCATTTCAAAGTAATGATGTATTATTTTTCAGTAGTATTCACTGTAAATTCCTTAAACATATTGCCTTTTTAACAGGTGAATTTCATACTTTTTATAAACATCATACGAATTTTAATTCAGAAGCTGGATCCCCAGTTAATTCAGTTCAATAACTCATCTCAGTACAGGTAAGGGAAGGTCATACTTTGTTAATTTTGTATTACACATTCCCATGTGTTGCTACAACTGTTTAAATAAAGTACCTGTAATTTTTCTTTTCATTGTTAACATCCTCACATTTTACACTTCTAACTAAAGTCTGTTTCAAAGCTCTTTTCAAAATGGCCGGTCTAGTGCACTGTGGTTTGAGATCTATCCTCTAAATCACTGCAGGAAGTGCAATTAAAAAAAAACAACAACAACAAGAAGTGCTCTGGCTATTCTGTTCCATACCACATGATGGATCGTTATTGCTGTGTTACCTGTTTGACAAAGTGCACAATTATCCTTACAGTATCAGAGCACTAAAGCGGACATTTTGAAAAGCGCTTTGAAACACACTTTAAAGTTATACGTGTAAAAAGTTGTCAGGATGTTAACAATGAAAAGAAAAATTGCAGGTACATTATTTAAACAGTTATAGCAACACGTGGGGACGTGTAACGCTATATTTTTCAGAACCCCACTACTAACTGTTTAAGTATACATAGTGTCCCATTTACAAATTAAACATAGCTTCGTTTAACCTCCTTGACATGATTTTTACAATATAGATGTGTTGACCTGAAGCAGTCATGCCCTGGGATGGTTACCATGGGACTAACACATATATATATTTTTTCTCCGATCCATGATTTATATTTGACAATAGACTGCATTAAACCAATGGCAATATTTGACCAATTATAGTCATATTGCCCATATTTATAACAGTCTATAAAGTTGAGTTTGCACCTTCGTCAAACTGTATTGAATAGTTCTGTGAAAGAGCCAAGTTTCAAATGCATTTTATCTTTATGCATTTTACAGCTATTCCTAATTTTTTTTCAGCTCAATTCAAATAATTTTTCTGGAATTATTATTTATATTATATTTATCTTTTTTTTTTTTCTAAGGCGTGATATCTCTCCAAAAACATTTGAGAGATGCAGACAAAAAAGTTCTGCCTTGTAAAGATGTAATGTGAAAGTAACAAGTTAATAATTGAGGCAAACTTGGCCCCCCATTTTTAATGCAGTAGAAACTAGTAGGAACATGAATAAAATGAAGTATCAAACTTATTTTATGTTAAGTACAAATACTATCATTTAAAAAGTTTATCTGTTTTTTGTTTTGCTCAACAGGCGTTTGATGAAGTCGACTCTGCTTCTCGTTCCATTGTTCGGCACCCACTACATAGTGTTTAACTTTCTCCCAGATTATATAAATACAGGGGTGAGGCTGTACATAGAACTCTGTCTGGGATCATTTCAGGTAAGTATACAAGTACTCTAATTTTAAATAAGTGAAACTGACAATAAAGCGACTTTTTATATATTCTAAAATTAATTTAAACTACACTGTACTAAAGTATGCCCCTGTATGTGTCACATATTGCAAATGTACATTTGTGCAGCAAAGCTGAACAGTAATATTTGATTGTGTTTTTTATCAATGGAGATGTGTTAACATCACAGTGAGATGATTTGAATATCAATTGTGAATAACCGTGCCCAGTGATGGCGATAACTCCACTATGTAATGTTAATATCATCAAAGGGTGGCTTTAACACCTTAATGCTTGTAATGGCATTAAACCAAAAATAATGGAGGAGACTAGAATATTTGAATAGGATATTAACGGCACTGAAGCATTAATGATGGTGTTAACATAATGTCGCTATTTAGATCAATCAAATAAGGGCCCCTGTGTCTCACTAGCAGTATGAGGATTGGCATCCTACTGCTACTGGGTAACGTCCTTACATAATGCCAGAAACAGCAGAACTTTGGTTAGAAGGATGTCTGCAATGCCTGTTAGGGATCCATGAATTTCAATGTTGGTAGATGGAGCCAAATACAAAGATCCTGGTCTAGGGTAAGCACTCCTGAATGACTGCTCTCTCTCTTTCTTCACACATTTGATCTGTGCTTCCTATTGTTGGGTGCTAACTGGGGGATAACTTGATTATTTCCCTGTTTATTTGTGGCTACCTAGAGGAAAACTCGGCACATGAAAGCGTGGTTAATTTTCTGAGTGAACACGGTAGAGCAGAGTTGCATACACTTTTCAAAAGCAGACGTTACAGCAGGGCTATACAATTCCTCAGATTTTCTGAGTGATTCCCTTTTTTAACATGTTTTTTGTCATCAGGCATTTAAATTATTTTAAAAACTGATAATTTCTCAACAAGAAAAGCTGCCTTTCTCTTATTTGGTATAATCTGTAAAACATTTGCTTCGGTTGATATAAAAGCCACTTAAGCAACTTTTCCTTTCACCCGGGATTTCGACATGCCATAAAAGTCACACAAGTGTCACAAAATTTGCAAATGCAAATGATTCGTTTGGTGTACATGGCCTTTCCTTAGCTCTACCTTAAGAGCTTATCATGCAGACTGAATTATCTACCGCTATGCATACTGGGAGATGTATTTAATTTGAAACAGTCAATCAGGAAGGGAAATCCAAATGATTTTGTTAAGACAAGTAATTACAGATAAAATACGAGTGGTTTTAATTAGTTTGGCTAGTACGGTACTATCTCAGGATCACCCTCAGCTCCGTACTAATTTAGTACCAATTGCAACAAAAAAAGATGCGTTACAAAGTTGGGGATCAGCTAATCCACAACCTTAGTACACTGCACAGGATTAAGCTCTTTATTGTAGTGTGTTACCAAACAGGAACATTATAAGTATCATCTAGAGTGTTATTTTTCCTCAAAGAACATTGATTTGTATTAATAATTGTATTTTTTTATTGAGAAACCTAACAGCATCTTAATGATTTTGTTACATATGCAAATTAAGTACAGAAATGAATTGATGCACAAAAGTAAATAGGCTGAATAGTGTACAAACATATTGCAAAATTCTTAAATCAAATGGAAAATCTCATTTTCATAAAGCAGCACTAAAATGAATGACAGGCGTAATTGAAAAAAACAACACTGTCATTAGTCAATTCACACATAAAACATATGCATTTGTTTAGGTGTAGCCCATAATTAAAGGTGTAAATGAAATCACAAGCAGTGATAACGGTTGGATGTTATTCGGGCAGACTGTACTCGCTGAGCATACGAAAGTCTCTCGTAGTGGCTCCATGTCATGGAAGCAGCTGTAGATAAAGGAAGAACAGCTTGTTAAAAACAATGGAACACCACTGAATGAAGGATTACATCATTATATTTAATGAGCTTCTGCACAATAATATTCCTATGATTTAATTCAATAAACAACAATCACAAGATGCATTGGCTGTCGTACGATCAATGAATAAGGTATGAACGGCAGTCTGCCTAGTTTTATACTCATTTTAATATCCATCCACAATATAATATTTAATAACCGTCACCAGGTGTAATTCATCATCATCAAATGTTTTATTTAAATTGACCATGTACAATATTTAACATTCATGACATGATGTATTGTACCCAGACTTAGCTGTAAGATAATGTACATTGGGAGTCCCTGGGCTCATAAGAAACCAAAAAAAAAATATATATATATATAATATATATATATATATATATATAATATTCAACCAACACATACAAACAGCACATTACAATAAATACAACAAGATTCATAGATTAGTTAATCTCATATACTGTATTATAATTATAAATATAGCAGCTACCAAATACCAATACTGTTGTCAGCATAATAAATAGAACTAAAATTAATTCCCTTAATAACCCACCCAACCCTTATAATATATTAGAATCATTATCTTAGAGATATTAAAACTAATAATTTTTATTACAATGCATAATATATTACAAAGCTATAAACATTACCATATCCACATTACCACAATTACAAGCATCGTGACATAATTAAGAATATATAGAAGTCATATTTCATTTTTTCATTTCATTTTTTCTTTTTAATAATTCGGCCTAGGCTATAATTTGAATAAGAATGAAACTCCTTTGGCAAAATGTTGACTTCAAATCATTTTATTTAGTATTTGGAATAGTTCAGTTTCATAAATATTGACAATACATTTTGAGATTCTTCACATTTGTTACAGGAGTTAGTACCACAACTTTAGTCTAAAGACAATGCTGGACTCAGGCAACTGTAGTAATTTGGGGTTTGTTGCAATCGAGAACATTTTTAGTACTCAGCTGGGGGACTATCTGGAGGTGCTTAGTTTGTTGGTATTAAGTTGCATACTAGTTTAGTACCACAGGATCATCTCCAGTTAGTAAGCTCATTTTAGTTTGCTGCAATCGACCCTCAGAAACAGACGCTGTGGTTACAGAGCTAAAGCACATAACAAACAAACCCAGGAACAAATCAGCTGGCACGAGGGCCAAAATAAAAGGTTTAAACAAAACACCAAACAAACATTTACCCTTAGGTCAAACAGTCGCCTTCACTAAAGGTTCTTCAATCACAATACACAAACCATTACACTCACCTAACTCTCTTCTCCCACACAAAGCATTTTGTCTTCCTTATATACAGGTGACCACTCCCCAATTAGCACTCAATTACCAAATTGGGGAATAGCCACACCTGTGATTGTTGGCAGGGGCAGATTTAACCCCATCCCTGCCAACCTTAAATAACTAATTAATAATTAAATAATAATTTACATAACCTCCTCAGTCCCTGTATCCATTTAAATGATGTTTGGATGTTCAGTATATATCATAAACTGTAGGTTTTTAGGTGCTGGAACCTAAAATGCATTTAAATGGAACCTCCTGGTGTGGTTTATATGGTATTAAACTGTTTTTGTTAATCTTTGGAAACAGACTAAAGTGTGACCAATTTATCCCTTTAAATCAGGGGTAGGTAACCTTGGCTCTTCCAATCTTTCCCACTGCAGGACTTTGTTCCAACCAGACCTTAAATTATTTAATTGACCTCCAACATGTTACATTGTTTTTGCTAGAAAGTAAATTAGAATATGCTGGAAATGATTAACTATCCAGTGGCTTTTTATCATTTTAGCTGCACCAGAGCGCAAAACTCAATTGCATATCCAGGGGTTCACTAACTAAAACAGATAATGGCTTTCAGGTATTCAATATCTGTACATAAACAGATAATTCATATATTTTACAAACACATACACATAAACAGATGAATTAGCATAACATTTTTTTTTATTAGCATGCAATTATACATTTGTTGAATTTATCATTTTAACGTTTTTGAATTGATGTATTTGGAGACAAGATGATACTTTTTTATATTCACAAAGTTGCAGTGCCTAATTAACCTAAATGAAGCTATGCATACAGTGATTTTTAGCAAGCCCAAGACCTTCCCATAATGCACTATGTTTTCAAGAACTTAATTGCGTAATAAAAAGTGGCACGACCAGAAAGGGGGTTCCTGGTTGTTTTTGGCTTGATATGATTAATTTGTGGACTTGTCGTGCAGGCACTTGTGACTATTTATCGAGTTGTCCTTACTATATGGCATATTATGCATGTCATAAAAAATGAAGTCTGTGACATCACAGAGCATTCTGGGAAGAGAACATATTGTTTTGGCTTGCTAAATGTTGTGGACATTGTGACAATATCATCATCTATTGATGAGCAATAAATACAAGTCCAAAGTCCAAGTTTTTTGTGAAAGAACAAAAAAACAAAAAAACAAAAAAGCTACTATGTAAGTAAAGAGTTTTCATTGTTTCTGTTTTCTAGGGTCTCATAGTTGCTGTCCTGTACTGCTTTCTCAATCAAGAAGTAAGTGCTATTGAATATTTATAATTATTGTACACATTATAGGTCCTCTATTCACAACACTTTAAGGACTGGTTGAAGGAATGTTTTTGAAGAATGTTTATAAACACTCCCCTAAGTTAAAAAAATCTCCTCTCTTAAAGTCTAATAACAAATCCTGTCCTTCAAGTTCTGTGAATATAGCCTTCCAGAGTATGTCTCAGCCAAGTCAGAGAAATTGCAAATTGATAGCAAAATGGAAAATATTGACTATGTGCAAAAAAGGATGACATTTAGTAAGACTACTGTAATACTATCTACCCATATGTTTAAGGGAGTTATTTTGGTTGAATAACCTATTTTCTATCATAGTAAATGAACAAAGCCCATAGTGGGCCGTGTTAACAATTACAACTTTATATCGTGACGCTATAGTTATGGTTTCAACTTTGGTTCTATATTAAACTCTGATTTTCAATCATTAAAATATTGGAAATGGTAGGGAGTAGAGTGATGTCTTTTGGAACATCAACAGTCTTTCAGTAGGATTAGTATTTTAAAAGATAAAAGGGTGGTCAAAAAGTTAGAGATTTCCCCTGTGTACAATGCAAATTATAATGCCATTTTTCAGCAGACCTGGAGAAAATAAACTCTTAAGTTATTAAATTATATTACATATCTACTGGAGAGGTTCAAGAACAACATATATTTGACGGACGTTTGATGTAAACTCTTTTACTTTTCTTTTAATCATTGACCATCAGGCTTACAGCAGTACTTCTCAAAAACTGATCGCTAACGATGATATTTAGGTCTGTTTTAGCTTCGGCAAAACAATCAATAACTTTACTCTCCTTTCCTGTTCACATTCCTTTTGTTTTTTGCTAATGCCATTTTCATGACCTACTAGCTTCACTGAAAGAGATTATTTTGTCAACAATCTATTGAATCTCATTATCGAACAAGTATTAATTAGGAAGAAATGTTTTAGGTACTCGAAACAGTGAATTTTTTTTACCAATAGAACACTTATCGTTGTTTATCCCTTTCTTAAACTATAAAGGAACAGGTGTTATGCCAAATAGTGTTGCTGCCAAATAGAGACACCTGGCAGTATTTGGCACTATTAGTGTGAAATACAGTCTCCCTGCCAAATAGTGTCCCCAGCACAATTGTGTCTCATTGAAGATTATGACTAAGTGACAATGTGCAATAGAGGTACAACCATCATATTAATTTGATATTTTGATTGTGTTGCATTCTTTGTTTTTGGATATCAAAGAACATTGTACTGCTAATTAGTGTATTTACTTCTTTAGCCTAGCAGAATACTGTCTACATTCAATGGTGCCACTATTTGGCAGCGACAGTATTTGGCACTTTAGGTACTTGGCACTCTAGACCAATGGTTCTCAATTCTGGTCCTGGGGGACCACTGCCCTGCTGGTCTTTGTTCCAACCAAGCGCTCAATTACATAATTGAACCCTTAATTGAACTAATAATTAGCTTAATTTGACTTTTTAAATAGTGTAGCTTATAAAAAGTTGAATTATTTAAGTTCCTTATTCAATTTTATACCTAAATTGAAATCTCCATCTATTTAAAATAATTAAAGATCAGATTAGGCAAGTTATTAGTTCAATTAAGGGTTCAATTATGTAATTGAGAAAAGAAAAAGATCCGATCATCATCAGGGACTGCTGTAAAACAAAGTTGACAAAACTGGGCTGCTTTATATACAACTCTTGCATTCAATTAGTCTAATAACTTAATGTTCTGCAGACTAATCTGGTGGGTAAAGAGAAACTGAAGACTAACCTGCAGACTAATCTGGTAGTTTCTGTAACAAAGTTTTCAATACTGTACTTTGCTGCCTTCCAAAGAGAACTTGTCGGCATATCTTCTTAAACTTCTTTGTTGATTTTTGTAACTATTATTAGGGTACTGTATTTACCCCCCGTTAAAAAATGGAAATGTAAATAGTTTCTAAAACCAGTTCTTCCATGTTCATGTACTGATTCAAAATGAAAGGTGACAGTTTTTGGCAAAGATGGAGGAAAAAATATTCTAGGCATGCGCAGATGAATTCGCACGACTGCGCATGTGTTCGGACTACAAATGAGACATTATTCTTCCAATGACACTATTTATTTGGCGCAACACCGGACATGTCCTTATTAAAAGTTTTGTTGCTAAGGTTTTATCTTACCTGGATATAGCTGAGTTATGGGTGGTATGGCATTTCCTATTTTTTGTGGCTTCAAGCTACACTAGTGAATTTAATGTAATTGTCATTTATTTTGTAAGGAATCTCATGACTTTTATGGCTTCATGCTTAACTCATAACTATTTTTTAACAAAGTTTTTGTAATTGAATACTATAATATATTGTAGTAAAGATGTTTTCAGGACGGAGGTTGTAGTTGCTATGCCCCAAAGGCGAACAGGATTTATTTACATGCAAACACAGACCGCTCCCGTACATGGTAATGTACGTAAAACAAAATAAAGCACTGTACAAAAAACTATAAAATAAAAGGGGCCGTGAAAACAGCTTGCGTTACTTCTTAATACATGGAGGTCCAGCTTAGACACCTCGCTATACTTTTAAGGGAATCTACAATCCTTCAACTAATCTTCAATCTATAAACAAACCCGACTCTGGCTATTCACCCAACCGTCTGCATTTTCAGTTTCTTTTGGCTCCGATCCTGGTTTACCCTCACGATCCCGGTTTATCCTCACAACGATCGGAGGCTTTCAGCAAGATGTTTTCCTCTCTTTGTCCGGGTAACGTGGACGATGTTCAGCCTGTTGGCTTTGGTTTCGCATAAAGGGGAAACTCTTTATACCCGATGCCCTGCTGATTAGGATCCCACAGCTAGCAATCACACACATCAGGCAGGCTCTCCCAGGAGCATCAGGTACTTCATTATTTACAATCATTGCCACAGGTACTTACTATCATCATTGTTTAACCTGCTTCCCATAGTAAAAGCTTAGGAAAGTGCAGGCATTGTAAAGCCCAGAAAGTTAGGGTAAAGCATTTTAAAAAACATAGGATAATGTAATACAAATGTCAAAGGGATGTGTCACAGTGTGGTGTGGGAGTAACCGCATTGACCAAAAAAAAGTATTTGTACTTTTTCAACAAAACAGAAATAAAATAGACAAAGATAAATAAAAGAAATCCAACAAAGTTCAACAAATGAGGGACCCTTCCCTTTTTATCTTCCTCTTCCTCTTGATAGGAGGCTGTGTGGTACAGTGGTTAAAGAAAAGGGCTTGTAACCAGGAGGTCCCCGGTTCAAATCCCACCTCAGCCACTGACTCATTGTGTGACCCTGAGCAAGTCACTTAACCTCCTTGTGCTCCGTCTTTCGGGTGAGATGTCATTGTAAGTGACTCTGCAGCTGATGCATAGTTCACAAACCCTAGTCTCTGTAAGTCGCCTTGGATAAAGGCATCTGCTAAATAAACTAATAAATGTAACAGAACTATATTAGCAATAAATAAATACAAAAGAAGCAGCTTCCTGTAAGAGCGGCCTCCATAAGCTTTTTAACACCATTAGTTTGAGGGGTAATACTTTTTAAATTGATTTGTCGATGGCGCAAATGTTACTGAAGCTGTGTTTGGGGGTTTGTTGTTGTTTTTTTTTAAGTTACCAAAGTAGTTTACATGTTAGTTGACTAGTTTCATCACACCGTTAGATATGTAAGCTCTCTGGTTAGCTGTTTGCTTACTGCATCGAAAACCAGGAAGAGCCCGGTGCAGCAAATCAAATATGAGAACCAGTTAATGTGCACCTGTCTATATACTGTACTGAAACGGTGAGAATATACTGTAGATAAATGGTACTAGTTAGTACATTACACCAGCACACTTGCCATCTGCTGAAGGATTACTAGAATATACAATATCTTGGTATCCTGAGTAGATGATCATATTTTAATGAGCAAGGCATCTCTCAAGTCAAATGGTACCCCAAAATGTAACTCCTTTTTCCAGGAAAGCAGTTCAACAGGGGGGTGGGGAGTTTGTTGCCTGATAACCCCACTCAGGCTGTTTGCTCACTAAATATCTTGGCATCCCTGAATAGATAAGCATCCTCTTTACAAAAGCAGGTAAAAGATTTTTTGCATGAGAAATCAGTCCCAGAAGTCCAGTGGTACCCTAAATATGATCCACTTACTATGAATGCGGAATGACTGTATATGGCATGAGCAATATAATTCCCACCCCAGTCATTCTGTAAACTATTTGTTGCTTACAATCTTTTGAGCTGTTGTGTATATTGATTTAAACAAAATACCGTAGCTTCAGGTTGATCATACATAAACATAAAAATGAAAAGAAATTAAGATATCAAATTATGCATTATTTACTACAGTAATGCAGTAATAAATATGTTATATATATACAATCATAATTTATGCTTCCAAAGTGGGTGAAGTTTAATTGATCCAGCGGATCTAAATAATAAATCATTCATTAGAGACTAACAGTATTTTTACAGAATAAACACATTAAAAGATGCACTCTTGGGAGGTACATTATTGTAACTTTGGTACACAAACCGCTATGTTTTAATTATCTGCATTGTGTTTACAATATCTGTGTACTGTATGTACATACAGCATGTTCACTATATTTTCAAATGTATTTAGTGGCTGTATGCACTAATACTGGATTAATGCCTAACCCAAAATCCGAACACCTCTTTATTTCTTCAGGTACAGACTGAGATCCGACGAAAGTGGATGCTGTGGTATATTAACTGCTATGGGGAGGTACCAGTTGTGGCCAAAGAGAGTGAAATGGATACCCCTTTTTGAATGCAAGATATTTTTTTTTAATATTCTTTATATACAAATGACAACTATTTTTTCTTTCTTCAAACACATTGCATGATGCCTATAATCACATATTTGCTTGCTTAACTAATCATGGAGATGTGCACCACTGGATACAGACCGACATCCACATCAGATGTGTTATGATCGTTACATTATTGTACAGACTGGTTTACTTAGGTGCAGTGTGAAGTAATAATACAGTTAACTGATGGCAAAGATATACTGAGCCTTCAAAGATGGAGTTCAAACCTTTTAAACGTATACAGATCCATAGCAATAGAATGTCTGCACTTCATATAACAAGTGCAATGTGTGGAAAACAAAGTTAGCTGATTATGGGATTCTAGATAGGCGCAAACAGATGCAATAAGACTTTTTCCTATAAACTGCATTTTGGTGCCATATTTTGCCCTGCCTCCTCTTACATCACAGCTACAACCAGGTGTCGCCCACAAATTATTTGTTTGTCAATATGATGAAAATAGTTATCCTTTTTTTATAATAGTTCAATGTTGCGTTAATGTTTATGGTGCCTAACACCCATGGCCTTCACAGATTTACAGTACAGCATACAGTACATACTTTCTAAATCAGTATTTCCATTGTGAATGTTGTGTAAAATAATAAATACATCAACAGTATTTACATAGAAATACATTAGATATTGATGCTGAGAGGTTTTATGTACAATATCAAAATAAATCACCAAGAAAGTGAGATATGAAAACTAATTAATCTTTTTAGTGGTAGCATTAACATTATGATTCACATGCTCCCCCTAGTGGTTTTCTGGTAATGTTGCCATTAGGTACAGATAATTAAATATGGTATGAGGGCTTATACAGTAGTCTAGGGGTAATAGCATTTATCATATTTTATGTTCTGTCACCCAGTCCAGAACCCAGAATCTCTGGACTGGTATTTTGTATGTTAAAATTTCCCCAAAAAATAGTTTACTAGAATGAAAATAATAATAATAATAATAATAATAATAATAATAATAATAATAATAATAATAATAATAATAATAAATTATTATTATTATTATTATTATTATTATTATTATTATTATTATTATATCACATGGAAGATAGCTGTTTCAATAAAAGGAAAAATGAGTTAAAAAGAGAGGTTTAACCAGACTCCAAATAACACAGCTTCAGAATGTTTGCACGCATCTCACATTTAAACACAACATTAATGTATCATTTTGACTACTTGCTCTCCACCTTGACTACCCATTACCCTTGTAGACATTTTACTTGAAGATAAAACCAGACAACCGGTTTGTATGAAACTTAAAAACATTTTTTGATAGAATAAATAAAGTTTGATATGTATGATATTCTAGACCCTTGTTGAAGTGACCAACCTTGGACAGCTTCATGAATAGGGACTAGATGCCAATTGTACAGGAAATAGTAGGACTTCTTAAATCCATTGCAAATCATCTGGTGGTGGTGAGGTGGTGAGTTCTCTTATGTTGCCCCCTTGCTACATAATTATCTGCTTAATACTCTTTAAAATTTGGCATGTGAGCACCTCTTCAGTCTTTTGTATTTTTCAATATTGATCTTGTTGTTTTTGTACATACAGTAAATGTTAGTTTTGTTTTTTTGTTTTTTTATGGATCAGTTTGTTAGTGTACTTGGTGGTCTTGATTGTTGCTTTTATGACTCGTACAAATTGTAAATTAACCAAATGTATTTTGTAGTTCTGTAGTTAAGGTGGTAAATAAGCACCTGTAGGACTAATATATATAAATATATATATATATATATATATTAGTTAAATGTGGCAGGATTTAGATATACAGATGTTTACATTTAAATTCTGGAGCTGCTAGCTATATATTTAGTTTTTTTTTGTTTTAGATACCAAATAACAAAATGAACTGTGATAATAACTGTTCTTAGGTTTTTTATTCAGTGTTAATATCAAATAATTTATTATAGTTATGATTGTTTTTGTTATTATGTATTTTATAAATGCCGCTCAAGGATTGTTGCAGCAATATTAAAAAATGTAATCTCTGGGTTAGTCTGCATGTCTTGTTTTGTTATTAGGTATGTTTTAAAAATGTTTAGTAATAATAATAATAATAATGATAATGATAATGATAATGATAATAACAATAACAAGCATTAACAAAAACAACTGCTTGAAAACCATTTCTCCATGGTAGACCCTGAATACAGCCTTTGACAATCTGTTATGCCAGCACTGGCACAGCCCAACTAGCACAGTAAAATAGTCCTAAACCAGTAATGTGCAAAGCTATAACTACAAATATATGTATTCCGTTCTGAATAGGTCATAAAGCAAAGCACACTCATTTCATGTGTATGAGCTCCCAAGACTTCTGTGGCACTGGCTAGCAAGTATTATTCACTTTATAAGTATACTTTTTCTATAAAGATTTAACAATCGTAAAAAAAAATAAAAAATAAAAAAACTATGTTTATCAGAGTGGGATACACCTCCAGTGGAGGCTGCAACCTGCACATCCAGTAACACTTTTAGACAAGGAAATCAGGACAGGTCTAAATTACAGATGTACTGATAAATAAAGAGCTAACTAGGCTTCAGGCACTCTATGCCCCCTACTAGAGGTCTTCACAGGTCCAAATGAATCAACCCGACCCAACCACGAGCCGACAACTATTTACCCGACCCGATGTAAAATTCTTGTTATTAGACCCGGATCTGACCCGGCCTGAAAAAACAGTGGAATACTTTTACTTTACCCATCTTATTATATGCATTGACTAGATACAGTATTAAAGCAGTGGTTTTTTCCAGTCGACCTGGAAATCTGGCTGAACTACAGACAGTGTTTATTCCATCATGAACCTACACAGAGGACTGTAAAATTAAATATATAATATGTTTGTTTGTGTAAAAGGTATAAAGATAAATACATTATCTGAAAATCAAATGAACTGAAGTACGATCTCATAAATGCATGATTTTATTACAAACACAGGAGCAAATGGAATTGAGATGTAAAATTTGTGTTTTGCAAAACTTTCTTTGCCAATAATAACAACACGATTCCCACACCGCAGACTTGCATTTTTCTGTGAGCTTTTGTTCATGGAATTTGTTTTTCTTAAGTTTTTCTTTCATGTTGTTCACAAACAAATCCATTACTCCGACTTTTAAGAATGAAAAGAAACACCTTCAATATGGGTCGTGTGTCTGCTGCTGCGCTCTGCAAGCCACGTCATGTGATACTGGGGGAAGCCGACCCATGCAACAGGAATTATAAACAATGATTTTTAGTACCAAAGAGAGCCTCTTTAATAGTAATTGACAGTTTGTGTGTTACTGAGTAAACAAAATAGGGCCCGACCCGACTCGACCCGAGTGTTGCGTGAATTTTGCACCCGAAACCCCAGGTCCTCGGGTCCAGGTAGACCCGTGAAGACCTCTACCCCCTAGTGGCCAAAATAATTAATCTTTCTCATAGATAATGAAAGGCTGTTCTTTTTGATGATAAAGTATCTACTATAGATTTGTACAACAGTACAGGAACATAAGAGGAATTACATTTCAGCAATAGGAATAGTTGTGGCAATACCTTGTCCTGTTTAGTCATGTATACACATTAAAGCAAATGTAAATTTTAACCAGAGCTGACAAGCCTGAGTTAAATCAGTGAGTTAAATTGCATATTGTATCCGTTGCATTGCATTATGTCTGTCTTTGTTGGCATGAGGCAATGATGTTGTGCCAGCTTATTTATGATCGAAACAAACTTCTAAATCAAAACTTACAACAAAACAAATATTTATTTGCAATTATTTTCAATTACATACTGCACAGATAACATCAATCAACAAAGACAAATGCATTTAAATTACTATGTTGCAGGGATGAGCTTGTGTAGATTAACACAAATCCTTTAAACAAGCTTTGATTCTTCTAAGGTAGAGGCAAAAAACATTCAGGGCACGCCCAATGCTGTTTTTTTTTATTGTATTTAAATGACTCCTACCTATGTACATTTTAAATTCAAAGGAAACGCATATAGTATTTACAAAGTGGTTGGTCAGTGGTGCCACAGCTGGCCTACCTGCAGTACACAAGTGTAGGTCTGTTATTCCCGGAGTCCTGGGTCCAAAAGGGAGGGTTTTTTTCACACTGTATGTTAAAACATTAAACTTACAGGCTGGTGTGTTTATAATTTACATGTATGTTTTTAATTCACAGTCACCATCATCATTTATTGGCTAACTTGAATAAGAATAGTAATTTTTACAAGAACAGGCACTCCATAATTATGCAAGGTTTAGCCCTTTAGTTCCCCTAATCTAGCCACTTTTATGCAACCAGCCCCAGCACTGACACTCAATGAAAGTAAGTTTCCTGTTTTGAAGAGCAATTTCATAAATGGGATGTGAATGTGATACAGTGTCAGTACAATAAATTGAAACATGTACATCTGGGAATCCAGCCATCTAGGAAATGTATGGTAATACACTACCAATGAAAGTCATCATCCATTGGCTTAATTTACACAGGCGACAAGGGGGACTTGTCCCCCTCACTTTTTCAATGATGGGGAAATGTCCCCCTCACATTGCAGGAGTACTAAAATGTTTATTTCATGATAATTTATAGGTATAATCACTAGTCAGTATTGAAGTCAATGGGAAGAAAAATGGGATTGGATCCAGGATCACTGGAGCAGGATCATGAGATGGTGTTTTACTACAAGGATCTAGATCAGGCTCCACTGATTCACAATGCTGATCCGATCCGGGAGCTGCACACACCTTAACTAGGGAAACTGACCAATAAGAAGTGAACATACGTAGGCCCTGTGAAATCACTGACATTTTCTTTAAAGTTTTACAGCAGTGTCACTGGTAAAGTATCGTATTTCGTGGAATGTGCACGGAACTGTTTTATATATTATGTGTACAGATTATTATTATTTTTTTAAATGTCAAATATAGAGATAAATGCATTGACATCAAAATCAACGTCAAAGTTATTCAAGTACTTTACAATAGCTTGTGAAACGGTGTTGTAATTAACAGCCTGTAGGTAAAGTGTATCTGCAAGGACAGCTTTCAGTTCTAGTACATCAGATGCAAGTTCACTATTTAGGTCTTGCAAAACAAATACAATCGCTGTGTAAAACTCCTGCTGGAATCTGCTTTACGTGATCTGGTGCAGACACATTTTTAGCCTTTTTAGAGACATCCATTTTCTTGTTTACAGTGTGTAGTATTTTAATTTCCAGCCTAGAGTGCATATAGTGACATGACATAATCACTGCACACACTATGTGCATGGTGAATAGTACACACAGGCACACAGCAGAGCTGTATAGTTTCGTTAATGTGAATTTTTGTATGAAATACAAATAATTATGAAATAATTTATTTTTATTTCTTAAGACTATTGTTAAAATCGCGGTAATTTCATGATTTCTGCGCAGCCCGTGAAATCGCGATTTTCACAGGGCCTTAAACATATGTGGCGCGTAGTTTAAAGACCCCAGCTGACAAATTTGTATACAGCCTGAGATCAGAGTAATGTTGGGGGAAAATGGCAAATGGATGGACAAAGACAGAGGAGGATGCACTACGTTGCTCTATCCAAAACACAGGAAAATGGTTTAAGTTTGTAATTTACCATAGCTCGTATTACTAGTGTTATCACACTGAGGTGTCTGTCTACTTACAGTTTAACTTTTAATTTTAAATTGAAACAGTAAACTTAAAACAAGTGACCTCTAAGCAGTTAAATATCGACGTCAATAAAAACTGAATACATTACCAAGAACTTTTTACACAATTATTATAGCAAATTAATCACGATATATTACTGATTCTAAATTATTTTGCTAAACATGTTTAACCTAATAAATAAACAATTACCATAATGAACATTATCGTATTCATCATAGTAAAGTTGAGTTCTTACCTGTAATCAGGAACACATTTAAAGTTTGAAACTCATTGGAGTGTGACGTGTTATTTACATTATCGTCGATACACTGCGGTTTGAGTTTCAAGCTGCATCTGCATATTTTAAGTTGTTGGAAAAAACATTTTCTTATACTTATACAGTACAAGCATCATTTTAATAGCACAACTGTATTTATCTGAAGAATTTCAACTCTATTTTTTAGAAATATATATCAAGGGCAATTCTCATAAATCTGCATTACACTCGCTCTAGCGCTCGCAGCGTTGAGCAGGGGTCGGTTGTACTAAGGGATCTGATCATGGTTTCGTAATTCTACAGTATGACTCAGAAGTGACTGAATAATATAGCAGTTTGCCACACTTATCACTCATGACAACACTATGCCAACGATTTATTGTTTTGAATGATTGCTGCAGGAATGTCTTTGGATCTTTTAATTAGACATACACGGGTTGCAATGTTTTGTTATACTTGTTTGTAACATATTTTATTATTTCAGACAGAATATAGGAATGTCTTTGGATCTTTTAATTAGACATACACGGGTTGCAATGTTTTGTTATACTTGTTTGTAACATATTTTATTATTTCAGACAGAATAATCTTTATGCGTGCACCAGCTATAGCAACTGCCCCCTCCACTGCCCCCCACCCCTCACACACACGCACACACACCACACACCACACACACACTTTTGAAACCAAAGTTACACCACTGCATCATCCTAGTTATTCGCAGTAAAGTCTAATTAGAGAAAAAGTTTTTTAGGTTAAATTCTTGCACAAATTCTTTTTTCATTTAACCTCTATAAATGTTACATAATAAGTTGGTATTGGTAATAATATTATCAACAAAGGTCTAGTATTCAACATAGCATGAATACGAACGAATGTATTGAATCAATAAATGCATTTAAATGTTTTGCCTCTAGATGTCAGTGTATACAAGAATGGTGAAAGTGTTTGTAAAACACTTAGATTTTTATGATAGCTCACTTATATATATATATATATATATATATATATATATATATATATATATATATATATATATATATATACCAGTGATAAAGCATCTACTGTGAAAGGACAAAGGGAAACCCACGTCTGTTTTATACTCCATTCTACTGCAAGTCTAAAGTGGAGACCAAATGGAGAGTCAGGGAACTCCTGCAATAGAAAAACATATTTATTACAGATTAGACACGATAACAGATGTATGCATTTTATACATTATTCCATTTGGTGTACATGATCACAGCAATACTTTCCTATATTTTCTCCCTTTCCCACAGAACCTAAATGAATGTTTGTATTAACTCTACATATCAACCAAAGAGCCTTTTAAGTATGTGCCAGTACCATCTAGAGCAGTGGTTTTCAACCTGTGGTAGGAGTACCATTACTAATTATGATGAGAGATATTTGTTGTGCATTTTCAAAGTTACTGATGGCGAACCAAGTGATGGCGAACCAAAGCAGCCACTCTGTGTTGTTGATTTCAGTGAGAAAATCGGTTGTAATGGAGTAGGTCTCTGTTTTACTGCAGCCGTTTAAGATTGCACAGTTACTGGTACACCTGGTGGTCCCTGCTGGAAACACTGGTACTTGAGATGAAAAGGTTGAAAACCACAATCTATCCATCTATCTATCTATCTATCTATCTATCTATCTATATATATATATATATATATATATATATATATATATATATATATATATATATATATATATATATATATATATACAACAACAAAAACACTGGATCACTGAAGCATAATAAATCTTGAAACACATGTTGAGTTGATATTGCAGAAGTATGTTGTTGTCTTTTTTTGGCAGACAACAGGAATGTCCCCTGCGGCCTGTGACAGACGTTTAATTTTGTGAACGTTCTTGTGGTTTTTAGGCTGCCCCTTTACAAGACAAAGTTACACATTTTAAATCGCCAGTCTGTTTTTAATTAAAAATGAATTAACTTCTTTTTAAGGCGCAGAGACCTTTTCTTCTATGTCTTCCAAAGTAAAATTGCATGTCAAAAGATACTTTGCGGATGAGGCCTATGTGTACTGCACAACTTGCAATGGTGCATGGATATCAATGTGATGAGGTCATGACATCTGACCAGTACAGTCATGGTAGGATTTTTACATACGTCTTCGACAATCAGAGGGCTCACTTTGCCCCAGCTATTATATAAGCAAGAATTAGTCTTATAGATAATCTCAGATGATTGAAACTTCAAAAAGTAAAAAACAATCTCTGTGATTGGCAGCCGTGGAACATCAATGGATCTTCAAAACAGACATTCCACAATTACATTATGTTTCCTAACAGCAGTTTTCGCAATGCTGAGGTATTCGAACCATACAGTCAATCGTATGAGCTTGTTCTGTTGAGTGGTACATTTACAATGACTCAAGGTGTGATAATTTTCCCTGAGCAACAATTTTCCCTGTATTGAATTAAGTACTATACCTGAAAACCCCAGAGTACAATTGAATATTTTTGTTTCCTCAGACAACTACATTTGAGAAGCGATCTGTTTAAAATGTGGATGAGAACCAATAAAGAAGAAATAATAGTTCTCTGCTATAAAAAAATAGCATGCTGACCACAGATCACAGTAAAACTGGGTGATTTCAGCTTGGTTTATTTGCCTTTTTAAGTTGTCACAATTTTGAGGGTGTCATAGTGGGGCTTATTTTAACAGACATGCACATACATTGCAAGAGAATGGGTTTTTACGGTTAGTGTTTGTATCGCTGTTGTGCTAAACACAGGCACAGAAAAAGGGGCCGTTTTTTTGTGAAAATTGGAGACAATTTATAAAGGTTAATGGTCTCATTGTACAACACATAACATCTGACTCTGCACTTTCAGACTTTGACAGATCTGTAAATTACACAGGTCTGATTTCAGGATCGTGCCCTGAATATCAATGGGTAGGCAAATTAACAGGCAAGAAGGACACATTTCTTGCTGAAAGCTGGATATCTTTTGTTAAAAGTACCATCACTGTAAGATTTAAAACAAAAAAGTAAATCATTCAAATAAAGTGCATGTTCTTCATGTTTGCAAAAGAAATATGTTTTACTACACGGACAGATACACATTGGAGTGCAAGCTGAACTGAATGAAAGCTCAACCATTCAGTGCAATCCAGTCAGTGTGCGTCCAATAGACATTACTGGCCAATAAAAGATGGTATACATGGGAGGAATCTGAATGAAAGCCCCGGTGGCCAAAATTCAGGCATGCACTAGACTTTTCCTTGAAGTGTTTACAACAAACAAATCACCTTTGTATCAAAGCAACCATTATTATATTGAAAATAAAAACCTAAAAAAAAACTATTCACCAATCAGGAACCTCTATTGCAGGGCACTATCTAGCACTTGGTAGATGATCGAGGAACATTCAGACAACATATCTAGCTTTAAAAATGCGAAATGGAGATTAAAAGGTTAAACATATCTGTAATTTACAGATTTAACATGTTTAAAATAACATTAAAGGCGCTGCCTACCAATTTCAATCACTTTGATACAGTAGTTGACCTTGTCTGTATGATAACTTACCTTCCCAACAGGGAGTTCTGTAACCTTTAAGAACATAAGAAAGTCTACAAACGAGAGGAGGCCATTCGGCCCATCTTGCTCATTTGGTTGTTAGTAGCTTCTTGATCCCAGAATCTCATCAAGCAGCTTCTTGAAGGATCCCAAGGTGTCAGCTTCAACAACATTAATGGGAAGTAGTTTCCAGGCTCCCACAATTCTCTGTGTAAAAAAGTGCCTCCTATTTTCTTTGTGACCATGCCAAAATGAAATCTCATCAGAATGAATGCTCCAAGCCCTTTTCTTTAACCACTGGACCACACAGCCTCACAGATATGAGCACAGAGAAAGGGGTCTTTATACAGTGGCAAAATGTGCTTATAAATAGATCAAGGAACCAAATTCACTAAAATGGAAAGATGAAAACAAAGCAGAAACTGTGGACTTTTAATGGTGAACATAAGTGGAGCAAGTATGTAATTTTGTATTTAACAGATTTTTTTATGTATATCTTGATATCTTGAACTGTCAGAACCAGTGCTTAACTTGTGCCGGGGTTTGCCGGGGCGCAGCCCCGGAACCTCTGGGCGTGCAGAGTCATATTCCCGGTACCTCTAGTTAAAATCTCATATAATGCTTTCTTTTTAATTTCTCAACACAGTTGTATCAAATCTGCAAGTTCTTGCATGTGCGCTAAAGAGAGACAGTCCACTGCCACGTTTGTAGACTACTTTAAATTACTTTATGATTTCAGCTTGAGTGCCTTTAAGTAAGATGACACTGGCTGCAACTCTATTGTCATTTTTTATACACAAATAAATTTACTTCATTTGAAAAACGTCATGAACGATACAAGCAACTTCTTACACTACTTGGTTTGATTAAATGAGTAGTACATAACAAAATATGAAAACTGAACATTAATTTCAATTTTAATGAAAAATTGTAGCCTACTTCAATAGGAACATTACTCTGCTATATTATAATAAACCAAAACAATAAAAAATAATAACAAACTGGTTCTCTCTTTACTTTTTCAATGAATATAATTTAATTAATAGAAAATAAAAACATACTAAGATAACAACTACCTAGCCTAAGTTTAATTAATCATTTCTGTAATCTACCAGCAGCATCTGTTGCACACACATCACTTATAATAGTGCAGACCGTAGGTCAAACCAATGTTCGTGTTGGGGTGCGTATTTTATTTTAATCAATGTCGTCCTTCTGGAGTCCTCTGAATGCCTTTTAATTTGTTTGTTTTTTAAACCATTTAAGTACAAAACCA
Source organism: Acipenser oxyrinchus oxyrinchus (assembly GCA_030684275.1). NCBI lineage: Eukaryota > Metazoa > Chordata > Actinopteri > Acipenseriformes > Acipenseridae > Acipenser > Acipenser oxyrinchus. The sequence goes on from CM060249.1 coordinate 82,393,966, forward strand.
TAACAAAACATATATACAGCCTTTATTATTTGTCCTGCGGTTGCCTTTAATTAATTATTCTGCACATACTACTACTTTGTATATGATGTAGAATACGTGAATGTAAACATCTAACACTAGTACGTACAATACTCTTTCAAATAAACGTGTTTGAATGTGAGGTTCTTAAGGACGGTATTATTGTCATTGCTTACACCCCGGCACATCTTTCTTTACAAATTAAGCACTGGTCAGAACTAATGACTCGAAGTGACTTGAGCCAGATTGGTGACTTGACTCGACTCGAGCAGTTTAGTGACTCGACTGGACTTGAGCTTGGCACGTCAAAGACTCGAGTCTTTACTCCCCAATGACTGGACTCGAGTCTTTACTCCCCAATGACTCGACTCGAGTCTTTACTCCCCAATGACTCGACTCGAGTCTTTACTCCCCAATGACTGGACTCGAGTCTTTACTCCCCAATGACTCGACTTGAGTCTTTACTCCCCAATGACTCGACTCGAGTCTTTACTCCCCAATGACTCGACTCGAGTCTTTACTCCCCAATGACTCGACTCGAGTCTTTACTCCCCAATGACTCGACTCGAGTCTTTACTCCCCAATGACTCGACTCGAGTCTTTACTCCCCAATGACTCGACTTGAGTCTTTACTCCCCAATGACTCGACTCGAGTCTTTACTCCCCAATGACTCGACTCGAGTCTTTACTCCCCAATGACTCGACTCGAGTCTTTACTCCCCAATAACTGGACTCGAGTCTTTACTCCCCAATGACTCGACTCGACTCTTTACTCCCCAATGACTCGACTCGAGTCTTTACTCCCCAATAACTGGACTCGAGTCTTTACTCCCCAACTCTCTTACTGTCACAAAACTGGTTACTGTAGCAATAGGCCCACACGCATTACGACTATCTCATTTTCTGCGTAACGCCATGTGACAGCATGACTGTAGAAGTGACATCAGACCAGGAAGTGAACACAAAGAAGGCAGTATGTGCGGCAAATGAAACACTGGCTGCGCTCAGGATTTATTACACAACATAATAAACACAGGGAATGGTGAATACACTGTTAATCTGACTACTGTACTAGTTAATAGTACATCTTATAACAACGTGCTTCTGCTTCATAGTCTAAATGATCCCTGTGGTACACCACTGGTTACCTCACTCCATTTTGAGGTTTCTCCTCTAATCAGTACTTTCTGTTTTCTACATGTTAACCACTCCCTAATCCATGTGCATGCATTTCCTTGAATCCCTACTGCGTTCAGTTTGAGAAGTAAACTTTTATGCGGGATGTTGTCAAAAGCTTTCTGGAAATCTAAAGAAACCATGTCATATGCTTTGCAATTATCCATTGCTGATGTTGCAGCCTCAAGAAAAACACGATTTCCCTTTCCTACAGCCTGCAATAACTGTTAGTCCCCTGGCATTAACAACTGGGAGAACTCTATCAAGAAAAACAGTAAGTCATTATTTTCTGTGATTGGTGAAGATAACAGGGCTTTGTAGTTTTGTATATATGGCACATTTATTTTCAGAAAAGGCGCAGCAGAAAACTGGAATGCAGACAACTCTTCACTGAGGAGGTTAAACAAAATCCATAACATCCCAGAAAGTAAGAACACCATTTGTGCGTGTAGAATAATCAATAATGTGCCATGATTTGTAATCCACTTTCACTTCACAGCTACGTCAAGTGAGAATACAAAGAGGAACTCTTACAAGGGCAGAAATGAAAAGTCATGGACATGAGAAGCAAAGAAAACACTTCCAAATTATACTGAAAACAACTATTCTTCATTATTATTTTGTCCACAGATTGTGGAGGTGCTGAAGAAAAATAAAGATTTCATGAAAACATACAAAACCAAATAAAGAAGCTGTTTTAATTCTTTTTAAAACTTTCTTTTTTCTTTACATTTTGGAAACATCTTTTGATTTTTTTCAGGTTTCTGTCTTTTTCTGGATTTGATTATTTTTGAGAATGCATTTTGTCAATTCACTTTACACCTTTGCAGATATCTTTTTGTCTACAAACAATAGGGGTAAAATAACATGAGTGAGGGAGAGTAAGAGAATATATATATATATATATATATATATATATATATATATATATATATATATATATATATATATATATAATTTTGGAGCAGGATATTACCTCTATCGTAGGTTGCCCATTCTTGTCATATCAAGGCAATACCTACATTCTGCTAATCTACAAAAGTAATTTCCTTCTTAGATAGCTGATATCCTTACCCTTCTGTTTAATCTGACACTTTAAGTAACATAGCATAAAAAGAGTGACCATCTGTGTAAGAACTGACAGACATGCTCCTCCCCTTAATACCTAATGCCAATACGTGTTGACATTACCTATCTCCATGTCTGATCCATCCAGGTAGGATTCAACTTCATGAATAAGGATTTTCTTTCTTGCCCATAAAGGGCCTGGACATCAGTCCTAATACCAACTTCTACCTTTGTTTCCAAATATCCTCGATCTCAGGTAGATGTGCCGGAATCATATTTGATGCATTATCATCCCCTCCAATTATTTCTATTTTAAGTGGGATTCAAATTATTTCCTGATCACAGAAACATTGTGTGCTTTATCTCCATGCAAAAATAAAAAAAATAGACCTTATTTTGTATTTGATTGTATCATTAGTAATCTATCTTTTAAACTATGTTAATAAAAAAAAACTTCCCATAGGTTGTATGTTAGTCCACAGTCATACCACAAGTTTGATTTGTAGAAATTTGGTGTATTTTGTGGGTCTGGAGCTGGGGCTCCTCCTTTTGTGTCATCCCGCTAAATTACCTGTCAGTCACCTTATTTAAACTGTAGCCAACTCCTTAATTCTTGTTTTGCTTTTCAGTTAGCATTTACCACGCAGATTTGCAGACTCAAACTTAAAACTAAAACTTTGTTTGGATCTGATTAACATCCACGAAAACACTGTTTGCCGTGTTGTTCACAGGATCGCAAAGCTGATAGCAGCATTTCATAAAAGCTACAGTCATGCCCAATGAAGAGGAGTAACGAGATATTTGCACCAAGTTTTATTCTACAGCTGGAATACCTGCAGTTATTGGGGCCATAGACTGCACACACATCCATATTCGATTTCATAGGCAATATAATGATCCGAGCTTCATCAACAGACATAGCTACAAGTCAATCAATTGCCAGATGGTCTGTGACATCATCTTCGAATACGTAATGTGGTTGCACGATGGGCAGGCAGCACACATGATGTGCGGATTTTCGAGAACAACCGATTGCAGCTACAATTTTAAGAAGGCTTTTATCACGGTGTCCTCTTGGCTGACAAAGGCTACCCTTACAGGAGGTATCTTCTCACACCAGTGCTAAATTCCACATCACCTGCAGAGCTGAAATACAATAGGAGTCATAAGAAGGCAAGAGCGTGCGTTGAGAGAGCATTTGAAATATTAAAACAGCTTTTTGCCTGGTCTTTGTCTTTCATTTGGTTTGTGTACCACACCCATGAGGGCAAGCCAAATGATCATTGCATGTGTGGTACTTCATAACTTGTCAATCAACTGGAATCAACTTACTTGTGTCCCAAGTAATTCTAATTTAGTCTGATAATATCTCTCATTTGATTTGTAAGCTTTCTGCTTTAGCTTTATGTGGCAATGTGCCCCGCCCCTGTGTGCATTTCTGTGTTGTATGTTGCGTGTGGTGTGTTAATGTTGGTGTATAGATATGGCTGCACAGGATATAAATGGGTGTGTGTAGCTCAAGCTATTTAAAATGTTAATTGTATTTAGGCACAGGGATTGCACTTCACTTCACATGCATTTAAAGTACTTTAATATGTGAACACAGGGCTTTCACAGATTTTCACAGATTTCACGTGCTGGGATTCAAGTGAATAATTAATTGGTAATTGAATCCCAGCACAATTGTATATATAGATGCACGTTTAATTCACTCGGGGTTGTGTGTTCGTGAGCGGAGAACGGGTGTGGAGAGGAGAATAAAAAAAGTAAGAAAATAAATAATTGCTAATAATTGGAAGCACCAGCACCGTACTTGTTTAGTGTTCGCCCACTGTCTGTCTTGTTTGTCTATTTATTTTGGCCCAAAGTGCCATGTTTTTCTGTTTTGTTCAACCTTTTTATTTACAATAAACCGCAGCAAGCAAGCGCATTTACCATTTCATCCGTCCTTTTTTATGTTATTCATTTCCTGGTTCTGACGTCACCACTCAGCCAGACTGTCACACTTTATCAGTTGTATCTTCTCATTGTGTAACTGTTGCGCTAATTTCATTTTTAAATTTTGCTCTTTCTCAGACAATTCCAACGTTCTTCTCTCAAACGCAGGAAGGACTCATTGACGTACAGCATGCCCCATGCGTCTTGACCTATCCTCCACCCCACCTCGCCTCTGGACTATATCTACCCTACCCCTCTCCCTGTCTGCATCCATGCGTAACTCATCTAACCTGGTCTCCTGAGCTCCAAAACCCACTGCTGCCTCTTCTGGATCTGAAAATTGAATTTCCTGCTCAAGGGAAGCGTCACTGTCAACATGTGATAAATTTGTAACCTGTTCACTGTTTAATTGTGACCGTACTGCACTGTTTTGTGTATTACGGACCTGTATAGTTGTTTGATTTTCAATAAAGGCTTCATTGCTATTACGCCTGCGAAATCTCTTTCTGAAAGGCATAGGCTCGGTTCTGAAGATGTGTGAGCCCGTTCCTCATCTGGTACAGGTGATAACGCTGTCTCAGTAGATGAGCAGCAGACAGAGGGAAGGTTTCCACCAGACACAAGGGAACTGCGCTCCACAGCCTCACCTCCTCCCCGTTCCTGAGTAAAATGTAGAAAAATCTATAGAGAACTCAACCCAAATATTATAAAAATATGTCAATATGTATTATTTACTGATGATTAGTGCACCTTATAAACAGTTTTCCTCACTTGTAATATTGTTCTATTTTAGCATCAATAAGTATCACGCTCAACCTTCCATTATTGGACTGTTTTGTGCTAGAATAAATATACAATTATAATACATGTAGATATGAGATAATTATGAAAAATATTTGGAAGGATGAAATTGGAATTGTTGGTGGGTATTTCCTTTTCATGTCGCGCGTCTGTCTCTGCACCTGTGATGAATGGACTGTTAATGTACAGCTACTATTTGCATTTAATAATAGCCAACATGCTGATGAAACTGCAGTTCATATTACCTGACATTCCAGATTCTTGTGCATCAACCCCTGTGCTATCACTACCAATAGTGCCTTGTATTGATGCAAGCAAATTGGGTAGCATCGATGTAATAAGGCTGTATATCTGGGGCAAAGGATGGTCAGGCACTCAATCGCTGTTGGCGTTGCTCTGCAGCAGCATTTCTGGTCTCCAGTTTCAGCCTTTTCCACACATTTTTTAAATGTGATATTGTTCCTGGACACCTTTCAGGAAACGCAACATTAAATCTGGTTGCAATTTCACTCCAGACATTTGAGCATTGCAAAACTGCTGTGGCGTGTTTCTACCATCTTCTACTGTTCTGATATAATTTTTTATGCACTCAACGAAATAAAGTTTCTGCTTTGTCGAGTAATTCTGAGCACGACCGCCAGCCATTCTTTGGTATGAATACAATAAATATAACACCTTTATATACTTGGATGACTCGATTTGCATATGTAATTAAATTGACAGTTTGGGGTTTGGAAATAGTCTTGATTCTCTGCTGCATATTAAACCTGATGATCAGCTGATCCCCAACTCCTTTATTAATTGCAATTGGAACTAACTTAATCCACAGCTGGATGATCCCCAGGGGCTGATTTTTCAAAACTTTTGTAACTATTTCCGCGTTTGATCTGGATTATATTGTGCAATTGGGTTTTTCAAAACTTCGAAATGCGATCGGGATTACTGTGATCCGGACTTTGTTTTGGTAATCCGATCACACTTTTAATCACGATTAAATGTTGCAATTGGGTTTTTCAGAATTTAGAGAGGAGATCAGGATTATTTCGATCCAAAATACCAGGATTATTGTGATCCTACTGCGGAGGTGGATTTAGCTCTTAAATGATCATAGAACAGCGATATTTTGTTTGAATGGTCATAGCAAACACATACTATATGTCCAAATAGAGTGTTAGAATATAATATTTACATATTTATTTAAGTTTTGTATCCATGCAAACAAAAAGGAAAACATGCATTTAGTGGTATAGGTTTAATAAAAAAGCATATGCATATCCATACGCCTTCACATACGCGACCTTAAAGACGATGAAGATGTATAAAAACACATATGCTCTTTTCAAACATTTTATTTTTATTCAGTTTAGAGTTATTTAATTTCTGCTAAATATGTATAAATAAAATAACCATTATTTGCTTGCGTTATAAATCATTATTACCACAATCTCATTTCTTTTGTTAAATTAGGTTATATCATAAATAAGGCCTCTAAAAAAAACTTTTAAAAAAAACTATTCTAGTTAAAAAACTGGATTTCATAATCGCGATTATTTGTTATCTGGATAAATGTAACCCAGCAGTGACATTTTCTGAAAAACCGGATCAAAATGATCCAGATAAAAGTAATCTTGATTACAAATATGGAATTACAAAATCCGGATCACTTTGATCCAGATTAAAAATGTTGAAAAACCGGCCCCAGGAAAGTACGGTAACAGCTAATTTGAAGTTTACTATGCTTGATGCGTGCTAACTCTGAATGTTCATTGCAATTGACCAATTATTTTACTTGCTCCTTGATTACAAAATAACATGTAATAGATTTGTATTTTAAGTATAATTGCCAGATTAGCCTAGCTGGTAAGCCTACTTAATTGACAATTAACCAACTTAGTCATTCCAGTAAAATTCAGTTTATTTACTAAACCCCCATCCTGTTTGGGGTGCGACACACACATAATCTCAAAACAATGCCATTTTATTTTAATATCCTTTACTTTTACCAGGTGAGCTACCTGGGAACTCCTTTTAGACTTGCTTTTATGACTTGTCTTTAATAGCTTTTTAATTAAACATTAAAAGAAAACCTATTAAAGACAAGTCATAGTTTTTAATATGTAATTGTTGACATTTAATACATATAATACAGTGGGTTTCACTAAACCACCATGGTGAATTATCTCTAACATGGTAACTAGTATCTCTAACTGTTGTCATGTTTATTTAAATACATTATAGTGAATAAGGTATTGTTTTAATTTGATTAGAATTAGTACATAATGCATTTTAATCAGGGGTTCACATAACTTTTATCATTAGGTTATCACTCATTACAATGCATTACCCTCATTATTATATATATATACAGTACTGTGCAAAAGTTTTAGGCAGGTGTGAAAAAATGCTGTAAAGTAAGAATGCTTTCAAAAATAGACATGTTAATAGATTATATTTATCAATTAACAAAATGCAAAGTGAGTGAACAGAAGAAAAATCTACATCAAATCAATATTTGGTGTGACCACCCTTTGCCTTCAAAACAGCATCAATTCTTCTAGGTTCACTTGCACACAGTTTTTGAAGGAACTCAGCAGGTAGGTTGGCCCAAACATCTTGGAGAACTAACCACAGTTCTTCTGTGGATTTAGGCAGCCTCAGTTGCTTCTCTCTCTCATGTAATCCCAGACAGACTTGATGATGTTGAGATCAGGGCTCTGTGGGGCCATACCATCACTTCCAGGACTCCTTGTTCTTCTTTACGCTGAAGATAGTTCTTAATGGCTTTCGCTGTATGTTTGGGGTCGTTGTCATGCTGCAGAATAAATTTGGGGCCAATCAGATGCCTCCCTGATGGTATTGCATGATGGATAAGTATCTGCCTGTACTACTCAGCATTGAGGAGACCATTAATTCTGACCAAATCCCCAACTCCATTTGCAGAAATGCAGCCCCAAACTTGCAAGGAACCTCCACCATGCTTCACTGTTGCCTGCAGACACTCATTCGTGTACCGCTCTCCAGCCCTTCAGCGAACAAACTGCCTTCTGCTACAGCCAAATATTTCAAATTTTGACTCATCAGTCCAGAGCACCTGCTGCCATTTTTCTGCACCCTAGTTCCTGTGTTTTTGTGCATAGTTGAGTCGCTTGGCCTTGTTTCCACGTCAGAGGTATGGTTTTTTGGCCTCAAGTCTTCCATGAATGCAACTTCTGACCAGACTTCTCCGGACAGTAGATGGGTGTACCAGGGTCCCACTGTTTTCTGCCAATTCTGAGCTGATGGCACTGCTGGACATCTTCCGATTGAAGGGAAGTAAGCATGATGTGTCTTTCATCTGCTGCAGTAAGTTACCTTGGCCGACCACTGCGTCTACGGTCCTCAACGCTGCCCGTTTCTTTGTGCTTCTTCAAAAGAGCTTGGACAGCACATCTGAAACCCCTGTCTGCCTTGCAATTTCTGCCTGGGAGAGACCTTGCTGATGCAGTATAACTACCTTGTGTCTTGTTGCTGTGCTCAGTCTTGCCATGGTGTATGACTTTTGACAGTAAACTGTCTTCAGCAACCTCACCTTGTTAGTTTGGCTGTTCCTCACCCAGTTTTATTCCTCCTACACAGCTGTTTCTGTTTCAGTTAATGATTGTGTTTCAACCTACATATTGAATTGATGATCATTAGCACCTGTTTGGTATAATTGTTTAATCATACACCTGACTATATGCCTACAAAATCCCTGACTTTGTGCAAGTGTACCTAGAAGAATTGATGCTGTTTTGAAGGCAAAGGGTGGTCACACCAAATATGGATTTGATTTAGATTTTTCTTCTGTTCATTCACTTTGCATTTAGTTAATTGATAAATATAATCTATTAACATGTCTATTTTGAAAGCATTCTTACTTTACAGCATTTTTTCACACCTGCCTAAAACTTTTGCACAGTACTGTATATATATATATATATATATATATATATATATATATATATATATATATATATATATATATATATATATATACTGTATAATATATATATATATTATCAGTATTATAATATTCTGGAACTCTTATGCATTTCCCCCATTTTTCATTTCAATGACAAATGGCACAGAAAGATAGCACTGCACAATTAAATTAAAATACAATTCATTGTTAAATGGAGGGAAAATATTTTTTATTTGTTACTGTATCCCCCCAGTTTGCAAATACCTGCACAATTCATTAAAATACAATACATAGAAGAATAATACATTTAAAAACTGTTTCTCATACAGTACACCTTTGCCATACAAAAGCTTATTGTAAACTAAAAATAAATAAATACATCTAGACTGATACTTTGAAATCAGATTAGAAAACTAACTAGATCTAGAAGAATACAATCCATTTGACACGAATATGTATTTTCCAGTATAAATAGTAAACACAAATACGTGTTGGGGGACTTGTATTAAAATAGAATTTACTTTAAAATGGCTTGAGCTGCCTCTATCGGTAGTATCAATGCTATAAAAATATATAAAGCTAAGTACTACCTGCTTTCTGTGCACGGACAGTGATCAATATAGGAACAAAAAATTATGTTTTGTTTTTTTGACTGCAAAAACTTGCTCATATCAGAATCCAAAACATGCAGTGAGTTTGTAACTTTTGTTAATACGGGGTCAGCCTTGTTTCTAGCAGTTCAGCTCTTCAGTTCATGTTCTCATTCTCCACCAATGTGAATAAGTGTGTTAAAATGATATCGGCTATAAATCACATCATCAGAGTAATCCAGCAGGTCAAGTCCTATCTCAAATCTGGCTTCTCACTCTTCTGGGAGGATCATCTTCCAAGATATAAAACCAAACGAGCAAGATGGGCTGAATGGCCTCCTCTCGTTTGTAAACTTTCTTATGTTCTTATGTTCTTATATCTCCCTCCTCCTGATGAACAGCCCACACAAACACACGAAGCCTGCCATGTTCTGCACTCATAGCAATGAATAGGCTATAAACATGCAAGTAAGTAGCCCATCCTGTTCAGGCAAGTTAACAATGCATTTTAATATATTCATGTGGCAAAGTGGTTTGCAGTGTGCAGGTGTAGAGGTGATGTGATACGTAGCAAACAGACAAAAAAGTTTACGCTCCAAACAGATCTTTATTTTGTTTGTAATCCGGGTCGTTGTGACCTTAAATAATAATCCTTAAAATAATAAAAAATAATAATAAAATCCCTAAAATAATAAAAAATAATAATAAAAAATAATGTAACCTGTTTTAAACAATGGGTTACAGTTATACACAGTATAAACACACACAAAGACACAGTATAGTGGTGAAATACAATTTATTTGTGTACAGTTGTGAAGTGTTGTCTGGGTTAGTGATGGCCTTAAGCAACAGCTCCCGGTACGTGTTAGCCGTCTAATAACAACAAACGAATATAACTAGACATGACAAAACAAACAAACACTAAACACTCACGGTACTTTTTAGTTCTCCTTTAGCGGTTCGCAACCATAACAAAGGAACAGATCACTTAGCCACGTCCCCTTTTGTACCGTCACTCACGCCTCCTTGGTTAGGGAGTGCAACCATTTCTCCTCCAATCCGCGGTTGCCAAATCGCTTCCCTTCTGGGGCAATGACTTGGTGAACAGTGGCTCCGCCCCCTTTCTAGATAGCCAACTTCCACCTTTCCCTGGAATTAACTGTCAGACCATTCAGTCCGGGGCACTCTGTTCCCTTTACACAGCGCCCTCACAGGTCGGGAGGGAGATTTATAACCAAGATTCATTCTTTCTCTGTCACAATGCATTACAAATGATGAAATACTTAAATTGCCTAATTATTGGATATTTTAATATAGACGTTTTTATTATTACTATTGGCTTAAATATATGGTTCTGAACACATAAATTATGCTTGGAAATGTCACCAGACTGGTTTTAATTTGCCTGTTTGTTCTTTCCTCCAGCTCTAAGGATTGTGGGCGGTATAGAATATGACATTTTTGTCCCCCCAGTAAGAATGACTACACTACTGACTGGAAATTCCTTTCGAGTAAAACTTGGTCAGTTATTTTTTTTTCTCTTCATTGGGAAAGCCTTTACTTCTTAAAAAAAACTCAAGTGTGTATTTGTTTCCTTTGCTAGTGTTAGGCACAGGTCCTATTAACTCTATATGTAATTCTGTCCATGGGCCATTCCTTCACTGGTCTTAAAGTCATACATCATTGTTGCTTGTTGTCAGGTTATTTTAGACCCATACCGGGCAATTATCACAGTAATTTTGTCCTTTTTCATTTCAGGCCGCCAGGCTATATATTTTTTTCTCTGATGAGTTTTCTTGGTGCCCTGCTGTTCACCTGAAGGAGTGTCATGTACAGAATAGATCAATTTAGGTCTTAACTGTGTTGGTACTACCCAGACTGGGATTGCCCATTCATCATATATCAAAATTTGCTGATCTAATGTTCAATTTGCTTTAATGAGATTTAAAGGTAAAGCCTTCAGGCAGTTCATTTCCCGTTTTAGTATTGCAGTTATTGTCGTTTTTGTATATGCGCAACCTCAATGTCAGGTTATTTATTAGCTGAAATAGAAGAGCCTGTTTGAGCCCTTTGTTTAGAATATCAATAGAATATCCTCCATAGAGTCTGATTACTAGCGGGTTTCACAATTGTAACTTCAGAGAAATGTCTAAATAAGACCTGGCCATCCTAGCTTGGATTATGATACCGCTCCTCTAGCACAGGTAGTAGCAGGGCAAACCTGGTCCCATGCTACACCCTGTATCATGCAATGCTGATATTAGAACAAATTTAAGAATTTAGTTCGGGACCTCTGGGTCCCACCAGAGTTGCCAGTGTAAGGTTTAAAAATTACAGTAAACATGGAATTAACTATTTTGTTACACTATGAGGACCATTTTTCTAATTTGAACAATGCTTACCAAATGAATGTAAGTCTGTGACAAGATGGCGTGTGTGAGTGACGTCGGACCAGAGACCGGGAGCAACACAGAACAGACAGACAGTGAGGTTGGTGAAGCTGAGCACTTGGTTGTGCTCGGTCCAACTGCACGTGAATAAATTAAAGTGCACTTTCCCGTGTTCACATACTAATACTTTAAATGCACGTGAAGTGATTTGTGCCATCCTCGTGCCTAAATACAAATCTACATTTTTAAATACACGTGAAACACAGACCCGCTTATATCCCGTGTACCAATGACTATACACCAACATTTACACACAACACGTAACATACAATATACACGGGGGCACTTTGCCACAAAGTCCCATATACGCAGGACTTTGCTTTTGTCTTTAGGTCAGTAACAAACTGATCGATGGTTTCTCCCAATGCTTCAACATGTGTATTCACATGTCATTGTGTGGCATTAAATGCTCATCAAATTTTTGTAACAACACTTCTAACTCTTATCTGTTCTCATCATTGGAAAATTGAAAAGTTATTATAAATTTATAAAAATATTCTCTATATTATTTCAGTGTTTTACCTCTATGGCACCACATATTTTATGGAGTCTTACACAGGTGGCCATTGCCAAAAACAAGCTTTTTTAGAACAAACCTTCAGTAAAAGACCACAACTTAACTTAATCACTCAGAGTAGTGCTCCATCTATTGGCACAACCCAGTACTGCACATGAATAGCAATAACAAACCCATTTAACACTAGAATGTTCAAGGCGGTCATTTTGACCTTTTTTGGAATTTAACCCTTAGCAGTCCATTTATTCAGCGTGTCTCAGGCGCGTCAGGTCCAATTTATTTTCACATGCGCAGTTTATTTTAGACGCGCTGTTTAAAAGTATTTTTTTCCACAGTAAATCAGGTTTAAAAGGCACTGCATATCAACAGGACACTCAGTACTGCATCTCCAGCCCAGCCCCACCCCTTGTTCGCTGTTTCTTTCACATACTTCTTGATAGTAGTGCATACAGATATATCATCTCCTGATCACTCGTTTTATCACCAAACTCCTCAATAATGCGATCCAAGTCATTATTTTATGACTATAACATCTAAAAAAAGCTCTGCAAATGTCTGTGATATTCTTTGAGCGCTGGATGCAGAAGCAGCTATCTTGTTTGTTTATGTCCGTGTTATCTATGTGATGCCGGGGCTATCTGTATTCATGAGATACGCCCCTTTTTTTCAGCTTCTCTCGGCTCCTATCGGCCATTGAATGGTTTTCTCTGCTTTTTCCAGAGAAAAAACGACTACAGACCTGTTTTTTGCATCTTTTTGATGATGTTGGACTAGGTCTGACATAGGACCGCAAAGGGTTAAAATGTAAATTGCTGTGCATGTGTTTAAGATAAGGAGCATGCTTTCCTGACTTTTACTAACTATATGTACTAATGTCCCTTTCAAAGAAAGAATTCCCCAAACAAAGAAAAAATTAGCGAGATAAAATAATGTAATACCTATTCCGACCAGGTGCAGTCAAATTAACCGATACATATTATAACAATTAAATGTTGCGGTATTATTTGTGTTTCTCAGTCGGGACTTGCAGCTGTATTGAAGTTTGTTTATATCAGTCTGCATTCCTCAAGTGAGCTGACTGTTGACATTGCTATTGTTTCAATGAGCCTCTGATAGCTCATCAATCAGCCCTGACAGCTCACGGTGCCAGGCTGTCTGTCTGCTCTGGTTACTATAAGTCACACCTTTTTCTAAGAAGTTCAGTGTTACCCCAATACGCATTGCAAATGGATCGCTGAAAAAGCAGGACAGAAAAGAGTGTTTGGAATTACTGAAAATTTTACCATACAAGATTCTGATGCAGCAAAGATGGACAATGCAGTAAATGCACTGCATATTTTGAAAAAACACAGTATCTGTGTGATTTGTACCAGCACTCAGACTTTGTAAAAAATTGTAAATGAAGTCCGTTCTGTTCAAATGTTTATTTATTCATGTAATTTCAATTATAGTATGTCTGTATTGTGAGAAAGTATAGTCCGGAGAAATGCAGGACTACACCTCCCAGAAGGTCACGGGCTGAAAAGCCTTCATTTGTTAATTGTTAATTATCACCTGCATCTGGCTATTATTGTAAATTAGAGCCAGGTGCAGAGTATTAAAGGAGAGCAGTCAGAATGCTCTAGACTGCTGCTGTGTGAAGAAGCCTCATTGATAGTGTGCTCAATCGTATTAAAAGGTACTTTTGTTTTCGTCTTGAAAAACTGTGTGTTTTTTATGATTTGTCAGGTAAACAGCTTAGCCGTCCTGCGAGTGAGTCAAGGAACCGACAAATGTATAGTTAGTGCTCAAACAGAGCTAGGTTTTGTTAAAGTTTTACGACGGACACACTTCTCTTCCATAATTGTTGTGAAGAACCTTCTATTTTTATGGCTTTAATTATTATATATTTTCGACTGTTATTTGTGTGTGTGTGTGTATGTATGTGTATATCAACAGCTAATAATGCCACATGCTTACATTGTGAAATATCAAAAGCAAACCCAGTTGCTCTTCAGGGCTTCACATATGCTTTCCCTTCTGGTATTGTACATATTACATTTTGTTTCTTGGGTTATATGATGTATAATTTATTATTTAAACTCCTGAGGTTTTGTGGCTTTGAAGAAAAATTGAATTTTTTGATGCTTTTGTGATGCTTGACAGATCAGAATATTGCTTGTGTGAGTGTGTGATTATGTCTGTGCCTGTGTGAGGGAAGAACGATGTTGTAGGCAAACCACAGGACTCAAAATGTGCTATTCAAGTCACTTTTATATTTTGTTTTACCTTTTTATAATATCTTTCATTAAAACTCTTCCTATTTTGTATGCTATTACCCACTACCCACAACCTAGTCCCCACTACTAATCCAACTTGATAATCAATATAAGTGGAATGGAGAGAATCCTTTCCCTCCTTGAATTCATTTCTTAGAAATTTTAACCCAATGTAATCATCCTGATCATTAGTGTGACCTAAACTAGCTCTTGCATCTAAAGCAATTCCACTGGGAAATGTTATTATTGTGCCGCCATGTGCTGTTGTCAGCTTGACTGTGGCTGACAAGCAGCTTTATAGGAAAAAGGAGATAAACTGGATAAGATCATATAAAGATTTAAACACACAGAGGTGATTGAACTGGCTAGTAGCAAGCTCAACATTTTGTTCTGCAGCACTGTTTTCTGTAAAATAAATAAATAAATAAATAAATATTTAGTGTTTTTTTTTTTAAAAGCAATCTTTTCTGTGCAGCTTTTTTAAATCAAAATACATTTGTTGTATACATTTGTGGCAGAGCAAGAGCTCTGCCTGTAAATAGTATTTACATTTTGTGTGTTGTGGTGGTGGTTGGCATGGATGGGGTTAATTCCTGTCCCTGCCACAAACGTGAGAATGTGACTACTCCATATAGAATAATTGGTGATAATTGGGAGCAGCCACATCATATAAAAGGAGAGCTCAGGGCTCCATTACTAAACACAGTTTTTACAAACAAAAAGGTTGTCACACTACCTTTTTCTCCATGACAGCCTCTCTTCACAGACTGGAGACTGCGCAGAACAAACATTTCTGCCCTGTTATATACCTGCCTGCTAATTACAGGCAGGTGATACAAATTAAATAAGCTAATTACACCTGTGTCTGTGCGAGCACAGCCGCACCCACACACATTTATCTGGCAGGGACAGAAATAAACCCTATCCCTGCCAGCCACCAACACATTTTCTTCAGGCAGGGATTTGCCCTGCCACAGTACCAAATAATCTTTCCAAAGAAATGTGTGAGAAGAATTTCAAAAGCTAAAGAACTGTAGCGAGCATAGGAGTAATTGACGCTGTCACTGAGCTAGTTAAGATCCCTTAGGTCTGGCCAGGGGTGGAAAATATACAAAGTAAACACTGGTGTTCAGGCAGGCTCATTGTCTAATTTAGTGCTGTAAATGCCTACTGACTGTAACTACGATGCTGAGGTGTGGCAGTTTAAAGACATGGAAGTGAGCCAATATTATGTTAAAATAATTAAATTGGCTCATGGAGTACCCAGAATGGTATGTTTGTGTGAACAGATTGAGATAGACAAGTACAGCACCTTTCATAACTGTCCTGCAGGAGATTTTGAGCTAAAGGTAATAAGTTCCAGGAAGATACTGTCCTCTCCGAGACACAAAGATTGTAATTGTGACAGATGTCATAAAAGACAGGATCCAGTTAAGAAGGGAGATTGCACAGCTTGTTTTCCTAACTGGTACCATGCTTATGCCACAATTAGCCCAGGACAGCTGGTCCAAATCTTTGACAGAAAAGAAATAGTGAGGGCTACTTGTCTCAGGTGCAAAAATCATGTAGAGTGGGCAGCCACTGAAAGTATACAGTGCAGGGAGCATACAGAGGGAGTTGCAGTGCATTACAGGGGCCAACCAGAGAGGATTCAGCAGACCAGTGATGCGAAATACTGGATGCCAGGGACAAGGTCTGCTACCTGCCGTGGAAAAGAAGCAAGACTTTCACCCTAATTAAACGAACAACGTGGAGTTCTCAGTTACTGAAGACAGCCACTGGAAGGAGCCCGCTTGTTTTCAAAATAACTGTTTTTCGAGCCTGACCACACACTGAACTTTTTATAAACTAAAAAAGGAACTTCTTGTATTCCAACCAACAGTTTCTCTGAAAAACAACAACACATCAAACTTCTTGTACTTCATGTACCAAATAACAGCTTTTCTGGGAATAACAAATTGAACTTTCTGTGAACTGCTAAAATATTTGTGCTTAGCGATTACCATCTAAACAAACATTCTGTTCACTGAACAAAAACATGATGTTGCTTGCAACTGCAGTATCACCAGTTAACCGCTGCGGTCTGGTGATGTGTTTCTGAAGAATTGCCACAAAAAGTATTTTGCTAAAGGTGTTAGTACAGGATCTGGCCAGGATGTTTAACTAAGATGCTAGCTGGTTGAAATTAATTATTATTCTATAAGTATAAGCATTCTTTAGCCTGTTTTTATTAATGCATAGTAAGCTCATTAGTTTTCAAACACATTATAACTACATAAGCAAGAGAAGATACAAGTGACATCAAAGGGATGAGTTGGCAAACTATACCAAAATATTCTCAATCTTCGATCTCGACCTGAGCTTGTGAGTTGCTGGACCCAGCCTTTGCAGTTTGAATCCGAAATTGAGACACTGCCTGAAAACTCCTTATCTATTTGACTTCATCTAACTCAGTGGTGGGCAGTTTCGGTCCTAGAGGGCCGATGTCCCTCCTAGTTTTTGTTCCAACTGTATCCTAAATTACTTAATTGGACCAATTAAGGGCTTATTAGAAACTTAATTGGTCCAATTAAGTAATTTAGGATACAGTTGGAAAAACTCAGGAGGACACCGGCCCTCCTGGACTGGAATTGCCCACCCCTGATCTAAGTGCGGTGAATTAATTACGCCTGAAAAGCAGAGGGTAAGCAAAAATGATCTGCCTGAGAAATATATGTCTTATATACAGGTAGTGAAAAAAAAATGGAAACACCAATGTAAAGTCACGTAATAGAGTGTTGGGCCACTATGGTATCCCGCTCTGTGGAGTTCTCGGCGGACCGTTTTTGATGAAACTGGCTGCTTGCGCCCCCGGTTGAAATTTGCAATCAATTGATCTGCAGTTGCTCGCCTGTTTTGCCTTGCACTTCGAATTAATGCATGGATATCATGATCCTGGAGTATGCGCTTCCGCCCACTGTTGCCCTTTGCTGATGATATCTTTCCCTCGGAGTTCCATGCCGACATCACCTTAGACACCGTTGCTCGTGAAACATCAGCAAGTTGAGCTGTCTTAGTCACTGAAGCTCCTGCCAAATGCGCCCCAACAATCACCCCTCTTTCAAAGTCACTGAGGTTCTCCTCTTGCAGCCATGCTAGCCATAATTATAGGCAACCAGGCCTGTCCAGCATTTTTATACATTACCCTAAACATGCTGGGATGTTATTTGCTTAATTAACTCATGCTTTCAATATACTTGGTGTACCAAGGTGTTTCCATTTTTTTGTTCATTACCTGTATGTGTTTATTATGGTATTACTGTTAGCTTTAGATGGGTGGATATGATGTGGATATGGTGGATATGTTTTGTATGCCTGAATAACACAGCACTGTTTTATAAAAGCTTTTATAGAATTGAGTTCTTAAAGATAGGATTATCGTTTCAAGTTTACTATTTTTTAACTGAGGGACTAAACTCTTGATAAAACATAATCTCTCTGAAAGAGGCAACTTTTCTTTATTCCCAAAGCTTAAAAATAGGATGACATTCTTGAAAGACAGAACTGTGATGTTGTAAACTAAAAACTGTTTCTAAATTGAGAATGTGTTCTGAATAAAAGTGGTATGTAGTCTTAATAAATATAGTTTCTCTGAAGGAAGCTGTTATCCTATTATAAGTGTTGTGACTGTTTTTTTGTTCCTCTCAAAAGGTTTATTGGGTTGCTTAAATTCATTTAACTTGGGCCTAGAGCACAAATATATAATTCACCTAACCCACCAGGATACATGTCTGTACTGTGACTACCCTTATGAGGCACAAATTTGACAATGCACACACCAAGGCTCTTTCAGGTACAATGCATTTTTTATTGGCAGCACGAAGTCACAGGCAGCCCCTACCCACCCTGGAGCGCTACACCGATTCCCACGGTAACGCTCAAACGGTAACACTCAAACGGTAACACTCAAACTGTAACACTCAAACTGTAACACTCAAACGGGCAAACACAGAATGGATAGGACTGCAGTCCGGTAGGCCGTTAGGACCAGGGCAAGTAGTGATCCCAGTCACGTTGGTGCTGGGAGGTCCACGTAGCGAGCTGGAAAGCAAGCGTCCGGTTAAACCGCTCCACCAATCCATCACTCTGCAAGTGAAGCGGTGTTGTCTGGGTTTTCTTTATGCCCAGGTATACCAACTTTCAGCACTCTGCAATAACTGGTTTTCGAAAGACGAATTTTTACATTTAGGCCATTTTTTTTTAATCCAATATGGCAGCCAAACCATGTGACCTATGACATATGTTCAATTAACATCTACCAACTTCCCACAAGCATCCTACCGAATTTCATGAGTTTTCGAGCAACTTTTGGCGGAAAGAATAATAATAATAATAATAATAATAATAATAATAATAATAATAATAATAATAATAATAATTTGTATTATTCAGAATCTTCATAGCGCATAGCAATGTTTTGCGTTTGTAAGAAATATCACTGCGCTTTATCAGAATCAGTACAATCCCTGTGGGAAGAGTAATTAATTCCCCAGATATGTGAAGAAAAATATCAAAACAAACTATTTTATTTTGAAAAAAATATTTTGGCAATATGTTAACCACAGGAGATAGCAATGGTTAGTTGTGTGTTTGTTGTAAACTCTAAAGTGTGTTCTGCAACATTTTAAGGGAACAACAGGGCATTTAAATAACAACAACAGTATAGACATGCACATACGTAATCCAGAACATTTTTATATAAAATAAATCATTAAAAAGCTTCCTAACAGAGAACTGGACTTTTAAGTATTCCTTATTAAGTTGTATTGAAAATGGCAATTTGTTTAAGGTAAATATCCCAGTTAAGGGCTGTGCAATGGAAAATAAATTTAATTTAAGAGTAAAATAAAAATATAAAACTGGTGGAATTATGGAAAGCATGATTTCAGCATTGTTTTATCTTCCTAAACCAAATTAGTCACGCCTTATCGTTACAGCACTGAAAACGACCCAAATAGATACCATTTTAGTAAAGCATAGTCTTCAAAATACTTTAATTGTGGTTATTGAATAAGCAAACTTTGAGCTTCTGTGTTCAGGTCTGTTGTGCTGCAAGTACTTAGTATATAATTACCTTATATAAAACTGATGTACAAAATACAGAGACAATACAGGAAACATGTTTGAAAGGAACATTTGGAGTGCCACCTGTGGGACTTTTGAAGAGGAACATGACAAAACATGTACAAGTACCATTAGAGGGTCCTTATACGCTTTTAAAAATTCAATAAAGCTTTTCATCTCCACATGGGCTTTCAAGCCTGTGATATTAGACCAGGATCTTGGTTCCCTTTTCTATTGAGTATTTTAGACTAAAAATAAATAAATGGCATGTATGTAAAGAAAACACTTCAAAGATGAAGAGACTCAATTAGGAAGAAACAGTATGAAATAGCTAGTTCAAAATCTCAGGAAAGATAAAAAAAAAATTTTTTTAAAAATCTAAAATCCTAGGTCAGTAGCTCTCATCAGACCAGGTCTAAAGAATATACAAACCGGTCTAAAGAATATATACATGTGTTAATAGTAGCAGCCTACAAGTAAGCTGTGCATTTAGACACTGATTCTAATTTACAGTACATTTAAATTCATCAGAAGTTAATTTTCTCATAAGGAAATTTTGTATATGTGGCTGCTGTACTGTCTTACAGTGCAACAGCATACTGGTTTAGGGTGTGTTGTTTGAGTGAGTTGTTCGCATTGCATCTATGAGACTATCCAATCACGTTAGCCTGCAATCATATGATGCGGTATGCGTCATGTGTTTTACTTGGGGTGTCTGGTTTTACTGGCGAAGTGTTTTACTGGTGGCTGGTGTTATTGACGAGCCTATCTGTAGAAAAAGAGCGCGGCATCACACGCCGGCGAGTTGGATGTGAAGCATCACGCCAATGCAATACAACATTATTATTATTATTATTATTATTATTATTATTATTATTATTATTATTATTATTATTATTATTATTATTTATTCTGACTGTGAATTGAAGCTTGCGTGAGTAATCGAAGCTCAAAAAGTAAAAATGAATTTCAGCATGAGCAAGGAGTTCTACAGTTATGTCATCGGCAAAAAGGATGTTATGCACATGGCCAAGTCATCCAGTTGTGGTACTTGCTTCCTTACTAAAACAGAGTGCTGTCATTTGTTAAAAGGCATGCAACATCTCCCAACAGGTGCTGCCGACATTCTCTGTCTGGTGTGGACTTGTCCATACACTGAAACTGCATGTCTGCATCCACTGAATTGGTTGGAAGTGTAAGGCAAAGCTTTGCCAAGTTATACAGATGTGGAAAACGATTAGAAACAGTCCCAAAACTCGGCTACTACTTTAATAAATTCCATATACGCAGCATGTTTGTCATGTTATTTGTCAGGCCTGTCAGGCCAGCCCGTCCAAAGAACTCTACTTTCACTGTTTAGCGCCCTCACAGGCCGGGAGGAAGATTTACAACCAAGATTCATTCTATTTCTGTCACAGGGCCCCACTATAGAATGATGGGATTAAACTGCCTTTCATTTATATTAGGGCTGTCACTCGATTAAGATTTTTGATCGGTTAATGTAGGGGCATTAGTTAATAAATCGGGAGATTCATCCATGCACATTTTTAATAAAGGTTAACAATCTTATAGTGGCTGCCCTGCATTGTAATCGGCCTACATAAAAAAATCAGTAGAATCTAAAATAAAATAAGTCTAATTGGAAATTGGTCATTTTAAAAGTGTTTTATTTTAGTAAATGTAACACATTTTCACAGAACAATGTCAATCCAAAATATAATGCACAAGAGCTGAGAATATATTTATTTTTTTTGTCTTTCATGCAAACATACCTGTGGCAAAGTGGTTAGCAGGGTACAGGTGATGTGTTGTGCAATGAAGAGACAGACAGTGATATCCAATCAGAAAGTGATTTAATTTTGTAATCCAGGTCTGGTGACCAAACAATAAATCCCAGGCAATACACAGCAAGGTGTATTGCACTGTTGTAAATACAGGGTTTGCAGTCCCAAATAATAAACACAGTCAAAGTACACACACACTATACAAACACGGTCACCAGTCCTGGGTGAGTGCTGTAGTGCTCTTGGTGTAAATACAGTTTATCGTGATACAAGTGCAGAGATGTCCGGGTTAGTGCTGGCCTCTGGCGACAGCTCCGGAACGTGTTAGCCATCTACTAATAATAACAAATAGCAACAATTAGTGACAAACAAACAAAACACTCATGGTACGATAAACACAATACGGGTCCTTCCGGGTCCTTCCTTAACCATAAATGAAGGAACAGATCACGTCGCTCCGTCCGCTATTTGTACCGTCACGCATGACCCCTTGGTAAAAGCTTGCAGCTGCACTTCCAATCCGCAGCTGCCACATCGTTTCCCTTCCAGGTCAATATTAGTGCACCGAAGCTCTGCCCCCTTTCTAGATGACCGACTTCCTTTTAATCCTGGGAATTAATTGTTAGGCCAACCAGTCCAGTGTACTCTGTTCCCGTTACTTAGACGGCCTCACAGGTCGGGAGGGAGATTTACCACCAAGAATCATTCTATTTCTGTCACAATACCGTATATAACACTTATTTGCCCATTTTTTTTACATTATATTTCGGCATTCAAAATATATATATATATACTTTTCAGGACCATGAAACAGGTAAACATCGGTTAAAACAACTCTCCTACCCATGTTCCACAATATAGAGTAAATTTCATAGAACAGCCTATGAAAAATGGTTGTGAATATCAAATGAATATCGAACTTCAAACCAACCTTTACCACTGGCGATGCCATGTTGCTGGTTTGTATAGAACGTGCATTGACTTTCCTTGCATATTCAAATGGGGTGGGGCAATATTGGATTTAATTTTAATTACCCAGACAATGACCTTCTAAAAGGACTGACAATGATTCTAAAAGGATGTTGCTAATAGAGGACAATCTAAACGTTTTGCTGATTTTATATATCTGAAATTCTCTGATGACTGCCCTAATAATCGCTAGATTCGTAGCTAGTAGCTTTTGACAAAAAATGTCGCCAAGTCAGCCCTTAAAGTCTCTAGATTTAGCAACAATTTCGTTAAGTTGGCAACACTGGTAGCAACAACAAACCAGATACAATCTGACGCTTTCTAGCGCGCATTCTTTCTCAGCAGGAGATGTTGGGAAATGGAGTTCATATATAACAGTATTAAAATAGGGAAAATTAAAACAGAACAGAATGTATTGTACAGATGCCGTTTACATTTAACAAAAACAATGTTATTTTGATTCTTGCACCCTTGCATGTATAGATGTTATCCTTCGGGCACCCTCTGCTGCAGCGAACCACAACTCAACTCCTGCTATTTATTTGAAAAATGTCACCTGACTCTCACAATAGAGATCTCGCTAATAAGACAGAAGAAATATTTAAATTAGTATATTGAGGCTCTTTTCATTCATATTTTTTCTTAGTACATATGACAAAATGTATACTTTGCTAAGTGTTGCAACAAAAATGCAAATTGCGGTATGCTTGCACTGCGACTGGTCCATTTTGGTACACCTACCCCTGAGTCAGTAAAGCTGCAGTGAAAGTGCTGGTTGCACACTTTTATTAAACACAAAAAAATAAATAAACAAACAGGACATGAGGGCCAAAATAAAAGGTTAAAACAAAACACAATAATCAGATTTGCTCACAAAGAAATCCTTTGTATTGTCCAGGCTGGGCATACCCTTCACTGGACTTTCAAAACACAAAAAAACCACAGTTCAAACATACCCTAACCTCACATTCTAACCTCCTTCGCAAACACCTCTAACACAAAGAATTTTCTCCCCTTTATATACATGTGACCATTCCCCAATTAGTACCTAAGTATCTAATTAGGCCAGGGCATGGCCACATTCCGTCTGTGATTGTTCTGGCAGGGATGAAATTAACCCCATCCCTGCCAAATTTACATTTAAAAACACCACCCACACCCACACACTATTTGCACATACATTTAGATTAATGAAACAATAATAATCCAAAATACAGTAACTGTTCAGCCTAGCACTCAAGAATGCATAACCAAGGCATTTTGCCACATATGGGCAGTAGTGTGGAGTAATGGTTAGGGCTCTAGACTATTGACCGGAGGGTCATGGGTTCAATCCCAGGTGGGGGACACTACTGCTGTACCCTTGAGCAAAGTACTTTACCTAGATTGCTCCAGTAAAATCACAACTGTATAAATGCGTAATTGTATGTAAAAATAATGTGAAATCTTGTAACATTTGTAAATTGCCCTGGATAAGGGTGTCTGCCAATAAATAATAATAATAATCTGGCAGAGTGTACCATTGTTACTGGGGTGTATGTTTTATTTTGCTAAATATGCTGTAGAACGTTATGTACAACACGGAAGCTGACTGTGGTGGGCTCCACCAGCCAGCACGGCCGCCCTCGGGTGGCAATGCTCATCAGCCAACAACTCCGGCCTCGGGTGGCAACGCTCGTCAGCCAACAACACCGCCCTCGGGCAGCAAGCGTTAAGCCAGCCAACAACACCGTCCTCAGGTGCCAGCGATTGCCAGCCTGCACAGCCACTCTCATGCTGCAACACGCGCCAGCCAACACGGCCACCCTCAGGCTGCAACGCTCGCCAACCAGCATGGCCACACTCAGTTGCCAGCATTCACCATCCAGCACGGCCCAGGGGAACTCAGCCCTCCCCCGGGCTGCTTTGCAACCCTGCCCGGTGCTTCCAACTGCCGCCGCTGGGAAAGGAGACTGCCCAACACTGTCAACGCCAACAGCCCTCTGCAGCCCCAGCTCAGCACAGGGGAACTCAGCCCTTCCCCCGGGCCGCCTTACAACCCTGCCCGGGGCTTCCAACTGCTGCGCAGCTGCGGCGGGAGGATACCACCACACCACATCCTACCGCCAGGAATATGAGTATCCCCACAGTTTCGCTGCCGCCTCGGAGGACACGGGGTGGACACAACTGGTGCAGCACCAGATTGAGATGGGAGACACCCGCCCCATCAAGCAGCGCCCTCGCCACCAGCTACTCGCCCGCCAGGAAGCCGCAGAGCAGGTGCTGGAGGAGATGAAGGCGACGGGGATCATAGAGCTATCTGACAGCCCCTGGACTTCGCCAGTGATCATGGTGCGGAAAAAGGATGGCAAGTGGCACTTCTGCGTTGATTACCAGTGAGTGAACGATGTGACGGAGAAGGACTCCTACCCCTTTCCCCGCATCGACAAGTCCCTGGACCTGGTGGCTGGCTCTAGAAGATTCTCTTCGCTGGACCTCCACAGCGGCAACTGGCAGGTCGCGCTGGACCCTTCTGCATGCCCAAAGACTGCCTTCTCTACTGGATGGGGTCTGTGGTAGTTTACCGTGCTGCTGTTTGGAATTTGCAACGCCCCCGCAACATTCATGGAGAAGGTGCTGGCCGGAGTACGCCTCTCGGAGTGCCTGGTCTACCTGAAAGAACTACTGGTCCATGGAGGAACCTTCCAGGACGCCCTGGCCTCCATGCATGAGGTGCTCTGGTGAGTGAGGGGAGTGGGGCTGAAACTGCACCCAGAAAAGTGCCAGCTGATGCACCAGGAGGTCCCATTCCTTGGCCATCGAGTAGGAGCAGAGGGGATCCGGACAGAGGCTGACAAGATCGCCACAGTGAGGGACTGGCTTGTCCCAGTCAACCTCCAGCAGGTCAGAGGCTTCCTTGGGCTCGCGTCCTACTGCTGGAGGTTTGTGCAGGGCTTTGCCGCCGTTGCTGCCCCCCCTGTACAGCCTCCTGAGGAAGGATGAGCCCTTTTCTTGGACCCCGGAGTGCCAGGAGGTGTTTGCGTCCCTGCAGAGTGCGCTGTGCCATTCCCCGGTGCTGGTCCCCCCGGATGTCTGTTCTCCTGCTGTACACGGATGCGAGCAACGAGGGGATCGAGGCTGTCTTGTCTCAGCCGGGTCCTGAAAGGTAGTTGTCCCCGGGGCGATGCGTCACCACCGCCGCACACCAGCGGGACTGGGACATCCACCTGCCCGTCGTACTGTTGGCCTGCCGCTCTGCTGTACAGGACTCCACCGCCTGCACCCTTGCCCTGCTCATGCTGGGGTGTGAGCTGCACACGCCAGCAAAGTTTGCCTTCGGTTGCCCACCAGACGCTGCTAGTGTACCCCTGGGCCCTGAGTATGCCAGGAGGCTACAGGACCGACTGGAATCGGCCCACCACTGGTGTACGGCAGAAGCAGAACTACGACATCAGTGTACAGGGGTGCCCCTTCACCACTGGGTAGCTTGTGTGGGTCTTCAGCCCTAAGAGGTAGCGGGGCCGTTGCCCCAAATTGGACAGCCACCGGCTCATGCCTTGCCAGGTCCTGGAGCCGATCAGGGATGTGGCCTACAGGGTGCATCTGCCTCCCAGAGGCCGCAAGGTGGTGCTGCCCCGGGATCGGCTGGCCCCCTACCTGGGACGGCCCCAGCATCGTCGGACCCGGCAGTTCCTGACAGTCCTCTACTGCCCACTCCTGATTCAACCCGCCCTGGCAGTCCCCTTCTTTCCACTCCCGGGAGCCCCCAGGCTAAGGGTTCCTCCCCTGACCGTCCAGTTTCTCCATCCCCTGAGGCTGACAGGAGCCCGTCATCCACACAGGGCTCACACCCGCAGAGACAGCATCGCCTCCCGGGTCGCTTTCGGAACTTCCCTCGAGGACAAGGGACTGAGGGGAGGACTGTGTAACTTTAAACTGTTGGAATAGCAGTTTCTATTATACTGCATATAATGTAACGACCCAGGACTTATACTGTTACACGACTGGTCTACGGACCATGTGTGTGTGTGTGTAGGCATGGAGGCGGTAAGCTTGCCTCAGCCGGGATTGATTGACGTCCGGGTAGGCGGGGACATGAAAGCCTACATCAACGCGGACAGAGCTGACAGATGAGTCAGACAAACTGCTTTGTGAATGTGCAAGACTGTTGTTATTGGTGTGGCCCAGGCTAACAGGGGCCAGGAAAAACCATGGATTCGAGTACCTGCAAATTGTGTGTATCTCCTTTCTTCATTTTCCACGGTATGCTACAATATTAATTTACCCATTGTAAATCATTTTGGGAACTAAAATGTCAATAATCGTTATAAGGCGAAACACAAATAACGTGGTCTCCAATTATGGATTACTTCCGTTATAACAGAGTAACACTGTATGGATATGTGATGCATATATGTAACATATAAAACGGTTACATTGCATATATTATAATATATTGAAAATACGTGTTCTTTCCATATGGGATCTCTCCTAATATATCCACAGATACACATTTCTGCTTTGTTTGTTTGTGATATTTAGAGTTGTCCAGAAAAATTATTTGAATGGCGCTGACACAACTGGGATAGCTGTTTCAGTACCCTAGATTTCCCATAAAGTTTGGTCCTGTAAAGATAGTCACAGTAATTTGACTCTCTATATAGGCTAATGTTTATTTTATTTTTTTTTTAAATACAGCTTGCATCTCATATGGAGAGTAGTTTTGGGTCTCATAAATTATGGCCTAACATCCTATCGACTTAATGATTACACCTTTTCAGTACTTTTTTTTTTTCATTTACAGAAGCAGAACATCTGACCTTCGTCTTGATGTGATAAATCAACTGCCAAGGTTGCCATGGCTACTGAATCTTTTCTTCACAGCTTCCTGTCAGCAGTGATTGCAGGGGGGTAACAATTTAAAAATCCATTTGGAAGGAAAAAATACATCTCTAAATATATACAGTACTGTGCAAAAGTTTTAGGCAGGTGTGAAAAAATGCTGTAAAGTAAGAATGCTTTAAAAAATAGACATGTTAATAGATTATATTTATCAATTAACTAAATGCAAAGTGAGTGAACAGAAGAAAAATCTAAATCAAATCCATATTTGGTGTGACCACCCTTTGCCTTCAAAACAGCATCAATTCTTCTAGGTACACTTGCACAAAGTCAGGGATTTTGTAGGCATATAGTCAGGTGTATGATTAAACAATTATACCAAACAGGTGCTAATGATCATCAATTCAATATGTAGGTTGAAACACAATCATTAACTGAAACAGAAACAGCTGTGTAGGAGGAATAAAACTGGGTGAGGAACAGCCAAACTCAGCTAACAAGGTGAGGTTGCTGAAGACAGTTTACTGTCAAAAGTCATACACCATGGCAAGACTGAGCACAGCAACAAGACACAAGGTAGTTATACTACATCAGCAAGGTCTCTCCCAGGCAGAAATTTCAAGGCAGACAGGGGTTTCCAGATATGCTGTCCAAGCTCTTTTGAAGAAGCACAAAGAAACGGGCAACGTTGAAGACCGTAGACGCAGTGGTCGGCCAAGGAAATTTACTGCAGCAGATGAAAGACACATCATGCTTACTTCCCTTCGCAATCGGAAGATGTCCAGCAGTGCCATCAGCTCAGAACTGGCAGAAAACAGTGGGACCCTGGTACACCCATCTACTGTCCGGAGAAGTCTGGTCAGAAGTGGCCTTCATGGAAGACTTGCGGCCAAAAAGCCATACCTCCAACGTGGAAACAAGGCCAAGCGACTCAACTATGCACGAAAACACAGGAACTGGGGTGCAGAAAAATGGCAGCAGGTGCTCTGGACTGATGAGTCAAAATTTGAAATATTTGGCTGTAGCAGAAGGCAGTTTGTTCGCCGAAGGGCTGGAGAGCGTACACGAATGAGTGTCTGCAGTCAACAGTGAAGCATGGTGGAGGTTCCTTGCAAGCTTGGGGCTGCATTTCTGCAAATAGAGTTGGGGATTTGGTCAGAATTAATGGTCTCCTCAATGCTGAGAAGTACAGGCAGATACTTATCCATCATGCAATACCATCAGGGAGGCATCTGATTGGCCCCAAATTTATTCTGCAGCATAACAACGACCCCAAACATACAGCGAAAGTCATTAAGAACTATCTTCAGCGTAAAGAAGAACAAGGAGTCCTGGAAGTGATGGTATGGCCCCCACAGAGCCCTGATCTCAACATCATCGAGTCTGTCTGGGATTACATGAAGAGAGAGAAGCAACTGAGGCTGCCTAAATCCACAGAAGAACTGTGGTTAGTTCTCCAAGATGTTTGGGCCAACCTACCTGCCGAGTTCCTTCAAAAACTGTGTGCAAGTGTACCTAGAAGAATTGATGCTTGATGCTGTTTTGAAGGCAAAGGGTGGTCACACCAAATATGGATTTGATTTAGATTTTATTTCTGTTCACTCACTTTGCATTTAGTTGATTGATAAATATAAACTATTAACATGTCTATTTTTGAAAGCATTCTTATTTTACAGCATTTTTTCACAACTGCCTAAAACTTTTGCACAGTACTGTATCTGTATTGAGAATTGTTTTCAAAAGACAGTAATGGAACAAATCAGTGGCAGTATAAAGTGCTGAATTCACTTAGGCTAGATTGTATCAATCAATCAATCAATCAATATTTATTTTATATAGCGCCTTTCATAGTGGACCACCATCACAAAGTGCTTTACAAGATGCAGTAACAACAAGAAAATTCAAAGGAAAATAAAAAGGAATGTCCATCACAACTAAAACCAGCATGGTTCCTGCTGATTAAAATCAGTTAAAAAATAGCTTAATTATATGTACTGCCTCTTCACCAAGCATGCTGATTTGTATTAAATCCAGTTATTATGTAAGAGGACAAGCATAATTTAAACATCAAATGTGCTACTTAGGTTTCTGGCAAGCCCTCCTACCTACTGTGTAAAACATATTGGGAGTTGTCTTGTAAACAATCATAAAATCACATTCACGATTTACAGACAATGTTAACTGTTAGTTTATCTGTGAAATTATATACAATCTCACATATTAAGAAAATGATGTCTCAAACACAATACACTACCTTAAATACAGGTTATTTATTTTGCTTTTGTTTTAGAACCAGTATGTATATATAACAAAATATTGACACAGTTCAATTCGGCAAGCAGTCTTTCTGGACTATCTATTTATTATTTTTTTCTTAGCAGACATCCTTATCCAGGGCGACTTACAATTGTTACAAGATATCACATTATTTTTACATACAATGACACTATTTTTTACACATTATTTTTACATACAATTACCCATTTATACAGTTGGGTTTTTACTGGAGCGATCTAGGTAAAGTACCTTGCTCAAAGATACAGCAGCAATGTCCCCCACCTGGGATTGAATCCACAAACCTGTAGTCCAAAGCCCTTACCACTACTCCACACTGCTGCTATAAACTGTTTTCCTTGTATGTCACCTTGCAACATAGCAAACCACCAGGAAAGTATTAACACCTTTTTTTGTTATTTATTTAAGAGAAGGTGAAAGGTGCAAGCCATACATAATACATCTACTTGACTTGTTGTTGAAATTATGTTTTCAGATATTATGACACATTAAAAAGCCCACCTATTTCTGTTTCAGATTCATCTTTGGAAGCAGGGACACGTCATAAAGTTTTGCATAGCACATTTACCCAGGAATCCTATTTTAGTATTGAGAGGAACGGAAGTTCCTCGTACAAGTTATAAAAACTTGTTTGAAACTACCGAGATTGAGAGGAATGGTAGAACTGCTGTTTTCACGACGATGCTGCGGCAAAACTAAATCACTTAGAATTACCATCTATACCAGTACCAAAAGTCTTAAACCTTCTTACATCAAATGTGAAAAAAAACATAAATACCTCTTATACACAATGAGATATAAGTCATCAAAGTAAGCTATTTAATAAAAATATGTTTTGCTGATTATTAGCTCTGGACAGTCAACTGTGTCAAGAATGATTGGAGGTTTAGGAAGTCAAGAGGTTAAGGGTAAGTGCACATTGAAAAGTCTGCGATTGATATTCTTCCTAAAGTTAATAATAATGTGGTTATGACAGTTGAAAATGAAAGTTCAGATTCTAGAAAATTATTTTAAAGAAACTTTGTAGCAGACAAGAATTTCTTAAGCATATTTCACTGATATTGAGTATTTGATTTCACAAGGAAGTCGCTGCATCTTCTTTGGACACATGCCGAGCCTGCTAAAGGCACATGCTGAAACTGACTATGCCCGAGTTTAACTGCGTTTTCCAGCTGGGTTTGCTGGACGTGCCTACTTGTTGCATTGACAAAGGATTAAATTAGCGGGACAGTGCTTCGGTGTGGTTTTCCTTGGACACCCTACTCTTGCTGAATATGGGGCTTACTGAAGTGGTTGCCGAATTCTAACAGACTTAGAGATGGGGGAAGTTCCAGTTACATAGCTACTGGCTAAACATTTAGAGCTAATTGCTTCTGTTTCATTTCATAATTTTAGATTTTGATACTTTTCTCCCGATTGCCTGCTTTTAGTTAATGATTTTATAATTGTAAAGGATTGGGTTTTCAGAGGGGCCTCCTATTGTCTGAATGTTAGTATTTTAACTGGGGTTAACGTTATTAGGTGCTGCTAATTTATAAACTAGATTGTGTGCTTGGTGTCTTGGTCAGAGTATGCGCATTGAATTAGAAATTTTAAAGAACATAGGCCAAAAGTATAGTCAAAGATTGGCACCACCTAGTGTAAAGGGGAATGGGTGGTGTCTTGTGCTGGCTGTTTACAGACCTGGTGCATTAAGATTTCCCCCTGGAGCATCAACATTTTAAGATTTGTAAGCACCATAGTTTATTGAGTAGTTTTATTGCTTCTATTTTATTCTTGCTTTTATTCTGTATAAATAAATATTGTCATTACTTGATCACAGTGTGTTTTGCCTTCTTTTGAGGTTATTAGGTGCTGCTAAACCTCCGTTCCCTATCCCTCTCTGTCTTCTCCTCTGCTGCCCTCGCGCACCTCCCCTCTATCAACTCCTTTTCCCAACTATCTATAGACTCAGCTACCTCAACCCTCTTGTCCTCCCTGACCTCCTGCCTCGACTCCCTATGACCTCTCACCCCTAGACCTGCATGCCTCTCCCTGTCCCAGCCCTGGCTCTCCTCTGTGCTCTGCTTGGCCCGTACCGAACTGCCCACTGCTGAAAAGAAATGGAAGAAAACCAATCTCCCTGCTGCCTTGAATCACTATCGCTCTACACTCATCTCTGCCAAATGCTCCTACTTCCATTTTACCATTTAGTGCTCCACTAACAATCTTCGTAAACTTTTCTCTACCTTCTTCTCCCTCCTTAGCTCACCTCTTCCACCCTTCTCCATCTTGGCTGATCACTTTGCCTACTCCTCCAACTCTTCACTACCTTGCCTCCTTCCCCACCCATACCCTGTCCTCTGCTCACTCCCTCTCCACCACCCTCTGCAACCCCTATTACTCTACCCTCCTTGTCGCCCCTCTCGGACACCGATCTGTGCTCATTACTCCAGAGCCATAAACCCACCACGTTATTTTCTCTCTTCTCAACACCTCTCTGCTCTCTGGCTGTTTCCCCTCTGCCTTCAAACAAGCCTGCATCACCCCCATCCTAAAAAAAACCCTCCTTGGCTCCCTCATCCCTCTAGAACTACTGTCCTGTCTCCCTCCTCCCGTTCCTCTCTAAAACCCTTGAGCGAGTGGTACACCGCCAGCTCTCTGCTTTCCTGTCAACACATTCTCTGCTCGACCCCCTCCAATCTGGTTTTCGCCCGACATACGCGATTGAAACTGCTCTTCTCTCTGTCCTGGCATGGCTCACCCTCTGCCCCTTGCCCTCTTTCAACTGGTGTCCCCCAAGACTCAGTCCTGGGACCCCTCCTGTTTGCTCTCTAGACCCGCTCCCTGGGTCCCCTCATCTCCCATGGCTTCTTGTATCACTTCTATGCTAATGATGCCCAGATCTTCCTCTCCTTTCCCATCTCTGATTTCCTCCTGGATGCACTTGCACCATCTCAAACTCAATCTCTCAAAATCAGATCTCCTTTTCTTCCCCCTCTTCCTCCCTCACTGCTGAAATCTCTATCTCTATTCTGCTTGAATCCACCACCCTCTTTCCCTCCTCACCCACCAAAAACCTTGGTGTCACCCTTGACCCCTCCCTCTCCTACTCTCAGCACATCTCTACTCTGGCATGCTCCTGTCGCTTCTTCCTCAGCAACATATGCAGAATTTACCCCTTCCTCACGCATTACTCCGCACAGC
This sequence comes from Acipenser oxyrinchus oxyrinchus, assembly GCA_030684275.1. NCBI lineage: Eukaryota > Metazoa > Chordata > Actinopteri > Acipenseriformes > Acipenseridae > Acipenser > Acipenser oxyrinchus. The sequence continues at coordinate 82,426,880 of CM060249.1, forward strand.
TCCTAGTTCAGGCCCTGGTACTGTCCCGTCTTGACTACTGCAACTCCCTCCTGGCCGGCCTTCCTGCCCCTGCTACTCCTCCACTCCAACTCATCCAAAACTGCTGCTCACCTTGTCTTCTCCTTTCCACATTTCTCTAACGCTACAACGCTGCTTCACTCTCTGCACTGGCTCCTTATCCAATTCAAAACTCTTGGACTCGCCTATCTCTGTCTTGACCATTCTGCTCCCTCCTATCTCCAGACTATCATTTCTCCCTACACCCCCTCTCGCCCTCTCTGCTCCTCCACCTCCGGTAGACTAGCTGTACCCCCCTTCGCTCCCCTGCCTCCAGAGCCCGCTCCTTCTCCACCCTTGCCCTACAGTGGTGGAACGACCTACCCATGGATATCAGGACTGCTCAGTCCCTGACCACCTTCCGGCGCCTCCTCAAGACATACCTGTTCAGACAGCATCTGTAAACACTACAACTCTCAACCATGCTGGACTATATGGCACCCACTTGTACCAGTACTTGCATCAGCTTGTACTTGCATTGAACTGCTCCATACCTTGCTGCATTCAACTGCTGCTATATAATGTACATAATCAGCGTTTTTCAGAGGCAGAAAGAACTGGTTTAAAAAAGTCACTGAGTCTTGAATTGTCGTAACTGCTCTTCATATTCAGACTGCCAGGCTAAGAGAGTCTTAAGTCTGCTTTCTGCTCGCTTGTCACTGGTAACTACAGTAACTACAATACAGTATTGTCTGTTGGCTTGCACTATAGTGTACTCAATTTAATTGAATTAAATTAAATGATGACTGTCCGCTTCCCCACAGATTTCTGCACTAATAAAGCATGTGAATACCTGCTTCCACATAGATCAGATGATTTCTGCACTAATACATTTTGATAAATGTACTGTATTAAACCGCACAGATTATTGAAACTCGAATTATTGAAACATGGGTTAACGATAGTCTACTGTAGTACATATTTAGTTTGCTTGTATTTCATATCATAATATATATATATATATATATATATATATATATATATATATATATATATATATATATATATCATTTTATATACAGTATATACTCTCTCTCTCTCTCTATATATATATATATATATATATATATTTATATAGTATATATACATATCATTTTTTGTAAAAAGAAAAAGTTGTATAGCATATATAGATAGCAAGAATCAACTGAGGTGAGTGCTCTTAAACTAACTTCTTTAGTTATTTATGTGAAGTTGTTGTAGCTTGTTTGTGGTATAAAAACACTCTAGAAGACAGTATTCCTGGTTCGGGCACCAGGGGCAAGCTTAATACAGGTTGTATGGAGACATTCCCCAAACCAAAAGACCAGCTGAATGGTGCTGGTGACTAATTACCAACAATGACATTCCTCCATATGATGCCAATCACCCTCCCAATGGCAGACCAGCATAATTCGCTAATTGCACCCCCCAGCAACCCCTGGTGTTAATTTAGCTTCAGGGTAAATACTTTGTGCATTTACTTTATTACAACCACTACTGTGAAAAATATCAGCAGCCATGAAAACACATCCTTCAGAATTTGATTTAGATTCAGTAAAGATTTACAAAAATTTATTTACATTCAGCTGCCGATGAAAATCCCACAGACTGATGAGTTTTATATAATCCTTGTTCAGTCTTTTTTTGCACTTATCCTTTAGGCATTCAGGTCACTTTTGTACTGTACATAATGGCACCAATGGGTATTCTAACACACACTGTATTTGAGGTACTTTGCATGGTGAACTTATGAATTGCATCTAATCCTATTAATTTAGGCAATGTCTGTCAGGTGGGCCACATATTACTTTTTATGTTTTTTGTAAACAACTCAAGCAGTCAGGATGAAAAAGCACCATCAAAATCACTCTGAGATAAATAACTTCTTCAGCTGCATCAACTTGAACCGCTGAGTAGTTTGTTTACCTGAGGGACGAGGCTAATTTATGAGATTTTGCCTTGTCTGAGTAATCAAAACAAAATCTTCATTTAAAAAACAAAAAAATACTTGAGTGTATTTTTGTGCCTGTCAACATTTATTTCAAAGGTACAATGGGCTTTCATCATATTCTCTCATAAATGTGCTCAGTATCATGCTTTTATGTGCAGATAATAACTACTTAGACAGTTTGTACAATAATTACCATGGAAACCAGACTAGGTTCCACTTTAACCAGGTTTTCTGTGTACAAAAAAAAATATTTTAAAGAGCTAACAAATACTGTTTTCAATTTAACTGTTCAAGGGATAAATGAACCAATACCCTCCAAAAATGTCTTAGATCTTTATACCAGCCTAATACATGTTTTTCTGCTTCTCAAAATACCCCTCAAAGCAGAATTTCTGAAGTGAGGTTTTTTAAATAGCTATTGTGAAATAAAATATCCTATATGTTCCTTATATTTCTATGTTGTGATTTATGCAGTATATGTCCTTATATAAAGCTTTCAAATTACAATTTGACAATTTCAGACAGATGTGAATTGCCATATGTGGCAGGGCTGAGGCCTGCCCCTGTAAATGGGTGTCTTTTGGTGGTGGTTTTGTTTGTAATTAAAAAAAGTGTGTTTAATTTAGATAATTCAAAGGAATTTGCAGCAGGTGGCCAGGTATCAGTTGAAGAATTGGTAATCAATTAAACCTGGTCACATGCCTTTAAAAAGAGGCTGAAAACCCAATTTCTTTGTTCTTCTTTGTCCTTTGTTTGCAAGCCTGGAGGTGAAGGAGGAGAACCCTCACAACTGTGTGTGGAACCAGGGTGAGTTAAAGACCACTGTGTGTTTAAATGGGATCTTTAGGAAAATAGGCAGGGATTAATTTAGGGGATTTTTAATCAAAGTTTATTTAGTTTATGCAGGGAGAAGTTTCCTGAAGCAGGACCTCCCTTTTAGTGGGAGCAGCACACTTTTGTTTTGTTAGCTGTTTTCTCAGGGTTTTTTAATCTGCCTTTTTGTAAATATTAATGTACACTTGTGATAATATCCTCCCACACTAAGGAACTGCAACAGCTGCCTCGTACTCAATAAAACCTGGATGCCTGTGCAGCATTTTCAATCAAACCCTCTCAGCAGATACCCACACTGTAACAGAACACCCATGTTACACCATATAAGGGGAAACATCAACATGACCAGGACTCTTATCACATGTGGCCAAGGTAAAACATAGAACTCAAGGCTTGCTGGAGTCAGGCAATTTAACCTATTAGGGTATCTTTATGTAACACAGATATTAATTAGTCCTCCATGTATTATTATGATTGTTTCTCATGCAGCATGTATTTTTGACTGCTGAGCTCCAACAGTTTTAAAAACAAGGCAACACCTTTGATGCTCCCAGCAGTGAAAACACAGTACAATGGTTATATAAAAGCTATATTTCAAATGATCTAATTGCTGAAAACTAGACCATGGGATTCATTCATAATAATCTCTACTGCATAGCTGGAAATAAATTAAACATCAGTAAACAACTTGTGTAACACTGATTTACTAAAACACGTTTTGATTAAAAACAAACTCTCTATAATCAATAACAACGACAAAGCAGCGCCTTCAGTTGACAATGTGCTTTAATCTGGTTACTGAGTATATTATGCAAGAGTACATAGTCATGTTCATGCCTTAAGTGTAGGCACAGGAGTGTTCCTGGTGGATTATACAGTATATCCATGCTCTGGGCTCGAGTGAAATGAGTTTAAGCAACCCGATAGACCTTTTAAGAGAAAGTCATGACAGTAATTAAGAGGATAACAGTCTCCTTTGGAGAGACTGTGTTTATTAAGAATACACAGTCTCAATTTAAAAACAATTGTGGGACATATTCCCTTAAAATATGATAATACATGAACGTGTGTTAGAAATGTAACTGGATTCATTAATGAAACACTGTCTTGAGAAACAGAGCAAACTGCTGTGTCTTGAAGTGGGCCTCTGGTTTGCAGACAGACTGAACTATGTGACTTACTGATTAGATGACCGGCACCTGAACTGGATTAGGCTGAGCGGACAGTTGAATTATGTACAGAATTCACACGTGCAACAACAATCGTTTTGACTCAAGGAAGACCTAAACTAGTGATGTCCCAGTGGAAAAGGACATTAAAACAAAGGACTGTGAGTTTAAAAAAAGGCAAGATACACAAATGATCTCATGAAAATGGTTGTTTAGCAGAGTGAAAAAGACTATAAATATCCCAGCAAAACTGAACATTTTGCGCTCCACATCAAATACTAAACAATGTGCTGCCATTCTACTAAGCAAAGCTGTAACTCCGGGACTCTGCCTAAAAACGGAATCAAGACGGGACTCTGCCTGAAACCAGACCCAAGACGAGGAAGCAAGCTGCAAGAGAGTCAACGACCACAAGCAACGAGACTGAGGCCTGGCTGGAAGACTGCCGTAAAACTTACAGCGACTGTTATCAGACAAACCAGTCTGAGTCTGTTGTACACCTAAAACCACAGTATCTAAAATAAACTGTGCCCTGCTACCGACGTAGCTAAAGATTCAGTAAAGAGGACAGAGCAGACAGGCACTGTTGTGGATCCTATACCGAGGACTGAAGACTTTGTTGCAGCTGTTTGTTGATTCTATCGAATTGAAAGCTTTGTTGCCAAGATTGATCTAACGTGGGATTGAAGACTTCGTTGTGAGAGGAACGTACTAGAGACTTCAACAGATTGAGTTTCCAAAACAGCGGACCAAAAGTCTAAGCTTCAAGGAACTGTTGAGTATAATTCCAGTTGCATTTTCGTTTCTTAATTGCAACACTTTCACATAGAATTGAACTGCTAATTATTTAGTTTGCACACTTTGTGTGTGAAATAACTTTGTGAAACTTGAAGTAACTAAGTAATCTACCTCATTGTATGAAGAATTTCTTTTCAACGTAAACTTGCCATATACTTGATCTATATCCATTGATAAGCTTAATGTGCTATATTCTAAGATTGTCTGTATCATATCAGTTAGACTGGGTCTGTGCTTGTGTGTGAGCAATCTACTACGTCACAGCTTGCTCGAACTGTTGCTTTGTGTGTGAGGAGACAAGCAGTGTCATATTTCAAGTGCCTGCTAGCCAGCATGAGTGCAGTGAGTTTTGAATTGTGTTTTGTGCTTGGAGACTAAGATTTACTTTTCTGATTTCTGTTTAATATTTGTGTACTTAATAAAATACTACTGTTGATCAAACATTCCTTGTGTCTGCGCGTGTATGTGTGTTCATAACATTCTGAAAGAGCTGGGTCTTAATTTCACAGCAATGGGCAGCGCAACTTGTTAGTGTAAATCAGCAAATGGGCTGTGCCTAGCTTGATTTTCAGAAGTGGGAAATAAAACATTGACAGCATGTTCATTGAAGTTGTTTTTCTTATGCCTATTCCTTTCCAAAGGTATTGTTAATATAGTGTAGAATGTCCTGTTTTTTTCCTTTTTTGAAGAAGCAATTTTATAATTCAACTTCAGTCCATTCTCATTGGATTGCAATACACTGCCATACTTGGGTATCACCCACTGATAGCAAAGAACAGACTCTACTGTTGCCAATTGCCTCCTCTTGCAAAAAACAAAACCAATACTGTTCTTATCTGTAATGTGATATTTTGAAATGTGACTCTATGATATTTTGTAACAATTGTAAGTCGCCCTGGATAAGGGTGTCTGCTAAGAAATAAATAATTTTATAGAATATTTGTTTTGGTTCAGGTCTTCACTTATATTTCATGATTGGTACAAATAACTCGTCAATAAGCATCCCTTCCCCTGGTCCACATTCTGAAAGACATTCTGCAGAGGATCGCACTCTGACAACATCCAGCAGTCCCCAACAGATGATTGACTAGCATTTGTAAGATATAAGCAGAGAAACATGGCTTCTAGCAATTGATGTGCTCCTCTCACGAGATGGTCCAAACCTGTGCAGACTTTTTTATAGGTAATTTCTATTTTATTTAGTATAAAACTGGATAATTATTTTTTTATTTCATAATTTAAAATGCTGAACCCTGTCAATCTCACCATAGACAATATTTACCAAAACATCAGTGGTTGATCATACAGAATTAGGTTATTGCTTTATTTCTGTACACCCCTCGTACTGTAAGCTTATTTGTCCCTATTTGGTCAAAGAAGCTTGCCAGGGATACTTTCCGCAGATCTCAGTTGTTAATAAAGAATTGCTTGGTATGGACTTTAGTTATAGTAAAGCATTGTGCAAGGTTATGTCACAAACAGGATCTTCACTGCTGACGTTTTGTGAACATAAGGTATGGGTTTCGGACATGATTCCAAACTTGTTTTTGGTCAAATTTTTTTAGTGCAAGAAGGCGATTTACCAACCCTTTTAAGTTGTACCATGTTTTGGCTGTGCACTTTCTATTGCATGAGACAGTGTGTGCTACGTCACATTCTCACAAACAATGGAGAGAGAATTTGGAGTTTCTAAACTGCATGGAAACATGGCCAATGTTTACTGCCAGTAGTTCCTTCAAGGAGGTTCTGTGCAGCAGATCTTCAGTAAAAAGTATAAATATATTGTTAAATGCTTAGTTCCCATTATTGTATTTGACAGGATAATCACCAGTTATTCAGAAATCATCTAATTTTAATATGGGAATAAAATCAGTTTAGCCAAAAAAAATGTTAAAGTCTGTTATATAACTGCAGAGAACTAGATGTTGTCTACTTATAAACAACATAATATATATTTCTGATTGTAACATGATTATTATTAATTAGTTAGTTAGCAAATGCTTTTATCCAAAGCGACTTAGAGACTAAGGGTTGAACTATGCAGCAACAACTGCAGAGTCACTTACAATAGGACCTTGTTTGTTTTACATCTCATCCGAAGGACAGAGCACAAGGAGGTTAAGGGACTTGCTCAGGGTCACACACAGTGAAGTCAGTGGCTGAGCTGGGTTGAACTGGGAACCTCCTGATAACACTCTCCTTTCTCTAACCACTGGACCACCAAGCCTCTTATACGGTCCAGTGATAAATGAGTGCTGGCTGCATGTGGTTCGTACAACATGTTGTTGTATTGTTCTCCTGCAGATCCTCATGGGAGTTTCCTGAATAAGATTACATTGTTAAAATGGGTTGTTAGGAATCTGTATCACAGCTCAGGATGTGGGTCTAAATTCAGACTGGGTAATATAATAACGTTCCCTGAGCCCCTTTTCTACAATAAAAAAAACAAACAAAACTGCGTAGGTTGCTGGCACATTGCTAATAGGAACGCGTCACTAATTTGCGCAAGGGGGGCCAAGCTAATCTTCTCTGTATCGTTCTAATTTTAGTATGTGCTGCCATCATTTTGCATTTCAAGCAAAAGGCAGAGATGTAGACTTCCAACTGATCTCTTACATATACAGACCAAGGGCCAGATATTCGAAAGAGATGCGAGTTTCGCAAGGGCAGTTGCAGGGATATTTGTGCCTGCGAAGGAAATGTAAAACAGGAGGAGTCGTCGTGAATAATCATGCATCCACCTACAAGTACGAAATTCACAAATATTTTTTCCACAAATCACAATGTTCAGTTTTTTCCCAGATTTAATGTAAATTGTGTATGTTTTCCTATATTTAACCAAAAAAGTCCAGATTTAGCGAAATTCATAATGTTAACAAACACATTCTTAGTTTTTTTTTTTTTTTTGGCATTGTATGCAGGCGGGGAAGCAGAGAGATTGTAAGGGCAGCTGTGCAACATACAATGCTAAATCAAACGCTTCACTGGGCCAGTGCTAATTTGCATCTTAGCTTCAGATTTAGTTGGCAAAATAAACATTTATTTTGTGAAAACCCAGATTTCTTTTTCCACATTTAATTGCTGAACGGATAAAAAAAAAAATGTTGTTCAGATTTATGTTAGGTAAATGTTGAATCGCCAAGTGTAATATACAGTATATCTTTGTATTTTAAGTGGCTGTGTGGTCCAGTGGTTAAAGAAAAGGGTTTATAACCAGGAGGTCCCCGGTTCAAATACCACCTCAGCCACTGACTCATTGTGTGACCCTGAACAAGCCACTTAACCTCCTTGTTAAAATATAAAGTTAAGTTCCAACGTTTTAATGTTTTGGGGGAAGACAAAATGTACGCTAAGAAAAGGGAGTGGCTAAGTTTGCGCACCACTGATGTAGACTATAGTAATAGATTAATTGTGTGGTATAGTTTTAATATGTTTCTAACTGTTCAATACTAAATCTTTTTTTTGTTTTTGTTTTTACCCTTCAGCAATTATTATAATCTCTCCTCCTCTTCGTGTCTCACCTCATATGCATACACCGGCATCGTGTTCTTTATTTCCTAAATCCATTTTAGTTTTTAAAAAAAAAAAAGAGGCTGTGTGGTCCAGTGGTTAAAGAAATACTCCTTGTAAACAGGAGGTCCCTGGTTCAAATCCCACCTCAGCCACAGACTCATTGTGTGACCCTGAGCAAGTCACTTAACCTCCTTGTGCTCCGTCTTTCGGGTGAGACGTAATTGTAAGTGACTGCAGCTGATGCATAGTTCACACACCCTAGTCTCTGTAAGTCGCCTTGGATAAAGGTGTCTGCTAAATAAACAAATAATAATAATCAGTTGGGTGTTATCTGAGTTGTGATTCATTTCCTGTTCAGGTTCATTTTAAATGTATTAATTTCAGCAACTTTATAATAACAATTTTTCCGCAATATATGCAAGATATTCATCATGCAAGCAATGTCTAACAAAATCTTTGAATATATGTCCCAAATCTTGTGTTCTTTATTTCCTAAATTCATTTTAGTTTAAAAAAAAAAAACATAGATCTCAATATGCCTGCCATTGAAATCAATTTTGTTGTAACAGAACAAAAAGATTAATTAACAGATTCATTGAATACAGCCCATTGTCCCTGCATGTGTACTATTTAAAAGGAACTAGGACTAGACAGATGTTTTTATTACTGAAAATAAATCATTAGCATTTATAATGTAATGTTTTATGAATACCAGACAAGTGGTTTCCAGGATACAGCCTTCAATTACTGAAAATGTATTAAAGTAAAATGATCAAATTTGATTTGTTTTGTACAGCCAATTCCTGTAAATGTACTTCATATCATAATTATTGGCCACAATTATTAAACCTAATAATCTGGAGAAGAAATAAACAGGCAAGTTTTTTTCAGTCATTTTCAGGATGTAAAAAAAAAAAAATCTGCAGAAAATATACTGTAATTACATTATTTTTTACATACAATTACCCATTCATACAGTTGTTTTTTTACTGGAGCAATCTAGGTAAAGCACCTTGCTCAAGGGTACAGCAGCAGCGTCCCCCACATGGGATTGAGCCCACGATCCTCCGGTCAAGAGTCCAGAGCCCTAATCACTACTCCAAGTTGTTTGTATAGGGGTACAAAAAGGGAGAATATCCATTATACAAGTGAGTGATTCAAGACCTTCAATTGAAACAGAGAATACCCTCAACTGTTTTTTTTCTAGCGTCTGGTCGTTGTTTTACTTATGTGGGGGAAAAAGCAGATCTCTTATTGGCTGATCACATCCCCTTTAGGAAACCCCTAGACTCTTTAAAAAAACCTCTAGTAAACCCTGCAAGTCATCTTGGATAAAGGTGTCAGACAAATGAACAAATAATAATTAGAGTAGTATGTTTCATAGTATAAGCAAGCACACTGTACGCAAGTGAGTGAGGCAACGTAATGTCATTTGACTGATGGTTTACTTGGCACTGTCTGGTCAGCAGAGAATACCTTGAAGGTCCTGACGGCACGCCACTGGATTTGATCAGTCTAACGCTGTTATCGTATTCTTAATCTGACTAATATTTGCAATAACTGTCTGTCTATAATCATGCAATGATGAAATGAGTGTTATTAAATAAACCATGTAATTCGATTTGATTTAAAGAAGTTGTCATTGTTTCTATTATATATTTATTACATGAAGGCATTAAAATAGGTCATCCACAATCCTACACAACAGTAAACAAAAACAGAGAAGAGCAGGGCAAGTCAATGGTTAGTAGCTGGGTAGTTACTGTCCAGAAAGAAGGCCTTCAAGGGGCAATTTTACTGTCTTGGTGAAAGTGCAAGAAAATCAGTGCTCATGTCTTGCAATCAGAGATTTCTTGAACCTAGTGTAAAGCCAGATATCATGAAAATACATGTTTGCTAAAATGTGTTTTTATTTCTAAAACTACATGTTTGATGCCTTTGTAGTGAATGGGTGTGCATAGCAGGAAGCATTTATGTAACTATTTTGTTAGCTACAATCACTTCAAGTATTACTGGAGCCATCTAGGTAAAAAAAAATACTATATTGTGGGTGTTTTGTGCATGCCTGTGAGAAGAACACAATTGTTTGTTTTAATAGAATGATTAACATGGGAGAAAAGAGTGTACGGTATGTTTTGTGCAATTCTAACCTTTAGATGAGTTATCTATGAAATGACATGGTCATTTCACATGGGGGGAAAAAAACAGCTTTCTATTTAGGGGCAATAATTAACAGGAATTACAGTAATTGTAATTGTCTCTCGTTCCCAGGATAACTAATTATGAATGGATTAAGTTTATGATTGGGCTAAGGTGTGGGTAATAAAATTAAATACAAAATGACTTGGTATCATCTTTTAAAAATCATAATTACTGTTAACTGCTCACATATTGCCTTTTTCTTTTGTTTTAAAATACAAAGAGATATACTGTAAAAGTAATATTCAACAACACTTAATTTTTACTTACATTAAATAATAATAAATAATGAGACTGATGTATTTGGTCTTAGTGGTTTATAGTTGAGATACACCACTTAGAATTCAAGCAGGGTAGCATGCAGTTAATTTGTGAGATAGAAAAGCGATAAGGTTTGTGAGAAGCATGAGGATGAGCTGCTTGTTTAAATTGACAGGGGACGATAGAATAAGCACCCTGTGGGGCTAAGAATGAGTGGCATACCAAACACTGAAGATAATGGCTTCAGCTTCAAGACATGAAAGGGGAGGCTTGCTTAAAAGAAAAGACAACCTTCAAAAGATGACATTTTCAGTATGATAAAAACATGAGTGTAAAATAATAACATAGAATGCACTGCTAGGGTTTTTGAGGGCTAATTCAATTCTGCAAAATTGAATTCCCACTGTACACTGGACAGGATTATAACATATGAATACCATTGAATTTGTTTAGAGTCACTACTGATCATCTTGCTGTTCTAGTTATTGTACAGAACCATACTGTGGTAATTATATTGTATACTACTGTGGTCTGATGGTTAAAGAAAAGGGCTTGAAACTAGGAGGTCCCCGGTTCAAATTCTGGCTTACTCACTGTGTAACCTTGAGCAAGTCACTTCACCTCCTTGTGCTCCGTCTTCCGGGTGAGACGTTGTTGTGACTCTGCAGCTGATGCATATTTCACACACCCTAGTCTCTGTAAGTCGCCTTGGATAAAGGCATCTGCTAAATAAACTAATAATAATAATAGTAATAATAATGTTCAACGCATGTTGATGAAAAAACAAAGTTACCAGCACTGTCATTTCTTTTAGATTTATAATTCTTAACAGAACATTTCAGCTTTAAATGTTCAAGGCAATGTTTATTAAGGTCTTAACACACACCAAAATTCCATTTGCTCCATTTTTTATTTAAGTAAAACTGTTACAAACAACTCTAGGTTAATTAAATGACTCAAAGTTATGGTTACATTGTATGTAACTAGTTTTTTCTTTCTTTCACAAAACCATGTGCAAATTACTTTTCAGTGTAAAGACCTTGATAAAGCTGGAATTTTATTTTTCTGTTTTACTAAAAAATACAGGTTTTCCAAAAAGCTATAGGTCTTTTTTTATACCCCCCTAATTTTCCTTCTCAAAATATAGATTTTTACCAAGAAATACATGGATTTACATTCTGTAGGCACATTCATGTAAATTAATTATCTACACAAGGCTGGCTGTTTTATGTACAGTAGTAGAGAAACAGGTTAACTTCACTAGCTTAACATAGCCCCTCGGTTGTTAGTGAAAAGAAGCAATTGTGTACACAGAAAGCGGTGAGAGTATGGATTAGCCATATTGTTGACGCTGAATCACTGGGATCCTTTAAATCCTGACTTTCAAGGTTTTTGAGATCAACCAGCTACTGGGAACCAGACAAGCGCTAAATTGGCCAAATGACCTCCTCGCTTTCATCAATTTTCTTATGTTCTTATATGAAATGGCAAAGAAGCCAGTACAGGATGTAAAAGACAGTAGAGGTATGGGGGTTTAGAATATAAGAAGCAATTTGGGGTGTGAAGCATATGGGCACAATACACAGAAGACATGCACTCTATAACATGATGCCTATAGAGATATATGTCACAAAGCACTGCATTCTAATGCAATCACCACATGATGGGCATTACATTGTCACAGCTTGATTTCTATTTTCTTCAAATACAACATGATGTGGTAAAGAGCAGATTGGTGCATCATCACTGGTCTAAAAACCCAGATATCGGTTCCACACACAGTGGTCGAAGGTTTTCATTTCTTTGATTCTGTTGTGACAGGTTTGTTGTCCAGGGGAATGTGGACAATCCTGTTCTTGGCCACAGCCTGGAAGTGTATCAGTGGCTCCCTTTTATAATGAGATGCAATCGTCCACCAGTCGGTCAAGGAACAGCAGTCATGGATTGGACGGCCCCGATTACCTGTAAACAAACTTGGCTGGCAGCGCAACCTGCTATACACATGTGCAGGGCCTCAGTCCTGACACAAACATAAAAAGCTTTGATGAATGCCACTGGAAAAACAACTGTTTCAAGTGTGTTTTGTGCATTCCGTATCGCATGAATATTGTTGTCAGTGAATGGATCCCTTAAATAACTAATGTGTTAAAGCTTTATGAATTGGGTGCTATATACTGTATACAAAAATTAAAATTATATTAAAAAAAACTGCACGGGGCATTACACCTTTAAGATGTGGCAGCTGCCCTGTGGGTTAATCTGTTTTTGACTAACAATCCCACTTACTGATTAGTATGGTGTATCATTGGTGCAGGTTGCCTGACATTGCCTATAGCTTCCTCATCTTCTCTCCCACAAGCATCATTCAGGATAAATTATTCAGTGCATCATTTCAACTTTTCAACAGGTAGATGAAGAAACATCTGAAGCAAGGATGTGTGGCTGCTCCCTGTGAGACAGCCGACTAATTGATTTCTCCTTTTTCCTGAAAAAAATGTGCAAATGTTTTTTGTATTTTTTTATGCTGAAGGGATAAAAATCTTCTCTGCTTGGCTATGATTCATGCTGGGGTTGATAACAAAGCCTTGGCTGTAGCATGGTTGATAGGCTGGTCATGAACATTATTACAAGAAACAGGCAGCTCCTACATTTCCGCACTGTGGCTTTCTCGCTTCTCTTCTTAACTGCTCCACCATAAATAATTTCACAAGCAGTAAACCCTGCTCTTGTTTTGAATGTAGTGATTCATATTAACTAAACCTCTTCTGGTGTTTAACTTTTTTTCTTTTTAATTATTATAATCTGGCATTAAACAAAGTGACAAAGGAAAGAGGAGATGTGCCATAAGCTATTACGATGTCATCAGCTGGAATAATAGTTCTCAGCTTTAATTCAGATCATGTTATCTTGAATAAAATATATAAAATATATAAAAAGGGAATATAATTAAATGTGTATGTGTTCTATTACTAGCCTTTTCATAGGTCTTAAAACTAGCTATAATGATTCAGCATAATGACACAAAAATTGGCTGAGAATTCCTTTTTAAATTTATTTCAGATCATAATGTAAGGTTTTAAAATTTATATGTTAGAATTCTCTTTCTTGTTTATCTGATTAGTGAACTTATGCATCTCCTTAAATGAGAAAAAGATAACATTAACAGTTGGGGATCTAATTAAATAACAGACTCCCTTCTCTCCCATAGTCTTCTTATAATCCACTCCAGGGCAAACAATTGGAACTCAAGGCTTTTCAAGACTTGGATGGTACACTGTATTCAAATTAGCCACCTGCCTGCTGTTGTACAGGGATTGTATCTATTCTCCATTTCAGGAAGTAAATGTGTTCCTGATGTTGCTGTATGTGCATTAAAATGTGCTCTGTATTTGACTTTGTACTGTGTCGTATCTGCCAGATGGAGTTGCAGGGGTTTTTTATGTTCAAAAGACGTCTTTTCAGATTGCATAAATGATTGCAGACAGCATTTAGAAAAATGTAATTTTAAGATGTTGAAGCAGCACACTTGTGAGGTACTATATTCTGCACTTGTTGGATGGGCACTACATTTTATTGTTTTTTTAGAAGCAGTGTCTCATGGATTTGAGTTTAACTGCTTGGTACAAATGATTAAAAAGCAATAGATGACACTGGGGTGTGCATTGTGTGTAATTTGACCTGTGGTCTAATCCCACAAATCACATGTAATGAACACCAAAGTGTTCTTTATGCTTAATTTTTAGTTGATGTTTGGAACTCATAATGTCTTTCTAGAATCGTACTATATTTTTCTAGATTTTGGAAATGCAGATTCCAAGCACGGAATGCCTAGAGGTTAGTCTAGTGCCTTTTGTCAAAATGCATCAAAATTCAGGGACAAATTATAGAATCATCATCTTACTGAGACAAAAGTAAATTGATGTAATCCCATTGCAAACCTTGTGTTAAGAGTTTTTGCCACGCAACATCAAAACAAATAAACTCAAGAGCCAATGAAACTTGGTTTTAAAAAAAAAATGTAAAAAGAAAATCTATCGCAATCAGGAAAAGGGTACAGAGCTACATCACACTCAAAACAGTTTACTCTGTTGGTACATGTATTTACACTTTAAGTGCAAATTGCAAACACAGTATAGTCAGATATATGCATGCCCAGATTGTTGCTTACAAAAACAATGAAATCTACATGGAAACCTCTGTGAAGCTCAATCAGTAAAATGTGATGCCCCCTACAACAGGGGCTTCATTTCCTATGGGGCCCCCTTCATACATTTGTTTGCCCCCCCGACTTTTCATAGGTTATCCACTTTATGACCCCCTGTCAGGATGCGGAGGGTGTGGTATAGGTAGAAAATAAAAAGAGTCTCATAATGGTGTATTTACCCACAGAGTCTTTTAATATTTCAGGCAAATAATTTATAGAACAATGTATATGGAAATCAGAGTCCATGCCAACAAATAATAAGTGCGGGTCCAGAAGATGTGGTGCTGTAGAGTTGGGTGCAGTGAGAAGACATGGTGCATGATGGGGTGGTGCGGTAGGGTTGGGTGCAGTGAGAAGACATGGTGCATGATGGGGTGGTGCGGTAGGGTTGGGTGCAGTGAGAAGCCGTGGTGCATGACGGGTAGTGTGGTTGGGTTGGGTGCAGTGAGAAGACGTTGTTCATGACGGGGTGGTGTGGTAGGGTTGGGTGCAGTGAGAAGACGTGGTGCATGACGGGTAGTGTGGTTGGGTTGGGTGCAGTGAGAAGACGTTGTTCATGACGGGGTGGTGTGGTAGGGTTGGGTGCAGTGAGAAGACGTGGTGCATGACGGGTAGTGTGGTTGGGTTGGGTGCAGTGAGAAGACGTTGTTCATGACGGGGTGGTGTGGTAGGGTTGGGTGCAGTGAGAAGACGTTGTTCATGACGGGTAGTGTGGTTGGGTTGGGTGCAGGGTTGTCAGGGTGTTTTGAGCTCCAGCTCCAAGGGCTCCCGCCGTCGTCTGTGCACAAGGAAATAAACAGTCCAATTGCTGCAAACAACACAGGTGTGAAGTACAGTAAAGAAATCAGGGTTCTTCACAGATTTGCCCCACAGCAAGATGGCCGACTTCAAGTCTAACTTCAGCCCCTATGTTGACCTTTGAGCCGGTGCATCTCCTTGTTGGGGATACTTCTAGCCTTGCCTAGTGCCCTGTCAGGTCAGGAGGGAGATTTGCAGCTCAGATGCATTCTCTCCCTGTCACACTCCCCCAGACACTGCAGGATATAATATAATCACATATAAGATGATCACAATTTTATTCATAAATTAATAAAATACTCTTTTCGAATCTATCTTTGGATCTCGGAAGTCGGTGGACATTCATTTAGTTTTTGATTGATAGTTCATCGGTGTCCAGTGATTATATCGACATAACCGGATTACATTGCATTTATTATTTCTATAATGATACAATATTATTGATATCATGATGAGTCGAATGAAAATTCTTTAAATTCAGTTTTCTTTGAAAAAATAATTTATTTTATGAAAAAGAACGACGTGCAGTATGCTATCTCGTTCGAAAAACTGCCTGTTTTTTTTCTCATTCATGATGCTATTTTGGACAATAATTTTTTTTTAAATGATGCCCCTGCTCTACAATCTCAAATGGGGAGAACACTGTCGAAGCCTGGGGTACTTCTATAACAGCAAAGAGAAGTGGGGGAATCAGCTTGTCCCAATTACGCACGTCACCAGAGATAAACTGATGCAACATGTGCTTAAGGGCCTTATTAAAGCGCTCCACCAAGCCATAGGTCTGGGGGTGATAAACCGAGGTCCTGATGATCTTAATACCCAAAACCTTGCATGTCTCGCTTACCAGCCGTGACATAAAATTGGTGCTATGGTCAGTTAAAATTTCACAAGGAATACCTACCAGGGAGAAAACATTGACAAGCTTGTTGGTGTCAGATTTGGCAGACGTGGAGCGGAGTGGGATGGCCTCAGGATAATGTGTAGCATAATCCACGATGACCAATAGGTGTGTGTACCCCAACACACTCTTCTCCAGGGCTGTTCAGCTGACATCTGGGGCAATCCGCACAAAGACGGCGCACTTCACTATCTATTCCTGGCCAATATAACGGTAACACGAGCCTCGCCTTAGTTTTATCCCTGCCCAGGTTTGCAGCCAGGGGGATAGTGTGAGCCTGCTGTGGCAAATCGTCCCTAAAGGGCGGTGGGACGAGTAACTGGTGACGCATTTCCTCGGTCTGGGGCAATGTATCGACCTGCTACAGCAGATCTCGGTCCAGTTCAATATGGGGGTATGTGACGGTGCGTCTGGAATCAACCACCCAACCATTAATGACAACTGCCTGGTCGAAGATCCATCCCAGCGCTCTGTCGCTCCTTTGCTCGAGCCTGAAGTCCGGGAGCAAACAAAAAATCAACCCCATGGCTCCGGGCTCGGGATCGCACGGGTCCCGCATGGACTTGGAGGGACCAGCTGCAACCGCATCCCCTGCTTCCATCCCAGAACTTTCACCAACTGCCCCCAGTTGCACTGAACTGGATTGCGTTCACTGTTGCCCCTCATTCTTAGCGGAGTTCCTGTTTTGTATTACAGGGTCTGAATTTATGGCAAAACCAAGCCGGACTGCGGAAAGGTAAGATCGCCAATTACTTCCTCCTTCCCGAATCAAAGACTGACTACACCCTAAGTCAAGAAGGGCTCAGGTTTGTGTACCTTCCACAGTCACAGGAAGTACAAAACCCTTGAGCTGGAGTAGTTGCACTTGTTGGGCGGAACGAGCCAACTGGGTGAAATCGTAAACCATGGTGTGGCAATCTCTGGAGATATGTTCCATCTCATCACACGCCCAACAGCTGCTGGAGACAAGCTGCTGGAGACAAGCACTCCAGAAACCTTTCCACCATAACCAGCTCCACTACCTCCCCTACTGTGTGCCTTTTCGGCTGGAGCCATCGTAACGACAAATCCCACAGGTGGCACAATGTTACTCAGTGTCCCCTCCCTAAACAGCTGTCAATAACTCTTGGGGCTGGCCTCCACCCGGTCCAGAATGGCCACTTTTGGGGTTCGCTAGTGCAGCATTTCTGTGGGGCTCAGGGTTCGGGCGGCTGCCTGCGCTTCCCCGGTCAGCTGAGGAATTAAGTAACTCACCCATTGATCTGGTGGCTACTTGCCACTAGTGGCCAGTAGTTCAAATAACTGTAGGTACGCCTCCGGGTCGTCCTCAGTGGCCATTTTTGTGGGCCGCTGTAATCTCCAGTTGGGGGGAGGACTCTCAGCAGCAGGCGGCTTTCCCCTCTGTTGCACTGCTGGAGCCTGGTTTTGCTGGAGCATATGCAAAATTGTTAATAATTGTTCTGTGTCCATTGTGCTTTATTGGCGTTGCTTGTCTCAGCAGAGCCAGTGAATCCCACCACTAACACCACATGTGTAAGGGGTGTGAATGATTCGCTTGGTAGTGAGCTGATGGACACAGAGGTTGTCCAGTGTATGTAGTATAACTCTCCCAGCCAACTAGGGTCTCCCCTGTAACAGCAACATAAACATAATGCAGCCTATAATATATTAGAAGGAATTAAGAAAAAAATACATTACAACCTTCAATAGACCTATAAGATCATTTAGTTGCAAACATACATATTTTTATTAAAATCAACATTTACCAGCATTTGTTAGTCATCTTTTTTCATTCTTGACACTACCTATTATTGTAAAATGTAAAAGTAAAAACAAACCTAGCATACAGCCCACTGACAACAACAAAAATTGCTTGTGTACTTGTATATGCTTCTAAATATGTAACTATCTGGACGAGATGCTTGATTAATACATTATAAAAAATGTCTTCCTTCTGTTGTTTTCATGTTCAAACGCTGGGGTTTGCATGGTTCCAGACCTTTCTTTTTCAGTAAAAGTTGCACTGATTTGTGGAAATGGTAACGTCAGTTTCCTCCCAAAAGGTCAAACATCCCTGTATTATATCTCCCCTGTGGCGCCTTAAATTTCAGAAATTGTTTTATTCGATGCTGAATAAAAGAAACCTCAAACTGGAAATTTACACCAATTTACACCAGCCTTAGTTTTAGATTTAATCTACCCCTTAGTTGTTTTTAGACCATTTAGTGAAGATTTGTTTGTTATTATGGGTAATACTCATTTACCTGGTCCATAGACCTTTTATTTAGCTTGGTTCATGGCATATATTATCCTTAAGCTTTTAAAAGTTTTTCATGAAATAATGCTAATCAGAACCAGTATATTTGTTGCTGGAGTAGAATGTTGAAACCATATTTCCCTTTACTGATTCAGAATTGTTTAATGATAACGTTAAGTTAAGGAAAACAAAGAGGGGGCGCCACTTGGATAAAAGTAGAGGTAGCCGTGGGGCATTCCTAGGTGAAACTTCTAAAGGAGTCAAAAAGGGGGTTACTACGCAAACCAGTAATCCGGAGTTGTATTTTGCATTTGTTGTATTATGATTTAAATGTATTGTTTAGTATTTAAAACCCAATGTTTGTTATTATTGTTTAATAGCATGGATGAGGTTTAAATCCCCCTTCCAGCTAAAACTTGTGCATAATGTGGCCATCTCCCAATTAATCAAGTAATTACCAATTGGGAGATAGCACATTTAGCTATACCTGTAATTATACTAAACCGGAATTTCTCTTAACGTCCTCCTTCCCAGACAAGACGCAATACCAATACGCAGTAAATTAATGCATTCTGTATTAACATGACATGTCTGACGACAGGCTAATCTTTTTTTCTTGTTTGTTTACACTTGCGTTTTCATAATTAATCTCCCGTGTTTTTATTCTCCAGTCCAGTAGAATGCGCTCACACCCTCCCTGGTTACAGTCAGTTTCACAGTAAAGCCTGGATGACATCAGGCTTGTTAAAAACATGGCCCTAACAATATAACAATATAACCTCAAATCCCTGTTACACCTGACCATTACTTCTGGAAGAATAAGTAATCAGCTTTGGCAGTGACTGTTGAAATGTAGGATATTATATTTGTGCTTACAAATACTGTGAAATTCATTATTTATTATTATTTGTTTATTTAGCAGACGCCTTTATCCAAGGCGACTTACAGAGACTAGAGTGTGTGAACTATGCATCAGCTGCAGAGTCACTTACAATTACGTTTCACCCGAAAGACGGAGCACAAGGAGGTTAAATGACTTGCTCAGGATCACACAATGAGTCAGTGGCTGAGGTGGGATTTGAACCGAGGACCTCCTGGTTACAAGCCCTTTTCTTTAACCACTGGACCACACAGCCTCCTATATTCATCCGTTGCTAGACAAAATATCTGTCTTATATTTGGAGATATGGAGTGATCTAGCAAGTGAATGGGAGAAATTTGAACTTGTGCGTACTGCAATACAGTTTATAGACGAAGTGCAGTAGATTTGTGAAACGAAAACCGCATTGATTAAAAAAAAAAGTAGCCTAAAATATGTGAAATGTGTCTTTTCTATGACAAAAAATGCTAAAATTCAGTCCCAAAATAATTCAGTATGTGTTAAGCACCAACTGTCTCTTGGCCATTTCGCCAGTAGGCCTATAATGGTATGATAAAAAAAAAAATATATATATATATATACAGTGCCTTGCATAAGTATTCACCCCCCTTGGACATTTGCACATTTTGTAGTGTTACAACCTGGAATTAAAATGGATTTAATTAGGATTTTTTATTACTGATCTACACAAAATAGTCCATAATGTCGAAGTGGGGAAAAAAATCTACATAATTTTCAAAATTATTTACAAATAAAAAACTGAAAAGTCTTGACTGCATAAGTATTCACTCCCTTTGCTGTGACACCCCTAAATAAGCTCTGGTGCAACCAATTGCCTTCAGAAGTCACATAATTAGTTGAATGGAGTCCACCTGTGTGCAATTAAAGTGTCACATGATCTCAGATTAAATACACCTGTTTCTGGAAGGCCCCAGAGTTTGTTAGAGAGCATATCTAAACAAACAGCATCATGAAGACCAAGGAGCTATCAAAACAAGTCCGGGATAAAGTTCTGGAGAAGCACCAATCAGGGTTGGGTTATAAAAAAATTTCCCAAACTTTGAACATCACCCGAAGCACCGTTAAATCCATTATTAAAAAATGGAAAGAATATGGCACAACCGCGACTCTGCCTAGAGAAGGCCGTCCACCAAAACTCAGTGACCAGGTAAGGAGGGCATTAGTCAGAGAAGCAACCAAGAGGCCAATGGCAGGAGCGGACTGGGACCAAAAATCGGCCCAGGAAGTTCGGGACCACCGGCCCACATTTATGTCAAAATCAACATACCGAAATAATAATAAAGTCAATGCACGCAGTGCGTCGTCATGATGAAGTATCGGTAAAAAAAAAAAAATAGAGTTTTAAATTGTTAGGATAAAACTTATTTCTAAATTGTAGGCTATAGTTACTACCAGGTTTTCAAACATATTCGGGGCGATTTAGGTATGGCAAAGTATAGGCTATGACAGCTGCCATACCATGGCTTCATGAAGTCACAAATAATAGGCTATTGAAAATACCATAGATTTTTCCATCTACGAAATATTTTTCTATTCATTATTCTTTGTCTCCTCACTTCTCTCTGTCTGCCACCGCTTTGCACGGATTATTTCATTGATGGCTCTGCTCTATGCAATTACAATTTTCTGTTTACAGTAATCGGTGGTCTAATATCTAATTGCATATCAGATTATTTTAAACACAAGATTGCCAACATTTGGTAGGCTATTATTTAGTATTGGTATTTACTGTAAGCAAATAATAAACATGGGTAGCCCATTTATCAAGTAGAAAGAAAACATTCTCCGCACACCAATACCAACCTCAGTAGGCCTAATAATAAACAATAAAGTATAAACACATATCTTATTTATCAATTCTAGAAACCATCACTGATCTCACACAGATTGCGGTCTCTCAATAGGCCTAAAAAAAAAAAGAAAGAAAACTAAATTCTAAACACATCGGCTCATATTTGGCAATTCTAGAAACCGTTAGCAGCACTCAGCGCCAGTACCAACCCAAAATTACAATAGGGTTTCAGAACCCCTAATTATATCTCAAAATACAGTCAACTACTTCACCCGAATCCACAGTAAACGAGACTGTCCTGCCTTACGTCGCCAGCAGACGTTGCAGCAGTGCACTCTTCTCTGCAATCCTGTCAATAACTCCATCACTGTCTAGGGCCATCAGTATCTCTTTCTCTGTAGACATTAGCATGAACCCTTCCAAGTGGTCTTGGGACATAGTGCTTCTCAGTCTATTCTTGACAAACTTCAGAGTGGAGAAACACCTTTCACATGCTACTTGCGTTACTGACAAAGTCAGGAGGAATTTGTAGTCCAAACCAATTACATGCTAGGCATCAGTCAATAAATTGTGATATAATCAAATAGCAACATATTGCACAGTTTTTGCATGAAGTGCAAGTTTTGTTCTCTAGCATCCTCCTCAGGCATCTCACTTGTTGTTCTGACCCTGTATCTATCCCAAGCTGACATCTTCAGTCCGTCCCACTGTGTTAGGGTGATAACAAAAAAAATGTGTCCAGCTCTTTGGACTGAGGGCGTGTGAAGTAATCAAAGCTACCAGCTGACCCCCCTTCACTTCAAATGCCTGCATATTCTCTCTCTCTCCTTCTCTTTCCTCAGCTGTTGTTCTGCAACAGCATCCATTCTGTCCCTCTCTCACTCCTCAAGCTCAGCTGCATCTGCTTTAATATGCATAAAAGAACAACAGCAATCAATTTAATTAATACCTCTAGCAAACTTTATTATAATTTGAAAGAATACTCACAAGAACATAGCTTGTTTAATTTATAAAACAGATAGTTCCAGTCCTGCTCTCTGATTGGTCAAAACAGCGATCCAGCCGTTCTATATTCAACCATAGGCCACTGTTAGGCCTTCTCACCATTCCATAAATTATATCTTTGCACAACAACCTAATTAACATCGACCTAAGTATCAAACCCAATCAAATTCATGTGAAACGATTGCTTTAAAATTTGGGACTTTGTTAGTGTGATACAATACATGCAATGTGAAATCTACGCTGTGAGTGTCCAGTAGGGGGCAATACTATAGCCAAATGGCATGTCATGCTATGGTTTTACAAATAAAAATTGGCTAATACCACCATCAGCTCGGCTTGCCATGATTCTGTTTCAGTTTATATCAGGGGTATCCAGCTAAATGGTGGAGAGAGAGAGAGACGCAACCTGGTAAATGTTTGCGCTTATGTTTTTTTTTAGTAACCCAGCTAGCTAGCTAGCATAGGACAGTTAGTTGATTTGCTAGTGGAGCTTAGCAAAGCTATACGTAGCTGACTAGATCTCAGAAAGGGACTAACATTACAAATATTGGTGTAACCGTTTTATAAAAGCAATACGGTACGAGAGGCTGTGATATATCGTGTATATAGTCACAGCCAAGGCGTTATTAGGTACGAGGCGCAGCCAAGTCTTTAATCTATTTTAATGCAACCATAAACTCTACTGCTTGTACCTGCTGTGCTCGACCCTGCCACAGCGTCATCTTCTTCAGTAGGCTCCCTAGGCTGAGTCAGCTGATTAACACTGGCATGCTGACATCCCTCACTCTCCCTACTACCAGCCAGCCTACGGAACATGCCCGTTATTTTTGTGCATTTTGCAGCATCTGCCTCGAGAGACCGTTGCCGTTTGTCTCTAATCTTTTCTGCCCCACCTTTGCTTTTTCTCTCCATTTTTTACACTGACACTCATCCACGAGTGATGTGCAGTTCACTATCATCCACTTCTTTTTGAACGACTTACTAAGGTGAACGATGGGAATCGGATCAGTCCCATTGAATCGGTTCTGTTGATTTACCCTATGAACAAGCTGCGTGGCACACAGGAGTCGGGTTACCAACCTATCAAAACTCATGAAGTGATTCCTTACCTCTCGAGTCTGGCTGATTTGTTTGTTGTAACAAGGAAACCGGGTTGACTCTCAACTCATTGAGTGTTATGAAACTGAAGACCGTATGTGCCATGTTGGATCCAAATTCCCGCTTAGTGCATGATAAGAACTCTATGTGAGCCAAAATGGAGTCAGTTACATCCTCCAGACCATAGCTATATAGATTCTCCCTAGCTTTTGTGATATGCAGTTTGTGAACGACTCGTTCTTTCCGGTTCAAATAAACCTACGTAAACAATCTTAATGCGGTCTACATTGATTGGTTTTGTGTCATTGAATCAGTGAATCAAATGAAATAAATGAATCGATTCACCAAAGTGAACTGAATCAAATGAATCGAGTCACAAAAAAGAATCGAACTGCCCATCACTATCATCCACTATCAATACAAGAGGTTCAAACGAAAGACGAAATCTGGGTGACCAATCACGTTCTAAGAAAATCCGGGAAAGTCCAATCAGGGAGTGGCCACTCCTTGCCCCCCCCCCTTAGATATTGCGATATTGGATCTACCCAAGAGATGACTGGTATGGTGATGTGGGTCCGCGAGAGAGACAGACTGCCAAGTTAATAACGGCGTAATTCTCAGCATGTATGGGAAGAAAAAATATATATATATATATATATAAATCAAACGTAGACCAGCAACCCACGCAGGTCCAAACAGACCGGCCCACCGGGGATTTTCCCGCACTTCCCGATGGCCAGTCCACGCCTGGCCAATGGTAACTCTGAAGGAGCTGGAGAGATCCACAGCTGAGAAGGGAGAAACCGTCCATGGGACAACTATAACCCGGACGCTCCACAAAGCTGGGCTTTATGGAAGAGTGGCGAGAAGAAAGCCATTGCTGAAAAAAACCCATATCAAATCCCATTTGGATTTTGCCAAAAGGCATGTGAGAGACACAGCAAACATGTGGAAAAAGGTTCTTTGGGCTGATGAGACCAAAATTGAACTTTTTGGCCTTAGCGCAAAACGCTATGTGTGGCGCAAAGCCAACACTGCTCATTACCCTGAGAACACCATCCCCACGGTGAAGCATGGTGGTGGCAGCATCATGTTATGGGGATGCTTTTCATCAGCAGGGACTGGGAAACTGGTCAGGATTGAGGGCAAGATTGATGGAGCCAAATACAGGGAAATTCTAGAGGAAAACCTGTTTCAGTCTGCAAGAGACCTGGGACTGGGGCGGAGGTTCACCTTCCAGCAGGACAATGACCCTAAACACACAGCCAAAGCTACACTGGAGTGGTTTAAAAACAAGAACCTGAATGTCTTAGAATGGCCTAGTCAAAGCCCAGACCTTAATCCAATTGAGAATCTATGGCAAGACTTGAAAATTGCTGTTCTCCAACGGTCCCCATCCAACTTGACAGAGCTTGAGCAATTTTGCCAAGAAGAATGGGCAAAAATTGCAGGATCCAGACGTGCAAAGCTGGTAGAGACTTACCCAAAAAGACTCACAGCTGAAATTGCTGCCAAAGGTGCTTCTACCAAGTATTGACTCAGGGGGGTGAATACTTACGCAACCAACAAATGTCTTTTTTTTGTTTAATTAACTTTTGTGTCACAATAAAAAATATTTTGCACCTTCAAAGTGTTAAGTATGTTGTGTAAATCAAATGGTAAAAATCCCAATTAAATCCATTTTAATTCCAGGTTGTAACACTACAAAATGTGGAAGAGTCCAAGGGGGGTGAATACTTATGCAAGGCACTGTATATATCAGTGCATGTGATTTTATACAGCACTGTATATAATACATCTAGCATTGAGCTAACACCACTGGAATCGGAATAAAGGAAATGATTATGTAATACAGTTCAAGTGCAGTCACGGTTTGGTAAGTAGCATTTTTGTATTAAAATATAGCAAATCCACAAAACCAACAGAATACATATTGTATATTTGACATTTTATTTTTAGTGTTCTGTGTAACACGGGCCATCGTTTAACCTTTAAAAAAATTAAATACAGTACCTGAAGCAGATACGTGTTTATCATATCAACAACATCAACGTGTGTTGTAAAAATAAAGCAAAAATTGCTTTGAAAACTGTTCAAAATAATTACTTGGGGGCTAAGAATGAAAAATGTCAAAAAGGCATTTTTGATATGGCAATTGTCAAAATAAAGGGGCAGCTGGAAGGTAAGAATTTACAAGTCAGGACAAACTGTATCTGTTGGTAATGTGGTTTCTTCTAATGCAGCGGTTTTCAAACTGGGGTACGCGAGAAAAATTCTGAAATGGCAGACAACACATTTTACTTTGTACCACTTCCCAATCTATTGCAAAATTTTATCATGTAATCAACGTTTAATCGCTAACACCAGACTGCTGTGCTGTAACAGAGCGTTCAGTGCACACATGGCTAATTTACATATTAAATATGTACGTTAAAAATAAACCCTGTTGTTTAAATGTCATATAAACAGTTGGACGGTTACTGTCTTTGGGATAAAAAAAAATACATATTTTAAAAAACTAAAAGCCTAGTCTTTAATTCATTTTATTTCCTGTGTGCGTTCATGCCTGCAAGTCGATATATATATCTTTTTCAGTGACCCGATTAAAGTTTATTGTAACTTAAGTACTATTGGTTAATTTCAAAATACATAATGTATGGCCAATCAGAAACTGAAGTATTGCCATGTGGTCTAATTTGACAAGCCGTTACGTCTGGTGTGAGAGTAAGAGTTTTTAGCTTTCAATCCTGTGAACAAATATGGGTTATTGGCTCAATACTAGTACATTACTAGCAAAGGGCGATCGAGACGAAATACCGTCAGAGATTAAAAACGCAAAAAATGTCTTGCGACTGAAGCTCTCTCCAGTTTCCCTGCCATCATCAATGATTTGTGTGGTAACAAGCAGGGACATCCATCACACTGATACTAGGTAAGCGTTTTATTATTGTTTTTTAATTAGCATCAGTACTGTATGTTTTAGTCACCAAGAGTTGAGAAATGCTAATATGTTTTTGTAATGAGGTCAGCTGTAGAGATGCGTGGATAGTGAACTTTTCTTTGCCGCCTTTTCTGTAATTTTATTATCAATAAAAATACATGATTGCCATTTGCTATCATGGAATAGTCCTATGTCATTTCTGAGTGACTGAGTTTAGCACGGAGGCTTCGTTGATTTTAATGAATTAGTAATTACAAGAAACCTGTTTGAGGGACTATTTTTATCCAAAAGTAAATATAATATATATTTTCCCTTTATAATATTGTAACTTTTATAATTTTATCCATCACACACTCCAAGGCTTGTGAGTTTTGTTGTATCATGTTATTGTACAAACACTTTTTTTCTGTATCTCAGATGGGGGTATGCGGTGGACTACTTTTTTTGGAAAGGGGTATGTAGCTTAAAAAGATTGAAAGCCCCTGTTCTAATGTGATCTGGTACAATGAATGTCCTCTACTCAGTGATACACCAGCATCACTGTGACACATTTTTCGATATTTTTCCCAAAAGTGACAGCGAGTAGTGTAGAGACACCTAGGTTGTATCTACAGCTTTACAGTTTCATTTTTTGTTCTTCAGAAACAAAAGGTCAGTAAACTCTGCTGGCATATTTAAAAACAAACAAAAATAAGAAATGGTGGTTGGTTCTGAATTATCAAACATATTGACCCCCTCACCAAAGAAAATGTCCCCCTAAAATTTAGAGTGGGGGCCACATTGACCCTCAGTCTGTAAGTCCTGGAGCAAACACTGCCACAGGCGATCAAAAAAATGTTAACATTTTTAAAAAACATTTTTAAACTTTTTTTTTTTAAATCGGTATTCCAGGACTCTTAGTTATGCATTTGTCGAACTTGTATATGTGCTATGTTTTTAATATGCAAAGTCTGCTGTGATTATGTATGAGTGTGTAGTTGTATTTTATATTGTAAAGCGCTTTGAGATGTGCTACATAAATTGGGCTATATAAAATACAGATTATTATTATTATTATTATTATTATTATTATTATTATTATTATTATTATAAAAGTGCTCTGCAAACTCATCAAATTCCTTTTTCTGTTAGTGTCAAAGACAACGTGACAGCAGAAATCAGGATAAGGGCTCACTGTTTTAAATCCTTGAAGACGAATGAGAAGCCGAACAGTTTAATAGTTTGGTCTAAAGTTCAATTATGTTTTTTTTTGTTCTTTTTACCGTTGCGTTATAATTGTTTCATGTCTAACACTACTGCTAGTACGACTAATGCTAACACTAAGACTATTAATATCTCTAACAACACTACTAAGACTACTTATATTTCACAATTTATTCATAGTAAATAATAATATTCATGGTTGTCTGAAATTTTTTTATATATATATATATATATATATATATATATTTATATATATATGTATTTATCACAGGTCACATTAAGAGATTCTAATCCAGTGGTCCTAGTGAACAGTCGCTGTTCTTGTACAGCGGATACTGTTCTTGTATAGTGCACTTGGTTGCACTTTTGAGTATGAGCAGTTAATTTAAAGTCACTTCAATTGACATTCGATATGGCCCACAAGATAGAAGAAAGCACCAGGGAACAGAGCTCAAATTTGGATTGGCACACACTTTGCAAGCCTAGACTTACCTCTTCACATTTTAGGGAAGTCTGCCATATTAGAGGTCAAAGCTCAGCAGAAAATCTTGTAGAAAGAATCATCAGGGGAACACGGCAGACAGCCGTAATGAGACAGGGTTTGGAAATGGAGTTGGGAGCAGTTAGGGAACACGTCTGGGCTCAAAAAGTCACTTCTTCACAGTGCAGTCACCCTGATGCTCCGTGGCTAGGAGCTTCTCCAGATGGTGCGGGTTATGATTCACTAGAGAGGCCTGGCTTTCGGACTTGTCGAAATCAAATGTCCTAATGTTAAGAGCTATATTGACTGCTATATTGACTGCAAATACTTAAAAATGCAGCATGGTGTTTTAACTTTAAAAGACAGCCATGCTTACTACTGGCAGGTACAAGGTCAGTTACTTATCACAGGGTTGGAGTGGTGTGACTTTGTTGTTTGTGCTTAGGATGACATTTTGCTGCACCATATTTACTGTGATCCTGCTGTTACTTAAAGAGATCAACATTATCATTAAAAAAAATCTACTGTGAGCATTTGTAAATATTTGCATGCTACTAATTTAAATAGTTAATGCCCGCTACACAAATATGTGCATATAAACATACTTGATGCCCGAAAGACAGTGATTGAAGTTAATAGGAGCAGAGTAGAGGGGAGCAACAGTCAGCATTTTCCCCATTTTCATCCTTCTTATACAGGATAGCAAAAAATGAGAAGTACTTGAACAATTGGTAGTTCCACAGTCTTGTATATGGGTTGTTTTACAATTAGGCCAATAGTCATTTGTTTGGTAGTCATTTCGGGGTGCAGAAAACAACACAGAATTGTACAAAGATTTTATTGGCCTGAGTTACATGAAGACCTCAAACAATTTTGTACTTCTTGCCCAGAGTGTCAATTAACTGCCTCAAAACCTCATTTTAGAGCCCAACTTATTCCCTTATCCATCATTAAGGTGCCTTTTGAAAGGATCACAATGGACATAGTTGGTCCAATCGAAAAATCTGCTAGAAGACACCAGTACATTCTTGTGATATTGGATTATGCCACCAGATACGCTGAGAACTACAGCCTCCAAAAACATTGCCAAAGAGTGGGAATACCCAGGGAGATTATAACAGACCAGGGCAAACCCTTTGTTTCTAACCTCATGAAAGATCTGTGCAAGCGCCTCCATATCAGGGTTCTCAAAATCTCAGTTTACCACCCCCAAACAGATGGTTAGTTGAGGGCTTTAATAAGACACTAAAAGCCATGCTTCAGAAAGTGATTGGGCAGGATGGCTTTGTTACTTCCCTATTTAATGTTTGCAGTGAGGGAGGTACCCCAGGCATCCACTGGATTCTCACCATTTTAGTTGTTATATGGCAGAAACCCCCGTGGCATTGTGGACATACTAGATAAATCTGGGCAGAACAGCCAAATGACAATAAAAACATACAATGCAGATACAAAGTCGCATTACAAGAGTGACACCCATTGCAGGAGAACACATGAGACAGGCACAGGAATCACAGCAGGCAGTGTATAAGAAACAAGCCAAACTTAGAGAATTCAAACCAGGTGATAGGGTGTTGGTGTTGGTCTCAACAACAGAGAGTAAATTGCTTGTTAGATGGCAGGGGCCATACAAACTTCTTGAAAAAATAGGGGATGTAAATTACAAGGTACAGCAACCAGGGTGTAGGCGTCCAGTGCAATTATACTATGTAAACCTACTTAAGTCGTGGAAATACCAGGAGGTGATGATGGTAACAGCTAAAGGATCTGAGTTACATGATGGGTTAGTAGGCTAGCCCATGAGGATGAAAATAGCTGAGGACCTGATAGACAGAAGGAAGAAGTAAGGCGTTTGATTAAACACAACAGACATGTGTTTTCAGAACTTATATGGAGAACCACTGCTATATTTCATGATGTCACAGTGCCAGGGAAGAGAGTCCATGTTCATACAGGTAGGGTTCCGAAGGCCAGAAGGAAAAATATAGACTGAGGTGGAGAAAATGCTAAAATGAGGGTGTCACAAAGACGGCCGGACAGTGGGTGACGTCAGACCAGAAACAGGAAGTAACACACAACAGACAGTGAGGTTGGTGAAGCTGAGCACTTGGTTGTGCTCAGCATTTAATAAACAAAATAAAAGAACACAAAAACATCACACGGCACTTTCGCCAAAATAAACAGGTAAACAAAATGAACACACACTAACAAACAGGGACGAACAAACACGGTGAGTAAAAAACCACTTATTCTTCTTATAGTTAACCTCCTTCTCCACACCCGTTCTCCACTCACGAACACCCAACCAACGCAGAACGGACTGCTGCAGGTTCTTATACTCTGGCCGAGGGGTTAACTAGCTGTTAATTATCTTATTACCCTCGCCACAGTCTGCATCGCGTTAGGTAAGGATGCATGACTGTCAGCTAGTTAAATAATCAGTAGCTGATCAGTCATGCATCCTCACGGGTTTTTAAAATATAAAAGACGCGCGCTGTTATCCGCGCCGCAAAACAATAATACAAATAATAATAATAGGGCGGGACACTCCGCCACACATGCCCCCTGTGCGCAGCACACATGGCCTTTTCGGCCACCTCCCCCTTATTCCCTAAAGTCCCGGCTAGCAGTCCCGGCGCAGGAACAGGGGCAGCAACGGGCCAAAGGTGGCGGCCACGGTGGGATGTCCTCCTCCCACCCAAACAGCCAGAAGCGTTCCAATGGCCAGCGACAGGCCGGCTCCTCTGGCCAAAAATTTTTGGGGTGGTCTCCAGACCTGCCCCTTCTTCATGGCCGGCAGCTCCTCCGTGGGGCTCCGCCATCCTCTCTCCTGCAGCGGAATTGCTGCGGGGAGCTGGTCTCCTGACCTCCCCCTTCTTCATGGCTGGCAGCTGCCCTTCATGGGGCTCCAGCCACAGTATTTCCTGCCGCTGAAGTGCGGCTGGGGAGCTGGTCTCCTGACCTCCCCTTTTCCGTGGGCCGGCAGCTCCCCTTCATGGGGCTCCAGCCACAGTATTTCCTGCCGCAAGTGCGGCTGGGGAGCTGGTCTCCTGACCTCCCCCTTTTCCGCGGGCCGGCAGCTCCCGTTCATGGGGCTCCAGCCACAGTATTTCCTGCCGTATGGCAGGACTGGTAGCGACCCCAAGCAAAACAGGACCCTCGGGAGGCGATGGCAGCAGCAGCGACCCTCGGGAGGCGACGGCAGCAGCAGCGACCCCGGGAGGCGACAGCAGCAGCAGCAGTAGCGGACCCTCCGGAGGCGAACTCGGGAGGGGAGCCCCTGGCCATGGAGGCGGCAGCGGAGCTCCACTTCTCCCTCGTACCCTATAACTGGTGGCTCTCCAGGCGATGCGGAGCAACAGGCAGCCCCAGGCGTCGCGGGCAACAGGCAGCCCCAGGCGATGCGGAGCAACAGGCAGCCCCAGGCGAGCGCGGAGCAACAGGCAGCCCCAGGCGATCGCGGAGCAACAGGCAGCCCCAGGCGATGCGAGACAGGCCTTCTTGGGCTAAGCGAGGCAGGCATCCTTGGGCGAAGTGAGGCAGGCATCCTGGGCTGCGAGGCAGGCATCCTTGGGCGTGAGGCAGGCATCCTTGGGCGAAGTGAGGCAGGCATCCTTGGTAGGTGCGAAGCAACAGGCATCCTTGGGCGGTGCGAGGCAGGGCAGGAGCAGTTCTTCCCATGATGGTGGATGTGGAACCAGCAGGTATTCACCCTCTGCTGGTGGAGGTGGAGATGGAACCAGCAGGTATTCACCCTCTGCTGGTGGAGGTGGGAGGGGCAAGCAGTCCTCCCACGGGGTTGAGGCGGAACCAGCAGGTATTCACCCTCTGCTGGTGGAGCTGGGAGCAGCAAGCAGTCCTCCCACGGCGGTTGAGGCGGAACCAGCAGGCATTCACCCTCTGCTGGTGGAGCTGGGAGCGGCAAGCTGTTCTCCCACGGCGGTTGAGGCGGAACCAGCAGGTATTCACCCTCTGCTGGTGGAGGTGGGAGGGTCAAGCAATCCTCCCACAGCGGTTGAGGCGGAACCAGCAGGAATTCACCCTCTGCTGGTGGAGCTGGGAGCGGTAAGCAGTCCTCCCACGGCGCTTGAGACGGAACCAGCAGGCATTCACCCTCTGCTGGTGGAGGTGGGAGGGGCAAGCAGTCCTCCCACGGGCGGTTGAGGCAGAACCAGCAGGCATTCACCCTCTGCTGGTGGAGGTGGCGGAGACAGAGGCAGCTCTTGCTGCTCTGCACCTGGCGGTGGTGGAGACAGAAGCAGCTCCTGCTGCTCTGCTCCTGGCTGTGGTGGAGACAGAGGCAGCTCCTGCTGCTCTGCTCCTGGTGGTGGTGGAGACAGAGGCAGCTCCTGCTGCTCTGCTCCTGGTGGTGGTGGAGACAGAGGCAGCTCCTGCTGCTCTGCTCCTGGTGGTGGTGGAGACAGAGGCAGCTCCTGCTGCTCTGCTCCTGGTGGTGGTGGAGACAGAGGCAGCTCCTGCTGCTCTGCTCCTGGTGGTGGTGGAGACAGAGGCAGCTCCTGCTGCTCTGCTCCTAGTGCTGGAGACAGTGGCGAGGGCTCCTCACCCTCTAACGCTGGAGACGGCAGCAACGGTCCTCTCCTCTGGCGTTGGAGACGGCAGCAACGGCTCCTCTCCCTCTGGCGCTGGAGACGGCAGCAATGACTCCTCTCCCTCTGGAGAAGGCAGCGATGACTCCTCTCCCTCTGGCGCTGGAGACAACAGCAATGGCTCCTCTCCCTCTGGCGCTGGAGATGACAGCAATGGCTCCTCTCCCTCGGCGTTGGAGACGACAGCAATGGCTCCTCTCCCTCGGGCGCTGGAGACGGCAGCAATGGCTCCTCTCCCTCTGGCGCTGGAGATGGCAGCGGCTGGGCTTTTCCCGATGGAGCTGGAGATAGCGGTAGCCCTGCCATATCTGCAGCCAGGTAGCGGATTACCATGTCCGCAACCTCCGCGAGGGACACTGGGCAGTGTTGCTTTTCCCAGGCTTCCCATCGCTCTCCATCTCTGGCCCACAGGAGGTTGATCACATCGGGGAGGGCCTCTTCAGCATTCCTCCCAGGCTCCACCAGCCAGCCCCAGATTCCCTCAGAGGAGAGTGAACTCGTCTTAGCCAGCGGGCCCTCTCCCCTGACGCCGGACGCTCAGGCTCCTCCATCTTCTGCCATGCGTGGCTCTGGCTGAGTGGAAGATACCTTACCTCGCCACACAGGAAGCACCACCCTTCCTCATCCAGACAGGCAAGGCAAACATCCGGGCGTAGTAGAGGCGCGCGGGACCTGTGACGGGCCACGCTGCTCTTGATGCGCCACCTGCTGCTGTTGCTGCTTTCTTCAGCCGCTTCTTCCCATTTTTTTTTTTTTTTTTTTTTTTTTCAAACACAAAAACACTTTTCGAAAAAATAAAAAGCGCCTTTGTATTCCTGGTCCGGCTCCTGGAGGCGTTTGTCCCACAGGACACCATATGTGACAAAGTCTGGCTTGCAGTGGGTGACGTCAGACCAGAAACAGGAAGTAACACACAACAGACAGTGAGGTTGGTGAAGCTGAGCACTTGGTTGTGCTCAGCGATTTAATAAACAAAATAAACAAAACAAAAACATTCACACGACACTAAGCACAAAATAAACAGGTAAACAAAACGAACACACACTAACAAACAGGGACGAACAAACACGGTGAGCTAAAAACCACTTATTCTTCTTATAGTTAACCTCCTTCTCCACACCCGTTCTCCACTCTGAACACCCAACCAGCGCAGAACGGACTGCTGCAGGTTCTTATACTCTGGCCGAGGGTTAACTAGCTGTTAATTATCTTATTACCCCTCGGCCACAGTCTGCAGCGTTTGGTAAGGATGCATGACTGTCAGCTAGTTAAATAATCAGTAGCTGATCAGTCATGCATCCTCACGATTTTAAAATATAAAGGCGCGCGCTGTTATCCGCGCCGCAAACAATAATACAAATAATAATAATAGGGGCGGGACACTCCGCCACAGAGGGGTAATAGAGGACTCCAATAGTGAATGGTCTAGCCCCATCATCTTGGTTCTCAAGCCTGATGGTAACATCAGATTTTACAATTGTTATCATAAGGTCAATGAGATATCAAAATGTGATGCTTATCCAATGCCACGAGTAGACAAACTAATCGAAAGACTAGGGAAAGCAAGATTTGTGACCACACTTGACTTCACAAAAGGCTATTGGTAAATTCCCCTAACTGCCTCAGCTAGAGAAAATACTGCATTTGCAACACCACAGGTCTTATTTCAGTAAAGGGTGTTGCCCTTTGGCCAACAGAAAGACCCACTGTTGTGTCCACATTCCCAGTATGCCACATAACACATAGTGCTGCAACAGCCAGAGTGAAACATGTCCTCCCAGCCACATGCTTCATATACATGAAACTGGATTTGTTTATCACGGTTGGTCGAAAGCGACAAAGGGACACACTTGTACAGGCTGAGACAACCGATGCAGGTATTTATTGATAATGTCATTTAGACGTATGTTGTTGTAGAAATTTTCATTTTGAAATGATGGCCTACCGTGCCTGTTGTCGCAATTCTAATCATTCCCTTGTTTTGTAGGACTGCTGACACAGGCTGCCGAAATGAAAGCTGATGAAAGTATCCTCATTCACATACGAGGACTGTGTGGCAGTTGAGGTGAAATATCATAAGACCTGCTATAGAAACTATACCAGATTCATGCATTGTAAAAAAAGATTATGAACCATAAGCATTTTTATATTGCCTACATAACAAAGCGCATATACGCAACCGAAGATAAGCAGCATTTATACACACTATAATCGAAATGACATGAATAAAAAAAAACATTTGAACAGAATGGGCTTCATTTACAATTGTTTACAAAGTCTAAGTGCTGGGACAAATCACACAGATCCTGCACTTTTCAAAATAGTGCACTTACCACAGACTGTCTTTGCGCATTTGACACAGCTATCAACAGTAACCTAGGCTTCTGGCACCAAATGCTCCACGGGCATATACTTGTGAAATGAAAGCTTCTAATTCCTACAAGGGCATTAACCAGGGATCATCTTGGTGTCACTGTTGCTGGAAGATTCATCTTCGCAAACCCAGTCTGCTTCAGAGCAAGATTCGTCAGTGTCCGTCTCTGCTGCATCAAAATTGTTGATTGATAAAAATTTGCAGTAATTCCAAACACGGCTTTGTTGTCCTGTGTTTTCAGTGATCCATTTTCAATGTGTATTGGGGTAACAATGAATTTCTTAGAAAAACGAGTGACTAACCAGACTGCAGACAGACAGCCTGCGCCGTGAGCTGTCAAGGCTGATTGAAACAATAGAAATGTAAACAGACTGTTCACTTGAG
Source organism: Acipenser oxyrinchus oxyrinchus (assembly GCA_030684275.1). Lineage (NCBI taxonomy): Eukaryota > Metazoa > Chordata > Actinopteri > Acipenseriformes > Acipenseridae > Acipenser > Acipenser oxyrinchus. The sequence continues at coordinate 82,462,584 of CM060249.1, forward strand.
GAATGCAGAACTGGCACAACTACAACTTAATCGACCATATCTATGTTCCAGGTGGGTTCCAGCAGAGAAAGCACACCATCCTTGTGTGGGATAATATTGATTTCAATGAGGAGACAGGCTTGGGGTCAATGCTTTCCCTTCTGCTCTATTCAAAGAATTGTGTCATGACAGTGACTTGGTAGAGATTATCACAGAATATGAACAGTATGTTCATCAGTTTTTGCGCCATGAACAAAACATTTGCTTTCTGGAGCTCGTACATAGATATGGTGGCAAACTGGAATTTAAACATTTCATCCATCTGGTCAATGTTGCCCTGGTATTTTGCATACGGTAGAATGCATTATTAGATGCTGTGTTGCTGCTGCTATTTAATGTATTATGCTACTATCATGTATTATGCACTTTCCACTGTATTCAATGTATTATGCTTTTTTTTGTTTGTTTTTACTGTACATCATGTATTATGCATTTCTCTGTATTTAAAGCATTATGGATTTTCTTGTTGTTACTGCATCTTGTAAAGCGCTTTGTGATGGTGGTCCACTATGAAAGTAGCTATATAAAATAAAGATTGATTGACTGATTGCCAGCATACTGGGTGGAAATGGTGAATTTGCCAGATACACATGCTGCTGCTTACAGTCACATTTTGAGCTCAGAGGAATGGACCGTTCAGCAGCAAACTCGTTACGGATTCTTGGCGACAGCCTGCGATCAGGTCTTAGAACAGAACTACAATCGCGATTGTAAAATGGCGGAGGGCATCACTGGTATAACCCCTGAACTGAAGTGCAGTCACAGTGAGCAAGCTGCCATTGCATGCAAGTGTGAGAAGATGGCTGGCCTGCATGATGATGAAAGACCATGGAAGGACCTCGACCAAACAGCCCGGCGTCGAGATGAGAGAGCTGTGAAAAGTACCATTGAATGTGTTGATGAGATGGTAAATCCATTCATTCATGATAATTCTGAACTGTTGAGCATTAGCTCCGGAGTTGTTGCCATGGCATCTGTCAGTAGAGACCTGCTGGATGCCTGTGATCGAGGCGAAAATCAAGTCAAGGATGGATCATTCTTTGTATCACAAGTGCCAGAACTTGGCTGTGATCATGAGGAAGCTGACACCAGATTAGCTCATAATAGCAAATGTGCAGCTGCTCAGTTTTCTAATGTTGTGATCAGTAGCCCTGACACATGTCACTGTAATACTATTAATGGTATTACTTCCATACCGGTGTCAAGCAAAACACGTGGATTCTTGATCTCCAGAAGGTTTCCAGCAGTATCGGGAATAAACTTTGTTGAGCACTGATTGGTTTGCACGTATTCACTGGTTGTGATTCAGCGAGGGCTTTTCATGGAAAAGGGAAGAAGAAACCCTTCAGTTTATTCACTGGAAGTGATCAGTATCAAGATATGTTTATCCAGCTGGGTCAGGACTTTAGTCTGTCCAACTCACTGGCTGCTTCACTGTGAACTGTATAGATAAAAAGGTAGTGATGTGAATGAGGCACATTACAAGGCATTCTGTCTACATTCATCCTGCGAACAAAGCTTCCCTCCGACATCAGATTTTCCATTGCTGCACAGTAAGTGGACTAATTATCGAGCGGCTAGCCAATGCCGTTCCCTCCAGCCGATGATCAATGAACCCAGTCCAATAGGCCATGGTTGGATTTTGACTGAAAGTGGACTTGCTGTACAATGGATGACAGTTCCTTGAAGACCTGCTGAAATATGTGCATTGTGGTTGTAAGAAAAAATGCTGTGACACTAAACGATGTTCTTATCGTTCTGCAGACTTGTCATGCACTGAACTTTGTGGTTGCACAGATTGCCAAAAAGTACGTGCCACATTGCCTAAACAATCCCTTGAGAACAATACAAACGAAAGTGATTCAGATGAAGACCGAATCATTTCATCTGTGGTACTTTTTGATAAGTCTCTTTATTATTACTGTTTGTTATTTTGTTATTACTGGGTCTGCCTCACAGGTTTCTGGCCTCCATATGACTTCAGGAGTTGGTTACCATATTCTTGCTGTATACTTGTAGTCCTGGGTTGTCATAGATCACCACCATTTGGAGTTATAACATATGTCGCATTCCCCAAATTCTGGTGTCTGTACCATTTTGACACACTGCTTGCTTTTTTGTCCCATCACCCATGTTCAAGCACTGTGGGCAGAAAATGTGCATGATTCTCATGTGGCAACAAGTCATTTTGGAATCAGCGACTATTTAGCTATCAATTATCATATTTTCAGGTAGCCCCTCGATGGGGGTCAAGAAAAATCTTTTTCTAGACATTGTATCCCGAGTGGGCCTATGGCCTATGAGTTCTGCAAAAGCTTTGAAAAGGTTTTGGTTGGTGATTTTAATGGATTTGGTTCCTCAATGTCACATTTTTGCAGTCTACAAATTATTTAGTCCACCCCTTAGGCACTATACCACAAATACATCCAATTTACAGTAAATGCATAATCCCAAAATGTTACCCTGCCTTTTTAATGGAATACAAAAATGTTGATGACAAATAGAGTAGAAAAATGTAATTCCTTATTTATTAGGGAATCCAGTCACACTTTAGATACAAGCTGTAAAGCTTCAAGACAAATTAACTACCTCTTTAATAATTACTGCTTCTTTCACAATTACTGTATAGGTGGTGTGTAATTCCTTTTGCAACCTGTGTTTATTTTAAGATTGGATAGGTCTGTCAATATATTGCAACAATAGATTTTTTAAATCTTCCCTTAATGTTACTACCACTTGCCTTCTTGCTGCAGTATTTTATTCATATATATATATATATATATATATATATATATATATATATATATATATATATATATATATATACGTATGCAATATAAACTATAAAAATGACTCATAGTATTTTTTATATTTTTTGCATTTCATAATGGAGGGTCCAGAGAGAAGTAGTAACTGGCTCTGGTTGAGGATGAAAGAGGTAAATTGGGGAGGAAAACATCAATGAAAAGGGATGGATAGCTACGGTATGTAAACTGGGCTGGGTTGGGTGATGAATGGAGGGAAGTTGTGTTGGGATGCCAGCATCACTGCTGAGCTGATGTCATGGGGTCATCGATGAAACACTGAAGATAGGAGGTGCCCACCTAATGACCCCTGCGAAGTACACCACCCAGGCCATTCCAGACAGTTGCCATGCTAAGGCGCAAGGGAGACCACAATTTGGTTGATCCCTGGAGACAGCATCGTCGCATTTGTGTGTGCTGATGCGCCAGGGATGCTACAAATGAGCTTATCCTTCGAGCCAGCATTACACTTTAGCAATCAACAGCGGGCCAATAGGAAATCCACGTTACCTGGCAGAGGAAAAGCACTGCAGTCTCATATATTACAGCAAAGCTACATCTTGGTTGGTCCCTACCACGACTATCTCATTTAATCTTGCCGAAAGCCGAGTCCAATATTTATTAATAAACAGCTACTCTCATGTCATGAAATTCAGTGACTACCTGATTGGATTTAGTATTGCCCTGAATTAGAGATGCAAAATATGTTGATTATGTGATGTGACATGCACTATAAAGCTGATGTAGGATAACCCCCCCTCCAATAAGGATCCACCTTCCAGGACTTTGTGGAGACTAGGATGTGATCAGGGCAAGCTGTAGTCCAACCTGATACTAAATACTGATATTAGAATTGCAGGCAGTATATACTCAGACTCTGCTACTCAATTACTTGTTCTAAAGACTATCCTTATAGATCTGCTTACTAATGCACTATCCACACTACCTACAGTAAATGACATTTAGAAATAATGATTGTACATCATAGTGTGAATAGGGTGTAAATGCGTGCTGTGTGAATAGGGTAAATGTGTTTATTTCAATTGGACACTTTATTTAGGAGGCTGTGTGGTCCAGTGGGTAAAGAAAAGGGCTTGTAACCATGAGGTCCCTGGTTCAAATCCCCCCTCAGCCACTGATTCATTGTGTGACCCTGAGCAAGTCACTTAACCTCCTTGTGCTCCGTCTTTCGGGTGAGACGTAGTTGTAAGTGGCTCTGCAGCTTATGCATAGTTCACACACCCTAGTCTCTGTAAGTCACCTTGGATAAAGGCGTCTGCTAAAATAAACAAATAATAATTTACCATAAACTATGTGAATTTATAACATTAGAGAATGTAATTATTCAGAAAAGACAGTTGATCAACCAATACTTATAATACAAAAAAAATAAACATTGCAAAATAATTTCTAAAAAGTGATAGAGGGGATTTAATAAAAACAAAGATTTAACACTAATCTTAATAATCCTGCAGTCATAAATCCCCCCCATGCTGTGACTTGATCCTCAGCTTTGTACTCCTAAAAAAAAAAGTGCAAGGCTCAGTTAAATTAGACAATTACATCTGTGCACAATGGTTCTTCAAGCTTAATAAATGTGACAATCCTTTGTAACGAAACCCTAGTTAAAGGTTGGTATTACTTTCATTACATTACAATCATACAAGACTTTTCAAGGACCTTTTATGAAACACAGACATTTTATTTTTTAAATCTAGAATTTACTTTGGATTTATAGCCTACATTTGATGGACATTAACATGGTTATTTCCAACAATGTTTGCTTGAATGTTTAATTATTTGTCTAAGAACTAATAACAAAAGAAGCAGACTGTTTATTTACTTATTTATTTTTGTTCAAATTTAAATGTAGTAAAATGTATTTTGTGACAAATACAATATTCAGGGAAATTGACAGTTTTTAGATTTGCACTGTTCTTAATTTATATAGTTTGTTTGTAAGAAAATCTTTTTCACTGCCTCTTTTATCCAGATTGTACTATTTGTGTTTTGTGCAGAGGTCCCAAATGCTTCTCATTAACCATTAAGTGTAATAGTGAAAATCTGTTTGGTGCATCAATGCTAAGTAACTCAAATACTGTAAGTAGTGCCTTTAGGAATGGAAAACTTAATTAGTAAGCATAAATGACCACAAATGTCAAGAGACTGTCAAATGTGTATTTGGTTACAGAATGGAAGGATATACTGGAAAATAACCCGTTGTGTTGTCAAACTGACACAATAATAAAGCCCCAGTGCATTCATATTACTGTATGACCAGCAGAGGTTGTCTCTTTTGCTTTTCTAGCAAGCTCGGATTAAATCAGCATCTAGCTTCTTACAGGTTTTCTTGGCTGATTGAGATATTTTTAATGTTAACAACAAAGCAAAATTAAGGCTACATTGAAATCAAGAGATGTGGGTTTTGATGCCATACTGTTTACACTATGAAGGATGAGAACTCAGATGTGGTGAAGACATTTATTTAAAGATTATTATTATTATTATTATTATTATTATTATTATTATTATTATTATTAGTAGTAGTAGTAGTCGTAGTAGTCGTAGTCGTAGTTGAAGTAGTTATAATGGCTGTCTTACTCCTAAACCAACAGTGTTCACTATGTTATTTCATTAAAAATCCCATTTCTGCCAGAATATATCACTGAGGCAGGCAAGATCCTGCTGCCTCCACATAGTTAACATCTCAGCACGACTGTCAGATCTAATCAAATGCACAATCACAAGGTGCTGAGCAATAACAATTCTACCTGCCTTTATGTTTTAGCTATTCCTGATCATAAAAAACTATTGGTATTGAATCAACTTTTTCTCAGATAAATTGACATTTGCATTAAATTCTAACTGGTATCCACTTACTGTTGTTCAGAGTCCAGCCAAATGCCAACAACAACAAATGATGGTATATATCTGGCAGAGCTTCGCACATCACTCTGCTCTGGACAGCATGTGCTCTGTGAGAAAAACACAGTTTCTGCAGGGGACCCTTTATGGTTCACCAGGAAATTATGTCAGAGAGAAAAATTGCAAAGTTTGTTATGCATAGTAAAGAAAACAGGGGCGTTTGGATGCAAGGGCGATATATAAAAATTGTATTATCCAAGAAAAGGTCAACTTTAATGCCTATCAGCATTTACTTTAATCAAAAGATGGCACTGCCTATCTAGCTACAGACCATTGAAATGCTGTGCAGGATAGATATACAAAAAATGGGTTAATGCCCGATCAGGAGAGGAACGGGTGCATAAGATATAAAGATAAGTCTATAATCTGCCTATGACCAAAAATAACCATACAATTAATGAAGAAAGTTGAATGACCTTCTATTTTTGACTGTCAAGTGGCAGCATGAGGTGAGATTATTCCCCACAGAATTAAAGCTAAATGCTATGATTCAGTTCCAAATGAACTAAGGCCATTTCTGAGCCTTTAATAAGTCTAATTATATCAGGTGCTGATGCAGATGACCTTTTATTCCACACTCTGTAATGAGCTCAATCTAATAGCATAAATTAACTCATAGGTGAAGCCATTTCCGGGATTTACTGCTTGAGAATATTATATCGGATTAAAACCTATTACGTTCATACCTCTAAATAATTATTGCCTAATTCTAATATTCCCAATAAACTGTCTAATTTGCATATTCATAATTTTGAATTTCAGCGTGTATTGTGGCATACAAGCCACAGGGGCCACTTTTGGCAGTGAAGAATTGCCAGTGCATCATGGGGTATTTCAAATCAGTCCACATGGAACAGTTAATTATACCTGAAAGCCATTTCAAAAACAACCTGCACTGCACTGCTTCGTCCCATATATCCATTACTGAGAAAATGGAAACTCAGCAGGAAGAGCTAGTTCATTAAGGGAGCTTCTGAATGTGAAGGCCCTAGCTGAATATGCTGTTCACACCCTTTCAGAGTTGCACACAGTGCAACACTGTAACCTGTTTTTGGTCTTTCAGTAATGCAAAATAAATAAAAAGCCATTTGTTTTGCACCACTGCAGCATGAGAATGAGCTTTAACATGCTGTGACAGGGTAGCGTCATGGCCAAGCTGTTACTGGCATAAAGAGAGACTCAGAGACCAGAAACCTGCAGTTTAAGCGGAAATGTGCAAGTTTAATAACAAACAAATACACTAAACAAAATAAAATGGCACAAGGGCCAAAACAAAAGAGCTACACAAAACACTCACAGACATAAGCAGGACACAGACACCCACGTAAACACAGTACAACACCACAGCAACGTGAACCTATACACCAACATTAAACTAATCCTCCACTAATACCCGTAATCACCTTTTTATCCACCTGTGGCTGGAGCCTAATTAATCATTTAATCATTTATTCAATTTTTGGCTCCAGCCACATTCCCATGTGATTTTGCAAGGAGGAATTTAACCACATCCCTGCGACACAATATTCCCTCCACACACACACCCAAGCACCGATAGGCCTTTCACCCTGCCACACGCCACACATGCATACTGCATTGTTTTGTGTATACATTCATTTAAATATGCTCAGTTTTTGTATATATTTTGTAAAGCCATAGAGAGCAGTTTTCTCTCACCATGAGGAGAGACAGATTAGGAATTAAGGAAATTAAGGAAATGGATTCTACCACATACAGCTCGCTGTACTACAGTAAAAACACACTCATCCCTGTACAGCTTTTCTTGAAGACATCAGATACTGCCTTCCATCTTAGCTAGTCAAAACAGACTTCCTTCATTCAAACTTAATAGGTTTTGACCCCACTCAACAGAGATAAAGCTAAACACATCAAATGCTCACAGACATTAAGATATACGTGCTATAATTAAAAGATGACTACATCACATGGACATGGGGGATATCCTTATTTATAGATACTTTTTTGAACTACATATAGTATTTCTGCCATAACATATTAAGTTAGAAGCATATTTTTAATCAAATATGTTTTTGTCTGTTTTCTGCTGTTATGCCATTGGCACTTTAAGACTTTATGGACAGCAACCAAAAATACACAGTATATTTTAATTTTAATGTTATATTTTTTATATATATATATTTGTTCTGTAAATTTGTGAATGCCCAATAATTTTACTCCCCTAGTTTCTCCCCTATTTATAATGTCCATTTACTTTCACTCACAACAGCAGTTCCCCACAACAGCTCAGGAGAACTAAAGGTCAGTGGGCATCCTCCCATTGCCTCTTTACACCTAGGTATGACAAGCACCATAGGGGAGTGTTCTATTCACTGGCTGCTTCCCTAATGACATCAATTGAAAATAATTTCAAAACCATTAGATAAGACACTCAAAATTTCTTCACTACACAGGGTGTAATTATGATAATGTAGCTATCTCAGTTAACGCAGACAGGCGCATCACACAGGACGAGGCAATCCACATACAGGTGGAGGGCAGGCGCGAACCTGGGACCTCTCACACTAAAACATAGCGCCAATACCACTGTACAAAAGAGCCATCTCCTTTGCAAGGAGCGTATATCGGGCTTATGTCTTCGTGTTTGATTACGTCACCTACCAACCCTACTGCTGCCTTCCCCCGTGCACGCTACACTCTCCCCTGCCAGCCTCAAGTCTGCTCCAGACTTGCTAACCAGGCTACAGTCCGACGAGTGCGTGCCGGTGTACTTGCGTCCACTTCTGACACCAATGTAGCGAACCTCAGTTAATGCAGGCAGGCACATCACACAGGGCGAGGCAATCCACACATAGGCGGAGGGCGGGCACAAACTCACCACCTTTGGTATTTTCAAAGATGTCAGCTTATTTTCATAAAGATAGTGGCAATAGAATACAAAAGTATATTAATAAAAGTACAAAATAACAACAACCATTTATACAGTCAAAATGTTATTGCAGCTTAAAAATCGTATCTTTATATTTCTGAAATCTGCATCCAGAAGAAATACAATAAATATTTATGTTCTTCGATACAAATATATTTTTGGAACACTTTTGCCTATGTAATAGTGCTCCCTGTGACCCATTACAAAGTCATTATAGTCCAGGCTGTGCAGTCAGCATCAACCGTTTCCTATTTCCACACACTTTACTTTAGGTGCAATTTTTGTAAAATAACATATTGAAGTGTCATCCCATGCATTTTCAATGTGACACAAGCCAGCAATCATCAGTATTCTTTCCATAGGGAATAAACAGAAGTGCTATACAGTTCCTGTCTTCTGTTAGCAATATGTTGAAGATGGCTGCAACATGAAGCATTTATTTTCTACAAAATACTTAATTATTGTAAATAAATTAGCTGTGTTTTAGCAATGTTTAGCCGTGTTTTATCTATTTGTGAAATTATAGAATAATGTGACAGTAACTCATCAGTATGAGAAAGGAGAATAAAGAGTATATTAAAAAAAAATAGATACAGAGCTTTTCAAAAGCAATCAAAGATAAAATCAGGCCATTGATATTTCTTGATTTATTCTAAAGTATTTTGCATTCCCATTATGTTTGTGAGTATTTATTTGATTTCACATTAGACCGCAAATTTGAATGTTAAAACTGAAAAAACATTTCTCAGATATATATTGATTATGAGATAGGAACAGTTATCTAGTGTCACCCAGTTTCTCAAATACCATCAAAAATAAGGTGCAAGTAAACGACTTTAGTCAGGGTTAGAAGTTCACATGCTGCAGGTTCTTGTTCTTTATGGTTCTTAAACCACCTCATTATGCACTAAGCAACGTAGCACACAACTGACTGGAAAGACTGATCCTGATGTAGAATCTGACTGATTATTTTTTAGATTCAGAAATGATTAACCTTGGGGTTGCTGGCAATCCCTTTTATATTTATGAAGGCAGTCATCTGGTTGGTATTTTAAACCATGGAGATATTTAGAACAAAGGGAAACGATAAAAGAGAATACGACCAACAACAATACTTTTGGGATATGCCTGCCACAGGTCAGGTATTTACTGAGCATTTTATGTCAGAGCTGCTGATAGGCCCCTCCGGGGAGTGATGTCCTCGGTCCCGCCTACTGAGGGAATAAGTAGTCACTCCGCGGAGATCACGTTCTCTATTTTGCATCGAACCCGCGAATGCGAGTGATGCGACCTTGCAAGGTTTGTTAGTCGTCTTCTCTTTCAGGGAACCGGAGTTACATCCATAACCTATCGCTTCTCTTTCAAATCGAAGACAACCAACAACAATACTTTTGGGAAAGTATATCAAAGCTGTTGCGAGGGAGAGTGAGCGGAGACAGCAGACAAGGGACGCCTCGCTACCGCCAACTAATGTTTGTGGTGTGAGCGTGCAACCTCAAGGACCCTTGTGCCTAATGAAGGCACTGAGGAATCTACCACGTTGAGTCAGCAGAACCTGGTGAACGTATGCAGAGTAGCCCAGCTAGCCGCAGTACAAATATCAGTCAATGAGGCTCCTCTAAAGAGGGCCCATGATGTAGCCACCCCTCTGGTAGAGTGCGCAGCCACCCACCCAGGTGGAGGTAGACCAGCATTGGTATAAGCAGTTGAGACTGTGCCCACAATCCAGCTGGCCAGACTGACGCAGCGCTCTCATCCTATCCACATAACCTCTCAATGCCCAAACCGGGCAGAGGGAGTTCAATCTCCGATCCTCCCCCAAAGAAAAAAGAGGGGGATGGAAAGCCTCTAATTCCACCGATTTGGTTTAAGTAGAAAGCTGTAACCACCTTAGGGAGGAAAGCAGGGTTCGTGCCTAATGATACCCTGTTTTCTTCATCCCAAATATGCATACAGTAACTGTGCACTGACAGAGCCTGTAGCTCACTAACCTGCTTAGGCAAAGGTTTGAAAACCAGATTCTCCTGGGCCATCTGGGGGCCACAAGGAGAACTATCGCTTTCTTTCTCCGGACCTTCTCAAGGAAGGCTGGGAGCAGCAGTATTGGCAGGAATGCGGACAAGAGTATCCTGGGCCACTCGTGGGCTAGGGCGTCGACACCTAGTGGACCACCACAGCGGTGGAGGGAGAACCATAGTGGGCAGTGAGTCATCTCTGTCGTGGCAAAGAGATCGACACTGGCCTTCCTGAACCGTTGCCAAATGCACTCTACCACTTGAGGGTGGAGTCGCCATTCTGATGGACGAGCACCCTCCCTCGAGAGTAGGTCCGCCACCCAGTTCACCACTCCAGGAAGATGAACAGCCTGGAGGGATAGCAGGTTCCTTTTTGCCCAGGTCAATAGCCAAAAGACTATGCGGTGCAACCCCGGGGACCGAAGTCCTCTCTGGCGGTTGACATACACCCCTACAGACATGTAGCCCGTGTGGACAAGGACATGTCACATCTGGAGCACTGGAAGGAAATGCTGGACAGTGAGGAGGACCGCTCACAGTTCCAGCGCATTTATGTGCACATATGTCCAGCGACCCGACCAGGACTCCTCTGCCTGGCCGGACCGCACCCCAACCCGACTTGGATGTGTCTATCGTCACCACCTGACGGTTGTGGATCACTCCCATCCTTATGCCTTTGAGCAGGTGAGAGGCTTGCCTCCACCAGCACAGGGCTTCCCAGCATATGCGAGACACGGTCAGCCGACGGTGTCTGTCGCATTTGGGATGTAGCCGGAAGGCATTGAGCCACTCTTCAATCGGGCGCATGTTGAGTATCCCCAGCTGGATGGCTGATGAAGCTGCGGCCATCAGACCCAATCATTTCTGACACAACACCAGTTGTACTGTCAATCCCTGTTGAAACAGGGTGTGGCAGTATGTCCCGCCCATGTGTGTATTATGTGTTATATATTGTGTCTGGTGTGTTAATGTTGGTGTATAGGTATTGGTGCACGGGATATAAATGGGTCTGTGTAGCATGCATGATTTTATATATATATATATATATATATATATATATATATATATATATATATATATATATATATATAGTTGTATTTAGGCACGGGGATTCACAATCACTTCATGTGCAGATAAAGTATGTAATAGTATGTGAGCATGGGGATTACACAAATTAGTTCACGTGCTGGGATTCAAGTGAATAATTAATTAGTAATTGAATCTCGGCACAACTGTATATATAGAGGCACGAAGCACTCACTCGGGTTTGGGTGTTCGGTGAGTAGAGAACGGGAGAGTGAAGGAGAGTAAATTAAATTAAATTAAATAATAACAATTGCTATTTCACACCAGCACCAGCACAGTACTTGTTTTACTGTCTCACCATGTTTGTTAGTGTCTGTCTGTTCATTTGGCAATTGTGCCCTTTATTTTCAGTGTTTTGTTTTCTGTTTAAACCTTTTATTTGCAATAAACCGGCACAAGCAAGCGCATTGACCATTGTGTGTTTCTTCCGGGTCTGATGTCACCACTCAAGCCATCCTGTGACACAGGGTTAGAAAGTTGTGAATGGCTGACACTCTGTCATCTGATAGGTAGGCTTGCATTATAAGGGAATCCAGCCGGAGACCTAAGTAAACCATACTTTGCACCGGTATTAATTGGCTTTTGGCCTCGTTGAGGGTGAGACCCAGTCTCGCTAGATGCGCAATAACGATTGGCGTGTGGGCCACTGCTCCTTCCTGTGACTGGGAACAAATCAGCCAGTCGTCCAGATAGTTCAACACCCTGATTCCTTGCAGCCGAAAGGGGGCTAGGATGGGGTTCAGTCCGACCCAACAGCGGGCGAGACCCGGTGGAGGAATATGCGTCTCTCTTTTCTCTCGTTATTTATTTATTGATATATTTATTTTTTAGCTGCAAAAAGCAGAGCTCTACGGTTAGAAAAGCAGACTACAGTCGCCAAGCGATGTAAACTGTTGAAAGAAAGATTTTTTTAAAAAACAGAGTGCAGTTGCACAGCATTTATAGCTCAGTCTTCACAAGCCGAGTTTCTGATTCCTGGGAAGTGGCAAGCCAACTTCCAGCAAAAAATTGCAGGAGAGCGTCCAGAAAACTCATAGTGAGAGCTCTTTCACAAAGACTCAATCACACAACTGGAGAGGTTAGTTTATACCTACCTTACTTATCTGATTGTTTAGAAGCAAAAGAGAACATGACCTCCGTGGAATGACTACATATTCCCTCGGTAGGCGGGACCGAGGACGTCGCTCCCTGGAGAGGCCTATCGGCAGCGCTGACATAAAATGCTCAGTAAATACCTAACCTGTGGTAGGCGTATTCCAAAAGTATTGTTGTTGGTTGTCTTCGAATGGAAAGGGAACTGGGAGTTTTTTTAGTTGTAGACCTCTTGTTAAAGTGTATCTTACAGGGTTTTTTTTAACACTGAAATTGATGCAGCAGTGTTTATTAAGAATATTAGCATTATTATTTAATAAAAAAATAAAATAAAAAAAAACATTTTATAGGCCACTAATATGTGATCAATGTGGATCACAGACCATGTCTACCAAAATACGACATTTTTGTACCACGTCATGTGTGACGTATCAAAAGGGAAACAGTTCTCGGCCTGTATGTCTGTCCTACAGGTTTGTGAGATAAAAAAAATAAATAAATAATAGGTGAATATGTGCGTGTGCGGGGGTTGCACGAACTCCAACCTGTCAGGGCATCGGGTGCATGCCTTTCGAGGGAAAGAGTGCCGAAGAGTGCCGTATTTCGCTCCTGGGTGCGGTTTGTACAAGTCAAAAGAGAGGACTTCACCGTGAAATCCGTTCACCCACAGAATTCTGTCATTTTGTGGCGCGCACTTTCTCGGCAGTGATTATCTGGAGGGCGACTTACTTGAATATAGCATGGGATTGAGAAGCAAGCAACGAGTCAGACGGAAGTCAGATGCGGTACTTTCAGTGCACGTGTAGCAGGGTAGGAGCCCTGCACATGAAGAGTGGGTTGTCTATACGTTGTAAATAGTATTGTGTAATTGTTGTAATTGAATGTACCTGTCGCTCCTGGGAGATGCTGTCTGCTGTGTGTGATTGCCAGCTGTGGATAATCAGCAGGTAGGTGTGTTCCAGCACGGCGTCAGGTATAAAGAGGTCCTGTTTGCTCACTTCAGGGCTGCTGCAAAGCCAAGGACAACGGACTGAACACCGTCCACGCTACCTGAGCATAGAGACCGAAATATGTTGCTGAAATCCTCCGATCACCATGATGGTGAACCGGGATCGGAGCCAAAAGAAGAAGCCAAAACCACCGACAGCCGGAGTCGGGGTTTGTGTTGATACATAAAGATTAGTTCGGGGATGGTAGATCCCCATAAAGTATAGCGAGGTGAGCAAGCGGGACCTCCATGCATTAGGGAATAGCGCACACTGTTTTTAGGCACCTTTTATTTTATAGTTTTTGAATTGTGTTTATTTTGTGTTTTTGTATGCTGGCCGTATGTCCTTAGTGAGCTACCACGGTTGGTAGTGTCACGTGAGCTGTTCTCACTGTGTGTGTGTGTGTGTGTGTGTATATAAATCCTGCACGTCTGCGGGGCGTATCAACTTCAACCTCTGTAATGATCTCCTGCCTGTCACTCAGCAGCGAATGCACGCAACCACAAGCAAGATCCCTGTTACAACACGTCAAATGTTTTTTATTTTTTTTTTATTTTAATAAATATATCATTGAGGTTTTATAGGAAACCACCATGAACACACACACATATTAGCCCAAATATAAGGCAAGGTTTTTTGGGGGTTTTGTGATGAAAATAAGATTTGAAAAATACAACTCGCCTCAAGTCAAGGCTGTTGCGAAAGTGTGTATTGACCTCTCAGAACTACATTTCACATATGTAACTGAGATGGATTTACCAGTGAGCAGGACAATGATGGGAAGGAAATGTAGTTTTGAGAGGTCCATGCAGGTACATGGGAAGCCATCTTGAGGCAGGGAATGCAATTTAAAAGTTGAAAAAAGTGGTCAAAATGGTCCCAAAAAAAAAGTGAATCACCTCTGGTCTATTAATTATTCAATACCAGGCAATATTTAAAAAAATATTCTACAAAACGTAAAAGAAACAAACAAAAAAAGTCCAGATAACATTACAAATCTCTTTGGAGCATAACATCGGTAGAGGCATTAGTTAGATGTATGTTGCTTATCTCTCAGTTGTATCTGTATAGATTTTTGTTTTTAAGAATGAAAGAATGATGAAATATTCTCAACCTTTAATTGTGTGGAGAGGCCAGTAAGGACAAAACTATGCGGTCTGTTTATACATAAATTGCTTAGCCTATGCTTTTAATATGTACTTCTGTTCTGAGAAATGGTATTTCTTCAGGTTTTGATCAAATACCCTGTAATAAAACAATATTGACTTTAATAAAACATGTGGATATACAGAATCATATTCTTAACTTTTATTAAATGATATAATAAATACCATTAATTAAATACATTTGATAGACTGACCACTCCTCCACTACAACTGCTCATAGCTGCTGAAATGAACAAGGTTGGTTATTCTCATCAACCTGAGCTCCACATACGGCCCTGGTAGCAAATCTGTGCAATATATTATAAAACGTATATACCACCCACTGAAAACCAGTTCCATAACTGCTATTGTGACGTATGCCCTATTGCATGGTAAGTGCATATTACCAAAAAAGTGGTGCTGTTAATGGCCATTAGTTATGACATGTTGATTCTAAATCAGATTCAGTTATGCAAATCTATATAGAGATTAAGGGTTGCCATGAACAGATGCGTCTGCATTATTCATATTGGCACAGTGTCATTGCACAATACTCAATCACTTACCTGTGTCTGTATCTTGACCTTCAATGGGATCAATGGACCATCTTTTTTATGTAAAGCAGCACCAGACGCACTACAATAGTAAAAACAGATGCTCATCAAATGGTTCAATGGCCACGCTGATGGATACAGAGTCATCAGATGCTCAGTGGGTCATTTATGTCATCTTGGACAGGAATGGGCATCTGATTACTGCAATGTGTTTTAGTTGTCTGCTTTGCCATTAGCATTGCTTGGTATGTCTGCGTCTTGTTAAATATTAAGGACATATAGTCATGTGGCATCTGTAAGACGTTCATCCACAATGATACTCTTTGTAAATTCAGAAAGGTTAGAGCTATGACCTCCAACATGATATATCTGATAATTACTCCACAGATAGACAAATTGGATACAATTTTATTTAATTTGTCATTGGAAAAGAGGAAATTTCAAGATGACCTAGAAATTTGATTTTGTACTGTAATATTCCTTTTAATGAATATTACAGTACAAAATCAAATTTCTTTTTATGAATATTACAGTACAAAATCAATGGATGAACTAATTAAGGGATGAACTAATTTGTGCCATCCCCGTGCTCAACTATGACTACATATTTTAATCTGCACGTGAAGTGATTATGCAATCCCTGTGCCTAAATCGAGAGGAACGGTAGTTCCTCGTGCCAAGTTACAGCGAAGCAAGAGAACTGCCAGTGACTATCTATACAGCACGGATAGTTTACATGTTTTCAGAGTATTGGCGCAGCAAAAGTAAATCAGCCAAAAGCACCATTCCACATTGAATTTGTAGCTCCCAACACTCTTACGTGAAATGCAGAAAAAAAGCAAATACCTGTCATACAGTAAGAGAAATAAGTCGCCAAAGGAAGGTAAAATCTCCTTTTCTTCTTTTCTCCAGACACATTTTGTTGCAGATTTTTGCAGACCCCAGGCACTTTTATCCACGCATATGTATATTACAGGACATCCAAGTTTAACAACAATTAACGTATTTTGTCAACATGGAAATATACTAGGGAACGCACTTATTGTGATGTCTATATCATTTATATTAAATGATTTACTTCTGTTTTAAAATGGAAAATTTGCCTGCAAAAAAAAATAAATCTTTCTTTATATAAATAAAAAAAAGTCTGGTATACGTGGGATTTGAACGTACAACCTTCAATTTGCAAGCGTGTTAACTGTCAGTGCTCATCAGTGCTACACGATTAGTTGAGACAAGCAATATTTTGAAAAATGAAGTCAGCGAGCTGAGAATTCTTGGGACTGTTTATTTTTGAGACACTTCGAGCTACCATTCATTCTTCATCAGTCTCATTCTGAGATTTTGAGTAGGGGCTTTGAAAATGTTTGGTTTCCTGTGAGTGTAACGCTCATTGTGGTCCATATTGGTACAAGGAAATACAGTTTCCTCTCTCTCTATTGGTTGATGAGAGTAACGCTATTTGTGGTCCCCACTAGACAAAAAAGGAACATCATTTCTGAGAATTAGCTATGCTGAAGGGTAGCCTATATATTTGGTAAAAGTAAAACATAAATAAATAAATACATTAATATAAATATTGAAATAAATGAATACATAAATGACACATACATAGACATTTATGTATTTACTGTATTTATTTATCTTGATATTTATTTATTTTTCACTATCATTTCACTAAACACTGACATTTAATACCCAGATAGCCTCACGATGCCGGGCCGGCTCGCAGTTGCAGTGGCAAGTAGCAGTTGGGCCAGTTCTGGCACAATGCCGTTGCCATCGGCTTATTTTGAGAGATAAAACTACAACACTGGCCCAGTGCTGGCCCAATGTCAGATAAAAGACACATTTTGAATGATGTTTATTTTTGTACTAGCAGGTTACATTTACTAGAATAACATTTTTTTCATAGATTTATTAATTTAAATTAAAAGTTAATCATAATTTTTGTGTTCAGTAAGTGAACTTATGTATTATTAACAATAATCATTATGAATCATTTCATATAATACTATTATAACAGTTTATGTATAATAAAAAATATAGCTAAAATACCAAGCAAATAGGTACAACTGTGAAAGCGGTTAATGACAAGCGTCTTAATGACAGCCTGACCTGCTGTGTGTCAAGATGCAGTGGCTCTGTCAAGATGCAGTGTATCTACTAAGTAAGCAGTAGATTCAAGATTAGAAGTTGAGCAAAACAAAACCCCACCATCTTCAGCAACATCCCCCTTTCGTAGTTCTGAATGCAATCTTCTGTTGAAATTAATTTAGCTTTCTTTTTTTTTATTTGCCAGCTGTCTGTTTTTTTAATGTTAATCATACACAACAAGGTAATAAATCCACAATATCTAAGCAACCATTTTAAACTTCCTCCTCTGACTCACATATTACGTCATTGTACAGTATGAGGAATTCACCAATCATGAAGCTGGTATTTGTTTGACCCTGTTGCTGTAGTAACCAAATGCACGGCATTGACGCTACTGTAGCTACTGTAGCGCTGCTTCTACTTGATAAAAGTATGACATGAACAGCGGAGGTGAAGAGTAATGTCAAATACTGTAAGGAAAATAAAATGCATATTTTTCATGGTAGGCAGTCAAATACATGATTTCCCTGAAATTCGTGATATTGTGAATTTTCCGGGCCCTAGAAATAAGTCATGAAAAGCCATGACATACGTTATTTCTGTAATGGGCAGATGTGGCAATAACATAAAAATGCTCTATGTCATGGCCTTTAATGAGATATCTTGTTTATACCAAGAATGCTTATATACATATTTAATTTTGTTTTAAAACACATGCCTTTGGGGGGAAAAAAAATTGATGTCTCTGACTCAGGGCCTGCATTTGTGTGTTATTGTGTTATTGTAATGCGGTCAGTGTTTTTGCTGTTGCTTGTCACACTCGGCAGTTATGAAAGTTTCTTGACAGTGACAGTGCTTTTTATTTTTCAATAATTGTTTAACAGGATGTTAGTAGTTAAAACACAACCGCACAATATGATAGAGAGACAGATAAAGCAGAAGATCATACTACTATAATCTCTATGGAACTATACATATTTTTGCTATTACTACCCACGTTCCATTGAGCTCAGTGGTTCTTGCTAATTTCTGTCATTTGCTAATCTTAAAAAAGTGCATCTCCAGGCAGAATGTATCTATTTTCTGAACCAAGTTGTGTGTTCAGTACTGTAGTAACTACATCTTCCTTACAGGGAGAGGAAAGCAAACAGTTTTGTTCAAGGAATGTATAGCTAGAATATATTTTGTATGTTTTATCATCGTCTGATATTCATGATGTACAGTAATTGAGATGTTAACAATGGTAATGAAAATTAATACATCATTGTAAATTAAATAAGGGTGTTTATAATATTAAAGGTGCCCCTTTCAAAACCTTTATAGTTGTTTTAAGTGACACAATATAATGCATTTGCGTTGCAAGGTGTCGAAAGAAAAAAAAGATTTTGTTGAAGTGAAGTTGCTGTAGCCATGAGAACAATCTGTTGACTGTCATGATCGCTTTGCCTGTGTGAAAGGGTTATGACGTCATTATACCGACATAGATTGCAGAATTTCATGCTGTGTGAATGGATATTTTAAAGAATTTATTTAATGTCTATGAGACGGCTCAGTAGCGGCATTTGTGTGTGAAAGGGGTATTGGACATGGTGCTAGGATTTCACGCAACAGCAACACAATTTTTCTTAAACTCCAGCCTTCTGATTTTTTTTATCATTGTTTGAGTAATCTTTCTAAACTTCACTGCATCCCTTCTTGTATTATTATTATTATTATTATTTATAAATAATAATAATAATAATAATAATAATAATAATAATAATAATAATAATAATAATTTAGGTATTTAATTCATATGAGTCTAGTTCAGCTCTGCGGTCTGGGTACACTGAACATAGTACATCTCTGAATATGGCAAGAACACATTCCCCGAAAGTTCGAATTTTGAGTAATCTGGGGTCTCTGGACTTCAGTGTTACCGACAGATCTCCACAATCCACCACTGAACACTGAAAAGAAAATAAAGGAAACAAAACCTAACCCAGTCTCAGGTCCTAACTAAACAAATGGTTCCCTAACTAATGACGGGGCAGGCTAAGCCTGTTACCTCATCTCCAAAACCAAATCGTAATCCATATACTTTTTCCAATACGTCGTTGACCAGTTCTCACCATAATAATAACAATAATAATAATAATAATAATATTCTTCCTCCATCACTCTACCACTCTCCAACCCTCCAACCCAACTCCTACCATCACACTCAGTGTAAAACACACACGCACACCCTTTTAACCATTGTCAATTACCCCATGTATTTGACTTCACCTGGAATTAGTCCTGACTCTAATAACCTCTACTGGGTCCTAATGCCCCATATATGGTCTTTGCACACCAACCATTCCATATTATTTAATTTGTTTGTTCACCATCCAGTTAGTTCTTTCCACATTCTGTTTGGTTTTTTTAAACCAATTCCTCACAATTGTTTTGTTTAATTATCATCTGCATCTGGCAAGTATTGAAAATTAGAGCCAGGTGCAGGGTATAAAAGCGAAGCAGTCAGTCTGCTCTAGGCTGCTGAGTAGAAGGACATGGGAAGGAGTACTCTGTGTCTGAGCAGTCACGTTGTTAGTACTGTAGTGTATTTGGGTAAACCGTGTGTTTTGTTTTGGTGTTATATGTCAGGTAAACAGCTTAGCTGTCCTGCACGTTAGTCAGGGACCTGCTAAAGTGAAGCAAGTCTCTACGTTTGAGCTAGGCCTTTGTTTTGTTTATTTTGTTTTTGTGATTATTAAAAATAGTGCGTAACGCTTTAAAAACCTTCACATCCTGTGTCTGGGTCTATGTTTTAAAGGGCAAACAAGCCCGACGACAGAGAGGCTATATTATATATATATATATATATATATATATATATATATATATATATATATATATATATATATATATATATATACTGTATATATATTTAATTATATCTAATTATTATTATATATAACAATTCTAGGTGATGTAAAACTTTGGGCCATAGCTGTTGAGTTAAGTTTAGATTTTAGTGGCCTTTAACCACAAGATGCTTAAAAAATAATAATAATAATAATAATAATAATAATAATAATAATAATAATAATAATAATAATAATTTAAAAAATCCAACATGTTTTTATCTATGATTAAGTTTATTACAGAATTACCAATAATATGTTGCCAGATTACGCCAGCTCACAAAACAATATATTTTATTGTTTTTATATAATAGAGCACATGGTAACAAATTACATTTAAAAAAATACAGCTGCAATAGGGCTGGTATATTTCAGAGATAGTATGAGTTCGTTACTGGAGAGAATAACGATACAAGACATGCCAGTAAAATAACAATCAGCTACAATCAGCAGGTGAGTAATCACAATCTTGAAATCGGAAGTACTGTTGAAAAATACATACTGTCATTTCAATGGTAATTTGGATATGAATGGACAATTGCATTTAAAATGCTACATTATCTTAAGTTGTTTCAAGATGCAGCTGAATTTGCATGTTTATAAACCCAAAAAACATAACTCGGCTTGTGTAGGAACTCCAATATACAGCTACTCAAGTATAGGGACATGTTTGCCAGATGAAGCTTGCAATTATGGGACAAAAATATAACACAGTATTTTGAATGCATTATTTTGGTTGTACATCTCCCTCCCGACCTGTGAGGGTGCTAAGCAGCGAAAGGGGAAGTCTTTGGATGGGCTGGCCTGACAGTTCTTTCCCAGGCCGGGAAGTCGATCAGTCTGGAAGAAGACGAGACTCAGTTGCAGGAACGTATTGACCCGGAATGGAAACGACGTAGCAGCTGCAGACAGTAGAGACAGCTGCACTCGTTTACCAAGGGGTCATGCATGATAGCATAAAGGGGATGGAGAATCGTAAATCTTTTCCTTCGCTTGGTTCAGAGTAACATGCAACTGGGAGAGATCCCCCATTGTATTGTATAGAGAAAGAATTTGTGAGTTTTGTTTGTTTGCATCGTTGTTAGTAATTGTCTTTTAAATTCACTAGACGGGTAACACATCTCCGGAGCTGTCGCCTTGGGCCAGCACTACCGGGAACTACAACACCACAGTCACTGTTCACTTGTTATCACCCAGCACGAGCACTACTGCACGCACCCGGACTGGTGACCGTGTTTAGTATTATTGTGGGGCGGATAACGTGCATTATTATTTGGTCTGCAAACCAGTTATTATTGTTTCCTGCCGTGCTCTACACATTGGTGTGTATTGCCGGGGGATTATTGTTTGGTCGCCAGACCGGGAGTTTATAAATAAAAATAAACCCCTTTTCCAAACCGGATTACAGTTTTCTCTGTGTGATTATTTCTGCACTGCATCACCTCTGCACCTGTTTCTAATCAGCAGCCACTTTGCCACACTCCTTCATAATACACTTACTTTACACTTTTGACTACATAACCAAGCATTCTGCTTGCCTTTTTCATTGCTTTCCATTTGCTTGGTGACAGTGATTAACATTACATTTATTTTTCCACATTTCAAGTCTAAATCCTTTCAAAGTGTGTTTTTTTTTTTTTTTGTTTACTGCAAGACATGATCCTTTCCTTATTAAAACCCAAACTAGTATAGCACAACTTTTGGGTTATTCCTTTGAACTGAGTTATTAAGAAAAATGTTTATTTGCTCTGATGTTGTAAGTAATTTATTTCACAAGGATGCCCTTTCTTATCTGACCTCATGTGTAACAAATCCACCTGGGAGCCCATTGAAGTGATGGAATAGGTAAAAATCATGAGAGCAATCTCTCACATGCTGTTGTATCTGGAAGGCTAACATGGTTCTTTGTTTCTTTTTGGAAAAAGTAAGAAAAATGCAGGAGATGAGTTACCAAGGTCAATATTTTAAAATAAATTAAGTCACCAGTGTGAAATTGTGACACCACTTGAATTTTGTAAATGTGGGGTCAGGCACAATATTATTATTAATATTATTATTAGTTAAAGCTAGCTCACATAATTTTTTTTTTTTTTTTAAATCGCTGCAAAAAGGCTCTTGTCATTTTCCCACAAATCCTCATCAGCAGCGATCTACTGTCTATTGCCTTTCAAGAAAAACAGCCCTGCCCCTGTTGTTGCCATAGCAACTAAAGGACTAAAGCAAAACTGTTTAGCATGCATAACTAAAACAATAGCATACTCTTGGGCACTTACCTTGGAGATTATTGGCACACATATAAATCTAATTTTAGTCTAAAGCTGTGAGCTGCAATCTGTATAATATGTAATATTTTAATCCACATTCAACAAAGGATATTTTCTGTTTATTACAAGTGTAGAAGGATGATTTCTATTTTCTATAGGTTAATGTTTATGCCAATGATCTCTACGGTAAGTGGCCTTATGTTTGCCCCCCACCACACAATCTTCTGATTGTTGTGAGTAAGCTAGCAACAATCTCAAAGGGGTTAATCTGCTTGTGATCACTCTGTCCACTCTGCCGCTAAAATGATGTAGCAATTTAAATTATTTATATTTTACATTTTACTGATGAGAGTTGCTAAAATCATGTTAATGCTAAAATTACCTGCATCTCCATCTCTCTTTCATTTTGAACCTTAGTACAAGGCAACTAGATGACAAACAGAGATGAAAAATCTGATTTGGTGTAACCATTCCACCCCCCTACGTGTTCTGCTTGTTTGATAGAACAGTCCGACCTGCCTGACGAGCAATTCCAAATGTTCAAACATGCACTGCAGATCCTCAGTATTCTAACATTAAAAATAAATGACAAACTGTACTTGTATAATAGAAATTATTATATTTTGAACCATAATATTATAGTTTATTACATGATATATATGTAATATTAGCGTATTTGTAATTTATAGGGAAGCAGTGTGGAGTAGTGGTTAGGGCTCTGGGCTCTTGACCGGAGGGTTGAGGGTTCAATCCCAGGTGGGGGACACTGCTGCTGTACCCTTGAGCAAGGTACTTTACCTAGATTGCTCTAGTAAAAACCCAACTGTATAAATGGGTAATTGTATGTAAAAATAATGTGTAAAAAATAATGTAATTGTATGTAAAAATAATGTGACATCTTGTAACAATTGTAAGTCACCCTGGATAAGAGCAGAAATAAATAAATATATTTATAGCTACTTCTCAATAACACGCTACTTTGGTTTGATTATGACCGTATATCGTGAACATAAATGTTAATCCATAGTGTCAAATATGTCACATCCCCAAATCACTGTCAGCCAAGATGAAATCGATCAAACTGATTTCGTGAAAAGGCTAAAACCTGTTCCTGTTCCACAACGAACGCATCGGGATCTGTTCACCACAAAAAAATCACCTTCGCTATAACATGGACTTCTTATTAAATCTATACCTCTGAGACTGACAACAAGTGCTGTTATAACCCCTTTATAGGAATGCATTTAGACAAAAGAAAGTGGGAGGATGTGGAGAAAATGCAAAATGATGTTCTCTTTAATTAGCTAATAAACCGTTTGTCATTAAGATGTCTTATGAAAATAAAAAGGTATATAGGATTTAAATTTACTACCATTTAATTGTAATGTAAGTTGGTGCCAACGTTATTATAAAATGGAGCACCAAATCATTGAATTTAATCAAATAAATTTGGGATGGAAGGGTTTTGTAATGCTAAAGAGGTTTTCTCAAAAGATCACACCGCTCTTGGCACTTGTAATCCCTGTTCTATAATATTACCTTTCATGAGATAGAACATATATTTTTTGTAAAAGGGTGTCTTCTTAGTAAGGTGTCTATTTGTTATGATAAGCAACAATTATTCATAAGATAGACAGTAAGTTGTACTGTCACTCGATAGTAATAAAGTTTTTTTAATAGAGATGGCGTTTGTTTGTCTTCAAAAGAGCAGTTACTGTTTCTGTGGTTTGCATGTACTGTTCCTTTAGAGGCTGTCATATCCTCTCAGGCAAGTAGGTAATGTTTTACTGTATAAGTAATGGGAGACCAACTGGTCTAAGTGTTCACAATTATCCCAACTCTATTATGTGTACGAGTGCATAAGGCTTTGTCAACTGAACTCCTAAAATGTGTGTTTTGGCTTATGGTTAAATTAATATCAAGATTTTGACCTCAATATAAATACTTCTGTTGGTTCTGTCTCCATGAGCATTAAGCTCCTTGGACAAGAAAGCTTAATTTTGACCTCAACATCAAATCAACATCTGTGTATTATACACATTACATAGGATAAGAAAAAAAGGTATTCCCTGCAATTATGGGAACATATCTATCACATAGCTTTTGGGAACATATATATTTAGCATACGCATTGTAACCAAATTAGTTTTATCTGTCAAGCATTTTCAAATGTTTGGACTATTTCACATCACAATTATAGTGTAAATCTTGCTACACCACGTCTTTATGTTTCCATGGTAATCATAAAGATTAACTAACTGCAGTGTCTTCCAAGAAAATATGAACAACACTTCTGGATTGGGTTTGAATATTATTCCACATAACAAGGAGAACACAACTGAGATCTTACCAGAGTCTCGATGATAATAAAGTACCATATATTATTACAAATAAAGTAACTATCTGGATAAACAGTGGTTGCTTAAGGGATTTAGAATTCAAAATAAATTGGAGGATGAAGAACATTAATGTTTAGCATAAAATGTAGCATTATGATTTATATGTGATATTATATGTGATTGTCATTTGGTGTTCATATAGTCTCTATGTGCACATTATACATCACTACATTATATGGTGTGTCTATTCTATTAAGGTCTTCCTGTGTGTAAATATAGAAACAATCTTGAAGGGATTCGAAATCCAAATCTTTACTTTCTATTAAAGAAAATCTGCAGGATGTATATGATAAAAATGTCAATTTGGAACAATTCTGGCTTATTGCTTCTTTGTGCTATACCTACTTTGTGAATTAAATGGGTGAGACCAAATCTGTGAGTTGTCATGGAAACTAGAAACTTGGTGACTGAGGCAAGAGTGTAGAAATTAAATGTAATACCATTTCAGAATCCACCAGTACACATAAATATTCATATATGTGTTTGACCGATGCTGGGAATGCTAGCAAAGTAAAAACAGCAGCTAGGTTTTGGTGGAAATCTGCAACAAAATATGTTCATAAGAAAAGATTCAAGAAGCATCTGTCAACCAAGAACTCCCTATAAAAAGTCTGCAAATTCACATTTAATAAATAATATTGACATGACTGACTGTTTTGTAATAGGGAGATGCTTTTTTTTAATGACTGTGGCAAAGTGGTTTCATTGTACAGGTGTAGGTAATGCAGCAGTGATCAATGAACAGACAGACAACGATAATCCAGGTGCAATGATATTTTATTTGTAAATCCAGTGGTCTGATGACACAAAACACAGTAAATAATAATGATAACAAGCAATACAGCGGCGTGTATTGCTTCGTTGTAATCCACGGGTTGGTCCCAAAATAATAAGTCCCCATTTTTTTACACCCACACGTAACACAAACACAATCACCAGTCCACAGTGCGTGCTCTTGTGTAAATACAGTTTATTGTGAAACAAAATGCAGTGCTGTCCGGTTTTAGTGCTGGCCTTTGGCAACAGTTCCGGATCCTGTTCAGCTGTCTAATAATATCAAACAGTAAATCTTTAGACATGACAGAACAAACAAAACACTCCCGATTACAAAACACGGTCTCCTTCCAGTTCAGCTCTAAGGATACAAAGGAACAGATCACTTGCCCCTTTTGTACCGTCAATCATGACCCCTTGGTTAACTACAGTGACCTTATTGTTGAAGACAGCTTGATTTTATTTGTGGATTTTTACAAAGCCTTTGACACTGTTGAACACGAGTTCATATTTAAGACTCTACCGTTTTTTGGTTTTGGTCAATTTTATCAGAATGTTATTAAGACTATTTATAATGGATGTATAGTTCAATTAAAATGCCAAATGGAACCTCCCCAAGATTTCATATTGGTGGAGGGATTCGTCAGGGTTGCCCTATCTCTCCTTTCCTCTTTTTGTTGGTCACACAAACTTTGGCTCTTTATATTAATAAAAATGCATCCCAAGGCATAGATATACTGGCAAAAGAATTGAAGATATTTAAATTAGCAGGTGATACCACCATCTTTATGAGAGACAAAGAGGAAGTTGTAAAGGCTATTAAGAATATAGAGATGTTTTCTCTGGATTGACTTTAAAAATTTAAAAAAATGTGTTATTTGCTTTAAAAAACTGCGAGTTGACTGAAATATGTGATATTCCAATAAAAAATGTAATCACATATCTTGGGATTAAGATTTGTAAAGATCAAAAAGAAAGAAGTAGGTTAAACTATTAATAGAAAAAAAGAAAAAGAAAATTGAATTCCTGGCTGTCGAGGGATATATCTCTATCTGGACGTGTTTTACTATCAAAGACAGAAGGATTATCCAGATCAGTTTATGCATCACTTTCATTAGCTGTACCTCAATATGTAATAAAGGAGCTTGATAAAGTTTTATATAATTTCATTTGGAAAAACAAACCTCATTATTTAAAGAAGGATGTACTTTGTAACACACAAGAACAAGGTGGTCTTAATGTCTTGGATTTTAAGACTTCAAATATTACTTTTAAAGTAAGTTGGATAAAGAACTATATTAAAAATAAGGACAGTATATGTACTATTTTCCCTAACTATGTCTTTCAGGGGGTTGGTGGTTTTGAATTCTTACTGAGATGTAACTTTGATGTGAATAAAATCCCTATTAAACTAGTTAATTTTCATAAGCAGGTACTATTAGCTTGGACATTAATATATAAGCATAATTTTTGCCCACATAGATACATCATTTGGAATAATAAGGATATTAGATATAAAAATAAAACTCTATTTTTTCAAAATTGGTATGATAATAATATTTGTTGGTGAGTCAATTACTTAAGGAAGATGGACAACTGTTTAATTATAGTGAGTTTCTGACAATGTTTAAAATTCAATGTAATGATGGTATTTTATGTGTAAAGTGAAGTTAAAGCTATAATGTTTGTATTTAATTGATACATTATTTTGTTTATATACTATTAAATATGGTGCTAAATAGAATAGAAGATAAGAGACAAAAGTGTAAAGTCAACATTTATTATTCTTGGAGAAACCATTTTTATTCAAATAACTCACTATTCAGTGGTACAGTTAACAGATCACAGTTTATATTTACAAAAATTAATTTGCAACAATTACATAACTAGAAACTTATATTTACAAATTTGTTCTTGAATTGTTCAGTGCTTAGATGCATAATAATTACGTATTGTCATAATTTGTTTTTCTTCAAAAGACCTTGGGCAAATGTGAAATCTACTTCAAAAGTTTGATTCATTTTTTTAACATGACGAAAACCAGCACAAACCAACAAAATTTCTTACGACTCTCCATTGAAAAAATTCTGCCAAGCTCTATGTATCTAAAAGATTAATTCTCAAACTGAACGCAGTAGGGATTCAAGGAAATGCATGCACATGGATTAGGGAGTGGTTAACATGTAGAAAACAGAAAGTACTGATAGAGGAGAAACCTCAAAATGGAGCGAGGTAACCAGTGGTGTACCACAGGGATCAGTATTAGGTCCTCTGCTATTCCTAATCTACATTAATGATTTAGATTCTGGTATAGTAAGCAAACTTGTTAAATTTGCAGATGACACAAAAACAGGAGGAGTGGCAAACACTGTTGCAACAGCAAAGGTCATTCAAAATGATCTTGACAGCATTCAAAACTGGGCAGACACATGGCAAATGACATTTAATAGAGAAAAGTGTAAAGTATTGCACGCAGGCAATACAAATGTGTATTATAAATATCATATGGGAGATACTGAAATTGAAGAAGGAATCTATGAAAAAGACCTAGGAGTTTATGTTGACGCAGAAATGTCTTCATCTAGACAATTTGGGGAAGCTATAAAAAAGGCCAACAAGATGCTCGGATATATTGTGAGAAGTGTTGAATTTAAATCAAGGGAAGTAATGTTAAAACTTTATAATGCATTAGTAAGACCTCACCTAGAATATTGTGTTCAGTTCTGGTCACCTCCTTACAAAAAGGATATTGCTGCTCTAGAAAGGCATGTCGTATACAGACAGGCTAAAAGATTTGAATCTATTTGGTCTTGAACAAAGAAAACTACACGGTGATCTGATTCAAGCATTCAAATTCCTAAAAGGTATTGACAATGTCGACCCTGGGGACTTTTTTGACCTAAAAAAAGAAACAAGGACCAGGGGTCACAAATGGAGATTAGATAAAGGGGCATTCAGAACAGAAAATAGGAGGCACTTTTTTACACAGAGAATTGTGAGGGTATGGAACCAACTCCCCAGTAATGTTGTTGAAGCTGACACCCTGGGATCCTTCAAGAAGCTGCTTGATGAGATTCTGGGATCAATAAGCTACTAACAACCAAACGAGCAAGATGGGCTTAATGGCCTCCTCTCGTTTATAAACTTTCTTATGTTCTTATATACCACAATGCTTTGCGCACAGTGAGACGGAACTAAAGGCAGAGTTGAGTATCTTGTCAAATAGATTTAGTGTATCGTAGCTCCACCCCCTTTCTAGATGAACAACTTCCTTCTAACCCTGGGAATGAAGTGTCTGGCCATCCAGTCCAGGGTTCCCTTTACACAGCGCCCTACCAGGTCAGGAGGGAGATTTATCACCAAGAATCATTCTGTCTCTGTCACAATTACATATACAGTATATTAATGATTTCATATGCATTACATTAATCTGTTCTGATGTGCAATCTGTTCACTCAAATGTATGTGCGATCTACCAGATGTTTAAAATTTGGTGTGTAAAAATGAAATTCAAAACATTTGGGAAAGAGGTTGAATTTTGAGGACTACCCGATTTAATGCCAGTGCTCAAAAAAACCCTCCCTTGACCCGGCTGTTTTATCTCACTTCTCATATCTAATCTTCCTTTTCACTCCAAAACTCTTGAAAGGGCTGTAGCCAGCCAGCTGATGAAACATCTCACAGATAACTGCTTGAATCTCTGCAGTCTGTCTTCTGGCCGCATCACAGTACTGAAACTGCTCTGTCTGGATTGTAAATGATCTTCTGCTTAATACTGATGCTGCTGCTCCCGCTGTCCTTGTCCTCCTTAACCTAACTGCTGCTTTTGATACCATAGATCACAGCATTCTTCTTGACCACCTTCAGAAGTATGCTGGAATCTCTGGAACCTGTCTCTCCTGGCTGTCCTCTTACCTACCTGGACGCATGCAGTCTGTTTTCTATGATGGAAGCAGTGCTGACGCAAACTCTGTCACTTACAGTGTCCCTCACGGGTCTACATGCTACATGTCACCTCATCCGCCAACATAGCCTCATGTTTCACTCCTATGCAGATGACACTAAAACTAGACCGTGGATGTCCCTCTGCCATGATCCGGCTCTCAGCTTGCATCCAAGACATCGAGGCATGCATGTCTGCAAATTTTCTTCAGCTCAACACTAACAAATCTGAACTTCTTCAAGTAGGATCGAAAACTCAACTCAAGAGTTGCATCAATTGACTTAGGCCTTCATTTCATTCAACATGTGTGGTGATAATATTGTTTACATTGATGAACAATAGATTAAAGTTATGGATTGAAATCAATAATATTTTTGTTGATAAATAAACTCAATCCTTTTAATACCAGAATTGTCTCCTCACTCGTGTCTTCCCTCCAAATTAACAATACAATGACACTATACTAAACAGTTGAGCTATTTAAAACTAGAGTCTTTTATTTTTTGTTATTAATAAAATATATTAATGTCTAAATAAAATATATTAATGGTGTATAGCAGATGTACACACATTGTTTACATTTTCCTGTTAGAAAAATGACCTTCTTGTCTCAGTAACTAATAGCCTACACATTCATCCTTCGGATGAAACGTAAAACCAAGGTTCTGTTGTGAGTGACTCTGCAGGAGCAGTTGTGATGCATAGTTCACCCCAAGTCTCTGTAAGTCGCTTTGCATAAAAACATCTGCTAAATGACAATAATAATAATAATAATAATAATAATAATAATAATAATAATAATAATAATAATAAACCAGAAAGTCGTGCAAATCACAGCAGCAAGGATCAATCATCATTAAGGATACAATTCCAGTGGTCATGTAATAATACACAGTTACACAAATACACAGTTCCTATAACACATATAACTAAATCTAGCTATATAGTGTTGCAATCCTATCAGGTGATAACAATTAAACTTAGAAACCCTGGGAAGCGTAGCAGAGCCTTAGCTACGGGTCTGATTTATGTATTTGTCAACTAAGCAATTCTAACCCTGTTCTTCATATGCTCTTTGCAATGTAAACAAACTGGACCATCAATATCTCTGCTATACTGAGGTTTCCCCTTTCACGTGTAGCAGGACAGGTGATCTCGCTTTGATTTTTAAAATAAAATTATACTTTCCCATGCTTAAATATGGGAAATTATACTTTCCCATGCTTAAATATGAGGTAAAAAAAAACACATCTAATTGTACAGGAAGTTCATTTTTAGCCTTCTTCCAGTTTCTAATTTTGCCTTCCATTTATGAAAGTAATTATACAGAATAGCCCACTGCACTACATAACAAATTTGCCTTGTTAGAAAATGTGCTCCATTTATTGAATTAATGCAAGTCTGAGTCATTGCATCAACGTAATAAATGGCCTGTTAATGAACTTTATCCTGCATAAAGTTTATTAAAATCTTCTTGCTTCTAGGGTTGAAACATTCCAGATAGTTTTAACATATATATATTTTTTTTTACAATAGTTTTGTTTGATATCACCATGATTTAAACAAGCAATCAATTTTTTATTTGGTATGTCAAGGGCCACTGCCCATACCACACATACGTGTCTTCTATGTTTTCAGTGACATTAAACACATGCTCAGTTATAAACAGTAAAAAAGAACAGTGGATCCCATAGAAAAGGTCCCTAGTGTCACAGTAAATTGCATGTTTAACTCAACGCAAGTCAAACACTACCCTGGTTATCCTGCGGTGCAGCTTAAAGTGTAAACTCAGGACTAAGCCAGAGAGCTTTTTGGAATTTACTTGGCTATATACCATTGTCCATTAACAAAATGATTTTCTTGATTCTACATTTTATAAATATGTTTATTTGGAAGTGTAATAGCTACCATATATTGTATATTGTATACATGTATTATTGTATATCTTTCATTTTATAATCTGTGAAAATAACAGTAACTGTGTTTGTTTTATACCATGTTAGAACATAAGAACATAAGAAAGTTTACAAACGAGAGGAGGCCATTAAGCCCATCTTGCTCATTTGGTTGTTAGTAGCTTATTGATCCCAGAATCTCATCAAGCAGCTTCTCGAAGGATCCCAGGTTGTCAGCTTCAACAACATTACGGGGGAGATGGTTCTAGACCCTCACAATTCTCTGTCTAAAAAAAGTGTCTCCTATTTTCTGTTCTGAATGCCCCTTTATCTAATCGCCATTTGTGACCCCTGGTCCTTGTTTCTTTTTTTAGGTAAAAAAAGTCCCCTGGGTCGACATTGTCTTTACCTTTTAGGATTTTGAATGCTTGAATCAGATCACTGCGTAGTCTTCTTTGTTCAAGACTGAATAGATTCAATTCTTTTAGCCTGTCTGCATACGACATGCCTTTTAAATCCAGGATAATTCTGGTTGCTCTTCTTTGCACTCTTTCTAGAGCAGTAATATTTTTGAGCTCCGTGCAGCCTCCCCGGTAACGCCCCCCAGCCAATCAGGACCTCCCAATCAGCTCAGTGCCAGGAGAGCCTACCTGCTAAATTATTTCCTTAGCAATGTGTCTCCAATTGCGCATCCCAGCGGCTTCCATAAAGGCACACATGCACCCAAGAACCAGCGACAGGGTCTCCCTCTCACATATCCCCCCCAACCCTCAGAATGGCACCATGGTACGATACCTCTGGTTGGTTCCTCTTCTGTTTGGGTTGGTTCCATGGGTCTTCTCCGGCGCCATCTCAAAGGCCAGAGAAACGTTGACAGAGGACCCAGCCGACATGGACAGGGCAACCAGAGTGCAGGCTGGTTCTTCTGCCGGCGCATCCTGGCAGCCAACTGCTCAGTGCCTACCCTCCCTTGACTCAGCAGGACCAGTGATGACGCCATATGTAACGGGGGAGCACTGTCACGTGTGTGGGTTGTCACTGCATAATAATGAGGCAGACACAGAGCATTGGGTGTTAACACGCAGCACAAGGTTACCAGCAACATGTGTCATAAAATTCACAGTTCTTTACAAATGATGGGAAAAGAGGGTCGCTATGCATTAATAAGATGTTCTTTGTTATTTAGGACAATTATAATTCGCTAAGTTATATATATAATGTTCATGGCAGGTACTCAAAAAGTTCAATTTCATTTTTAATACATACAGATTTTTTCTTAGTGAAGCTACTTTAAATTAATGTGATATCTCCATAAGGGAACTGGTCTGTATATTTAATTAAATTCATCTAGGCTTAGGTTTGATTTTTATTCTCTGAAGCCCAAATAGATTACATAAAACATTTTTATTAATGAATTTTAGCTAATTACACAAAGAGCAACAATAGCATTACTTTAAAGCTTGATAAGTTAAAGAATGTTGTAAATATCAACGTATCTAGTATAGTGTTGCACAATAAAAAAAAATGTAACACACCAAAATATTATCAAATGAGATATAAGACTTACAGTTGTGTGAAAGTCATTTAAAGCACTGTGTTTCTCACTGTTTTATCCAATAGGGAGAACATTTCAGTTGCAGTGGTTGGTGGCCGCCACTAGGGTACCAGCAATGGTAGTCCTAGTGCGGGAGGACATAAAAGGCAAAACAAAACATTGTAAAAAACAGCTAATGAAACAAAAGCTGGCCAAAAATGGTCCAAGCTCTGCTCCTACTATAAAGGAGGTCCCGCTCCAGGAACCTTCTCCCTAACACAATTCAGTATACTTTTGTGGGATTAAAATCCCCTAAATGAATCCCTTTACTACACACTAAGGATCTCAGTTAGACACGCGGTGGTCCTCAATCACGCTCATGACCCCGATTAAACACACGGTGGTTGCACCTTTGGTTCACGCTGGAACAGGAAAAAAGGACTGGCTTTGCAGACCCTTTTTAAAGACATGTGGCCAAAGTTAATTGATAATCAACTGGTTAATCAACACCTGGCCACATGCTGTACATGAACTTCAATTAGGCAGATAGAGGAAATTCAAACCTGTTTCCGAGACACCTCGTGTTCTCGGTAGGAGTGCTGTAAGATCTCCTCCACAGCGCCGCCTTATCCGCATCTGGGACCCTCGTCTGTGACAGCCATAGCTGTCTGTGAGCTACCACCAGGCTTGCCAGGCTCCGACCTAGAGCTTGCCCGTGAAGGCTGGAGATCTGGAGCAGCGTGTCTGAAAGGAGGCGTAACTCGGAAGCCACCGGCTCCCGGAGCATGGCTTCCCTTAGTATGCCATCCATGTAGGCCATCAGTATACCTGCCGTGTTTGCCAGGTGAGTTACCTGTGCCTCCGCTACATATGCCCTCTTTAAGTGTGTCTCCGTAACCCTGCACTGCGGGTTCGGGCACACAGGGTCCTTGGGCAATCCCCCTACTTGCAGAGCAATGACTAAGTCTGCAAAAGTGGAGTCTCACGGGGGAAAACATGCCAGGCCCAGCTTCTCTGCGCCTTCTAAAGAAGCAAGCTGTGAGGCTTGCTTCAGCACATCTGGTGCAGAGGCCAGACGATCCCAAGAGGAGCGCGCCTCCTCCATGAAATCATGGAAAGCTGGGAAGAGGTCTGCGGACGGTGAGCCACAGCCTGCGTCCGGAACACGGACCGGTGTGGCTCAGTTGCTGCTGTCCAGGGGACCTGCAGGAAGGTTGCAGCACAATCCATCAGCGCCGACATCGAGCTCGAAAGCTGGAGCAGACTAGTTTCTGAGGCAACCTCGGAACCAGGCGCCGCCTTGGCAAAGAGTGCAGGCTCCTCTCCTTCCTCCATCTCAGTGGGGAAAGGAGTCCTTGCCCCAGGAGGCCGCTATCAATAGCGCGTCTTCCTCTGCCATCTGTGATGACTCTTCCCATTCACCCTGATCTCCCCTGGGGGGAGAGAGGGGCTGGTACTGGGGCAGGCGATGGCAGAGCCGGGACTGCGGCCAGAGCCACAGGTGCCTGCTGCTTTGTCAGGAGCTCCAGGACCTGGGCAATCTGCATCTTGAGGTCCATTATGTCCCTCGTCTGCTTTGATCGCTTAACCCGTCTCGCTTGTGGAGATGGGGAGCGGCTACGAGGGGTCGACGCCCGAGCCTGCATGCAGGGAATGCCCAGTGAGGGGCTCTGGGACAACCAGAGGAGCGAAGGGCCTGGGTCTCCAAGGGCCGCCGACGGCTCGGCCACAGAGGACGGAGCCTCCGTCCCCGTGGCCCTAGCCAGTCTATTACGAAGCACCCGGGGCTGAAAAGCCACACAGAGTGGCATGCTGGATGACCAAGACCACACAGGGTATGCCCGTCCTCCTGGGGTATGTTCGCTCTACAGGGACATGCAAGCATGGAACCAGGACATGCTTGCCATCACTGTACTAATGCCACCTGGTATGTAACCCTCAAGCACCATACAACTCGCCTGCATGGAGTGCTAGGCATAGGATCATTTGCGTACTGAGAGCACCGAGGGCACCGTGTGCACCAACCAATACCATGCACCAAGAGGGAGCTGTGTGCACCATGTGTACCAAGCACTCTGAGTGATATGCATACTGAGCACTGCGGGCACTACGTGCACCGAGTTTACTGAGTGCACCAAGTATCGTGTGCACTGAGTGCACCAAGCTCCGCCTGCACCAAGTACCGCATGTACCTGGTACTATATGCGCTAGGGATGGGTCGGTATTTTTCAGTTTACCGCGGTTTAGGTACATTACGGTATTAATCCCGTTCCTTTTATTCTACATCGCAATTATCGTAATTCCTTTATACACCGGTTAACGCATTTTTTCAACTGCAAACAAGCTTCTTCTAAATCAAGCGATGGTACTTGCAGATTTAGCAAAGTGTCTGAGGAAGATCTTTTTGTGAACTGATACTGTATTTTGATAATGGTTTTGAAGGAAACTTTCAATGACACAGAATACACGTTTCAATCGCTGCGTTCTGTTACCCAGAGGTGGCTGCGTTGGCTGCTGTCTTTCTGACGTCACACGCAGCTTTTAGAGAAATGCTTTCTCCAAACCTTGCAGCGCAGCACTCATTTTCAACGTATTTTGTCTGGATTATCAACAGTCACTTTAATGTAATTGATTAACATTTACTTTATTGTAAAATTATATATCACTAATCACAGGCTTAATACTTTATTATTGTTTAACTAATTTATTTATTTATTTATTTAATATAGCGTTTACAAAGCTGTTCACGGCTTCATTGTATAATGATAAAATGTCGTTCGCCTCTGCTAACAAGGTAGCAGCAGTAGTTTTAGTGGTTATTTGCATTACGATGAACAGGTCACTCATGATCTCTGCATCATCCCTTTGGTGAATGGGGAGTTAAAGGTCGGTTCGGTGGATTTTTTCAATAGTGTTATGTTGTTCCCACTTAGTTGTATTGTGTGTATAATTTTCGTCGTCTTTGCATCTTTGGCCCGGAACGGATTAATGACAGCGCGTTATTAATCGGTTCTGATTGTTAAAATATTCTCCTTATATGTCTGTAACTTTTTAATTCAGCAATTGAATTCATTAAAGTACCGTTCCGGCTTTTACCCCATCTTCCGCCATGTTGGCTGTGATGAACAGTGGCCGATCGACAGTGCCGACAATCAACTAACTAGGCTGCCTGAGCTACGCATTTGCAGTTCTTTTTTTTGATCGTGAAATCACGCTCAGAAAGATTTGTAACCGTAGACCGAGTTTTGTGCGTGTGCAGAAAAAAATGTAAATGTGAAAAGGGACTCGAGCGCGCGCAGAATAGAACCGTAAGTGAAAAAAAGAGAGGTTGTATTTTTTTTCATTTTACGGTTACAAACTGCGTTTCTGCGCGCTCGAATTTTTGAGAGCAATTTCACTCTCAAATGTGGCGAGCGAGCAGAAAGCAGATTTGTAAGCGTCGACTGAGTTTCGTAAGTGTAAATTACAACCGTAATTGTATTTTTTCCCGTTTTACAGTTACAAACTCTGTTTTACAATTACAAACTGTGTTTATGCGCACACAGATTTTTGATAGCTATTTCACGCCATACATCTACAGCGCATCTCCGCGACTCTGTGCAGAACTGCCGAAATCTAAAAACACGACCAATGTCTCAATTAAAATGAGCACAGACCTGCGACTGCAGCAGGATAGCTTACTTATTATCAACGTAGTTTTGTTTAAACAAGTTATAACAGTATTCCAATTTTCTTAGGTAAGTGAAGAAATCTTTTTTTTACAAACTCCACATGTGTAATAATCATCAAAGCTTACTTGTGGAATGTCGTGACGTGTAGCTAATACAATAACACGTTTTAGGATTAAAATACATTCTTTTTTGCTATACATATTTTATTTATCCGGTTGAAACAATAAACTAATCTCTGCTCTTAAATAATAACCTGTGGTACATGTTTGTGTTTTAAGCAATAAGACCGATCTATTTATATACCGATCAATTCTATTTACCATCAGCTAAACAAAGTATTTATTGATTGATTGATTGATTTATTTATTTATTTATTTATTTATTTAATTTTATACGTTAAATGTTTTAACAAACTGCAGCTCCACGTCATTTTGAGCAAATAATAGATCTTAATACTGTTGTAGTATAACATTGAGAGTGTATAACTTTAGTTTTTTTTTTTTAATTCTGATTGTCTTTATAAAAAAGAAACGTACCAAGTTATTTGGCATAGTAAAATACTAAATACCAAATGTTTAAATCATTCAATGAACGGAAGTGTGATTTGTTGGTTTTATTTTTGTGAATTTAAGTGATTTACATTAGTCTTTCTTCATTTTTTAAGCCTTTATTTTATAACTTGTATGATGTACTGTATACTGTGATATTAAGGTTACCACAGAGTTTTATTTAACGGTTATCATACCATGCAAATTTTATACTGTCCAATCCCTAATATGCACTGAGCGTACCAAGCACTGCGACCGCTATCCTCGCCCAGGTGCGCCGAGTGCACCAAGCACCGAGTGTATCGAATACTGTGTGCACCGAGTACCGAGGGCACCGAACATGTGTGCACCGAGCACCATGTGCACCAGGTGTACCGTGCAGCGAGGTACTAAACACTGTGTGCCCGAACACCGTGTGCACTGTATTCACCAAGCAATTTCTAGAAATTTGTAGAAAATTAATTAAAAATAAAAACTGAAATAGCTTGGTTGGGTAAGTGTCCACCCCCCTTGTAATAGCAATCCTAAATTAGCTCAGGTGTAACAAATCGCCTTCAAAATCACACACCAAGTTAAGTGGCCTCCACCTGTGTTAAATTGTAGTGATTCACATGATTTCAGGATAAATTCAGCAGTTCCTCTAGGTTCCCTCTGCTGGGTAGTGCATTTCAAAGCAAAGACTCAACCATAAGCACCAAGGCGCTTTCAAAAGAACTCCGGGACAAAGTTGTTGAAAGGCACAGATCAGGGGATGGGTATAAAAAATATCAAAGGCCTTGAATATCCCTTGGAGCACGGTCAAGACGATTATTAAGAAGTGGAAGGTGTATGGCACCACCAAGACCCTGCCTAGATCAGGCCGTCCCTCCAAACTGGATGACCGAGCAAGAAGGAGACTGATCAGAGAGGCTACCAAGAGGCCAATGGCAACTTTGCAAGAGCTACAGGCTTTTATGGCCAAGACTGGTCAAAGTGTGCATGTGACAACAATGTCCCAACCACTCCACAAATCTGGCCTGTATGGTAGGGTGGCAAGAAGGAAGCCATTACTCAAGAAAGCCCACCTTGAATTCCGTTTGAAGTATGCAAAAAAAAAAACACTCAGGAGATTCTGTTGCAAAAAGTTTTGAGGTCTGACGAAACTAAAATGGAACTTTTTGGCCGAAATGCAAAGCGTTATGTTTGGCGCAAACCCAACACAGCGCATCACCCAAAGAACACCATCCCTACTGTGAAGCATGGTGGTGGCAGCATCATGTTATGGGGATGTTTCTCATCGGCAGGGACTGGGGCACTTGTCAGAAGGGAAAATGAATGGAGCAAAGTACCGAGAAGTCCTTGAGGAAAACCTGCTGCCCTCTGCAAGAAAGCTGAAACTGGGATGAAGTTTACCTTTCAGCATGACAACGACCTAGAGCACACAGCCAAAGCTACACTGGAGTGACTAAGGAACAAAAAGGTAAATGTCCTTGAGTGGCCCAGTCAGAGCCCCGAACTAAATCCAATCGAAAATTTGTGGCATGACTTGAAGATTGCTGACCATCAACACTCCCCAAGGAACTTGACAGAGCTTGAACAGTTTTGTAAAGAAGAATAGTCAAATATTGCCAAATCTAGGTGTGCAAAATTGGTAGAGACCTATCCCAACAGACTCACAACTGTAATTGCTACCAAAGGTGCTTCCACCAAGTATTAACTCGGGGGTGGAGACTTATCCAATTATCTTTCAGTTTTGTATTTTTAATATATAATTTTTTTCTCAATAAAAAATGCATGAAACTGAGGCACTGACACAACAAAATGTGAAAAAAATTCAAGGGGGTGTAGCCTTTCTATAGGCACTTTACCATTGTTTAATTTTCAGAATTAAAATGCAAGCTGAAGAGTGTTTCAAATAAATGTTCCTGCAAGAAGAAAGTGTAGTGTAACTGTGACTTCATTGTCTCATGTTAGCCTTTATTTTTTCTTTGATGTCAAGTTCATAAAATTACACTACAGTCATTCATACAGTGAAAAACAATGCATAATAATACATTAAATACAAGACTAGGGTGTGCAATTCTAAAACATTGTGGATGTGTATGTCGTATAGAATCATGAGAAGATAGTGAAAGATCAGAAGTAGCACAGACACAACAGTGTGTATGTCATATAGAATCATGAGAATAAGATACGCTGAAAAATCAGAAGTAGCAAAGACACAACAGCTAATAACAGATATCAGGCTTAAAGAGCATGGAAAGCAATAGAGAACAAGTGGGTCTTGAGAGTTGATTTAAAGCGAGCAACAGTGGGAATATCACGCACCAAAGCTGGGAGAGAGTTCCAGAGAGTCGGAGCCATGAAGCTAAACGAGCGTTCTCAGAGTGTGGTGCAGACCTGCTTGGGGATAACAAGCAGGCCAGTTGGAGGACCTCAGCTTGCGGGCAGTGACATAGCGGGTCAGCAGGTTGAAGAAGTTCTGAACTAGCTGCAGTCGGTTTATGGCACGTGCCAGTAGACCACCATAGAGAGAGTTGCAGTAGTCGAGTCGAGAAATGTTGTACCAGTCATAGATGTTGCATTTGCAGAAACCAAGAATAAAACATAAAAAATCCATAAACTTTTTAAACCAAGGCCTATTTTAATGCCAGCTCTTATTACATTTAAGTATTTTGGTAATTACAAATATTGTAACTAACAGAATAGAGCTCATAGAGCAGTATTTGCAAAAGCATGGGAGAATGAACCACAATTCTGTCACTAAATCTGTTTATTGCAATTACTGTGGGATTTAAAATGCAGCACATGTTGACTTACAGTACTACCTTGTGATCACAGCTTCAAGACACACTGATAAATCATAATAATACTTTGGCTGCCTTCACCTGCACTGACATGCAGCACTATTTCCTTTGCTTTGAGATAACTTAATGGCTGGGATTTGGAAGGGAACACAAATTGACTGTAGCTATATGCTCAGCATTGTTTGAGAGAGAAAAAAAAACAGAATATGAGAAAATCAGCTTGGAACATTCTTGCAGTACTTTCCATGTACTTAACCACTGTCAAGGGTCATAAATTGGATTTTGGTCCAAATAGGAGAGTTAATAAACAATGAGGAACTTTAAACCTTAATCACAGCATTTTTTAACCTACATAGATTTTTTGACACAGAAGAATAGACAGTTGAGATACATACTAAAAATGGTATAAGTCTGCAAAGCCTCCTAAACCTTCACACATTGTTCTGCGCAGAATAGTTATGATGGAATTCTTTAGGCGCAATATTTTTTGAAGGGACCAAATGATTAGTGATGCAAAAGACGTTATGTAAATAGACAATTCCATGTATGAAAGGGTTAAAAACAAGGCCCATTAAACATTTCTCATTGGCATTCTGCAACAGAAAGCTTCTCCTCCAATATAAAGAATAGCTTTTTACAGATGCTTAATAACACTATGCTACATTTACAGCAACATAGATGTAATTATGTTAACTGATGTAATTGTGGTTTGTCAAATGTCAAATGTTTGTTGTGCATGATGAGGTCAAAGTAATTGGGAAGAGGGCAAGGGACCAAACTGACAACAAAATACTGCATGACAGTCATAAGTTCATCATTTTCTTCTGATAATTTTATCATTTTGCAACTCAAACGGAAAGTTCTCTGTTTTGCAAAATCAATCCACTACATTTTGTACTTGACAAAATCAAAGCAAACCAAATACAATTAGAAATATCGGATTCTGCCGAGTAAACACCCAGGGGGTGTAAAGTTGTCGTTAGGTAGATAGATTATGTTTACAATTAGGCATGCTTAAAATTCAAAAGTAGAGCACAACACACCGTCAAGATGAAGAATCAAGAAGTGCAGTTAACATATTTATCGACCGGTGAAATACAATTCAAAGTTGGTGCAGTATGTCCACTGTTTTGTTCTATCAAATATTTTCACAAAACAAACATTAACCTTTAAAGCTGCAGTGCCTAGTGAAAAACCACATCATGAAAAAAGACATTTGTAAGTGAAAAACGCTAGAATAAAAGTCGCTACATTTAAAAAATATATAAACACAAGTAAGAAATTGGAGTGTCCAGTGTGACAACAGAACACGAAATAATAATTTAACGTAGCATCCAAAGTAGCACTGTGTCATGATTTCCATTACACGAGAGTAGATGTTAAAACTTCATGCTGATTTGAATTCGGCTCTTGCCAAGATAAGCACCAACTAAGACGTAGCATCCAAAGTAGCACTGTGTCATGATTTCCATTACACGAGAGTAGATGTTAAAACTTCATGCTGATTTGAATTCGGCTCTTGCCAAGATAAGCACCAACTAAGACGTAGCTTTACAGTAAACTAATGTGATCCATAGGTGTCTCCATCCATTTGCGCTTCCTTCCATATTATGATGTAGATATCCTTCTGTCAGGTGTTGATGGCTGAAGTGTAATGCTGGCTCCAGGGACCAGCTTATTTTGCCTCCCTAGCGCATCAGCACACACAACGGCTGCGATGCTGGCTCCAGGCATCAACCACAGTGCGGTCTCCCCAGGGCATCAGCATGACAACCGCCTGGATTGAGCTAAGTAGGGTACATCTCTGGGGTTTTCAAGTGGGCACCTTCCATCCTCGGTGTTTCGTTGACTAGCCCACGACACCTCAAGAGGGCTCGACGGTGATTCTGGCATCACAGAATCACCCCCCTCCGTCCCCCACTCAACTCAGCCCAGCTTACTTATCAGCGTTTCTTTCTTTCTATTGTGCTTGAGATCCCCAGCCAGAATCTTTCCGTCTCAACCACAGCCAGTTGCTGCTCCTCTCTGCTGCTTCAGATAAGTTCACTGCGACGCAACTCTTGTTAAAATGTTCAATACCAAAAAAATGCCTGCAGTGTCTAAAAAAAATAATAATGTACAGACTGCAGAGTCTGTATAATCTGATCCAAAATTCCTCATCATCTGAACCTTCATCATTGATTATGCAAGCAATTGTCTGAATCATTAGTGCACAGAGCAACTACTTCTAGGTAGTTTTCTTCTATTCACAGGAGCCGCGAGGGAGGCTATATTGTTGAGGGGCACTTAGGAAATCTCCTGTGGGCCACTGAATTAGTGGGGAAAAGCAGGAGAGATGAGTAGAAATTTGGGAATACTAGCTTAAGACAATTCAATGGAATGTAAAAGTGGTTTATGTATACATGTATAAATGAATACACATATATAATATAGACTTTAGTAGTGTGACGTGAAAACACCGGTATTGGTATTGTATTCCTGACAGATAGGATTTGATTGTAGCTGGTGCAAGATGTAAAGAGTCATTTGCGTGCACTATAAAAACCATAATCCAGTCCTGGATGAATGGGGTTGGATTAATCCCGCTTTGAGAGCAGAAAGTCAAATCAGTGGTCCAGCCGGTGGAATAAGAGGATCTGGTGGAATGAGCGAGTGCTGCAGCCATGTATGCTTGCGCTGTATTGAGTAGTCTGCTGTTAGTTGACAATTAGCATACATTACACCAGCAGGGCTACCGCCCTGCCACACAGACATATTTTGTTTTTAACTTGAGATTAATTTTAGAGTGAAGCTATTGATATGGATGATGGCATTGCTGAGGAAAGGTAATAGCATGAAACATATGAATAGAACATAGTTAAAAAATAAACTTCAATGGAATTAGTAGTGATAGCCTTATCACAAAACATTAGCACAGCACTTTAACACATTTATTTAGTGATATTAGGGAATCTTAATGGTACATTTTTACAAATAATTACATTTAACCAACCTCAAAGATAAAAAAAGCAGAAATGGCACTCGAGTTACATTTGTTATAAACCTGAATAAGCACGATTAGTTAGGTAAAATTGGAATGATTCTGTAATATCACTAAAATCTTACACATTTGCACAAACACCCTTTTTAATGCAATGGGCGTTTAATTGACAGTACATCCTTATGATGCGTGATATTAGCATAGCCCCTCCTTAAATGCCATAAAAGACACCCACTGGCATAGCACTTGAGTAAACCCATGTGTGGCAAAGTGGCTTCCAGTGCGCAGGTGTAGTGAGGATGCAGTGCTCAAACAACGGTCCATACAGTTATTCATTTTCTTTTTATACGGTCTGGTACCGTTCAATAATAAACTGGCAACTACACAGCAATGTGTAGTTGCACAGCGAAATAATACAGGGCTCAATAATAATGAAACAATAATAATGTACACTTTATATGTACAGGCATGGCTCTGCGTCCTTTTTCCCTGGTGCTCGAGTGCCAGTGGTGAATACACATTTATTGTAACAAGTGCAGTGCTGCAATCCGGGTTTAGTGCTGGCTTTACAGTGACAGCTCCCGGGTGTTAGCCGTCTGACAAGTATAAAGTACAAACAGTTAGTGAAAACAGACAAACGCAAAAACACTCACGGTTTCTTTGCAGTTACTCCGTGCTCCGTTCGTAACCATAGCAAAGGAACAGTTTGCTTCATCACATCCCCTTTTGTACACTTAGCGCGCCCCTTGGTTGCGAGTGCAATCGCT
Organism: Acipenser oxyrinchus oxyrinchus; assembly: GCA_030684275.1. Lineage (NCBI taxonomy): Eukaryota > Metazoa > Chordata > Actinopteri > Acipenseriformes > Acipenseridae > Acipenser > Acipenser oxyrinchus. The sequence goes on from CM060249.1 coordinate 82,506,687, forward strand.
TTTCCTTCAATCCGCGATTGCCACATCACCTTCCGTCTGGGGCGATGACTTGGTGTACTGTGACTCTGCTCCCTTTCTAGATGGCCGACCCACCTTTTCCCTGGAATTAATTGTCAAACCATCCAGTCTGGGGCACACTGTTCCCTTTACACAGTGCCCTCACAGGTCGGGAGGGAGATTTATAACCATGATTCATTCTTTCTCTGTCACACCATGTCACAATAAAAAAGACAGTGTCAAAAGCATTTTTTTCAGGGATAATAGCACTGCAGTGATAGTGCTACAATCATACCTCTATTTTTGTTGTAAATGCAGCCAATATGCATTAGGTACATACAGAAATGGTGTCATTTTGTCAGAAAACAGCTGATCAAAATTGTGAATGAAATTGTGGAAAGCCTCATTTCCAATGTGCTAGTACTGTGTACTTGATTTACATTTTACTACAGCTTATCAGCTTAATTGCTTTATTAAAGCAAACTGCACTCAGTTCCACTGGGAAGGTTACATACAGTTATACTGGACATTGTGAATGGACTGTTTTAGTTTAAACAAAGCCCTATTGTGAATGGATTGTGTTGTTTAAACAGCGTCCGATTGTGAATGGACTGTCTTTTATTTAGTCAAAGACCTATAGTGAATGGGCCTGTGATGCAATAAAAAGAATCGCAGAACCAGCAACCACGACATAGACTGTGTTAAAGTTTTATTGATTTTGTCGTGGGATTTAAATCGGCCAGGAGGCTGCAACGTGGCTGGCTGCCAGACTCGGTGCTCACCAGCAGAGGGCGCCAACACACCTGCAAGAAAAGTGTTTTTATATTAAACCAAAGGACCGTATACCAGACCAACTTTCCGTTTCCCTTCTGGGTCGATGATTTAGTGTATTGTAGCTCCACCCCCTTCCTAGATGACCGACTTCCTTCTAACCCTGGGAATGAATTGTCTGGCCATCCAGTCCAGGGCAGTCTGTTCCATTTACACAGTGTCCTCACAGGTCAGGAGAGAGATTTATCACCAATAGTCTCTGTCACAGCTCCACAGTTAGAGTTAAGCACCTGTTTAGGTTTTTTTTATTAATTAATTAATTTATTTTTATTTTCTTTTACCTAAGGCATAAATATTTTTATATCTGCGTAGCGCATGTCTTAAACCACAACTCACAGATAAGAGCAGTTGTAAAGTGGACACACACATCATTGTAGAGCAGTTGTAAAGTGGACACACACATCATTGCCAAGATTAAAAGAGGATAGCTCTTGAGCACTCTACTGCAGTGAAGGTGCTCATCAGTTTCACAAGACAGCCAGCTGAAAATCTCCCTTCAAGAAGCACTTGATTGGCTTTCGAGTTCATTGCAGTCTTGTGACACTGGTCTTTTTAAAATTAAAATACAGCTTTATAGTTTCCACAAGATTTCATTGGTGTTTGTGGGCCATTGATTTTGATACATAGGGTATTTGCATTCATTATGCCTGGACCTTTAAACGAGAGTCATTTTACAGGTCAAAGGTGACATTCATGTGTCCACTGTTCATCTGTGAATGTTCAGTACTTCATTAAGATGTGCAATGGTGTATGAACCACCAGACCAAACCATCTTCACTACAGACATGCCATTAATTATCCATGCTATTGATGTTTCTAGGGGCAGATTGCCTTGCAACTCCATTTTCTTTTGCAACTCAACTAGGAGAGTGCATATTATAGCCTTCTTTAAAACATTTCTGTGACATCACCCTTTGATCTTTTGATGGATTCATTCTGTGAATCTTCTAACTAAAAGTGTCAATGTGGCTGTTAGTTAGTTAGAAGATTTAAACAGCAAGAACTACATTTCTTTTTTTCCATCCACATTTTTAATGCCAACCTTACATTCCAGGGTAAAAGTGCATACTATTCTGGGTCCCTTGTATCTTCTCCCTTCTACAATTTTACCACCATATTCTACCACAAAATACATTTCCACATAAACAGATTTTTTATTTCACATCTCTTCTGGACAGGTTCAGGAACAACAGCAATTTCATCATCACTTAGTAAATCTCCATCAATAACACTGATGTTAGATTTAAATTTTGTATTTTTGCATTTCTTTCCTGGCATTAACTATTGTTCAAACAAGCTTACAGCCCACTTACATTTTGAAAACTGATCGCTGGCAATGATATTTACAGTAGGTCTTGATCTGTTTTAGGTTTGTCAAAATGATCAATAACTTTCCTCTCCATTCCTGGTTCACATTCATTTGTTTTTTGCATTTTTTATTTTTCTAATACCACTTCCATGTTCTAAAACATAGTCTTTGCTACTATCTTTACTTACAACAGACAATTTTGTCTGTGTAAGTGGGATTTCAAACTCAAACTCAAAGGAGCTCATGACAACATTCCCACAATGAGAGACAAACATTTTAACTGTTTGAACTAAGCGTAACAAAAGAGCAAAAACTAAATCCAATTACCAAATTAACAATCAATTGAATCTCGTAATCAAACAAGTATCAATTAAGAAGAAATGTTTTAAGTGGCATAAACAACCCAAAGGGTTGAATCGGTAAGAAAATAATCCACAGTAAAATATTTGTACTGATTCAAAACATTATTTAACCCTTACTTAATGAACTGGTGATACCCTATAGCTTATAGGCACGTGCAAAATAATTCCTGGTTGGTTCTGGTGATATCATTTTGTCATGCACTTATCCAATGACCTAAATTCACTTTATTTACAATGTTTTTGAAACCACTTTTATTGCCTAGAGAATTTGTTGTTGTTTTTTTGTTTTCACTTGTTAATGCAGGATTTTCAAATATTTCAGATGCAACACTACAGATAAACTACTGCATCCTGATACCTTTGCTGTAAGTCTGGTTCCATCTACAAGGGCAAGATTCTCAGAAATCTGTGTTTTTTTATATAATTTTTTGTAAAGAATGGGTATTTGTAGAGCAAGTATCAAAATGTTTTAGGTAAACAATGGATTAAGTTTTGTGAGATTTGCTCAGATGATTCATTGCAATATTTTAGCTGAATAATAATTAGCTATTTGAATACTTGAATACTAGAGGGATTGTCTACTAATTATCCCCAGTATTACCAGAATCTGATATTCTCAAAAACATAATAAATAATATTTATAATATGTTTCAAAACAATTAGATAATTGGTTCTCCGGATGCAGAAAAAATGTGTGCAATGTGACATATGAATGGACAGACGATGGTGGTAACTCGGTGGTGGTGCATGGTATTCCACTCAATCCTGCAACTGCAATTGTGTAATGTAGTGTTACAAATAAACCCTGGGCATCTGTGCTGGCTTCTGCAACCAAATTCTGTCTTTCTCATTCTCACTCTACCGGCAGATTACTACAAGGTTTAGGAAAGCAATATAGTGGTGAAGAATTCCTTTATGAAAAAAAGCATTTCCTTTATAAGAATATGAATAAAATAATGTTGTTGCAGACATCTTTTACTGAAAAAAGGTCCATCGTTTTTCCAGTTTCATATGATTATTAAGAAACTTCAACAGTCTCCTATTTCACAAAATGCAGGATAACTGAATAAATCTCTGACCTCACAATTATTTTGTAAGTTGTCATGTCTACATTAGTTATTCAAGTTCTGCCATTCCATTTAAAACTTATTTTGGGAAAGATATATGGTAGGATCCCAAGTAGACATACGATACCATTGGATTAGAAAAGTATAATGCTTTAACCCTGTATTTAATTATCATCCTAGATTTAACTCCAAGCTGTCATATTTTAATGATCTACAATAGACCCTAAGTGATTTATTTCAGTTCTATGACAACACTTGCCAAGTGAGAGTACAAATTTCAGTTCTAAATAAGGTGATGTTTTTAAAGCTTGAAGGCTTGGTAACTATAAACCCTGTTGGCAAAGTTCTGGAACTAAAACGTTGAATTATATTTTGTCCATACTTATTAAAAACAGCAAACAAGGCTATAAGTGAGCCCAAAGTGTGCTGTCCAGGGTCCTAAAATGATGCCTACTTTCTGAAAGTGATTCAAAATGTGTCCTCACTCAGATTTGATGAATTTTAGTTAATGAAAAATGGATCACCTCCAATTCAACTGTCTTAAAAGAAAGCTAGCAGTCTTCAAATAATATACATTTTTATGCACTGCACCAGTGAGTTGTGTGATAGAGTAAAGCTTTGTTGGTCTGTACATTTGGTGTAAAAGAAACCACAATGTCTATGTAATTTGAGCACAACAACCAGTGACAGGACAACTGAAAGAAACAGCAAAAAGATAGGGACCCTTATACGTTCGGTAATGTTCATATCAGGAACGTAACATAGTGATTGTGAAAAGCTGGTACAGAACAATATTCTCCAGGGTTTTTTTTTTAATCCTTGCTCTACAAATATATATATATATATATATATATATATATATATATATATATATATATATATATATATATATATATATATATATATATATATAATTTCATAAGTGAGTATATCGCCCTTTGATTTTGATTCACCCTCACGATGTGTTTTGCAGTGTCATGTATAGGGTTTAGAAAGTCAAAGGCAGAGACAGAGGGGCGATTGCATTGAATACACAAAACCCTGGAACTTCACGCAGCAAGGCCATGAGCAAAGGTAACTTATTTTCCTTAGAAGGGTGACATCCCACCATAATCTTCAAAACAGAATAGAATATAGCTAGTCCAACAATATCATATGTTACAGTTCCTCGGGGTTGGCTTTATAGTTTCTGGCTGACAGTACAGTAGAATGTATTATGCTTCCAATGAAACAATGCCATTGTGAAGCTATTAGCGCAACACCGCTTCTGAATACTACCACCCAAATCCAGCATTGTTAAAGCAATGTATCTGCCTACTCCCACCTACACCACACTTTCAATGGGTCTAATACACATTCTACGTATTGAATTAGCCTGTGGAGCTGCAATGGTTGGCTGCTGCCTGTGAACATGTGTTTCGGAGGCGTGCGCCGTGTGCAGGACTGCCAGCTTTATGTGTAGTGTATTTTCTGCGAGAAAAAAAAAACAATCTATTAATTTTTTTTTTTAACCAGACGGTCTTCGTCAGTAAATATCACTAACTACAGGGTTATTGATACGTTTTATGATCGGCATTGCAAACAGTTTTTTTTGTTTGTTTTTTTCTTTCACAATCGACTAAATCATCCCGCAAGAGAGCAATTCTGGCTGCAGAGCATCTTTCATTGTCCCAAGCGAGGTTAAGAAAGTGGATTATGTGAAAGATAATTGCATTTGCAATCAGGAAAGTTTGAACGAACATAAAGCAGCTTGAAGAGATTTTAAAGAACCAAACCTCCCACGTATTCCTGTATCTGAAAAATACCCCACAGACCTGTGCTGGTATTTTTTTTACTAGGACCTGGTTATATGTGAATGTATTGAATTCGAAGCTGGGAGGTGTTTAACAAACGTCATTCTGTGAAAGATTACTGCTGCAGTGGTAAGCTTGTACTCCTCTCTTGATATTTCAACACTATAAAGCAATGTCTGTATGTTACTTATTTTAAATGCGGTTTTGTGAATACAACCTGTTTTGGATTCATTTGTTTTCATGTGCAATAATGATTACGAAGCAATGACTTTCTTAATGCTGATCTGGATATTTACAGCTGGAGCTCAGTATTACAGGGCTTGAATGTTTGCCGGGACTGGCACAAGTCAAGTTAAACGAAGTGTCTGTGTGTCTGTGTGTGTGTGTGTGTGTGTGTTCGTGTGTATATATATATATATATATATATATATATATATATATATATATATATATAGAGAGAGAGAGAGAGAGAGAGAGAGAGAGAGAGAGAGAGAGAATTTCATATTTTTTTCAGTAACAACATTCGTATAAGAAGTACAGAATATAAATTGGTTATACAAGTACACGTAACGTACGAAGTGATACATAAAATAGTGTGGTATAGTGCACAGGTTATCAATTCATTCTGCATAGTGGTTGACGCTCGCTGAAGCAATGAGTCTAGAGTCACGTATGCGAGAATTAATTGCGGGTGGCTTGATCTCATATTGGAATGGTTTACTGTATATAGAGTATAGTTATATTAAGAAAATAAATAAATATTATTTAAAATGTTATGCGGTGGTATTATTATTATTATTATTATTATTATTATTATTATTATTATTATTATTATTATGGTTGGGTAAAACGTGCTGTGTGCATCATAGTAAGTGGCTGCATTCCTTCACGAATCTTCAGAAAGGTTAGATTATAAGTAGCCTGATATATTTTCTATTTGCACTGAATAGTACACCATACACCGAAATTGATTTGAAAATTCACAGCAGTTAAACACGTTGTTCTAATTGAATACAAGATTAAACAGTGATCTGTAATCTTTTAAAAACATGCTATACATGCTGTTCAGATGAATGCAGATGCTATAGCTATTCAGATATCATTAAAAACAACAGAATAGTCACACCCAACCCCATATGATTTTCAAACAATATTAATTTTAGTATTTCGACTGTTAGTTTTTGTTGTAGCCCTGTGTGGTCTCTCTGATTTTTATTTAAAAACAATACTTTGAAAGAACATACCACATGATGTCTGCACGTTATGTTAAAGAAACCATTCACATTATTTTAAAAAAACCATAATTATCATATATAAAAAGTTACTTTTTTAAAACTTTGCTGTTGATTAAAGCACCATCATTAAAAACAACAAATGGCTGTGGCTGCAGTGCACAAAGTTAACAGACGCTATTCACAAAAAAAAAAAAAAAAAACATTTATTTAACATTATCACATTATGAAGTTTGTTCTGTCCCAAGCTAATACAATATTATATACATTAAAACAATACATTTTGAGAAGAAATTCACAAAAGACTTTGGTAATTTGAAATTATTTTTCAGAAATCACTGTTTTGAATGTGGTATAATTGCATTCTTATCTAGGGTGATGTACACATGAAGGTTTCAGCCTTTTTACATTGAATAGCTTTCCTCTGGGAAATTCGGATTGCACCAATTGGGTAGTTACTCCATGATTCATTAAAAAAAAAGACAATTCCATGACTTATACTTCCATTAAAGAGGAATATAGGAGTGCATTTTGTTATTTTACCTAAAACAAAGAAAATAAAGTGAAGCATAGGGCTTTTGGGAACAGTAAGGTTACAAATGAATTAATTTCAACTTTATATGACCAAGAGATGTAATGTTTAAAATGTGGGTGACTATTTATCATAGTCTGTCCTCTTAAACTAAGATACGGTAAACCAAGTCTTTAATCCATTCGTCAGTATGTTTATACCTTGGGGGATGTGTACTTGCACTTCAGGCTTTGATAGTTGTCCTAGGCAACTGGACAACATATTTGCATTCCCCAATCTAGTAGTTAGGAAAAAATACCTAATTTGGGAAATAATGATGCTACATGATACCCAGTCCCTTTATTACCTAAAAAAATTATAGAATAATAAACAACATAAACAATTGCACATACTTACTATGAACAATTATAAACAGTGAATCACATGAATGGCAAATCATAGTTAGAAAATGACCATGTCCGTCTCTACCATTACCAGTGTTAATAAACATTATTTTATTTTAGCTTGCTCCCCAGCTTAATGATCTAGACAGTGGCTGATCTAAATACTGCTTATTTTTAAAACTTGTGTATACATAATATAGCGTAAAAACATGTAGAATGAACATGAAAAAGGCAATATAACAAAACCACTGTGATAGTTGTGTTATTTCTGTTTGTTATTGCATTGATCTTTTAAAACTTGTTTTATTATTTTTTTTATTGTAATTGTTGGTCTAACGACACATTGAAAATACATTATTTACAGAGGTTGATTCACTGTGCAGGAGCAAAAGCAGTATTGTGCTTGAGCGGTTTTGTACTTAAGTGGTTTGTATTGGTGGTGGCAGAGTCCCGCTCCTTCTTGGTGAGAGATGTGCTTCAAGGTGGTGTGGGCTAGCTTCACTTGCCCTCCAGATGGAGATACAGTGGCAAAGGTAATGATGGGGAGAAATGACGGGGCAGAAGTGCAACTGAAAAAGAAAGGGGGCTTTAAATAGCAAGTCGATTAAAGAGTGGGAGTCCCTTGAACCGCACCATGGTTACAAGAAATCTCAACAGGAATATAAAATGCTAATACAACACAGTTCAACTTTGATATTAAACTTTTGCAATAATGTTTTGGAACTTTATTGTGTTCATTACAGCCTTTTAATGACAGCAGTAAAAATGCCCTGTGTAGTTTGCAGTATTAAGCCACCAATATTTCTCATGACTTTGAGGAATAGACTCTCTGTCTGGTTGAGGTGGCTGGCTAATTCAGTTAATAACATTGTCATATGGTTATTTAATCAAATATTAATTCTAAGAAAGGCTGAACTATATTATTATACATATTGCAAAGTGTGTTGTCATGTCTTAATAACAAAAAATAACTCTTGTTTGCAGGGTGTTTAAAGAGTCCCCTTAATAATAATAAATGAAAATATATAGGACTCATAGTATGTTTCAGTTAATTTCTGGAATATTTACCAGCCCATACTAGACAGAGTACAACACATATAAGGTTTCTTAGTTGATGGATCTCCTTGGTCACGATACATTCATTTTGAAACATATGCTTTTTGATAGCCCTGCAAGGAGTTTAAATTCTTAATGTATCATCTGAGCAGCTCTGCTTTAGTTCTCATTTTTCACACTATGAAAGTACCTGACAGCTTTTACAAATTCACCCTGAATCAACATTAGTCCTGTGAAAGGTATTGATGTATCTGGAGGAAATCTAATATTTGCTTTTGCCAATTTTTTTTTTTATTATTTTAAATATTCATTTAAAAAAACATACCAAAGTTACATGAAAGAGAGAATCTGTGGCGTTATTAATTGGTTTGTTACAATTTTGCAATGTTTAGTTGATTAAATCAAATTTTATTGAAATGTTTTTGTCTCCAAATCTTGAACTTCAGTGAAAGTAATTAGAAAAATCATATTAAAACATATTACAAACAATAAAAACATCATCTACTTATTATTATTTTTAAAAAATGACAGACATGTATGGGCTGATTTATTGAGAATCATAAAGTAGGACAGAAGAGTTACACACATACAAATTAGTTTCAAAATGCTGTTGTGAAAATAATGCATGGCAAGTGGTCCATGGGAAAAATCCAAACACTAAGGTGGTCCCTACATTTAAAAAGGCTGGGAACCACCGCCCTAGGTGGATTGACACCGGGTCCAAAATCCTCTTCCGAGTCGTTAGTAGCTAGACAAACCGCCTCAGCGTCTGTTTTAAAGTCTGATTAAACCGTTCCACTAGTCCATCTGTTTGTGGATGATAAACTGAGGTTCTCATAGAACAGATTTTTAACAATGTATACACTTGGTGTAGACAATTTGACATAAAGTTAATTCCTTGATCGGTCTGAATCTCTTTGGGAATCCATACTCTAGATACTATCTGTACTAATTCTTTGGCGATTGCTGATGCACAAGTAGATCTCAATGGCACTGCCTCTGGATATCTCGGCGCGTAGTCCATCAGTACTAAAATGTGTGTATATCCAGAGTCAGAGAGGCTCACTGGATCCAATATGTTCATCACAATCCTTTCAAAAGGGGTTCAAATAAGGGGCAATGGGATGCGGGGGTTTCCTGTTTGACCAATAGAATCTTCCGCTGCCACAATGGCCTTCTGGGAGACTGGCACTATTTTCTCAATCATTACTTGTTTAAAGTATGGCCAGTCTCGACCCAGAAATACCGGATACAGTAACTTTTCTACGAGGCTTGTCTGACTTCCGACAGTCAAATACATTTTTATGATGGGATATGCCTTAGTTTCCCCATGGATACAGGAGATAGCCACAGTTCCCTGTGCCTCCCAAGACACTCCTGCTAAAAGAGCAGTTCTGGTCGCATCCTGAGTCCACTAATGCATGTGTACTCACTTCACTGACCCTTATATTAACAATGCAAGGTCTTATATTAACAATGCAAGGCACTTACCTGGCCCTGGTGGCGGGAATCGGGTGGCCACATCACACTCCATGGCTGCGGGGCAGTTCCTGGTGACTTAGCCACCCTCATGGCACTGGGGAAGACTGGGATTTAGGGATTCGAGGGTAGATAGGAAGCAGAATCAACAAGTGAGAGGGAGTACAGATGTTAACTGTGGCTTGAGATATTTGATATGCAGTCTGTTCCCTCTGGCTCTCGTCTTTATTATACTACATTTTTGTAACCGCACTCCCTTCTCAGTTTATTTTACTGTGTTTTGACATTACTATGCTACTGTCCTATAAGATATTGTTGTATGATCTTTCTTTATGTCGCATATGCTTGCTTTCTGAGTGCTACGTCTTTTATTAGTTCAGTCTCCCTAATCTTATTTCTATCTTTGATCATGGCTAGTGTTATCATTAATTCCTGGAATTTACGAGGGGCCAATCGTCCTGTAAAGAGAGCACACTGCTTAGATTATCTCTTAAGAAATAAGCTTGATATCGCATGCTTGCAGGAATATCATTTGCTTTCAAGTGATGTTGCTCGTTTTCAAAATAAACATTATAAGGTAATTGCACATTCCTCTGCTCGGCAAAATGTCCGCTCTAGTGCATGGATATTGCACATATTTTCAAACAGGTGACACATCAATAACGATCCATGATGTGGTACAGAACAGAAAAACCAAAGTTATGTTTTTTCTTTTTTTTAATCACTCTTCTGATCTAGAGGACAGATCTCAAACCCCAGTGCACTAGAGCAGACATTTTGCAAAGAGCTTTGAAAGAGACTTTAAAGTTGTAAGTGTAAAAAGTTGTCAGGATGTTAACAATGAAAATGAAAATGACAGGTATGTTATTTAACAGTTGTAGCAGCACATGGGGACGTGTAACACTATATTTTTCGGAACCCCGCTATTTACTCTTTAACATGTACTATTGTTTACTCCACACAAACTGTTCTGTTATTGTAAGGACAGAACTCAAGACATTAATTCAAGTATTTAACAAATGTATTTCCAGATCCTGTGATTTTGTTGTAAGTAAACAGTACAATAATGTAACACAAATGTAGCTACACTGTAGTTTAAATACCTGTATTTTTAAGTGCATCTGAAATGTTGAACTCTGGTAAGGATTGTATCCTATTAAATCCCCTTAAAACTGAGATTTGTCATTTATTGTTACTGTAGAGATCATAAACTAAGTAACATCAAGAATGATCATAATACTGAAGGTGATAAGAAGTATAAATGGGCTGTACAGCTAAATAGTTAACATGATGTTGACATATGTATTAATCTAGGATTTATTTAGCCATCAGCTGGGAATTATAATGCTGACACAATGTTCTCCCATTCCTAAATTATTGTGTGTTTTGGAGAGGCACACAGGACAGAACAGGAACATAATATAAGATGGTTTTGATCAAGTAGCCTGTTACATTGATTTGGTGACTATAATCATGTGTTTTTACACACCGGTATTTCTATTTTTCCCAGTAGCCAAAATGTTGTGTTTCCCATTAAAAATAATTAGATTCAGTACCTGAGGAGAGATTGCACAAGTAGAGCCTTTATGATTCATTCCACTTATTCATGTACTGGAACCTGCTAGGATGACTCATGCTCAGGGAGAATTTGGTATATGAAATCCTTTTTTTCCTATTATGAATCTCAGAGCAAGAAACTGCAGTTATACAAGGTTGGTTGTGGAAAAGCTATTGGATTTGGTTAATTAGGCAGCAAGTATTTTGTGGAGTGTTGCATCAAGTAATTGCTACAGAAGAGAGATTGATTTTTTTTGTATCCTCTGCAAATTTTATTCCAGCACACTAACACATCTGTTTCCACTTCTTATACCAATAAATGCTAAAATGGTATTGTTTTTTATTTTACTATGTGTTGCCATGCTTTTGTAATATATATTTTTGAATGATTGAAAATCATGTGTTTGTTGACAAATTCCACTGTATTTTGTATGTTTTTTGCATTTTGATATATATATATATATATATATATATATATATATATATATATATATATATATATATATATATATATATATATATGTTGTCCTTCTTTTGCAGATCTGGAGATGATATTTGAAACCAGTCCAGCTTCTTTATACTGTCAATTCCCCAACCTGCAGGACTAACTAAACCCTCTTGGCTGAAACTTGATTGTTACAACGTGTCCATCAACATGAAGGGGTTCCAGCTTTTTTTTCTACTTGTTCTTCCCCTGGTAAGAAAAACAGCACAAACTCTAAATCTGCCTCCAAAATCAATCCAAAGTAATTGATGGCATTTCAGGGAAAAGAAAATACAGCCATTTTTGGAAGCTCTCTTGACATTATTTCTTCTGTGCACATATAGGGAAGAGGTCTGTTAAGGACCCTTTGCAATTACATTTTTAAGTTTTCTGCTTAAAAGCTGTGAAAGTATTGTGTTTTTAGTCACCATTGACATAAAAAAGAAATGAAACCTTTGATTTTATTGAAAGCCTTGCAAATATATTTCTCAAATACATATTTATTATAAGAAGTCTAAATATTATCAGAAGTCAATTCACCTGTCCAGTGAAAAGTAATAATAGATAGAGATTATACTGAACAAATCCATATCTTTATTGTATTCTATGTTTAAATTTCTGTCATGTGTGGAAGTAATTCACAATCATGATAAATTGGGTGATGTGCGTTATAATTTGGGTTATAAAGTATCCCTTTGAAAGCTAATTTTAAAAGAGAAAAAAGCACCAACATATTGAGAGTAGGTAGTACATTTTAAATAAAAATAAATAAATAACAGTATTCGTATTTTGTGAATCTGTTTAGAAATATGTTTACTGTATATGTTTGTAGTTCCATTTTCTCTTTAGAAGTTGATGAAATAATTAGGGGGGTATGTAATAAAAAACAAACCAAAGAAAGGGTGTGGTTAACCCTGAGTATTTTCAGATTACAAATCAGCTGTCACATAGCCTCTGACAATGACAAATGATGCCACGTGATTGACAAATGTTGATATTTCCAATACGGTGTAGCTGATTGATTTTAAAAACAAAGCAAATTGTCTCTTATTTAATCAGATTTTACACAAGCTCATCTTTCAAATGACAGTATTGTAATTATGATGGTGTTAAAGAAAAGGTACCAGAAAAACAATCAACTTTTTTTCTGTACCATGCATCAGCATTTTATTACAGTCCCTCAATGACTGTATTAAGTGAAATATGGTACATAATTACAAGGATGCCTTAATGCACCCCTGAGAGTTGTGAGTGGTGTGGTATCCATTTTATGTTTAACAGCTGGCTTGCGTTTACCTCTTGTTTGTATTAGCAGCGTTGTCTGCATATTCTGTTCTTTGCTTGTTTTTTTTGTTACAATATATTTTGGGTTATACAGATTTTGATTGCAGGAAAGCTTAAAAGAGGTGGCGCAGGAGCAGCTCTCAAGCATGTACCTACTCAATTCAACTATTTTTAGATCATATGATTCAGATTTTATTTTTTCAGAACCATCACCACAATACACCGTTGGAACAGTAAAAGGGAGGGTTGAACAAAAAGAAAAGAAAATGTATGAACAAAGTAACCATTTATCAATATTTTATTTTATAAGATTATAAGATAATAAGACAATAAGGGGGTCGAAACATTAACATTTCCCCTGTGTACAATACAAATTATAATATACTGTAATTTTTCAGCAGACCTGGAGAACAAAACTGTAATAGCTACAGCTATAATACTCAACGCAGCGGTAGCGGTCTCTACTGACTTAATTTTCTATGGTGGTTAGAATTTGATTGATTTTTGAGTCTTGTACATTGGAGAGAATATTTTATGTTATTTTGTTCTGATTGGTTGTTTTGAAAATAGATTTTTCAGAACACTAGGCTTAGATTCTCTGAACACTGGCCCTGTCGGAAGCTGATATATTGGCTCTCTGCAGCTGACCTCCCAGTGTAGACTTTGTCCCCATTCATTTCTCTCTTTTCTCCTGTTTCTGGGTGTTCTCTCTTTACAGATCTTTCTGTGCCCACAAGCTTCTTAGAATTTTCTGGCATATTATTCTCTGCATCCTCTCCCATTTTAGACCCATCCCCAGACATTTCTACTTCAAGTACTCTGGCTGACTGTGGCAGGTTGATATTTTGTAGGGCTTGCATAGGGTTTTAGTTGGTTTATACTGCACGTTTGCTTTAGAATGTCACAATATTTGTTAATTAAATTAACTTTTTTGATGGACTTAATTATGTAAGTTGTACTCAGGCTCTAAACACAGCCCTGCCTGGTTCTATTCCTGGCATTCAGCAGCAATACTTGTTCTCCTACTGCAAAGGAATGTTTGTTTGTTTTTTTGGTTTTTTTAAAAAACACAGTTTGCTGTTTGCTGTACTTTTTGAGATTTACTGACTATCTTGTTGGTTTAATTTTGAGCTTCCATATCATCAACTACAGCTGTTATAATGCAAAATCAATGAAGATGTTTCATTATTAACTATATTTGACTATAAAAGTATTCATTTAGTATTAATGCAACCAGGGGGATTATGGCAACGTACAACCGCAAAGCACTAGGGGATATAGGAGGATACTGTGTAACCAGACTCGAACACGGTTCACATCCAGATTACAGTGAAACCATTTTATCTAACCCATTAATGCTGACAACCTTGAGTAGGTTTCAAACTCGGTTGTTGAACTCAGTTATGAACCGTGTTTAGTGTGGATGCAAATCGATTTAAGCACTTTTAAACAGGTTTTGAACCCTTAGCTCAGTAAACGCTAATGTGGCCAGGGCCTAAAAGACTTCTTAAAATAGCGTATAGGCAATAATTACTGAACTGTACCTGAACTGACAGTTTGTATGGTAATGTTTATTTACTTGTATGTTCTTTTTATTATTATTATTATTATTATTATTATTATTATTATTATTATTATTATTATTATTACTGTACTGTATTGTTTTTTTATTATTTCGTTTATTTTACTAATTACAGTACAGTATTATTCAGAAAGGAGACATCCACTTAGTAGTAGAAAATAACAATTTATTGACTGCGAAAGATATGCCTGATGGGCACATGAACAATTGGCAAACAGTTATGTCCGACATGAACATGATAGCTGACAGATACATAATACATTCACATTTATAATTTGGCCCATGGCCTTATCCATTGGAGCTCGATAGCCGCCCCTATGCTGGCTGAGCTAAGATGAATGCAATACAGTGATTAAGAATGACTCTGCCAGCGGGCAGGACAAGTGGCACTTGGGACAATCTTCCCCCTAGACAAGGCACACTGCAGGGTGGAGGCAGGGAGGAGGAGGACCAAACAGAAATGACAGGGGTTTGTGGGCAGAGAGACCTATTTAACTGGTTAAACTGGTAACATATGAGATTGATGGATGGGGTCTCCTTTCGGAAAGACAACAAGTTTCCAATTCAGTACATTAATTAGATGTTTTTTGTTTTTTTAATATTATAATTCATTAAGCTGACGATCTTTATCCAAGGCAACATAGAATTACTGTATTAAATAAATAAAATACAGAATGTTACATACTGTATACTAATGTACAGTACTAGTTACATTACATTGTTTTATATGATTTATATATATATAATTCACATCATTGAAAATATTTTTTTTAGGAAGCAGAAATATATGCTTTGTTGGAATCAGACAACAGAACAGACCCTAGTCTATTCTTCAAACACTGCTGCTACAACAAGTGATTGAATTACCAGTGCCTGCACACAAGCTGCATTGCAGTCACATTTAAATTCAGTTCAAATACTGCACGGTCATTTTATGGGCCCAGGAATGTATGGTTTCTGCGGTCCCTGGACAAGCATGATTGCTTTTTAAACAATTGCTAAGAAAATAAAGCTATTTACTGACGAGTCTATAACCTCTAATAACCTTCAATGCAGATGTCTCTCAACACCATAAGTGAGTCCCCTCCAAAATGGTCATATTCAACAATGCTGAATGTTGAACCTTGCCCAGGATGTCTAATTTACAGCCCTGTGGTTTGATAACCTGTCTATAATCTGGAAACAACAGAAGGGGTCACACTGAATTGACCAGCTACATGTCTTTGTGTATCACGAAACTCCAGCATTTGAATGGCTCTGGAAGTCTGGACTTCAGTCAGAAATCTTTGTCTGACACCACCTGGCATCTTCAGAAGTTATGTTTACCAAAACAACAACAATAAAAAATATTATCACCTAAGCATCCACTTGCAAAATGCATTTCAACTGCAGTGGCAATTTATTGAAGTACACATGAAAGGTCTACTTAGAAAATGCCTTAACTTTTTTGACTGTATGTTACATTTGTTGAGTAGTGTATAAATTCATTACAAAAAACAATATCCCTTCTGCTGGGGGGGGGATGGAAATGTTACTGAAGCTAATGAGGTTGCAAAATGAATTTTAAATCAGCCTTAATAAAACATATTAACAACATTCAACAGCAAATGATCAGGGGAGAAGTGGAAATGTAATTGAAAATGGATTTTCAGTGCTTTCCTTATCATTGTTTAGTGGAACATTTCTTTTTTAAAGGTGTTGTTGCTAAGGTTTTTAAATTTATTTTCTTACCTCTGCCATTTTCACTGCTCCTCTTATCATTGAATGCTACCCTGCCCATCACATCAGTATCTCTTCTAAAAGTCTAACCTGGATGCAGGTGAGTTATGGGTGGTATGGCATTGCTTGACTTGTGTGGCTTCAAGTTGTACCATTGAAGTTAATTTAATTGTAATTTGTTTGTTAAAAACCTGACTTTTGTAGCAGTAAGACATATCTTACCTCACACCTGGTAATTAGCAATTAAAGATGTTACTGAGCTCATCCATTAAATAGTTTAGTCCTCCAAACTCCTTATATATAGGGCTTCTGTGTTTCTGTTTTTATTAATTTCATTTGTCAGTGCTTATTTTTTTAGTTATTTTCAAGTCATATGTAAATCTTTTTTTTTTTTATCCCGGGGCTTTCATTTTTTATATACTGTATGAAATTATTGTTTTTGGTTACTTTCGTTTTCTTCTGTCACAATATGTGACAGTACTTGCACACTTCAGTTGTACCTTCTTTCCTTTGCTGTCTTCCACAATTAAATCCTTATGGTCACGGGCATATTCTTCTGGGGTTTTTGTGTATTTAGGCATTTTTTTACATTTCGACACAATTTGCAATTCTGTTTTAAATTCTACGAGCGTGTAAATACTCCCTATTGAACTGTAATATAACTTTAAATCTCACAAGCAACCACCTGTTTCTTGTAATCTCGTTTTAAATTTCGCAAGCATGTTACAATCCCCTAATAGAAATGTAGGAAATTGCTGCCACTCAGTAGTTGGGGTAGGTTTCAAGTATTCAGAACAAATCCATGTGAGATGCAAGACAGGAAGGAGGGATATTGCCCAACTGTTACTGGGAATTTATAATTATTTATTTTTTTTGTAGATTATTTTTTCCTGTCTTTATGGGATATACTACACTTGTTTCATTTATTTTGTATCAAGGTTGTTTTATCAGTTTTTATCAGTTAAAACCGAAAATCAGAAGCCCTACGTATATATTATAATACCAGCCAGGGTAGAATGATCTATTTAATAATTAAAAGCTTTCCAGCAAGAAATATAATGTATTTTCTTTGACCACAAATATTTCATATTATTGAAAAAGCTAAATCATATGTGATATTTGGGAAAAATGTTGCATCCATAAAAATCTGCATAGATACAGTACTGTAAATCTCTGTGTTGGGTGACTTGTGCTCTTGGCAAACAGTGTCCCCACTGCAATTCACTTGGTTCATTGCAATGAGTAAGATATGCTTTCTCCTTCTTCACAGGATCCTGCTGGATTATTGTGCCATTGAGCATTCACTTCAAAATATGTGTATAATACTATCCGACAGCCAATTTTGACAGAGGGGTGTTAAATTAGACAGTTTGACTTTGTGAGATGTGAAAATGGCAGGAAAAAAAGACACAAACTGAGGTTGGGTACTTGATACCGGTGCTTGCCCAGATTTATAGAAAAAGACATGCACCTTTGCTCAAAGCAAGGCTGTTTAATAATGGACCAGAATGCCATTGAGTCAGTATGTGATTACCACAGTGCAAAAACAAACTGGAGATAAGTGATACAGACTTGTCAGCTGCTCAAGATCAGTTTATATATTTTTTCTAAATGATAATTAGTAGCAAACTCAGCAGAGCAGTTTACACAATTAAAGGTGGCAGTCCTAGTCCCTGTAAAATGCTGGACTCCGTTGTTTTCAAATATTATATCAAATATCATCTTGTTTATATGATATTTTATTAAATTATAATATTATGAAACCTAGGACTTCAGTCTTATGCCAGAAAAAGAAAGAAAGCTGAAGTTGTACATCTGCTAATCACCTGTCGACCTCTCTCTCTACCTCACCTATCTACCTCTCTCTCTACCTCACCTATCTACCTCTCTCTCAACCTCACCTGTCTACCTCTCTCTCTACCTCACCTGTCTACCTCTCTCTCAACCTCACCTGTCTACCTCTCTCTCTACCTCACCTGTCTACCTCTCTCTCTACCTCACCTATCTACCTCTCTCTCAACCTCACCTGTCTACCTCTCTCTCTACCTCACCTGTCTACCTCTCTCTCTACCTCACCTATCTACCTCTCTTTCAACCTCACCTATCTACCTCTCTCTCAACCTCACCTGTCTACCTCTCTCTCAACCTCACCTGTCTACCTCTCTCTCAACCTCACCTATCTACCTCTCTCTCATCTCGTTTGTAGTGTAATGGACTATCTTCAGCTGTATAATAATACCTTATTAAATCCTTCACCTTTTTGAGGAACTTGGGCAGGGTGAGGTGTCCCCTATCACATCACTGGTGTTAAGCATTTGCTGCCCAGTGCCCAATATATTTGACATTGAGAAAATATACATTAAATAGGTATGGGGACATACCCAGGGCAGTAAAGGGTTCACTTTGTGTTTGGGTGGTGGTTTGGGAGTCGTGTTAAAATTCCCTTTCCCTGCAGGAAAAATGTTTTTTCTTGTCCCCTTCAATCCAGCCTTGTGAGAATGTGCCTGGAATGAAAGAAACAAGCACCCTGATTGGTTGGTCAATAAACACTTGTTCAGTTAATCAAATGAACTAATTTGAGCGTGCAGTCAGACTAGTGTGTGGGAGAAGTGGTGACACACATGAGGTGTGTTACTGGGTAACTGAGCTACAAGGTTCTGCTCTCTGTAGTTAATTGGCCTTTGCTTTTAAATGGTATTATGTTGTAAACAAAATGGGACAAATGTGCTAAAATCTACCTCTTAGTTCCTGTGTTTCCAGCGTTTACCTGTTTGATCATCTGCTGACCTGTCACAGGAACATATATGCTTTAAGCTCTGTATATCATTAAACTATAATGAAACAATACTGAGAATAAGCAAGTTATATGTCAATCATCGTTATGACTCAAATCTTAGATGTGTGTGACATATTACAAGAAACTTGGAATTCTGACCCTTTTTTGAAGTCAACATTAGTAGGGGCCAAAAATGTTATTTGACATAGGTGCCCCTTCCTAATGCAATTGTCTGATGTCATACCTTGTGCAATTCTTATCCAAGATGATTCTATATAGAGATTGGGAACTGTAATAATGCTTGGTTCTGAATGTAGGACTAAATTATATGTAGTGTTCCGCGTTTTCGTTTTTTATCTTGAAAAAAAAACATACATTTTACATATATTAAAATAGGGATAAAATCGGTAAAAAATTGTTTTTAATTGAAACATCGGTAAAAATCGGCGGGAAAAACTCTCTGTCTACACACTTTACATGTGGAATCTGATGTGTAGTAGTTCTGGTTTCTGATTAGGTTTAATGTTCCTGGCATGTCTAATAAAGCACAATCTGTGCAAGTCAAAGCCACATTTTCCCAAGTTAGCTGGTACTTTGTGAACGTTTGGGCAGTCGCTGTGCTGACGGAAACAGTATCTACAGAAGGTATGAACATGACATCAGGACAAAACAAGCCAGGTTTATTCACCTTGAAATCATAAAAACAAAATAAAATTGACAGAACTGGACCAAGCCATCGGGAGACGCGTCAAAAATCAGACTGAACATTTCCATCAATGCATTACCAACTAAAGCATCACCATTTTCTGTCAAATATTTACGATTAAGATTGTCGGCGTTATGCAGTGTTTTAGCTGATGGACAGACAGTACTGTCACACGAAGTCACCGATACATACCTCTGCAATAAACAGTGGCTGTCCAACAAAGCACAGAGCTCTGACAAACTCATTAACACAGTCATTCTGCACTCTCTTTTATTAAAGAGTGTGTAAAAGCACATAAATGGATTGCTTATTTCTCTGTTCACTTTATTGTTTTAGTTTAATGTGTTGCTTATTTTTCAGTATGTTCTTTTATTGTCAGCGCAAACATGTACCTCAATGCAGCAGTATCTGCAGCACTATGCATCCTCTGCCTCATCTGACCCATTTCTATTTTTGCTTTTTGTATACTTCGAAACATTTGTTTTCTTTTGAATATTCATAAACTGATTTACTTTTTCTCCCCATTCCTCACCCACTAAAATTAATAAATTTTCGTATAAGTATTTTAATTTAGTTTATGATCAAGCTAGTAGTTACTATGCCCACCAATTGCCACAATAATCAGACTTTGATTGGCCAACATAATCAGGTGACAGTGTGTTTGTGAAGTGACAGAGAACCACAGTTGAACGTTTATTTGATCCTCTGACATCTAAGCATCTGCTGTATCCTAGGATACAGTGTAGGCTGCTTATTACAATGTCGGAGTCAAAATAAAACAGCATTTTAATCAAATTAATTTGTATTTTTTTTTTTAAAAGTACCAGGATAATACTGAATAATTGATAACAATCGGGTATAAATCAGTAAAAACCGACGTCCAGTTAAAAAAAAAAAAAAAAATCCTGTAATTTTTCAGTAAAATTCGGAATAAACCGGAAACGCGGAACACTAATTATATGGTACAAGTCATCAGTCCCAGTCTTTCCTGATTGTGTTGTTTCCTGCAGAAAATTAATTTAAATGCATTTGGAATAAGTCACATGACAGAGGCAATCAATTGTGTATACTAATAACAAAGAACCCTAGCATTGCTCCTAAAGGAACCATCACCATCTGTGCTCACTTCCTCGGTTCTTTCTTTGCCAGCCTTTTCTTCATTTGATCATCTCGCCATCAAGCTCCCCTCTCCCATGTCCCTCACCCTTGCTGGTATCTACTGTCCACCAAAGAATAACTCAGCTTTTATTGCTGAGTTTTCGGAATTCCTCTTCCTCGTCTGCACTTCTACTGACAAAATCCTACTCCTATGTGACTTCAACATTCAAGTTGACTTGCCTTCCTCCCCTCTAGTGACCGAATTCAGCATGCTCCTGGAATGTCTTGGACTTTCTCAATCTGTCAATGTCCCCACTCATCTGAAATCATAAGTATGGGACACGGTAAACCCAATGTTCTCTTTGAGACAATTGACCAAATACTACATCCAGCCACCGATAGATCCATCTCCCGTTCATCCTCCTCTGTTACCTGTCATGATTTCTCCTCTTTCTTTCGGAACAAAATTGACAACATCTATCCTATGCTCTCCTCCCACAAACCAAGTTTACTACTTGACCGCCTTGACTTGCCTCCGATTGCCCTCCTCTTTCTCTCCTCTCTCCATTGCTGATGTCTCTGGCCTACTGTTGAAATCAGCTACTGCCTCGTGCCCCCTGGACCCCTGGCCGATGAATCTTGTCCGTGACTGTGCTTCTGATCTGCTCCTTCCAACCTGTCTGTGGACTCCGGCTCAGTTCCTGCTGCCCTCAGGATTGCCCTAGTTACACTGGTACTCAAAAAACCCTCCCTCAACCCGGCTGTCTTATCTAATTTCCGTCCCATCTCCAATCTCCCTTTTCTCACCAAAACTCTCAAAAGGGCTGTAGCCAGTCAGCTGATGAAACATCTCACGTATAAGAATCTGCTTCAATCTCTGCAGTCTGGCTTCCGGCCGCATCACAGTTCTGAAACTGCTCTGCTCCGGATTGTAAATGATCTCCTGCTTAATGCTGATGCTGCTGCTCCCTCTGTGTTTGTCCTCCTTGACCTAACAACCGCTTTTGACACTGAAGCGGACAGTTTAGTCAAATCAGGTTATTGCTGGATGTAATATACACTGTTTAAACTTGTTTGAGAGTTTCAAATTCATATTTTTTCTCTTTCCCCCCCATCTTGCTAAAAGTAGATTAGATGCAGCTTTGAAGCTGAGTCGTAAAAATTCCTTTGCATTATCACAAACTGAAATCTCTGCACAGGCCATTCTGACAGACTTTGACGAAACACAGACACAAAGGTGAGCTTCTTCCCCCCCAAGAAAGCAAAGGGGGGGAGAGCCGTCAATCACCTTTTGACAAGACAATGGATATTCGAGTGAACTGTCATTCATGATCTGTGGGCAAGACCAAGGAGTGGCTCAGAGACAAGCTAACCTGTGATTAGGCACGATGCGTGACGTTAAACACCACCCATTAATTCAACGATCCAATCACGATGGGTCGGCACTTAATTCAAAAAGACTGGGACAAAGAAAGTGGTGCTGGGGAAGTAGTGAGTAATGAAATTAAATGGAAGCTGAACTGCTCTGAAGAAAGTTTCTGAAGCTTGGAGAAAACAATGGAAATGTATGCTGGAATCATGGGAAAATCTATGGTCTGAAGACTGGCTAAAATCATGTTCTGAGAAGGCTGAAATCAGCTTTGAAGAGAGCCCTAGCTCTTTGCTCTGCCAGAGACTGAAACAGTAAACAGGACATTGCCTTGATATGAAAGCGGGTCTTGGTTTCCACATTGCTCCACAAAACGAACAAAAGCATAGCCAGCAACTGGGCCTAAGGTCATGTACTAGCCGTACAGAAGAATTGCAACGAGAACACTTCTATGAACTACATAACTTTACAATTGCAACGCATTCTCTGAACTGAGTTATGTCTGGTCAACGCTACTATTTCCATTTGGAAAACTCCCGACAAGTCAAAGATACTGCTGCAAGACTATTGGCAATCAACAAGCTGATCTCCATTTGAAAAGAACTGTCTGTTATTGTGAGCCGATGCAATACAATGCGTACTTCAAGCAAAGTACCATCTTCTTTCATTGGAACTTCAGATCCAGAAAGAGAAGCTGCAGTGTTCATCACCAAAGAAGATTGACTAATTTGTTGAAAATCAATAAGTATTCAACATATCAAATATTAAATATTTTATGACTCGAGAAATTAATTGTAGCTAATGCTATCATGTTAGTGGATAAATTATTCTAGGAATAGAATATAACTTCCTGTTTTAGAGAGTGTAAGAAATGTATTTTGTTTGTTGAAATGTGCAAATCAAATGATTTGCCTCATAAATGCAGAAAATGTGATAATTGCCCCATTTCTGAGTTAATTTGAATATATAATCAGTTGAGGTTGATAACATATTATTAGTTTGGTAGATCACGTCTAAACTAGATTAACACAGTAAAACTCATTTGCTAAATTAGGTATTGGAATGTTGGATTCTGAATGGGAAGTCGAATTAATTCTTGTGCATTTTGATATGAAACATGATTGATTACAATGAGAAATGAGTATTGAAAATACTAATGCAAAGTAGAAACTTTGTGTGATCAGCCATAATTAAAATTAGTATATTAACCATGTATGCTAATGATGTTATGGTCATTGTAATCGTTTGACTATGAAATCAATGAACTGCATACTATTCACGCATATCTCTAACCAATCGCCTTTACTATATATTATAGGTTTACTGCATAACTTTACTCTATGAAAAGTGTGATGTGACTTTGCTGTTGAATGGGGGTGTTTGCATTCAGCAGCTGCGTGACGCGTGACCAAACCAACTTCCTCTTTACACCCAGGAACTCAAAGGAGATGTTGGCAAGCTATCAGTCTCTTAATAGACAAAGACCAGTCACTATTTGCTGTACGAAGACGCATTGTGTCTCAGTCCTTTTGACTGGACAGCTGTCGTTCATACATTAAATACAGACTGCATTTGCATAATTGAAAAAAATAGGTTTTAAAAATACAATTGACAAAAGTTCCTCAAAGTCTTGCTATTGTATTACATTTAAGTCTCGCTATGGTACTGGAACCCTCATACTCAGGAATGCACAAAAACATAAAAAAGTAAATTCAAAAGTAGCACACATTTTTATTTTAAATGCTTCATTGCGTTAGAGAGAGACACACAGACAGACAGAAGCTCCTATATTTAAAATAAAACTCATCGTGATAGTGGAAGACTTGGGTGAGGGATTTTCTTTTGTGGATGTCTTTGTGTTAACGACTTGTTTTTGTTTACCCTTTTGATTTTGTTTTGACTTAACTGTCTTTAATAAATGGGCACCCCAGCGCTTAAAACCGCAGTTACTCTCCCCTTTTTGCAAATATATGCAGGAATGCCCATAATTACATATTCATCTAAGCTTGAACTGCTGCTGCAAAGCATTCACTAAAAAGTCGCAAATACCAATGTTTAGTACTTTTCACCCAACACGTCCAACTTGTTTGCAACTGGTTAGCGATTATTGCGACAGGCACAACATTTTAGTACATCTACCCCTAAGTCTACAAAATGGGTTAATATGACTTCATCCAATATACTAACCTTATTTCACATATTTATTTGTAGGTGAGCACCATGCATTCTGATTGCATGATTAAAAGGGACCAGGAACTTTGCCTGGAGAACATCCAACGGGAAAATAGCTTTGATGATCCGACCATAGGTGAGTTTATATTTAGCTGTCTGTATTTTGTGGTCATGATGAGACCGGGAGAGACAATTAATACTATGTATGGGTGTAGCCTGCGTGCAAATATGAGGCCGGGCAGAGCCCTGTTAAAAATGTATAGTTATGATTTAACCCTTTGAGTAGTGAGTTCTAAAATGCACTGCTGGTCCTACGGGTTTTTTTCTGTCTTCTGCATGCACTTGATTATTACGAGTACAGCGTACAAACAGGCTGAAAGCTATATGTTTGTATGTATGTAATGAATACTGATGAAATACAGACCAATCATTTTTACCATAAATAAATAAAACAAATAAATATATTTTTTATTTAGTCATAGGGAAAGGTTTTGACTAAAAAATAACATGTAGGCAATAAACAATAAACAATGGGGTGGAACAACCACAACAACACATCCTAGCAAAAAAAGGGCGAGAGAGAGAGATGAGTAAACATATCCGAGTAAACAGGTTGTGGGGGCGGAGGGAGTGAGAGTGTCTAATGCTTCAGCATATGATACTCCTTGAAGCATGGAGCAACGCACAGAGCTTGACGCCGCCTTTTCGCTGGACGCCTGTCACTTGATGTTGATGGTAAATATTCTTCACTTATGTCTTCACTGACACACTCGCCGGTGTTCGTACAACTCAAAGGGTTAAAAGAATTGATTGTTTGGTGTATTTAAAGCAAATTTGTTATGGTGTTAGAGTTTGATGTGGTTTGGCAGGTGCGATGTTTGTGGCTCGTCTCTGCCAGACTACATCTCCTGAGAATGCGTGGTGGACAGCTAATGAATTATTGACAAATTGTCTGTCGACCATGCATTGTAAAAGTCTGCAGATTGATTAATTTATAGCAGCAGCATTAGAAACTTCAAATTATGTCAACTTGAAACACTGGAAATTTTATCGGGACAAATTGTGTTAACCGGTATTGGAATTTATCCAAGACACCTGCTGTTCTTGGAAAGATTTTAATGGCAACTTTATTGTCCTGTGGTGCGGTAGCCTCCAAGCCAAGATGGTTTTTCCAGGGAGAGAGACTCATACACAGAAAGTGTAATGTACACAAAATAAAAACACACAAACACTAACAAAAACACACTAAATAAAACAAAATGGCACAAGATCCAAAACAAAAGATTATATAAAAACTCAAACGTAAACAAGACAGGACAGCACAGAACACAGAACACAGAACACAGAACACAGAACACAGACTTCCACCTCTATCATCAACATTAATTCCACTAACTAAATTACCACCCATGAACACCTATTTTATACACCTGTGGCTGGAGCCTAATTAATCATTTAATCATTTATTCACTTGTTGGCTCCAGCGACATTCCCACATGTTTTGACAGGGAGAAATTTAGCTGCTTCCCTGCCAACCCAATATTCCCTACACCAACACATACACGTGCACCGGCAGGGTTTTCACACTGTCACACTGCCACAAAAACACCAAACTGGCACAAGCACACATATAGTCATAAGATTGGCTGCTTATCATCAGTGTTCATTGGCAGGCACCAATTGCCGCTGAGCCAGTGACTACTCAGGTCATTTTTGTGTAGAAGAAGTCACTCTGAAGTTATGCAAGTCTTGCCAGAGAAAGAGGAGGACAGAAACCTCCTTCACACCATATGTCAGTTGATAAATAGCTAAATTAACAAGTTGTCAGTGTTTGTTTGTTTGTTTCTGTACCAATTTCATGTAATTAAAATCAGAATGTTTGCCTCAACAATGCCTTTAAAATGCCTAATTTTCAGTAATGCCGTGGGGTGGTGGAAAATTAAAAGATGAAGTACAAATAAAATCTTTACTAATTCCCTAATGATCATGCAAACATAAGAAACTGTGTATACAATACCTATCCACAAATTCAACAGTGCATAAAATGATTCATTATAAACCCTGGCTTGAATATGTTTATTATGTATTGATTATATTTCCATTGGTACAAACTTGTTTTGCTTGTTCACTAATTTTGTACTGCCCTACTTTTCTGAACTTTTCTCTAAAATACTATTTTCAAATGTCTTTAACATAGAGCACTCACTTGCACCACTTGCTCATATGTATTTCATTATTTTAGTGCACCTGTTGCTGAAGTTTAATTATCAATCTGAAACAGGGACCAAATAGTAAATTTAGCTCTACTATTTAACAACTAGTTGAGGGAGGTATAAAATGAGGACCAAGCTATGAAACATAGTGTTATCAATGTAAAGCAGTTTGGACTGATCACCATGGTTTTCTTTTTAATTTATAAATCACCGCAGTTAAGTTTTTAATGAATGACATGAATTTGTTTTCATCTGTTCTGAAATTAGCTTTTGCAGGGTGATAGGGAGGGAAGTTAGGATGTTTTGATAAAACATGGAAACCTCTTTAAGATAATTTTAAAAATAGCATATACATGATTTCCATTACATGAGAGTAGATGTTAAAACTGATGCTGATTTGAACTCAGCTCTCGCCAAGATAAGCACCAACTAAGACGTAGCTTTACAGTAAACTAATGTGATCCATCTGCGTCTCCATCCATTTGCATTTTCTTCCATCTGATGATGTAGATATCCTTCTGTCTGGTGTTGATGGCTGAAGTGTAATGCTGTCTCCAGGGATCAGTTTATTTTGCCTCCCCAGCTCATCAGTACACACAATGGCTGCGATGCTGGCTCCGGGGATCAACCACAGCGCAGTCTACTCAGCTCATCAGCATAACAACCATCTGGATTGAACTAAGTAGGGTACATCTCTGGGGTCTAAAAGTGGGCACCGTCTACCCTCTGTGTTTCATCGACTAGCCCATGACACCTCAAGAGGGCTCGACTGTAATTCTAGTGTCCCAGCATCACCCTCCTCTGTCCCCCACTCAACTCAACCCAGCTTACTTACCCTTGCATCAGCGTTTCTTTCTTTCTTTTGTGCTTGAGATCCCCAACCAGAATCTTTCCGTCTCAACCACAGCCAGTTGCTGCTTCTCTCTACAGCTTCAGATAAGTTCTTCACTGTGCGACGCAACACTTGGCCACTGAGTCCGACATCTCTGAGAAACTGGGATGAAGAGTGTGCCACAAATCCTCTACAACCCACCTCCACTGGGTAAACCCGGACTCTCCATCCTCGCTGTTCCGCTTCAGGGACTAGTTGAGCATACCAGTTTCTTCCTCTCATATGCCTCATCTACAGCATCCTCCCATGGCATTGCTAACTCTACCAGGTGAACAAGGCGTGCTGATCCAGACCACAAGACAATGTCTGGTTGAAGGTTAGTGGTGGCAATATCAGGTGGAAAAATAAGCCATTGACCAATCTGCCAGCATCTTCCAGTCTCTAGCAGTCTTCAGTTGTCCTGGGCGAGGCTTGGTTTAAACACCTTTTCTTGGTGGTTGCTCTCCTGGGTGGAGGAATGTTGTCTTTTGCATGTTTGATGGAACTGGTGGAAACTTATTGGTCATGTTACGCTTGTCTTCCAAAGCTAAGGCCAAACATCGCAGCACCTGGTCATGGCACCAAGTAAACTGTCCTTGGCTAAGAGCCATCTTACATCCTGTCAAAATGTGCCTTAATGTTGCAGGTGATGAACACAAAGGACATAAGGGATCTTCTCCTACCCAGAGGTTTAGGTTCTGTGGTGATGGGAGAACATCATATGTTGACCTTATAAGGAAACTGATCCTGCTCTGTTCCATTGACCATAGGTCTTGCCAGCCAATCTTGCGTTGTTCCACACTCTCCCATCTCATCCATTCTCCCTGCTTGCCCTGGGAAATGGCCTTTACGCACCTCATCATTTCCTCCTGCTTTTGCACCTCGTTGACTACCAGCTTCCTCCGTTGAGCTGGGGCTGCCTTGTGCCATGTAGGAGGAACTGAACTGAGACCAAGACCCCCTCTTCCATGCTGAACCAAATTGAAGGGCAGTCTTTGCATCTTCCACGGCTTTCTTTACCGCCCACTTTCTTTCAGTTTTCAGCACAGGTGCTGCCTCCCTTACGCATTTGTCGCGTGACTCTACTATTATCATTTCTAGTCGGACTTTGGCACACTTAAACTCCTCAGTTAGAGTGGAGACTGGTAGCTGCAGTATTCCTTTACCATAAAGTCCCACTCTGCTGAGTCAGCACGGAACTCCCAACCATTTCCTGACGTATGAACTGATTAAAGCTTCCAGCTTCTCTACTGTTGCCAAAGAAACCTCGTACACAGTCAGTGGCCACAGCAGCCTTGGCAGTAGACCAAAGTGAAAGCACCAGAGTTTTAGTAGCCCGGTAAAGCACTGCTGTCTATGCTCTTCAACCCTTGTTGTCTAACTTCTCCCACACGAACTGTGTCCTTTAGATCCCCATCGTACCATCTCCCTAGGCATTTCAGTGGCTTCTTAGACACTGTTGGTATTGCCTCACCATTAATGTAGAACATTTTATCTACTACTTTACATTTAACCCTTTGCGGTCCTATGTCGGACCCTGTCCGACATCATCAAAAAGACGCAAAAACAGGTCCCTAGTCGTTTTTTCTCTGGAAAAAAACGAGAAAACCATTCAATGGCCGAGTGACATCGATAAGAGCCGAGAGAAGCCAAAAAAAAAAAAGGGGGGCGTATCTCATGAATACAGATAGCCCAGGCATCATATAGATAACACGGACATAAACAAACAAGATAGCTGCTTCTGCATCCAGCGCTCAAAGAATATCACAGATATTTGCAAAGGATTTTTTAGATGTTATAGTAATAAAATAATGACTTGGATCACATTATTGAGGAGTTTGGTGATAAAACGAGTGATCAGGAGATGATTTATCGGTATGCACTACTATCAAGAGGTATGTGAAAAAAACAGCGAACGAGGGGTGGGGTGGGGCTGGAGATGCAGTACTGAGTGTCCTGTTGATATGCAGTGCCTTTTAAACCTGTTTTAATGTGAAAAAAATACTTTTAAACAGCGCGTCTGAAATAAACTGCACTTGTGAAAATAAATTGGACCTGACGCGCCTGAGACACGCTGAATAAATGGACCGCAAATAATTACTTCCATTGCCATGGTAAAAGCCAGTGGAGAAATGGTGCATCCTGCCATTATTCCAACTTCTAGGCATTGTGATGTAGTGCTGATTTCTGATGTTGAAAAACTGAATTGCAAATCTACAAAGTAGGCTTTCACTAAATTTGTTATTGTCATTGGTAGACTGAAAAAATCAAATACTGCCCAAAGAAGTTCATGTGGCAATGAACCATATGAAATAGCCAAATCCAGGAATGTCACATGGAGCTCCTTCCTCTCCTGTTTAGCTGATTGAATTTGTTGCCAGATCACATAGATGTGTTCTAAGCATCCTGGGAAACCTGGAATGCCCGCCTTTTGTACTGAAGTGTCAATGAAGCAGTATGTTTAATAGGGAAATAGGGTGAAGCTACTAAGGTGCTTGTAAAATCTTTTTCTTATGGTATAAAGACTCCACCTGCTCGGCGCCATGCTCTTGCTACAACCTGTATTTCCCATACCACTTTCATCAATTTCCACAGGATTTGTAGAACTCTTGAAGCACTCTTGTACACTCTGTACGGAACTCCATTAGGCCCTGAAGATGATGACGCCCTTGCTTTTTTCACAGCTTGCTCTACTTCTTTCCACCTAGGTGCACAGTCCTCCATTTGGTATTCTGGTGGATTGATAGGTGGGATGTCTGAAGGAATTGACATAGGCTCCTGCCTTTTTGAATCTGCATGTGTTGCCTCCAAATGTCTCTCCAGCTGAAACTTAGATGCTTTTAGTGTGCCATTCTCACTGGTGAATAACTTCTTTACAAATTTAAATGGGTCTTTATAAAAGTTAGTTCTCGCAAGCTACTTCTTTTTGCAGCGTTTCCGTAGGAGCTCAGCTTCTGACTTTGTTCTGCTCTTCTCCATTGCTTCCTCAGCTGTCTCCTTTCTCTAACTAAGCATTCAATCTCCTGCTGCCGTCTAGACTTTCCAGGAATAGTTTGTACTTTTTCCTTCCTTTTTTCAACTCCAAACCTCTCGCTTCCATATGCATAGATGATGTCCCCAAATTTATCCAGCTTCTTTTCAACTGTTCCATTTAACCTTTCCAACGCAAAACAGAGATCTGTGTTTACTGTGTCCCACGCAGTTTTCTCACAAGCTGTTGGCCATTTAACTCCAGGCTTGTGCCCGTTGAGGTTCATTTCTCTCTCACGCTGGTTTGCCTGGCCAGGTTCACAAGGATCATTAGGTTCATCACTAGTTGTATCCATGCAAGTCCTCCTCACGTCTATGACAGGGGTGCTGATATCCTGCGAACTGTGGTTTGCTTCCTGTTGCTGGATTTCATTCGACTGACTTGACTGACTTCGTAAGAAGTACTGATCAGTGCAAGGCTCTTGTCCCTTCTCCCTCAAGCATTTCATTCTCCTTTGATGAATCTTCAAACCCCTGACTGTTGTCGCCTTGCTCCAGCCGCAGACACAGACCTTGAGTTCTATTGCTTTGTTAACTGCAGACCTTGAACTAGTTTTTTGTGAAGTACTCTCCATTCTCATATCCTTTTCTGTTCCTGTCGTTAACCGTGTTGTCCAATGTTGAGTCATCTTCCACCCTCGCTGTCAGAGACTCTAGGGGTATTTTTCTCTTTAATTTCTTAGAAGCCTTGGGCAGGTGTCTCCAGCATCCTGTAAACACACAGCTGGATACTGCTGACAAGGGTACATAGTTTATGCTTTTAATTTATCATTTAAAATTACCATATTATATAAAATAATTTGTAACCTTTTTATAACAAAAAACAAAATAAAACCTTTGCACAAGATGGCAAAGCCCTCTTATGAGAGTTATATTGCTTAAATAAGCTCAATGACAAACATTTCGACTAGATATTGTTTTCAGTGTCTTCAAATGTTGCAATGGCTAGGGGTATATTGTTTTTGAGTGTGGAGTCCACTCCTGATTGATACATTGTAAATCTTAATAGTCACTATAAGAGGAGTAGGTGTGTGCTAATTATGCACTAATGCAATATTAAGCTTGCAGAGAGGTAACTGTGGGTAGTTATTTACATAGGCAATACAATAGAATACAAATATAAGAATTAGAAAAGTTGGTACGAGAGGGAAATACAAGTTGGAAAGAAGCAAAAAACATTTGTTTAGATACAGTACCTGTATAAACTTGGTGATGGTAACAAGAGGAAGAGCTGAATGGGGTTTTTAAGATGTTTAAGAACTGCATGAATAAAAAATACCTTTTTCATTTATCTTTAAATCCTTAACTTGGTCCCAGACATGTTACCTTAATATAGCCCACTGGTTACTTTAACACAGGTGTGGCCAAAGTTGTTCCAACTCTCTTCTAAATTGTTTAATTAAACCTCCATCCACTTTAACACAGGTGTGGCCAAAGTTGTTCCAACTCTCTTCTAAATTGTTTAATTAAACCTCCATCCAGACCACCGGACAGAGGCGGGAAATGAGAAGAGGGTATATAAGGGGATTCATGAGCCTGTGGGGGGAAAGAGACATCAGCTAAAGCGAGAGAGTTAGATAAAAGGGTTTATTATTTTTTGTTGGCATGAATTCTGGCCCCGAACAGGAATTCTCTGTTTAGTATCGCAATAAACCTTGAATTCATG